>VIIQ02000555.1:0-600000 GCA_007449985.2 Desmodesmus armatus
TAGTGGTGCAGCAGGCCACGCCACAGGCAGCGCGCAGGCACAGACAGCAGCAGGCGTACGCGCAGTACAGCAGCCTCAGCAGCAAGCAGCTGCTGCAACCAAGCAGCAGCAGCAGCCGCATGCAGGGCAGCAGGGCAGCGCGCAGCAAGCGCTGCCGCAGCAGCAGCAGCAGCTCCAGCAGCAGCAAAGCCCTGCGCAGCAGCAGCAGCAGCTGGCGTTACAAGCAGGCACAAGCAGCAGTACAAACGGCAGCAGGAGGAGCAGGCTGTAGCAGTTGGTCCCCAGAGGCCAATAGAGCCCCAGTATGCGGGTTTGGCGCGCTTGGCGTGTCTGTTTGACGCAGATCGCCTGGCGTCGCAGACAAAGCTGGGGACATGCGCTCGGTACCAAGCTGCGGGAGGGTGCCATGATCATGTCACGGCACACCCGACTGGGGCACTCATGGTGCAAGGTGAGGATTAGTGGGAATCCATGCTAGGGTCCTGGAGGGCTTTTCCAGGTTTGCTTGTGAGGTTGGCTTGGGAACCGGAAGCAGAGACATGTCTTGTTGCTTGTTCGTGTGTATCTGGGGTGCGCTTGCAGTTGTTCCGCCCGTGCTTGCCCAGTACACAACAACACCCTGTCAACATCACCTGGTTGGCTGCTTTGCAAAGCGGTTACTCAATCTTCGCCATGCCAGCTACTGTGGGGCATTGCTTCAGGCTGCTGTCTGGTGCACCCCATCGCACTCTCTGACATCATTACAGGAGCCTTACCTGACCTGACCTGAGGTGCTGCCTGTACCTGTGCTGCCGCTTGCCGCCTCTTGCTCCTGCTGCAGCTGTCTCCCCTGGCCTAGTGAAGGAGCAGGAGTCCTACCTCCTAGGCAGTGTGTTTGACCCCAGCTTACCCAGGCCCTCATGTCTCTCTTCATGGACCCCGACTATACCCTAGACCCTCCTTCACAGCAGCAGCAGGCACCACCTGCTGGCCTTTGTGAATGGCTTCAGGCAGGGGCAGCAGCAGGCGGTGAAGCCAGTTCTGCTGGCAGCAGTCCTGAGGAGGGCGGCGGCTGCTGAGGCATGGCAAGTGGCGGCTGCCGGCGCTGGGTCAGGCGCCTGAGCAGGATACGCGCTGAGTGGGGTCAGGAGGGCAGTGGTGTTCAAGCAGGTATGTGTGCAGAGTGGGGAGGGAGTGTGGCACGCTGTGTGTGTGTATTGTGCTGGCAGGGACGGGTGTGGATGCGTGGTGGTGGTGGTCCTGTTTGGTGGAGCGCGGGAGGTGTTGCCAGCGGGTATGCTTCATTGCTGGGCACAACAGCTGTTGATTAAGGTGGGAGGCATCAAAGATGTCCTTTTGTGCATGATCTGTGCGTGCAGGTGGGTTTTTGACATCAAGACACCACACCAGTTTGCGTGTGGTGTGTGTGACACTGCCACATGCAGGGCTCTCTGTCAGCATGCTGTGCAAGTACGCCTTCCTGCATAGCATACGCTGTGGCCCCCTTCAACAACCCTGTTGCCCTATAAACTCATCCGACACAACCTGCCGGCTGCCCTACCCTTCTATCCACATGCAGATGGGTGCTGCTTTCGACTCAGCGCTGCGCTGCTGCGGCTGTGTGGAGGTCCCACAAGATGCAGACCTTCAGGACCCCATCGTGCAGCGCAGGGTGGTGTTTGAGCGGCGGTATGCAGCAGAAAAGGAGCTCAAGAGGCAGCTGGAGCAGCTGGGCCTGGACACTTCCAGCATCAGCCTTATGAATGCGGCAGCAGACAAGGCTATGGTGGTCCCTCAGGACCTGCTTTCCTTAGCGAGACCCCTGGCATAGGCTGCTGCTGAGGTCAACACCAGGCTGTGTGGGCTATGTTGCAGTTGAATTTTTTACGTGTGTGGTGTGTGTAGGCGACAGGCGACAGGTGGGCTGTGTTGCAGGTGCAGCAGGTGTTGGTGTTTGTAGTCACGGGTGCCAAAGCGGCTTGCAGGGCTGATCAGTAGCAGCACCTGCTGTGTGGGTGTGGGTTGCAGGGGTTGGTGTGTGGGTGGTTTGTTGCAGGCCCGATACATTATCGATTAATCGTGCTTTGGACTGAAGCATGTGTCAGATGCAATGGCAGCGGTGATTTTTTGAGCAGGATCAATGGTGGGACTGCTTTAGTAGCAGTGCCTACCATGTGCAATGCCGTCTTGACTGAGAATCATCATGTGGATGTAAGCGTGTTTCTTTGACAATGCTGGTGTATGAACACCACACTACACATCTTGTGGTGCAGGCCTGTGACATGTCTGCAAGCTCAGCAGGCTAGAAGGATACACAAACAATGGCATTTGTATTGCTTCACCAGTTGCAGTGATCATAACAGTGTTATAATCAGCCCTTCAGGCGAGCCTGATGTTATTCCAGGCTATGATCGTCTCAACTTCGTGCAGACTGGTCAAACCTTTTCACAAAGCCTGCCTCCATGCTGGTGCCCGTACTTGATTATACCTATACTAACACCGATATTACAGGCTGATAGGAGGCCAGCCATGTTCTCTGATGCTCACAAGCCCCCCTCTCATTGTTTTCTGAAGGAAACACGCGTCGGTTGTATCGTCTGCAGTTGTGACCCAAAGGGCATCGATGGACGTCAAATGCTCCGTTTTGGATACCTTTTTGTCAAACAAATGACTCATGCTCACCTGATCATGCAAGGTATCCCACGCCGCTAGTGCAGAAGCGCGAAAACAGGCATAGTACCACGCCTGTTTGATACAGCTGCTGAAATTGTTTCAGATTCTACATTAATCATATTGGACTCGTCCACTTCTTGCAGGCAGGCCCAGTCGCCCATGATCGTTGGGTCAAACCCCGATTCCGCAAGTTAGTAGCCGACCCCTTGCGCGCATATAGGCAAGGTACTGAGCATCACCAAAGCACCACAAGGCAGTCCATCGCTTCAATACTTAGCTGACTTTGGCGGACAAGCCCAACGCCCCCGCAGTTCTTTGTGAGTGAACGCTGCCTTCATTCCATTCAGTTGGACCAGCCGCGCTGCCTTCTACTGATACAGCGACGCAGCTTGATTATTACTTTGAATTCATCGAATGCTTGCTTTTGCATTTGTGCTTCAGCCATGCCGACAGCAGCAGCAGCAGAACAATGCGCGACTGTTCTTCCCGACACCAGCATTTGCTGCCTTCCATATCACTTAACTATTTGAATGACACAAACATATATGCATCATAACGCGTGAGATAACCTGTTTTGGCATCGAAGCAAAGCTGTTCTCAACCAACCAACCAACGAGCGCGCGCATTCTTCTTTTGCTGCCTTCAGGAGCGAAGGACAAGATGGCACGTCTCCAGTTTGCAGTCGTGGCCATTGCTTTGTTTGGACTTCTGGCAGTTGCTACTGCAGGTGCGAAACAGCAGCAGCGATGATGGGCCCTGGCTCAACTGGCTGGCAGCAGCTCATCAGCGACTGGCTGGCCACCTGTCTGCCTGAGATACACATGAAATGCGGAATGAGTTTCAGCCTGCAGCATACGCAGTGGCAGCCTCTCTGACCTGTTGCTGCCCAATCCTGTCATGACAGCTGATCAGCTGTGTGATAAGGTAGCAGCTGCAGCCAGCACAACATCAGCCAGCATCAAGCATCCATGCATCACTGACTGGACAGACTGATACAGTAGCAGCACTGCCTGACATACTGCTTCCTCATATCTTCCTGCATACAGTAGCAGCACTGCTTGACATACTGCTTCCCCATTTCTTCCTGCATACAGTAGCAGCACTGCTTGACATACTGCTTCCCCATCTCTTCCTGCATTGCAGAGTCGCAAGCCAGCCGTGAGCTGCAGGGTTGGGACTGGCCCAACGTGCGTGTGACCACCCCGTCGGCAAGGTCAACGTGCGCCCATATGCCTGGAACGTGCAGAACTTTGTCGGTGGCAACTGGATCATGCCCCAGTGGTGGATTTCTGGCTTCCCTGAGGCCACTGGCAAGAGCGGCGGCAGGCGTCTGCTCGGCTGGGACTGGCCCAACGTGCGTGTGACCACCCCCATCGGCAAGGTCAACGTGCGCCCATACGCCTGGAACGTGCAGAACATTGTCGGCGCCAACTGGATCATGCCCCAGTGGTGGGTGTCAGGCTTCCCTGAGGCCACCGGCAAGGGCAACTAAGCAGTCACTCTGCTGTGATTGTCTGCTGCTGCTGTCCCTGCTTGTGTCAGTGTGTGTCTTTAGGTAGCTGTTCTTGTGTTTTTCCTCGCCTCATCAAGCCATGCACCTACTTTTGGTGCTGCAATAAGTGCTGCTGTCATGTTGGTTTAGTGTACAGCCTTTGCAGCATTTTGCCTTTCCGACTGGGCAGCAATGCCTAGCTCACTCACAGCCGAAGCATGCTTCATCAGCCGCATGCACAAACAGCGACAGTCTCTGTCACTGGTTTGCAGCATGCCTATAGGCTGCCACACGCACGCATTGTTTCGTTGTGCTTGTCGTTTATGGTTTTATTACACTCACTGTGGCTGTGTGGGCCTCAACCCCAGAGCTGCTGCCTCAGCACATGCTGCTTGCTGGCAATATGCAAGAGTTGTGCTGAGCCTTGCCTGCCACACAGTTGTGTGGGGGGTTGTTCTGCATGCCCATTTATTGTGCATGTTGCTCTCCCTGTGTAACTGAGTGAGATCTTATTTCCAGCTTCCTGTGCATGGCTTGTGGGGTCCCGGCAGTTCCCATGCATGCATGTATGCTTGCTTGCTTGCTTGCTTGCTTGCTTGCTTGCTTGCTTGCTTGCTTGCTTGCTTGCTTGCTTGCTTGCTTGCTTGCTTGCTTGCTTGCTTGCTTGCTTGCTTGCTTGCTTGCTTGTCTCAGCAGTCTCAGCTGCAGCCTACATTTCACACCAACCGCATCTACCTGCATGTTGTAGGGTCTATTGCAGCTTCCAGCCTAGGATTGCGTGACAGCTTCAATCAACTTTCATGCGCTTGTGCAGTAAGCAGCCAGCAGTGAAAGCAGGTGTTTTGTGTTGCAGCCGTGTGCAGTTGCAGCTTGATTGACACACAGACAGTACACTGCATTACATGACAATCTGGCAGCGAAACATCTCACAACTGAATTGCAGCTACCTCTCAACTGCAGCTACCCTTGCTAAGCTTGTACATGCCAACCAAACTCAAACAGCCTCCAGGCTGCACACTCACTACCCTTCCTGCATGCAACATAATCAGCAGCAAGTTGTGCATCCAACAGGCAGGCATAAAATTTTGCCTGGCAGTTTCTTTGTCAATGTCTGTCCTGCACTGCCCTGTCCATAAGTTGATGGTGATACACAGCAGACCAGTGCGCACATCATCAGCTGCGGCAGCTGTTGGTGCAGCACCTGCAGGCAACGTTGGCAGCACTGCACTTCTGATCCACTTCTGATCATTCAAACTTCAGTTGACAGCTGGCTGATATGCTGTTCAATTCACTCAACAGCTGCCTCCTAAGCCAGTACTAATCACAAGGTATCTAGGAGCAGAACACTGCAGCATTGGTAGGGTCCCAGCAACAGCTGCTGAGCGTGTGCTGAACCACGCCGCCAGCCAGCCCGACACACAGACACTCAGTGCCCCAAGCGAGCACAGCTGCCATACTGTTATAATATAGTATGGGAGTCACCTGTACTCTGTGTGTCAGCACCCCATGGCAAGAGCAACACCTTGTGCAGTGCATTGCCAGCTCAGGGTCTGTCCATGCCATGAACGATGCCATGTATCGCGGTGTTTAGTGAGCCTTGAGGGTCCACAACCCATACCAGCAGCTAAGTTTACACCAATTGCAATGCCAGCACCCCATGTGCCCCAACACTTGTGTTGCACACAGGGCAGCACACACTGGCAAAGGGAGGTGATGACTGTTTTGCTGATGCCCAGCATGTGGTTGTGCACATGCTTATGACCAGTCGCTGTGCATACCAGCAAGAGCGTGAATGTATGCGGTAGATGTGCGACTGTCACCCAGTACCTGTGCTAACAGGAGCGGGCACCCTGTTGGGTCACTTTCAGAGCGAACTGCAGATTGCTGCTGAGGTGCAGGCAACAAGGGGTAAGCAGCTGATTCACAGACATTGGGGCACTGGTTACACTACTCAAGGACTCAACTTTTATGCATCTCATATAGATGCATCTCTGGGTTACAAGGCAGCATGATTTAAATAACAGCGCAGTTTTAGTGTGCAGGATGTGGGATACAGGGCAAAGTGGGCCATGCTGGTCACATCTCCAAATGACACAACAGCTAGCTATAAATGCGGATGAAGGGCAACATTTTCCAGGATCACGTCAGCGTGTTTGAGTGTAACTGATTTTCTTGTAGGCTCTTGTGCTGGCTGGTGCCATGCTGGACGACTGCTGCACAGTTTTTTGTTGGGGGCCCAGGTCCTGCAGTCCTGCTGAAGCAACCAGAGCGAAACGTAGCCGGGTGTTTTCAGAAAGCACACGTGGTAATATATTTTTTTTCGTAAGAAAGAGGTGCTCATTCGAGGTGATGCAGGCGTCTTGCAGGCTGTTGGGGCCCACCACCTTTGACTTGTATCCGCCACGTGGCCAGGCAGGATCACGCAAAAGAGCAACACGTAAAACAGTGCTGGATGTGATATCACAAGACCCAATTGGATGCTGCGCGCGGGCTTGGATGGGGTGTGGTCCGAGTAACTTCAGCACATCGATGTCTGGTCCACCTCCGGGTCACCCTGTCACTTGAGGCACACAGGAGCAGGAGAATCGGAACAGCACGTCGTCGCGACTACAAAGCTACTTTTAAGGTAATTCACTGTCTGCGCGTGTCCCAACTTGTTTGTTTGGTCAACTGTCAGGGTGTAGCAGTACTAGCAACTGGTGACAGCGACCTCATAGCACACTGTGCTCAGTTGGATCATCACTTACTGCTGCTTCGTTCCTCCTTCCAGGAAGCTTGTCTAGTGTTAGGCTACCAAGAGACCGGCCGAAACAAGAAAGGTGAGCAGTAGCCGAGTGCGACCAGACGAGCGCTGATGTTGTACACAGCTGCTCAGACTCTTTTTGTTGCATCAGCTATCAACATTTGATGTCGCATTGCTTGGACGTGTCTGTCCAAGGTTTCCCTGGCCCGTTGACCGCACTGCAGAAACAACTTTGATTGGTTGCTTCTTGCAGAGCATACCTTGTCATCCATCAGTCAGTTGATCGCATCTAGACTGTGCTGTACGCTGGCGCTGTCGCTGGCACTGCAGCAGCTTGCGCTTCCGACTGAACTGAACCGTTGTGTCACTCCTCACTTCGACCTGCAGGGCCACATCATGGTGAAGGCATTTGTTGCCATCGTGGCAGTGTGCGCCCTTGTTGGCGTGGTTTCAGCAGCAGGTGAGGAACGCCTCACACTGTGCAGCACATGTCTTGCGCACCAGTCAACTGGCAGGGGCAACTGTCCATGCTGCTGCTGTAGCACCCCACATTGGCATAGCTTTCGCCGTAAATATATGCAAGATTCCTACAAGCAAACAAACTCATGTCTAGCTGCACATAATCAGAATGCATGCAGCACTGGCATCATGCAACAGCAGCCAAGCCTCCTGAGGTGCCCTCATGAGGGCCCTGACAATGCCCCCACCCTGGCAATTCCTAACCAGTCTGTATGCCTGCTTTCTATGTCTTACAACCCACTGCTCCACACCACAGAGAAGCGTCAGCTGCTTCAGTCACAATTCCTGGGCTACCGCCAGCGCTTCAATGTGGAAGCCCCACAGGCGTCCCGCTTCAACGCAGGCTTTGCCACAGCTGCTAGCGGCCCAGCAGAGCTCAGGGACAGGACAGCTTTCACAGGCCCTAGCCCACCCAGTGCCGCCTTCGGTGTGAACCCATGGGCGGCTTCGCCGAATGGAAGGACACTGCCAGATATGACGCTACCCTTCCCCGCTACAGTGCTGTGGGCCGGGCCAGCCAGGCCAACACATGGGCCGCTGACCTGTCAGCTGGCACTAAGATCATCCCTGACCTCCAGTCCAGCACCAAGATCCGCCCTACAGTGCCCCTGACCTTCCCAGTCTTTGGCTTTGGCGGCACTGTGCTGCCCACACCCACCTACCGGGCTGTGGTCAACCCTGCTGAGGGTGTGCTGGGTGCCCCAACCACCCCAGCACCAGCCGCTGACGCCCCTAAGAAGACAGGCCGCAGGTAAGCACAACAGGATGCTACAACAGCAGCCCCAGCAATACCTTGTAGACACTGTCAGCATCACCTGCTTACAGACTTGGTTAACTTAGCATGAAGTGTTTTGTTGGTGTTTTGTTTTTTGACACAGCATGGTGCTGCCTACAACTCCAGCCAGATACAACACTCTCAACATACAGGACGTCAACAGCACAGCACGCAGTCAGCAACTTTCTAGACCCGCTGCACTAGTTCCGCTTGAGCATCGCCTCTGCCGCCTGTGTCCTGCCCGATTCAGCAGTTTGTGGCAGGCATGCCTACAAGCCAAGCACTCAGTACAGCACAACACCACAGCCGAGCAGGCATATAGCAGCAAACCTGGCCAAGCATCTTGCAGCTTTTTCACACGCCCTACACTACCACCCAGCGCCTCACCCCTTGCCTGCCCCGCCCTGTTGCTGCTGCTCCCGCCCACCAGGCTGATGAACTACGGCTACAAGGATGCCATCACCGCCCGCGCCCCCAGCGCCCCCCGCTTCGACTACTACGTCCGCCCCCCTCCGGCTGTCGCTGCCAGTGACACAGCCATCCGCATGGACCAGGTCAACCTCGACGGCGGCTACAAGATCCCCGACAACTTGGTGTCTGTGACCGGCAAGACCAACGCAGTGTTCGGCCCCCAGCGCCCCTTCCCTGTCAGCGGCAAGGGCGCCTGGACTGTGGTCAACCTCAGCCGTGGCCCTAGCACAATCACCAACCAGAATGACGCGCTCATCAATTGGGGCTCCGGTGGTGCAAACCTGAACAACGGCAACCCTCTGGCGGCGACCTACAGCAGCGGTGTCGTGGCGCCCAACAGGAACTTCTACAGTGGCTTCAACCTCAGGCCCCAGCTAGGCGACAGGCCTGATGGCTTTGTTGAGAGGACCACAGCCACCAACATCCCTCTGCCTGGTGTCGGCAAGAAGTAAATGCAGGTGCAATGCGGTGTCAATGTGAACTGTCTGGCAGGACTGCTGTTGACATATGTGCTGCTGTTCATCTGAGTGTGCAGTAGCGTCAGCAGCTGGCTCTGTGCCAAGGGTCTCTACTTGTGAGGGCTCAGCATGTTGCGTTTCCTGCAGGCATGTGTGACATGCACACTGCTGTGCTGAGCGTGCTTCTACAGTACCACACGCATAGGCCTTGAGGTCTGGTGGTTTTGGTTCTTTCATGCAGCTGTACTGAGGATTGCCGACTGTGCAAGCAATGTGCGCAGCTACCATGTGCACGGTGTCGAGGAATAATCACTGGGGCAGCAGCAGCTTTGGCTCTATAGCATGGCAATCTGCTCCAGCACTTGCCATGCGGCCATCAAGTCAGCTGCTTCCCTTAGTGCTGCTGTGGTAGTGAACAACTACCGTGGCTTGCCGCATTATTTTCATGCTGTCTGTTGTTCTGCTGCACACTGCTTGCTGATGCTTACGGGTGAGGGCGGGCATGCGGGGCCTGTGTTTTTAGGGGCAGCATGCTGGGAAGCTATGCTTTCTATACCCATGCCTTCCCATCACCTTATTCGTGGCTTACTGGTCATCACCTGTACGATGGGGAGGGGCGGGGAGGGAGGGAGTGAGGGAGGGAGGGAAGGGACTCCAGCCGTTGTGGCTGGTGGCGTATATCTGGGTCATTCGAGAGGCTGTGTAACTGTGATCGTGACTGCGTGCACTGGCCAAGACTGCTTTGCTCAACTGTGGTGCAGTACAGTATTGCATAGAAGCAGGAACAGCAATACCAGCATTCAGGGTTGGTATGAGTGCCTTGCAGACGGGCTCAACCTGCAGCAGTTCAAGCATGCACAGCAAACTTTGCATTGTGCAACAAGTGACAAGGCTTGCCATCCAGCCATACGCGCCTCTTCTGTGACAGACGCAAACACTCAGTGGCGCTTGAGCAGTTGCCTGATGGCCAGCCATTGCTTCAAAGAGAGAGAGCCTTGGCTTGTAGTGCCCAAATGTCAACCAGCCTGAGCCCACTCACTGTAGGCAGGAAAAACAGTGCATTTCAGTGTATCCTTTCCGTTATCACCCTGCAAGATGCCAGTCAAACTGTCATGAGACACAATGCCCCGTTTACTGTGCATCACAGGCATCACTGTCAGCAACCTGGCAGCGATTCAGCGAACACCTTGCTCAACTGGGGTTGCTGACTAACCTGCAGGAGCTGTCCTTCAGCGCCAGCAGCAGTGCCCCAATAGGCCCCAGGACTGGCCCAAGATCTTACAGGACTAGCAGTTTCCTGCCTTCCCTGCAACTTTCACAAGGCTTTTGCTGTTGTCCACAACAGAGCCTCCAGTACTGTCCCTGGTTCCCACAAGGCTGCATGACTGCAGGATAGAGGCAGGGTGTGCTGTCGGGGCCCTGGCATATTGTGGCGACACAATTCAAACTTTGTAGAAACTGACACTCGGTCTCCCGCCCTTTGGTCATAAGCCATGCAGAGCAGCTAAATGGTGTAGGTGCAGTGGCTGTGCACAGGGCAGTGACAGTAGACCAGCAGCTGCAGTTGGCATTCCACTTGGAAAGATGGCTGCGCAGGGCTTGCGGAATAATTGCCAGTAGTCCAGCACAGTCAGCAGCTGGCAGGACAGAAGAGCACTATAGCTCGGCAGTGCAGGAAAGTTCCATCTGCAGAGGCACCTGACAGCACAGAAGGAGCTTGTGGCACAGCAGGCAGCAGATAATGTTGCGCTGCAGGAGCAACTGTCAGCACAGCAGCAGGTTGCGGCGGAGCAGGCTGCACAGATGCCAAGCTGATGCAGGCGTTGCGGTCCCAGCTACCACAGCTGCTGCAGCAGCGCTTTAGAGAGGGTGCATGCAGGGCAATAGCTTGTCCATGTTGCATGCTGGCTATGTGTGCTGTGGGTGCTGCTGTGGGTTGAGGGGTGAGTCCCCCTCCCCTCCTCCCCCCCGCCCCCCCCCCCCCCCCCCGCTGAGAGCTCTGCGGGGTTGCTGCATGATGTGTGTGCACAGCCTGCACGTGTGCGGTGCTGCTTGTTGTCAAGGGGTGGATGTACTGTGTTTGCTTAGTGAGGTGAATGAAGCTGCATTCCAGTATGGACGCCAGCCCATGAGCTGCATTGTCTGTCATGCATGTGAAAAGCAGCTGTGCTGGGCATCTTGCAGGGGTACATTCACGATGCGGTGGGAAAGGCAGCAACATGACACGTTATCAATACTTGATGAGCTTGCACAGCATGCTCAGTTCACCCCTGGTCCTGTCCTCGTACTGTCAGCAACAAACGTGCACATCACTGCTGCAGATCGTCTAGCTGTCACTGCCAAAGGTTCAGATGATTCAGATACTGCTGAAAGTACCTCGCACTTTGACGTGTGGGTGCATGCTGCACAAGTGAATATACTACATGCAGGTTCGCAAGCATGCACTGCAAAGCCACCCTTCAGCCAGTTGCTGGTCAGCAGTCACTGAGTGGGTTGACTGCTTGAGAGGGCAAGGGGCCAGGTATCAAACATGAACTGGTCCGATGATTGTTTCAAAGTAATAGAAACATGTATGGTGGACAGGGACTGAGTTCCACTATTGCCACCGTCGTTGGAGCTATAACGCTTCAATCTTGAACATACTTGGCCTCAGGCGCCGATCAGCACTCTAGAAACAATCGCTTTCACTATGAATGCATTGTGTAGCGCTTTACATGGACCAGGTACTGCTAGCCGAGATTCTGAAGTTGGTTGGCGGGTAGACTATTCAGCGCAGCTGAAGACATCACAGCCAATATTGCCATATTAGTGTAAGCAATAATGTAAGAATGCCTTGTTGCGGACTATTCCGCGTCATATGGTCCCAGGTCCCTTTCGTTAACCGCGCGTCTGCTCAGCTTCCCTCCCTTCCCTAGTACTAGAGCTCAGTCTGCCCGCTGTGAAGCCACCCACCCCAGCTTACGTGCCAAAACACACATTCACCCAGAGTGCGAGGGCTACAAGCAGCCACATCGCCCACTCTCAGGTGCGACCACAATCAGCGACTGCGGTAGTTGACATTGCCGCATAGTGCAACCAAGGAAACCTTCAAAAGCATTATATTATGTGACACATATTGTTGTCATTCATGAATTTACGATCAGCGTCGACCTGCTTTGCACAGAAGGTTGCTCGAGACATGACCTGCATCAGTGTCCCGCTGCCATTCTGCTGATATCGCACTTCAGTAAACTCATGAAGTTTACACTTTAATATACACAACGGTTGATCATGATGCGGTCGCCTATTGACGTTCTTGTGTCTGTTTGGCGCCCGTTGTTGCAGGGACTGACACCAACAGCTCGTGTATTCAGCTCAAGCAAAATGAAGAGCACCCAGGTGTTTGTTTTGCTGGCACTGGTGGGAGCAGTCGCCGCAGCTTCTAATGGTGAGGCCTTCTTCAAGCGATCAACTTCATGGCTACCAGCAGCAGCGCAGCAGCAACAGGCCTCCACCATGCAGTTTCATTGTGGTGTGCTATCTATGTTCTTAACCACAGCTGCAGGGTGTTCACCTGTCCAGTGCAGTATTCAGTCATGCATTGCTGCAAGCATCTTTGATGGGAAGTGTTCATGCATTGTCTACTGCAAGGCCATGGGGTCTCCCTGCCAAACCCACATGCAGCCATGGTCAGCAACTTGTTTGTGCAAGCAGCTGCCACGTTCCATTCTGCATGATGTCGAGCATGTTTGACAACCGCCCTACTGTGCCTGGCTGCTGGTGTCCTTGCCTGCAGCCCGTGACTTGAAGCAGTTCCCCACCGTCTATGTGGACTCCCCCAAGAGCCTGCCCAACATTGCCACACCCACCGGCAAGTTCGCGTACAAGGACGGCGTTGGTGCCTTCCAGGGATGGAGCGGCGGTCTGGAGCTCCCCAAGGTCATTGACCTTGGTGGTGTGCGCGTGACCCGCCCCATCCTGCGTGGCCGTAAGCTGCAGCAGTTCCCCACCGTCTATGTGGACTCCCCCAAGAGCCTGCCCAACATTGCCACACCCACCGGCAAGTTCGCCTACAAGGACGGCGTTGGTGCCTTCCAGGGATGGAGCGGCGGTCTGGAGCTCCCCAAGGTCATTGACCTTGGTGGTGTGCGCGTGACCCGCCCCATCCTGCGTGGCCGTAAGCTGCAGCAGTTCCCCACCGTCTATGTGGACTCCCCCAAGAGCCTGCCCAACATTGCCACACCCACCGGCAAGTTCGCGTACAAGGACGGCGTTGGTGCCTTCCAGGGATGGAGCGGCGGTCTGGAGCTCCCCAAGGTCATTGACCTCGGTGGTGTGCGCGTGACCCGCCCCATCCTGCGTGGACACTAAAGAACAGGAGACATGTCGCTTTAGCACTGCAGCCTGCATTGTCCGCAATACTGCTGCATTGCTGGGTGGCTTGGTGGCTGCAGCTGCTTGCATTTGCTCTCATGCATATGTGTATTAGTACTGCAGGAGTGGTGTGCAACTAAGCAGCCTTGCTGTCCTTTTCTTTCAGTGTTTCCGTGCTACTACCGAGTTCAATTTTTCTTGCAAGCTCCTTTCTGCTTTCATGCCGCACGCTTGGTCATACCAGGCTGCCTGTTGACAGCATTTGCAGCAGTGTTGTGTGTTGTCATTGGCAGCTAGTGTGAGCAGCTAGGCAGCTGTCTGCACTGCTGCTGACTGGACACCAGGGTCTGCCGCTGTGTTGCTCAGGTGCCTGCCTTCCTGCTGTTGACAGTGGTCAGCGCAGGCTAGGGAGCCTTGTGTTGTGAGCATGCCAACCTGCACAGCAATGTGCGGGGAAATTTACTGCTGCTGGGGTTGAGCTGATGCATGCCGGTCTGCTCATGTCATATCAATGGCTTTTTGATATCGCTGGGGTTGCACAATAAGCCATTACCACTGTGCTGCCACATGTGCAGCTGCAGGATATGTGCTGCACTTTTTGGCTTTGTGACGCTGGCAATTGTGGGCTCGTGTAACATCGACCTGCGCTTGCATGCCTGGTTCAGCAGCACACATCAGGCACATAAGACGCACATGTGCACAGCCTGTACAGCCTGTACAGCCTTGCCCTATCAGCACAAATACAGCAGCAGCTGGCCAACCAGCTGTGGAAGCTTTGTGCCGGGAGACTTGTCAGCAGTGCATGCTTATTGTCATGGTTTCCCACGCCTTGCACAGGGGTTGGGCCTCTTCACAGTACACAGAAGGCTTTCACTATTCCTCTTCACAACTTTCGCAACGGACTTTGTACCTGCGTATGTTGCAGCGTCCCTCCCAGTGCTCTAAACAACTTGGCTTAGGTTGTTTCCACAGACAGCATGCTGCAAGTTTCTGGCCCATGAGTAAGCCCTGCAGCGCTAGCCAGTGGTCATGATAGGACTGTTGCTCAACTTGCCACAAAAATACAAAGTGGCTGAACCTTGTGGGCTAGTGATTTGCACTAAGCAGATGTAACCTGTATGTGCAGGACTTATGGCACCCCCTTCAACCTGAAGCACAGCTGTCACACCCACAACCCACCATGTCTGCTAAGGATCCCTGATCCCTAGGCCTTGCGTCCACCGCAGCACTGTCAGGATATGCCTGCATTCTGATGGTGCATATGATTGGTGAACATGAGTTACATACACGGCATGGCTGAAGGCTTTGCCACCAGTGTATGGTAGGTACTCTACGGTGATCACTGACTGTATGGTTGAAACCCCTCCTCAACAGGCAGCCCGCCATCACGCCGTTCCAGTCAGGTACTCAACTCTGTGTGAGTTCACAGCCCTCGTAACCTAGCTACTGAGCTCGCCACCTTGAGGCGAGCAAAACCCTGCATTCAATTGCATGACTTGGTATTGCAAGGCGTAACCAGGAGGAAGCAAACACGGAAGCAAGAAGTAGCATTCTGTATCATGGTTGGCTTTGGCACGCTTGGCTCGATTTTCCCGACACAAGTCAACACATCAACATAAAAGACCCTCCTTGGCATTTTTCTTCCCGGCAGCAGCTTAGCAAGCCATATGTTGTTCGTGAAGCCCACAAAAAGGACGGGTTGCTGGCAAACATCAGCACGCTGAGGCATAGAAACGGGCCTTGCTGCTCAACAGCAGCATGGCACATGTCAGCCCCATCTTTCAGGTATGGTGCTGACCTCATACAGTCCATAAAGGAGATCTATGCACAACGGCTACCGATTTTATGGCTGATCACACAGAGCCGGGCCCCAGCATGAACTGATGGAGTACAAACGCTGTTGCTGTTGCTGTTGCACAGTCCTTCAACAGTGGCCCCCACAACGATCAGTACCAAAGGGATGCCTGGCTGCAACTGCAGAGCAGTCTTTCCAGGTGCGTGTGATTTGAAGCCGTGATTGGCTCCATAGTATTTGTGCCTGCATGAGCAACCACAATCATCCGGACCCCCATCTGCATGCAGGACTTTGGATGACCTGTACCTTGTGTGCGAAGGAGACACGCAAAGCGAGTTGATAAAGTCGACATTGCGGATCCTTGAAGAGACCGTGGATGACTTCAGATTGCTTGCAAGCACCAGCACGGCTGGCAGCACGCCCACACATAGCAGGAGCAGCACCTATGCAGAGTCAGCAGACTGCAGTTCCAGCGAGCATGATGCTGTGCACACAGCTGATGCTGCCGCACTTGTCAGCAGGAGCAGTGGGGCCTGTGGTACAAGCTGTTGCAGCAGCAACTGGCTTGCAGACGCATCCAGCAGCAGCGCACATCCCAGCAAGCCGCAAGGCAGCAGCAGGCTGTCGCGCAGTAGCTCAGCCGGGTGCAACCTGCAGGGCCTTGGAACCTGGGGTGCAGCTCAAGCCCTGAGCAGCAGCAGCAGCTGGCAGCACAACACTGCAGCATGGGAGGGGGAAGCATCCAGCAATCTTTGCTGTGACGACGAACCAGATGCTGAGCATGGCGACAGTTTTGCGACAGGTTTTGCGTCGGAGAGACTGCACCACAAGCTGTCATCTCCGGACAGGTGTGTGATGCCTTTGCTGTTGTGCGCTGCCATTCAAGCAACCAGCCTTGCATGGAGGTCGTTGGCTGCCAGTACATATCAACCACAAAACTGGCTTGCCTTTCCTTGGCACACGCATGCCTGACTATTTGCCTGCGTACATAAATGTGCAACATGGCATTGCTTTGAGTCTGTGTGCCGCCGTGTTGCCATTCTTACATTGTGCCCGCAGGCTGCGCCGCAGCCCCAGCCAAACAAAAGCAGCGTCAGAGCAGCGGCATGCCAGGGCTGAACGGCTGAGGGAGCAGCTAGCAGAAGCGCGGCTTGCACGGCTGCAGGAGCACTTGGGGAAGCAGCAGCGGAGAGCAGCCAGCAAGGTATGCACATTGCAGGCTACACCTGCTTGGGCTCTCATACTTCTGCTTGGCATATACACGTTTCTGTGTGTGAGGAGCACAGCCATCCCCTTTGATTGCTCTTGTGGTTTACCAGGCTGCCTTTGGGTGCCTCTTGACGAGGCGTGTCTGACCTCAGGTGCATCACGCTCAGTGCCAGTGTCCTCGTGGCTGCACGGCCATCTGCTGTTATGCAGGTTGCTGAGCCAGCAGCCAGCAGCTCCACCAGCCCAGGCGCAGTCCGCACAGCCGATAAGCACCAGCGCAGCTCGCTGCTGCGTGCAGCGCACCTGCGGCGCATCCGCGCCAAGGCAGAGGATGAGTCACGCAAGGTGGATGAGGTGTCGTTCATCAACCACCTCACCAATGCGGGCAAGAAGGCAGACCTACAGCAGCGCCTGGAGGACGGTGAGTGGCAGAAGGTTTGGCACCTTGTGCATGGCTCAAGTAGGCAAGCGTGACGTGCAGATGCAGCTGAGTAGGGGCGCCCCACCACACATGCCTCAGTCAAGCTGGCGGCGTTGTGCGTGGCAGGTATCATGGCACACCAGTGCTTGCTTCAGAGATGTGTGCTCAACCTTCGTGAACCATGCTAAGCCATGTCATGCCAAGCAATGTTATGCAAAACCATGTCGTTGCTTGCTTTGCTGGTGTGTGTGCAGGGGAGGCACGCCGTGCTGAAGCACTGGCGGCCATCCTGGCGAGGCAGCAGGAGGCAGCCGCCAATGTGCGCGAGGCAGCAGAGCGGCGGCGGCTAGCTGAGGCAGAGCGGCTGGCGCAGCTTGAGCACAGGCAGCGGCGGAAAGATGAGGTGCAGGTGGGTGCAGCCAGCCAGACGCCAATGCATGCATGTTTGCGAATGCAGACTTTGTGCCTGTTGCATCCAATGTGCTGAAGCCTTGACCCCATACCCCACATCTGCCCACATGACAGCAACTGCAAGCCCCAGTTGTCAATCACGCAGCGCTAACTGAATGGGTGTGTGGTTGTTCCACAGGCAAAGCTGGAGGAGGAGCGCCGTGCTGCTGTTGCAGCGCGCGAGGCAGCACGTGCACATGCAAAGGCAGTGGCACAGCAGCGCGAGGCAGCACGGCAGCAGCAAGCCAGCCAATTGCGGGAGAGGGTCAGTGCACGGCTCAAGCAAGCAGCACAGCGCAGGTGGGCGCAGCAGTCAAAGCGTGCACACTGGACCTGTAGGCCTGCAATTCATGCACATGCATTTACTTTACCTTACATGTGCGTGGTATCTCCAGCCTTGCTTCATGCCCAAACGTATCGGACTTGTGGCGATGGTGTTATGTTCTCTGTTCGTTCTGCAGGCTGCAGCACCTGGAGCTCATTCGTGAGCGTGCAGCCCTTGGCAAGGACTTTGACAGGAGGGACAGCTTTGCAGGCGGCCCCTCCGGCCGCCAGTCGCCCACGTCATTTGAGAGGCCAGCAGGCAGGGCAGCAAGACAGACACGCACACCTGTGCCTGCTGCAACTGCTTCTGTGGGCGCCAGGCCTGCAGCAGAGGGGCCGCACAGCGCAGCCAGCAGCGACAAAGCAGGCCGCCTGGACATTCAGGCTGGGGCCTTGTGTCCTGCTGATGCTGCTGTGACCACTCGAAGTCCCAGCATCAGTGCTGAGAGCAGCCAGGTGTCGGTGTCACAGGGCAGCACAGGGTCTGGCGTCAGCCCTGCGGCAGCTGGGCTGCTGCCATGTGATGTGTTTGGCCAGCTGCAGGGCAACAGCCAGAGCATCGCAGCGGCAGGCCTGGTTGCTGCGCCCAGCTCTCACAAGCAGTCCATGAAGGGTGCCAGGCGGCGCATGGCAAAGGCCAAGTCCAAGATGCAGCAGCCAGGGTGAGTCGCACTGTTTGTGCACGTACTGTCTCCATGAATGATGCTCAGGTAGCGGTTTTCCGGTACCTGTGGTCCAACACAGACGGGCAGCCCCTGTTGCCTCACATTCAGTGCTGATCTTCTGTCCCGGTGTGCCGACTGTTTGCTCTTTGCACAGGCGCTGCTTCCAGGAATCAGAGCAAGCTCAGGAGCTGAGCCAGTCTGCTGAAGCACAGCAGCTGCTCGCGGCTTGGGCGCCACACCTGGCTGTGCTGCAGGTGCAGCCGATGCCACAGGCAGACACAGCGGCCCCAGCCCCTGCAGCAGCTGGTGCAGCACACAGCGCGCCAGCAGCGACCCCTGGCAGCAGACCAGATGCAGCGCCTGCAGAGCAGCAGGCATGTGCCTGCGACGTCAGCAGCAAGAGCAGCAGTGCGACAAACAGCCCTCGCAGCAGCATGAGCAGCTATGCGGGCGCCTCTGCTGTCAGCACCTCCACACTGACGTCCACGCTGGTGGGCTCGCCAGCATCATGCTGTCCAGCTGCCTGGATGCTCAGCAGGAGCAGCAGCTGCTGCGACTGTGACAGCCAGCACAGCGCCAACGCGGCCGCAGCATGCAGCCGCAGCAGGGCGGCCGCAGAGGAGCAGCAGCGGGAGGCGCTTGTGGCGCTGGTGGCCAGCGCGCGCTCACACCTGGCAAAGCAGCAGCTGCTCGTGGCGCACCTGGCGCGCCGCACGGGATTGCTGTACAGGCTGTGTGAGGAGGTGCTGGCGGCGTGCAGCGGCAGCAGCGCATGCAGCAGCACCAGCGGCAGCATGGGTGCTCCCCAGGAGGCCAAGGCACGGCAGGAGAGGCTGCAGCAAGCTCGGCTGTTGGAGCTGCTGGGGCGGCTGCTGGAGCTGCCGGCCAACCTTGACTACCTGCTGTCCTGTGGGCAGCTGCTGCCCGCGTTTGTGCGCTCCACGCGGGTGGCGCTGGACCACTGCAACAGCCTGGATGCTGACGAGCCGTCCATGATGACGGGTGGCGAGGCGGCGGCACGGCTCAGCATGCTGCTGCAGGTGAGGGAGCCTGGAGCTTATGCCAGCGATGATGGGCCATGACTGTCACGTGTGCAATCACATCAGGATTTCATGGTTGTTTTGGTGTCTTGAGGGGCTCATCATGCTGTGAACTAAACTGCGGCACCTGCTGGTGCATATGGCTGCTGCTGCTGTTGTGCTGCAGGTGTTGGTTGCTGTGCTGGAGCACACCCCCAGCAGTGCAGAGCTGGTGGACGTGCAGGAGCAGCTTGTGGGTTTCACAGTGGCAGCTGGCCTGGTGGCGCGCCTGGCAAGCGTGTTCAGCCTATTTGACCAGCCCATGCAGCAGGCAGCCCGCCCCGTGCCTCCACACGTTCTGCAGGTGTGCGACGCTGACAGTAGAGGGCTTGAGCACAAACAGGCTGGCACATCGTGCCCCACAAGTGGCATCGCACACTGATGTCAGACATACAGCATGCAGACTGATGTGAGACTGATGCAGACTGCTGTCAGACATACAGCATGCTGGGACAGTGTCTGTCTGTTCTCTCCGGCGTCAACATCTCTGCCATCTCGTTCTCTGCCCTGTGTCGTGCCGCAGTGCTTGCGGCTGCTAGGCGGCTTGACTGCTGTGCGCAGCCCCCCTGACGAGCTGCTGCCTGGCAGGATGTGGCCAAGAGTGGCACCCAACGCTGTTGCAATCATGCTGGATATGCAGGCTACCTCCATGGTGAGCACAGCAGCAGAACATGACCGGCACCATGGCTGCAGCTCTGGTGCCTGTGTAGACACACGGAGTGCATCCAGCCTGTGTGTGCTGCTCCTCGCACGCAACCCGCTCCACCCCCCACATGCACCCTAGTGTCACATTCAATGATACAAACCGTTGCTGTGTTTCCGTTGCTGGCTGTGCAGGCGGGTGTGCTGTCGCTGCTGACAGCAGTGCTGCTGAACGCCTCTCCCACGTGCACGCCCGCGGAGGCCTCCTCCCGGGCACTGCCTCCCAACTTCGTTGAGGCTGCACACCTGGTCATGGCCGTGCTGAACAACGTGTGCCGCCTGGACCTGGTGGCGGGTCAGTTCATGCTGTCCTGCGCACACCACCGCATGGAGTTTTACCACCTCATCAGCTTCCTGCTCAGCTACTGCCTCAGCAGGTGGCCTGCACCAGTGTCGCCCAGGGCGAGTGCAGCTGGCGCGCCGGGCGCAGCAGCAGTAGCACAGCCACCGGCGGCGGCAGGAGGGGCGGCGGCGGCCTGTCCTGCAGAGCAGCAGCAGCAACAGCTGCGAGAGCCTCAATTTCAGCAGCAGCAGCAGTCGCTGAGGGGTTCTGGTGCAGGCTGCGCAGAGTCACGTTGCAGCGGTGACGCCAACGGGCCTGCTGGCGGCTGCGCACACAGCAGCAGCAGCGCAGCTGTCAGCCCAGCCAAGGCAGAGACTGGGCGCCCGCCTGGCGTTGCCGCAGTGCTGCATCACCCGATCGCGCAGCTGCTGAACCAGGTGCTGCTGCTGGTTGGGTACTTCTGCGTGCAGCACCCCAGCAACCAGGCGATGCTGACGTGGGGCCGCAGCCCCAGCATACTGCAGCGCCTGTGCAGCTTGCCTCAAGAGTACCTGACAGTGCCAGAGCTGAGGGGTGTGCTTATGCCAACACTGCTGTGCGTGTGCTATGGGGCAGAGCGCACGTGCGAGAGCGTCGCACAGCACTTCAACCTTCAGGAGCTGCTCCTGTTCGTTGAACAGCAGCAGGCCCAGCCACAGCAGCAGGTTGCAACGCCGTTGCAGGACATGCAGCAGTCGGCAGGGCAGACGCGTAAGGAGCGGCGGCGGCACCGGCGCGCGCAGCAGCGGCAGTGTGTGGAGGGGCTCGAGCAGCAGCAAGGTGCCCAGCAGGAGCAGCAGCAGCTGCCACCACAAGCGCAGCAGGTGCTGCAGCAAGTCCGCAGCTGTAGCAGCAATGCAGGACAGTCCTGCAGGGCCGGCAGTGGCAGCAGCAGCAGCAGTGATGACCCAGCTGGCGGTGGTGGCAGCAGCGGCAGCTCTGGTGCTTGCAGGAGCATGCACTCGGGCGGCAGTTGGCCTGTACGGCTGGCGCTGTGTCAGCGCTTCCCTGTTGGGGTGTTGCCAGTGGCAGCAGCGCAGCTGCAGCGCCTGCTGTCCGTGCAGGAGCCCACTAGCAGCAGCATCAGCAGCAATGCTGGGGGTAACAGCACAGACCTGCTGCAGGAGCAGCATGCGAGTGCTGCCGCAGTAGGTGGTGCAGATGCATCCAGAGCTGTGGATCCCAATCTGCAGGCACATGGAGAACAGCCTGTGCTGCAACAGCTGGGTGAATCTGCTGTGTCTGGCGTGCAGACGGGTTCAGAGGCAGTGACGCTGCAGCTGCAGATACAACGCCCACCTGCAGCGAAGCTGTTGCACTGTGAGGTGGTGGCGTGCTCGTGAGGTATTTTGGTGGTGTGGTAGCCATTGTTTTTGGTGGTGTGGTGTGGTGTGGTAGCCAATGTGCTTCACTGTGTTTGCTGGCACCTGCTTGCATTTGTGTCCTGGCGATATCCTATGGTTCCATCTATGTGCACACGTGTTTGAGTGAAGCCTTGCCACCACGCCGCAGCTGGCTTGGCATCTGGTGTCTGTTGAATGCAGCATATGTGCTGATGCGCAGGCGTGTGAACCCCATAACTGTGCCATACTGTACTGCCTGGCAAGTTTCGATTCATCCATAAAGCGCCAATCTTTATACAACTGTGTTAGCCTTTGGGTCTGGGGGCTCGTGACTTGAGGAAGGGTGCAGGGCTGGCAGCCTGTGCCAAGATGTTGCGGAACACGCGTGCGCGTATGATTGTGATGACTAGTTGCTTGTACTGCAAATGGGGTAATCTTGTGTCACAGCGTTGTGGCCTGCAAGCAGTCGCAGCTGACGCACCAGACCAGGCGCGGGCAGGTCGGTGCGTGCGGCCGCCCATTGCGCTTGTCTGCCTGGGCATTTAGAGTGCTCCAGCACTATCAGCAGATGCCAAGAGCATTCCCGGACAGCAGGTGATCGTGCACCAAGTGAGGTGCCGCAGTTCGAGCTGGGACGGGTGGCTTGACGCAGGGCTTGGGTCCCACATGAGTTTGTTGATGCTGGTGGCTGCCAACCACCAAGGTGGAAGTACGTGCCAGCATGGTGATGTGTGCATCAGTAGGTGCGCCTGTTTGTGGTTATGAGGTGCATTTTCAATGCATAGAGGGCCCAACCCAGCAAAGCGCGGCAAGACTGTGTGCTGACCAGGAAAGGTCGACCAACAAACACTTTGATGCTGGGTGGTGTGTATGGTGCAGCAGGGCTGTGGTTGTGCTAGTAACATGCTGGGGTTGCTGCTGTTACTAGTAGCGAGAAAAGTCGGACTCGTAACATTCCGGGAGTACTGCCTGGTCCCTTCTTGCATGTGAATGCAGTCATGTGTGACTACCAAAAGGCCAGGCATTCCATCATGCCACCATCCTGCACCCCTGTGTTACAGTAACAAGAGGTCAACAGCCGGCGCCTGCTATCACTTCTTGCTGTCATCGTTCCAGCCAACAGCTGCACAGCTTGTGTTCCACAGGTCAACTGCAAGCTGTTTGTCTTGAGCCAACGCCTGCAGGCACAATCAAAGCCACCACATACAGGCTGATTGCAGCTCATGGGTCAACACACGGTCTCTGTGGGACTCCTCTAGTGCCACTCGCCTGTGCTCCCTCCGCTGACACACAAAGGTGCAATGTGTGCAAGCAGCTCCAGCAGGCCGGGCAGCAGTCCCACATCATGCAGTGACTGCATGTGATTGGTGCCAGGTCCTACATTGGTGCAGTGTACCCTACAAACTGAGATGGTATAATCAACTAAAGCAAATACGCCCGCACAGCAGGCATACAAAGCTGCCACTCGAAACCAAGGCTACTCAAGGGTGCCACTTACTGAGGGTGTCATTGGTTTGCAGTCGTGCAGTAGTAAAGGGACACTCTTGTCAGCAGAGAAGCTTGGGCTGGTTGCGGCATACACAGCCACCTCAGCCCCCTGCACAGTTCAGCATAGGCCTGGCTGGTTACTCTTTGCCTCAGGTGGACAGGTCGAGAAAAGCTGGCGCCGACACGCACCACAACCAAGGGCCCTGGCCCACTGTTTTGTTCTATCAGCAAGTTGTCAACAGGGCAGCAACTCTGCTGCTGGATTGGTTGCGTGTACTACATGTCACAGCACACACGGTGACTTGGTGGCAGTGCGGGTGCGTGGTGGGACGACAGGCAAGGTTGCACTGCCGAATGACAGTCCCCTTGCATGCCGCACCTGGGCAGGCGTCCTGCCAAGCCAGGGTGCAAATGTCCTTGCCACCCATCCTAGCTGTGACGGCAGGGACCTGCAGACACGACGAGCCAAAGGGTCAAAAGTTAGACAACACTGCGCAGCAGAGCTGAAGGGTAGTCTTTCAATGTTGATACAGCTTGGCGGTGCTATGTGCTTGAAGTGTGGGCTGGCTTGCAGGGTGCTGCCGGCATGCATTGACATTGCACAGCTGGCACTGTTTCGTCACGCCATGCATACCTAAAAATGGTTGTGTTGACAAACCCAGGGCTGACACTGGTTGCGATGATCCCTCCGGACTGCTGATAGCGATCCTGCAGCTCCCGCGTGTGCAGGATATTACACAGCTTGCTGCAAGAGTACTGAGTCAACCTGCACAGCAGGACAGGTGGCTGCTGTGTCATTGAAGTGCTGTAAGATGTGGCGACAAAGATAACGCGTGGCCATGTGCTGTGCTGTGCTATGTTATGCTGTGCTGTGCGACTCCATGCCTCAGTAGTGCAATGGGCTGCTGGATTCAACCTGCCACTCCCTGCTCCCCATCCAACACACATATGTGCTGATAGTAGTCCCTGTGTCGACGCACAACATATGCAGTTGCATGTCCAGCACACACACCATTCAAACACGCCGCCCACTGCTGCTCCGCTGTTGCTTTGCACTTTCAGTGCCCTCACCACCAGTCAGATCCTGATGACAGCTTGTTGCCAGCCGTTTGCAAGCTCTTGCACGCAAAGTGCGCCCTGCTGCTGACATTGACAATGCGGGAGCCAAACGTCATCTGTGGCAGCAGCAGCCCCGTCAGTAGGAAAGGCCCTAGGTGGTTGACCAGTATATGCTGGTCTACGGTTTCACTGCTGCTGCTGGGGGCGCTGCTGGGGGAGCTGCTGCTGCTAGGGGTGCTGCTGCTGGTGCTGCTTGGTCCCATGACACCTGTGAAGGGCGGTGAATGATGGTGGCCAGGGAAAGGGCATCCGTAGGGAGAGACTGTCAGGGGCATCCATACCGCCACCAGGGTGCTACTGCTGAAACTCCAAGCTGCTGGTGCATGACAGCTGCTTTGCTGTTGTGCATCGCTTGCAGCTGACTTGCGCCCTGCATGTTGTGATGCCAGTGCTACCGGGGTTTGACAGTCTGCTGTGTCACTGCTGCATCGCTGCATTTTTTTGTGTCACAGCAACCCCTCCCCGCCCTCCCCACATGACCAGATGCTCCCAACTGGAGGCCAGGCTGACCTGCATTGTTGACCAGCACATCAAGGGACTGATGCTGCTTCTTCAATCTGCTGCCTTGCTCAGCAGCAAAGTTACGGATAGACTGCTGATCAGACAGGTCCAGCCTGCAGAACGCAGGAGTGACACCTTGTCGACGCAGAACGCAGAACCACAGCTGTAGTGGAGGGTTGCAGAGACACACGCACCGGCTGCATTCACATGTGCCTGGCAGCCCCCGAGCCTTGAGCTCTGCCTTGGCCACTTCACATTGCTGCATGTTCCTGCAGGCCATCACTACGTGGCTACCTGGCTCCTGCATCAGGCCAGCTGTGATCTCCTTTCCTATGCCAGCATTGGCGCCTGTCACGATGCAGTACTTGTGCTGCGGCTTGTCCATAGCTGCAGCCTTTGCCTGACCAGAGGGTGAAATGTGGACTTCAGAGTGCTACCTTGGTGCAGGCAGAACGGGTTTTTGGCCAATATTAAGCTGTGGGACCAAGTTGATCCAGGATGATGATCTGTACTGTAACCAGACGAGTGAGACCGGTGTTGACGTGCAGCAGATGCAGATGAATCAATAGTCATTCAGGAATCAGTGCCAAACTTTTTGCGCCAATGCAGGCTTGCTCATATAGGGTATATGTGCTGGTTTAGCAGCAGTAATACCGCACGTGATATCACATGATCGCCCAATTGAATGAGGCAACGCGGAAATATATCGGTTGGCAACACCAAGCTCAACACAATGGACGGCCTACCCCCTCTTTCTGAGGCCCGTGCTTCGATCGGCTCGGCTATCATGGCTGAAAATGCTAGACCCGTAGGCAATGCTAGCAATGGAACCCACACCTTGGAGGCTGCCGTGGCAGCTGCACATCAAACGGCTGGAGCCTTCAGCACCCTGGAGAGGCAGCTGAGGCACTCCAGGAGCTTTCATGATGTGGAGGCAGTGGATGCAGGGCACGCCCTTGCCCCACCCCCTCTCAAAAAGCTCAGGAAGAGCCAGGGCAGCCAGAAGCTGCTAGATACTAGCCTCAAAGCAGTGCAAGAGGATGAGAATGAGGTGGCAGAGGTGGTGGTCGTCTGTGAGCCGGAGGGTGAGTGGGTGACGCAACTGCTGCAACTGCTGAACAAGCTGACTCACGTCCACAAGGCAGTTCGTGATGCTGACACCCAACTCATACAGCGTGCCTGGTTTATATCCGAATATGTATGTCACATATTTATCAGTGCCCTTTGCTGCCGGCTGCTGCTGTTTTGTTCATCTGCACAGGTGCCACACTGACAAGTAAGTAAGGGTCCTGTGAATGCTGCGCATGCGCATGGGCATATCAGCCAGGGAACAGTTATCTTGGCATGTTGTCCGGCTGTTGCCAGCATGGTTTGTTCAAGCAGCTCCAGTCAGCAACTACAGCCGCACCTTGCGTGCCGCACTATGGTGGTTGCACGAGCCAATTGTAGCAATTTCAGCAGCTGCTTCCAGCATGGGAGCTTATGTGAGCTGTCACTTGTTGGGGTATCAAGAACCTCTATCTGCGCACAAACCACCTCCATGCCTGCGCCTTGTTTTGGCCCTGTGTGCTGTGTTGTGCCTGCAGTGGGTGGACTGCACCCCCGCGGTTCCCTGTACGAGCGGCCTGTCAACATCGACAGCGCAAAGACACAGCATGCCTCCTTCAGGGAGGTGAGACGCAGCCACCCCAGTGTGCTTCACCACATTAGCAGCAGCAGCAGTGGCATTCACTCAATATGCCTCTCAGCAGCAGTTACAGTGTGCTTGGAGCTACTTCAAGCTTCTCGTCCTTTGCTGCGTCTATGGCACGAGCTTGCATCAGCACCTGCCGTCACATCAAAAATTTGTCAGCTTACCCGCAGCAGTTGCCAGTCCAGGCAGCTGTGATGACCTGTCATGGCCCTCTCTCATGTCCATCCATCCATCCACGTCCCCCCCCTGCAGGTGCTGCGCGCCCAGGGTGTGCGTGTGCTGACTGTGCGTGACATCCTTGCGTTTGGTGTTGAGGAGCGCATGGGTGCACGCGTGGAGCTGGAGGAGCTGGCAGCATCAACACTCACTTACAGGCTGGCAGAGGGTGAGGCACCCTTACATAGTGTGGGCCAGTGGGCACTGCCAGCTATGCTTGGTGTCCGTTTGATTGTCAGGATAGGTGATAGGTGCACACTCTTGCGCACACAAGTCAATGACGTAGCTGTAGTAGCTGCAGGATCACACTGTTTTGGGCCAACAGGTGTGCAAATGCAAGCTTCTGCTTTGAGTTGCGTCAGTTCCTCAAGCCCCTGGCTTACATTACCCGGGGCTTGTGTTTGCTGTGTGTATGCTGGTGTGATGTGTTAGGTGCCAACCTGTCAGAGTTGAGTGAGGGTGACCGCTTCTACCTGTCTGATGAGTACAAGGCCCAGGTTGTCAGCGCCATGAGCACCAGCCAGCTCATAGAGATATGCCTCATCAACCCTACAGTCACACTCACACCCAGCTACAGGTGAGGGAAGGGTGAGGGGAGGGTGAGGGAAGAGTGAGGGGAGGGTGAGGGAAGGGTGAGGGAAGGGTGACGAGACAGTCACACTCACACCCAGCTACAGGTGAGGGAAGGGTGAAAGGGCCAGGGAGTTACCGGGGGCCTGGTGGTGATGATTGTCAGTCAATTGGACAGGGGGCACCTGGTCAAGGGGTGTGGCGGTGTGGATGGGCAGAGCAGAGCAGATCGTGAAGCTGCCCTGTGCTGATGTTGGTGTTGCTGGTGTGCAGTGGAGCGGCACCCAACTCCTGAAAAGTGGTTGTCAGTGTGCACTGCAGTTGCCCACTCCGCACTGCATCGTGGGGTCCCTGCTTGTGCTGTGATGTTGCCTGTTCCTTGCTGCACACTGTCAGCTGTTACAGCTATGGGCACTAAGCTCAGCAATCTGTGCCTGACCTACCCCTCTCTCCTCTGTGTGCCTGGCCCTTTCTCCCTGGACACCCCCCCCCCCCGCCCCCATCCATCTTCCACTCAGGGACACTGGGCTGACTGCCAGCTACACGTTTGAGCCTCTGTCTAACCTGGTGTACACGCGCGACCAGCAGATCACCACCTGCAAGGGCATAGTGATGGGCCGCCTGCGCAGCCAGCAGCGACAGAAGGAGGTGGAGCTCATGCAGTACTGCTTCAGGAAGCTGGGTGAGCACACCACGCAGCACAGCACAGCATGGCTTGGCATAACAGAGTGCAATCATGTGGTGGTACTTGCAGGTGACATAAGTACAGCACCTTGTGCTACATACACGGTCAAGGGGTTGGGTAGGAACAGCAGCCTTTGGCAGAGCACAGCTGCTGGCTCTGCATCCCTACGGTGTAAGGGGCAGGCTGTGTGGGCCAGGGATCGCCGCCAGCTTGTTTTGGATCGAAAGGGACTGCATCAATTTTTGACGATCTGATGCTGGTGACTATCCACCACCCTGGACTTTGTTGGCGAGCATGCCAACCTTCTGCTGGTGCCAGCGCTGTGCTTGAATCTTGCCCGCCTGCCTCTGGTTGCCCTAAATAAACATCATCTTGTACCTTCACACTGTACGTATATTGTCGTAGGTCTGCCCATTGCTGGCAACATCAGTGAGCCTGGCTTCCTTGAGGGAGGTGACTTCTTCCCCATGGGTCAGGACCTGGCCCTGGTGGGTGTGGGGCTGCGCAGCAACGTTGAGGCCTGCCAGCAGCTCATGGACAGAGACCTGCTGGGAACACGCAGGCTGGGGGTGGTCAGGGACGACTTTGACAGGCACCAGGTGCGTCTTGGGGGGGGGGGGGAGTCTGTGTTCTTTCAGCTGTGGTGTGGATAGCTGGCTGGGTGGGGGGGGCTGTGTGGGCTGACAGATGGAGTGAAGATGCATTTGTGTGTGCGCAGGTTGGTCATCAATCAAAGTCTATGCAATGTCCGATGCCAAGCATGCATTTCACGTGTTGGAGTACTGCTTGCTGTCATGTGTCTTGGTGTGCCAACTATTGAGAGGTGGTGGCTGACGGCAAGTTGTGTTGTGACCCAAAACATTGTAGTGCGACCCCAGTGTGCTGCGTGCTGTGCCTCAGGACAACACTGTGTGTTGTTTCTGTTGCAGGACCGCATGCACCTGGACTGTGTGTTCAGTGTGTTGTGTGAGAAGTGCTGCATCATGTTGGAGACCATCATTGGGGAGGACAGCCCCAGCAGGAGGCTGGTGGATGAGTATGTCAGGGACGCCAGCGGCAAGTACACACTCGCACGGTGAGCAGTGGGAGACCAGACCACCTGGGTGTGCAGTTGGCATGTCCCGCTGCTGTTGTGCTCTGCAGTTAGCAGCAGGAGGGGCTGCAGTTGGCTGCTTCGGTAACATGTCATGAACCATGGTTGGCGTGACTGACACACCTCTTGCGGCTGGCAGGCACAGTGGCTACTGGCATGGCACGGGTGGTGTTTGCGCAAGCTAGACAGTGCCTGTGCAGTTGTCCAGACAGCACTGTACGCTAGCTCCTTGCGCTTGGCTGCGGCTTCTATACCAAGCAACATCATCTCCTCACTGTCTAAGTCTTTCACTGCCCTGCTCTGATGCATGTTGCTCTCATGCCTGTGTCATCACGCAGTGAGGGTGTGGAGTTCTCCGCCTTCATGAAGGGCGAGGGCTTCTCCATCATCCCCATCAAACACGAGCACCAGCTGGCATACGCCTGCAACGTGCTCAACCTGGGCAACGGCCGCATCATCAGTGTGCATGCAGACAGCGCGCGCCAGATTGTGAAGCACCCTGCATTCAAGGGCGACGTGCAGGTGCGCGTTGCTCAGGGCAACGGAGGCGAGGGACTGCATGCGTGCAGAGGGGCCATGCATGTTTTGCACGTGCTTGTATGGTATGTGTTGTGTAGCGGGCCAGCATCGTCATCTTACAAACGGTCTCTGTATCTTCTGTATGTGCTGGTTAAAAGTTGGGGTGTTTGCTCATGGTGCGCTGCATGCAGCAACAGCGCAACCGCCATGCAACCCTGATAGGCGAGACCTTACACCTGCTGTCTGCAGAAGCCAGGCTTGGACAGCCAGCGCATACTGGAGCTACAAGGATGCGTGTGTGCATTTCCCTTACTTACATGGATTGGTGCTGCGGCTGTCACTGTGTGCTGTAGGTCATTGACTTCAGCAGTGTGACGTCCATGTACGGCAGTGTGCACTGCGCCAGCCAGGTGGTGCGCAGGGTGCCCAGCAGGTTTGTGGCCGCACAGACACCACGGGCCAACGGCAACCCAGACCTCAACTGAACGCCGCACCAAAACCCAAGCAGCGACAACAGCAGTTTCAGGCCTTGCCTGAAGGTACTGTTCAGCAGCAGCTGAGCCGTGTAGTGGCGGCTGGCGGGGTGCTGCAGGTGTTGGAGGAGTGGAGGGCGGGCTGTAGGGTATTTGTGCGGGTGTGTGTTTATGCATGGCATCATACGAAGCCATATAGCATGACAGTGCGTGTGAGAGTGCGGCGCGTTTGATGCATGATTCACCTGCATGTGAAAATTGTTCGTATTGTTTGTGCCAGTACAAGCTGCACATGTTCGTCACAAGCATAACTTCTTCACCAGCAAGCCCTTGCTCACAGGAGTGGTTTGCCGGCAGGGGGGGGTCAGCAGCTGCACCCGTGATACTTAGGGAGAGCTGCATGCAGCATGTTTTGTGTTGGTATGCGGATGCGCATGTGCAGATTATATATGTGTGCTATTGTGCCTGGTGTTGCGCAGGCCGTGAGCCAAACAACACAGCGGGCAGTGGGCCCATCTTTGGTCCACCAAACACTGCATGATTGTTTCATTGTGTTGTTACGTATATTTGGGCGCCGTGTATCTGGTGGTCGCCGCCCCTGTCGATGTTGCGTCACCCTAGGGACGCAGCAGGGGGTTGCTGGTTGAGGGGGGTGGTATCTATGCAAGGTTCAGGGGTGTAATTGATGTGCCAAATCAGACCTCGATGTCAACTGTCTTGACTTAGTAGTAGTTTTGAAACATTGAGCAATGCGTCTGCCAGCATCCTTACACACATCATCAGTCGGTCACACAGTCATTACGGTGCGACGGCGGTTGAAGTCAGTTCGCCAACCTTATAAGTCCTATCGATCGACAACAATGCATGAAATGTTTGATTTGAACTAGCAAGAACGCTCCAATGCAGCGATTGCTATTCGTCGCCCTCCTCGCGGGTGAGCAATTCAACTAGCTTTCACGCTTCTGGCTGACATACTCGTTGCTATGCAGCGAAACAAGCTTGCAATTCTGCAGTGGCGCAAGCCGTTGGCGTGCCACGAGCGCTGGTCTGCAAGCAGACACCTGATCATGACTGGCTGCAGCTCCTGCTGCTTTGGATTTTTGTATGCTGTGATGTGCAGGGTTGTGGATTCACCCAATTTCGTGCGAATGGCCTCGCAAGCTTCAGCAGCTCCCGGTCTTCAGAGCAGGCAGTCCACTGGGCCTGCAACCAGCTGCTTCGCCAGTGGTGGTCCGGACTGCGCCAGCCCCGCCCCCAACAACAGAAGCAGGGCCAGCTTCCAATGGCACTGGTAGCAGTGGTGCCCCTGCAGCAAACCTGACCTCAGGAGCTAATGGCACAAATGTACCAGGTAGGGACAAGAAGGAAGGACGGGTGACTGTATTTTATGCCGCATGGGTGAGCAGCTGCCAGCTGCTGCCGTGCATCAGCAGCGGGACGTGTGTTCAGCACCCCTGCGCATGTCCTGTTGTTGAGGGCTTGATGCTGTGTGCTGCATGCACTGTCAGCTGCAGTGCAACTACCACGCTGTTCCACCATGCACGGTGAACTTATACAGCTACGAGATGTCCAGTCAAACTCCAAACAGCTGCATCGTAGCCCACCACGCTGGGCACTTGCTGTACTACTTGCCAGGCAAGCGCAACAACAGCGTTCCTCTGCGCCTTTTGCAATCCAAGTTGCTTCTGACGCAGGCGCTTCATCGATCGGTGATAGGCTTGCGGGCCTAGCAGCACCAGGAGCAACACCCAATGAGGATGCTGGGACTCCCATCGGCAATGCGTCTGCCCCGGCTGCAGGTGCTGCCCCCGACACAACAGGTGTGCCTCCTGCAGCCTCCCCACCCACACCTTCTGCTAGCCCTCCTGCACCACAGGCAGGCAACAGCAGCAACAGCAGCAGCAGCAGCAGGCCCTTGCTGACTGAGAGCCTCAGCACTCCTGCCAGCCCCCTGCCAGCCGCATTTACACCAGACGGCAGCAGCAGCAGCAGCAGCAGCAATGCAAGCAGTCCTGGGGTGGACATTAGGGAAGATACAGCAGGAGGTGTTGCGGGCAACACTACAGATGCCCCCGTGACGTTTGAGGATTTATTCAGCAATGCCACCACCCAGCCTTAGGCCTCACCCCAGGCTGCTGCTGCTGCTGCTGCTGCTGCTGCTGCCCCCGCCGCCCCAGCTTCCCCGGCACCAGGTGCAACAGCCGACACCACTCAAAACAGCACCAGCGCAAGCGGCAGTGCACCTGGGGCTGCAGCAGGCGGTACCGGTGTGCCTGCCGGCAGCCCACAGCCAGCTGCTGCAGCAACGCCACTATCAGACATCCCAGCCAACTTCACCGAGCCCGTGCCTGACACCACTGACACCGCAGCACCCTCACCCTCACCAGCACCCTCCCCTGCAGCTGACAACACCACCACTACTGGCCTAGTCCCTCCTGTGCCAGTGCCAGCCACCCCAGGGGCTGCCACCAATGAGACAGCAACCCCCAGCCCCTCCCCTGCAGCCACACCAGCCACAGGGCTTTCCCCAGAGCCCTCACCCACCCCAGCCCCACAGCCTTCCCCAGAGCCCTCCCCATCCCCCACCTCCACCCCATCACCTGAAGCGAGTCCAGCCCCTCAAGCTGAGGCCTCTCCTTCCCCAGCAGCTGGATTGGCAGCCACCACCTCCCCAGTCCCCAGTGACAGCACCACAGCCACCACAGCCACCCCAGCCCCCACTGACAACACCACGGCAATTGCAGCTCCAGGATCGCCATCAGGGGCCAACCTGACAGCTGCATCACCAGCACCAGCCGGGGCAAATGTGACAGGGGCCGACGGAGCAGGTGCAAGCAGCAGCCCCGGTGCAGCTGTGGTGGTGGTGCCTGTGATTGTTCCTGTGCCAGGCAACACCTCTACAGCAGGCAGTAATGGGTCCGTCACCGAGGCAGGCAGGGCCACCACTGCAACATCTCCATCTCCAGCTCCTGCTGAATCTCCAGCCCCAGAAGCAGCAGCAGCATCTCCTTCTCCTGAAGATGCAGCATCGAGCTCTCCCTCTCCAGCTGATTCTGCAGCATCACCAGCGCCTACAGCAGCCAATGAGACAGCTGTCTCTCCAGCTGCTGTCACAGAGCCCCCGGCCCTGCACCAGGGAATGCATCAGCTGCTGCACCCAACGGCACAGATGTCAGCGGAGGTACAGTTGGTGCCGCGCTCGGTGCTGCTGCTTTGGGGGCTGGGACAGCAAGCAACAGCTCAGACAACAGCTCAGCTGCAGTGCCGGCAGTGGGGGCAGCAGAGAATGCGGTCAACAGCACGGGAGGCACCATTGGCTCAGCACTCACTGGGGCCACCGGTCAGCCCAATGCAACAGAAGGGAGCAGCAACAGCACTGCAGCAGGTGCAGCACCCACTATTGGCAGCCAGCTTGCTGCTGCTGCTGCTGCTGGCGCCAACGACACAGCTGGCAGCAATGACACTTTGGAAGGCAACGGCACTGCAGCAGGTGCAACACCCACTATTGGCAGCCAGCTCGCTGCCGCTGCCGACGGCGCCAACGACACAGCTGGCAGCAATGACACTTTGGAAGGCAACGGCACTGCAGCAGGTGCAGCACCCACTATTGGCACCCAGCTCGCTGCCGCTGCTGGCGCCAACGACACAGCTGGCAGCAATGACACTGCAGCAGGTGCAACACCCACTATTGGCACTCAGCTTGCTGCTGCTGCTGCTGACGGCGCCAACGCCACAGTCGGCAGCAATGGCACTTCAGGAGGCAACGGCTCAACTGACAGCAACACCGCTGCAGACGGTCTCCCTTTGCCTCCTGATACCCTGCTGGCAGACGCAGACGAAATAGGGCTCATACCAGTTGCCGCCAGCACAACGGGGGCACCGCCCGACCCATCTCCTAGCCCCGTGGCTCTAGGGTCCCCACCATCCTTCAGCCCTGAAACAACAGCAGCAGCCTCAGACCCTCAGCAGCCCCCTGCCGCATCACCTGAGCCTCCGACAGCCTCCCCAGCACCGAATGTTGGCGATGCATTGAATGCAGCAGCAGCCCAGCCTCTGGCTGCCCCGAGCCCCAGCCCCGTAGGACTCGGAGCGCCACCATCCTTCAGCCCTGCAACCGCAGCAGCAGCTTCAGACCCTCAAGAGCCTCCATCTCCCAGCCCGGTAGGACTCGGTCCGCCACCCTCCTTCAGCCCTGCAGCAGCAACAGCAGCATCACCTGAGCCTTCAGTACCAGCCTCCCCAGCACCAAATTTTGGTGCTGCACTGAATGCAGCAGCAGCCCAGCCTCTGGCCGGCCCCAGCCCCAGCCCCCCTCAGAACAGCCCCTCCGCAGCTACTGAAGACAGCACACCTGCTGATCCCCCTGCCCAGGGTTTAGTGACAGACACCCCCCAGGGTTCTGTGCGAACAGAACCCCACCTGCTGCTAGCCCGGCGCCTGGTGGGAACACCAGCAATGCCAGCATCCCTGAAGGGCCTGCTGGTCCCATTGTGGTGGCTAACCCCTCAGCAAGCAATGAAGCTGGGAATGGCAGCACAGCAGCCAGCCCTAGCCCTGGGGGTACGGGTGGTACTACCGTTAGTGACGGCACAAATGGCACGCCTGCTGCTGGGTCAAGCCCTGCTCCGGCTAACGTGGCGCCACCCAGTCCCGCTCCTCGTCCTTCGGCGGCAGCAATGCAAGGGGTGCCTAGGTACCTGGGATGGGCTATGGCTGTGGGGTGTGTGATTGTGGGGCATGTGTTGTTCTGAACAGTGCCTGGAGCTGATAAGAATCACCCAGAGAGCCCGAGCTCAACCTACTGTCAGTAGGAGCATTACCACACTGTGGTGTATGTGGTGTATGTCAGCCGTACTGCTCATGTTGTCGTGTTGTTATGTTTGGCAGCTTCCAGAAGTCCTTGTTAGGTATCCTGTGCTGGGTGCACACCTGAGGCGCCTGTTTATGTTGTGAATCTGCACACTATGCATCATGCATGGGGCAAATCCCTGAGGCCTGTTGTGACCAGAGGCCCTGTGGCCTCCTGGCGGTCACACCACTGTGACACGGCACACATGCATTGTCAACAAACGGGCGGTGTTTGGGCAGAAGCGCCGCTAGCGGAGCCTGGTGACGTGTGCGCACATGCTGCAGCATCCATGTGCTGTAGCCACGTGGCTGGGCTGCCGCCCAGATGATGGTTTGCTCTTTGACCCTGAAATGCAGCGGGATTTTTACTAGTAGTGTCGTGAGGGGCATGGTGAGGCAATGATACCATGCAATGATGAGCTGCAGCTGTTGTTGCTTGTTTCTGTTGCCAGTGTGTTTGTATGTCTTCTGTAGGTGCCTGTGTTGTGTTGGTGTGTTGTGAATGTTGCTGTTGTATATGCTACACACACTTGTTGTGCGGCTGGACTGTCAAAGGGGGGCATCAAGCTGATCTTGGACTGCTGACTATGGCGTCACACCTTGATGGTTTGTGTGTTGGAAACAAGCACTGGTGTTGCAGGCTGTGATATGTACATCCAAGCACGGGTGGTACAGGCTGTAATATGTACATGTGGTAGTACATATGGCTGAGCAAGACAGGCCCTCAAATGGGTGTTCCTTGCTTCAGCCTTGCTTTAGTGTTTTGCCCACATCTGGGCGACACAAACCTGTGCAGTGCACTCAAAATGCACATACTCCTCACACACCAGCTGTCTATCAAACCTATAAATCATGCACATGCAGCCAAGAATGCATGCTGGGGCCTCAACACCTGCACAACCCAATCATTGACACCGTGCCCGTGGCCGCCAAATAAATAAGAAAGACCTTAGTGCAACTTGACGAGCATGCTGACGGCCATCAGCCTTTCAGCAAACTCTGCAGTCCAGTACTGGCAGCCGCTGCTTTCACCTGAATATAACTTTGACCTGAGTGTAAACTTCAAAAATCTTGAATTGGTGCATTCAATCACTCACTACTGCATTCAAAAATGATGTATTCAAAGCAGCCAGCTGCTGTGTCCTGCCACATACATGCAGCACATGCGTTCACCATTATGTTGGACAACAAGGGTGCAGAGCCTGGCGGCACCAGCACACTGCGATGGCTCTACTTTCCACCTGGGCTGGTCTCAGCCGCCGGCGGGATCAGCAGCCCCGCCAGTGGGGCAGGCAGTGCAGAAGCCAGCCGCTCATTGATACCCCTCGCCACATCCTCTGTGGTAGGCAATGCTGACCTTGCACGCTGCACAGCATCAGCCACCTGGCCCCGTACGGCACCCACTGTTTGGTTTGCTGCTCCAGCAACCTGGTCCCGAAGGACTTGTGTTTGATTCTGCACACCCACCACAAAGCCTTGAACAGCACCCACCGGCTCCAGACCTGCTGTGGTGATGTTGTCTTCTGTTGCACTCCCTGCCACCAGAGGGGACAGCACAGTGACGTTTGCAGAGTCCAGCCCTGCAAGGGTGCTGTTGCAGAGGGTGAAGTTCCCAAGAGTGCCATTGCCGGCGGTGTCATTGCCAAGGGTTGCATTGCCAATGGTGGTGTTGCAAAGGGTGCTGTTGAGGAGGGTGTCGTTGCCAAGAGTGCCGGTCACCACTGGGCCAAGGAGGACGCTGTCAAGGGTGGTATTGGCTGGCAGGGAGCTATCGGCCAAAGTGTTGTTGCTCCCAGGTAGGGTGTCGTCGCCGGCACCAGCTGCTGCAGGTTCTGTGCGATTGAGGCCGGGGAAGATGGTGCCTGCAGTGCAGCAGCGACCAAGTGTTGCGTCACAAGACGGGCAGATCACACTTAACTGTGCCTGATGAGCCAGATGCAAGGCTGTGCTGTACGTGTACAAGCCATGTCAGCAACCATTACAACATTCTTGTTTTGGCTGCTGCTGCCGTCCAGGGAATGCAGCAGCAAGCACTGCCTAGCAGCAGGGGGTTCGGTTGGTCGGCAGCATTCACACTCCTTGCATTGCGCAAGGCCTGTCTGGTCTTACCCAGCACGCCTCCTGGTGTGAGTCGATCCTGTACTGCATCAACCTGTGTTTGCAGGCCTGTGACCTGGTCTTGAAAACCGGTGATTGCATCCGTCAAGGGGTTGCTGCCTTGCAACAGCTTGCGATGTGCGGTGTGGGAGGCTGCATGGCCCTGACCTGCAATGGTTGGAAACATGATGGGTCGCTATTCTGCATTATTGTTGGCGTGGTTGGCTCACGCTGAAGCAGCAAGCCACACTGTTTCAGCATGAATCACCTTGCAAGCAGACTGCCAGGAGCAACAACACGAGCTGCATGACTGGTTGCCCTCGACCACTGTAGGCCCCTGCAGTCCACCAACGCACACATGGCAACCCAGGCACTAAGCTGAGCTGCAGCACTCGACAGCCACACTCTGACTGGCACTCAGCTTGTGCAGCCAGTGCAAACAAATGCTCAAACACAACAGGCTTTGGCAGCCTAAACCACCCAGTTCACTGCCAAGCAGCAGGCTGCAGCCCAGAGGCACACCAGCACCAGGGAGGGGGCCTGCTGGTCCAGCTGCCTGCTGTTGAGCTGGCAGGTTGGTTGACAGGGCTGCCACTGCCCACTGCAATGCTGCTGTTGGTTTCTGGTGCTTGTGGTGGTACCGGTGATGCTGTGACGGTCCTGCCAGCAGCTACACCAGCATTTGGGACGGGGCTGGGGGGAGGGGGTAGCTCGCCAACAGCAGCGCCTCCTCCCACAGCGACAGGAGGAGATCCTGTGGCACTGTTGTTGCCAGTAGCTGTGGTGTTGCCTTGTTGCAGTAGCACCCTCGACGAACCGCTGGCAAGGCCTGCGATGGTGGAGCAGCAGCAAAGTTTCAGTTGGGGTGTTGCCAGCTGAGTGACAGAATGCACTGCACGGTACTGAATCGTACACTGCACAGCTGTGCTCAGAAGCTTACCCTGGTTCAAGCACCCAAACAGGGTACACAGCAGCACAGCATACAACAACTTCATTGTATAAGTTGGGAGACCGCCTGAGACCGTTGAGTAGAGCAAGCCGCACGCAAAATGCAATTTTCAAAGTATTCTTGTACACTTGTACACGTGCGCCACGAGCGCTCAACATTTGATCACGTGACGCGGATTGCGTCATATGACGCAATACCTCGCCAACCCGCCCTCGGTAACGGCGCCATATTGAACACTGACACGACTGTTTGTCCTGCACATTCACTTGGCATCATCAGAAAAGAGGGTCACGCTTGCAAGAAAGGGCAACTGTCGCTACTGCCAACGTGGGGCGGTCTGGGTGACCTTCGCTGGAAGGGCAAGCGCGGGTTAATGGGCGATGACAGATGTTCCTTTTGAACGGGTGATGATAAACATTCACGACACACTCAAGCCTTACAACTACGCTAAACAATCAACATTCCTTTGCTCTCTACTACCTACTCAGCAAGCTATTTGTCCATTATGCGCCTGGTGGTGCTTGCACTGTCTTTCATGCTCCTATGCCAAGCAGCCACGCCTTGCCTTGGTGAGCATGCATCCATGCACATCATCTGCGCATGCACTGGGTGCTGCCATGGCCAGTGGCAGTTGTGTGTTGTCCATTCCTGACTACTTCCTTGCACTCTAGAGTGAGATCTCACCAGGTGCCACTGGGGCTGCAGGAAGGCGTCAGCTTCAGGCACCTCCCATGCACGCCATCAACTTGAAGGGACGCCTCACGTCTGCGCAAAATAATGCAGAAGTTGCAGGCAGCAGCACCTCAGCCCCAATTAGAGCAGGTATGTGACACTCCGGCTAGCCCTGTGGGAGTCTGACATGAGGCGCATGCTGGCTGATCTGCAAGCAGGGACACCTTCGGCACTATGCACGCTGGGGTGTCTCTGCAGTAGTACTGCATTGACCTTCAGCGTCTCACTTTTCAACAGCCCCACACCCACACCTCTGTTGAAGTCACTCCAGCTCCCTGGATCATTCCCCGCCTACACCACTGGCAGCAGCTGTTGAGTACTTGCATGTGCATTACTGCTGCGCAACCATACTGCTGCGATGCAGGTCTAGGGCTGAGGGATCCACTGGTCCTCAGTGCAGGACCTCGCCAGCTACAGCAGCTGCCTGTCTTCAGGCCAGCAACTCCACTTGTTACACAACCAGCTGCATCACCGGTGGTTGTCATCACTTCACCAGCCCCACCAGCCCCATCAGCCACAAGTTCACAGCTGCCTGTCTTCAGGCCAGCAGGTTCAGTCTTCAGGCCAGCAGGCTTACAACTAGCGGCATCACCGGTGCCAACAGTGGTTGTCAGCACTGCACCAGCCCCACCAGCCACAAGTCCACAGCTGAGTGAATCTACAGCAACGCCAGCACCTCCTGTGCCAAGCCCTGCAGTTGGTCCCACCGGAGATGCAGCTGCATCACCTTCACCACCCCCTGCGCCAGATGCCACCATCCCAGAGCCCTCGCCCATTGTGCCGTTGCCACCATCCCCAGCCCCAGCAGCGCAGTCCAGCCCCTCTCCGGCAGCTACACCACCCACAGGGCCTTCCCCAGAACCCTCACCTAACCCAGACCCACAGCCATCCCCAGCACCTGAGCCCTTACCAAGCCCACTGGCGGCCCCTGAGCCCTCTCCAGCTCAACAGCCCTCCCCATCCCCCACACCAGCAGCTGCACCGACAACCGCCACCTCTCCAGCCCCAAGTGCCAACACCACGGCCGCCTCAGCCCCTGCGGCAGTAGCAGAAACAGCAAAACAGCCAATCGCTGGTGCTAACTCCTCACGCACACCATCGTCGCCGGCTCCATCCCCAGTCATCTGCGAGCCGGCAGCAGCAGCAGCACAAGCATCACGCATTGCTTCAGCTCCAAAGCCCTTTCACGCAGATGAAGGGCTCCCTTGCGTGCCTGAAGGCCTGCTGGCCACGGAGGAACAGGTAGTCCAGTTTGCAATGGTCCCTAATGCCTCAGTTGCTGCTCCTGGTGCTGCGGCACAATCTGGGGCAGCAATGCAGGGGGTGCCTAGGTACCTGGCATGGGCCATGGCTGCGGCGATTGTTGTGATGGGGCAGGTGTTGTACTGAAATAAATCCCTGCTGCCACTGGCAGCAACCTTTCAGACGGCCTGAGCCTATCAGGCGTAGCAGGAGTTGTATGCATCACGCAGCTGTTGTTTTACGCCTTGTTGTCATTGTGATGGTTTCAGTAGATGTGAACACCTCGCACAAATTAAAAACCTTGTTCAGTTGCAGGCAGCCGGCCAACACCTTGCTCTGCAGCCTGGTGCAGTCAGCTGCAGAGTCACAGTGACTTGACTTTTTGGGCATATAATTGGATGCATCATGCCATGCAGCTGGGGCTGTCCGTTGATCTCTGTCAACATGCCAATGTTGTGTGGAGACTGCCAGTCCCCACCTAGCCTAGGCCTAGGCTAGGTGGTCAGTTGGCTTTCGCACCGTGTGTAGTGACTACAGTGCGTGTTGATGCGTATGCTTGCATGCAATCGCCCAGTCACAGTCTGGCCATGGCCTGGTGCTAGCGCGGCTTGATTGGTGCAAGTCATCTGTTTTGACCCGCAGAAACTCTCAAGATGAGGAGAGTGGTGATAACTGCATACACAAAGAGGGGCTCTGGGCCCCATATCAATAAGGTAAACATCTTCCTTCAAAGGACCCGTGCCGTTTGTGTGCAGGGTGCTGTTGATGCCATGCAGTGAGCAACTGGCCTGTCAAGGGGCCCTGGTGGTGTGCGCAGGTCACGCTTGAAATGTTGATCATGTACCCTTGGGCAGTCCATGAGCAGGGCATTGAAACGCACAGCCATCAAGTCAATCACACTTGCCAACGCACAGCAATCCAGGGTATGAGCCTTAGCAGCTTACTGACAGCATCAAGGGTCCGAAACGGCCTTTCCATGTTGCCCCGGCACAACAAATGCATTCTCATACCCCAGGCACTCCTTTTGCCAAAGTGGCTGTATACAGGGTTACGTAACCCCTGGGACCTTGGGGTCATGCCATGCCCAAACACAGGCTGTGGCGCACTGGAGTGTAGGGGGCTGCTGCCCAGTACTCAGATCGGATCTGGCAGGGGCCCATTATTGTGTGCTCGTGCAGTGTGGTAGCTGAGGACCAGGGGAGAGGAATGGCATTCCTCTTTCAGTGGGCTCCTGCTGCAGTAGCTGGCAAAAATATGGATGTGTTCAGGTTGTGCATGTGCAGGTGGTCTGCGCGCAGGCACAAACACCCCAGCATTGCTAAGCGCACAGAGAGAATGGCTGCTCACGTTGATTTGTTGCTGTTTGCACTGGGAGTATGTGGCCTAGCCATTTTGCTCGTTAGTGCAAGTTATCGTTCCTTTAGTTTATGCTGCATGCTGTGTGCATTGTGTGGTTGCTGGTTGGCAGCTGCTACGTGCTCAGCACGTGTGTAGTACCCACATGATTGACCGATGTAGGCAGTGTGGCGTGTGTCACATTCTTGGCAAGAAAGGAATTACTAATTCCTTCCGGGAAAGCCGCCAATTTCCTGTCACAGCGCTAGTAATTGTGTGTCCCTGTCCAAGCACAACCATATCCACCCACCCCTCCACTATTTGACAGACCAGCACCTGCACAAGGCAGCCAGTGCCTCATGCCAACGCGCCTGCCGCTGCGGCTGTGCTTTGCATCAGCACCAGCTGCAGCTGCAGCCTACTTGGGAGTAGTACTCCTGGCATCAGCACTGGCCATGGGTCTCAACTCGTTGCTGCTGTCCTGGCACAGCGGGCATCTAATGCCCAAGCAGACACGTCATCCGCCATCACATGCTCACGCATCAGACCCAGGCCGACAGCTATTTCAAGTCCAAACGTCCCCCTGTTACTTCGTTACGTCAACCCTCCACAACCACAACAAATGGGCAGCTCTAGAGACTGACAGGCATACTATGTCTGTAATCACAAGAGGCTCTTATGGTTAGTATCACAAACACCAGCCTACTCTTTGGCAAGCAGGTCACAGGCTTTCCCGAGCGTCGGCGCACATCCAGGAGCAGTCCTGCTTCAAACGTGTTGACCCATCATAATGCCCATTCTGCTACTTTGCTCTCGAATCCATCCCACCAAATCATTGGCAACTTGTTTGCTGACACACACGCTGCGCAGGGTGTGTGGATTAGCCGTGGCTGCATCGCAGCCACCCTCACCCACAGTCCACAACCACTCCTATAGGACTAGCTAGGTCTGGGGCAAGGTTATCACCCTAAAATAGGTCTTGGCATTACCTCCATCAAGCTGCTAGGCAAGTTGCTCAGCATGGACAGTGATACTGACAATGTCTAAGGTACACAGGCTAAGTGACGACATTTCTGTTCTGCATCACGTTGCTTGCAGGAGAGCAATAGGCTGCGCACTGCATTTGTGAGCCACCTGACGGAGCTGGAAATGAACTGAAGGACACTCGGGAGGCCGTCTGACCCTGCGCAACAGCGACTAGCTCCACCACGCGTACAGTGTAGCACCAGCAGCTGCAGCCTCACTGCCAAGCTCCTGGGCAGGACACTGCACTGAAGCACAACTCCCCACAGCAGTGCAGCAGCTCTGCTGACTATAGTCATGCCTGGTTGGACAGCCCAGATGCGGCTCTAGTCAATAGTGCGCCCAGCAGCAATTGCGAGGGGAGGAAAGCCCTGAACCCTGTACTGTGCATTCCAGCACACTGCATGCTTTTGCATTTCACCAGCCACCCATGTGTTGGATGACTGGCGTGGCAGTAATTACTTTTAGACTTTGAGTTACTCTTCTTGTGAGGGTGATGTTTGAGTAGCATCCTTGTGCAGGCACAAGCAGTTCGAGCAGCTGCATGCATTTAGTGGCACAGCAGTGTGCATCGCATTTGTAGCGTCGCTGGATGGTTTGACTGATTCCGTTGTCAACTTGCATTGCTGTTGGGTTTGCTGTGCAGCACGCAGTGACTTGCAGGGCATAGCGATGCCTGGGACACTTGCAGAGCATGCAAGTGTGCTCTCACTGGTGTAATGGTGTGCAGCAAGTGTGCACAGGGATGCAACAAGTTGGGTTGTGGTTGCTGGGCTGACGCATCATGGACTTTCAACAGTAGAAGTGCAGCGACACCAAGCAACTTCTAGGGTGACGAGCTGAAAACCCAGCCAGTAGCCAACAATACACAACAGGCAGAGTGACCTGTCACAGCAGTACCGACAAACACAACCTATACTGGGCAGAGCAGAGGCTCTGAGACACTTTCGTTCAGCATATCCAAGACATGCGCAGGGCGAGGGCTAGATACCCATGACCACTGTAGTAGTTTGAGTTGTGCTGTTGTGTCTTTCATGTCACAGCCCTAAACCCCACAACAGCATCTGTGTGTGCATGTAGGCTGTGCCTGCATTGCAACATTGTCCGGTGTTTGGGATTAACACGGTCCAACTCAGTCGATAGACGTGGTCTCCTGAGTCTTCAGTCTCGAGTCGTTTCTGTGGTTGGTTTCAGTGAGAAGATCGTCAGGTGGCTGCTCCTCGCGTAGCGGTCAAGGACAGCGTCCTTTTCTTGCAATTTTGTACCCCTCGCTTGTCAAACTAATATGGTGGAGTCGGAGGGCACGCTGTCCTAGGGGCAGTGTCCTGACGTTCTCTTGGTTTCTTTCACCATGGTGCTCAGCAATCGCGTGCTGGAGCATGTAAACCAGGTCGTTCAGTATTTGCCCGTAGACAGTACACAGTATTTGCCCGTAGACCCAGACCAGTTACGGTCTGAGCTAGAACACTTGACATAACCAGGCATACCCAGACACATCCCCACACCCTACCCGCACAGCCGGCGGGTAGGCGGCAGCTACCCCCTACCCCAACCCTACCCGCTGAGCCGGGTACCCCCTGGAGAGGGTCCAGGTACCCTCGGGTAAGTCCAAAAATGGAGACGGTACCCGGGTACCCTCGGCAACTGAAGAGGGGGGTACCTGAGGTAGGGGGTAGTCGGCATAGTGATATAGTAGGTAGGACGCGCCAGTGATATGGCCCACAGCCACTCAAACCTCACTCAGTCTGAACAACCCACAGAGGACTAGCACATAAGATCACACTACAGCTGACAAGCAACAGCAACTAGACTCAAGCCGGCGCAGAGCTGAAACCACAGTAGGGCACCTGTGCAGCAGGTGTGAAGGGTGTAAAGCAGCACAGACTGCTTGTGCCAGTTCACCTGCATGATGCTCTGCCCACTGCATCATGCAAGAACCGGCCCACCCCGTGTTCACACCAGCTCACTGCAGCACAATGTACACCATGCACATGCCATCCCTCTGAGAGTCGGGCACAACATCTGGACATCAGGCCATACCTCCCCCAGGTACCCTGCCAGTGCACAGAGCAGACCCCAAAAGAAAGATACGGAGGCACCACCAAGCAATTGGTCACTGGCCATGCAGAGGCAACCCCTCAATTTGTAGGCAAGGTCCTGTAGGCTCACTCATGCCGTGAAGTATAAAACCCCCGAACCAGCAGGGCGCAACCTCCAGATCAACTGCAGCCCTCCTTGTGCGCTAGGCATCGCAGCAGACTCATGCCAGGAAGCCGAGTGTCAGCACAAGCGCTGCAAGAGTCCACTGGGTCATGCTCACTACAGGCATGCTGCCAGCACGAGAGGTCATGTTCGTGCCGTTGCCTGTAGCATTGACGCTTGGTGTGTTGTTGGCAAACACGGCTGTGTTGGCAGGGGTGTCCACTAGCATGGGGCTTGGAGCAGGGTTGGCAGGTGCTTCAACCCCTGCTGAAGTGCCATTGGCTTGGTTTGCTGCAGTGCAAAACACAGGGTCGTCAGCTGAAGGCTGAAAGCCTGAGGCTGGGTCAAGTCAAAAGGCTTGCCACAGTCAGCAGGCCTGAAGGCATGCAGCAGGGATTTGATGCTGCTGTGCTGCTGTGCTGTATGCCAAGCTGTGGCCCAAATTGCAGCCTGCAAACTCTGCACTGCACGGTGCAAAATCATCACTGAAGCAATAGCTATTGGGTGCTAGCCTGCACTGGTGAGACATGCTGTGGGTGTGCATATGCCCAGCAGTGCTGCGCAGCAGGTAAGCCTGACTGTGGCAGCAACACCAGGGAGGTCAGCATGCAGTGTTCTCACCAGCTGCAGGGTTGGCGGCCAGCCGAGCTTGCATCAGAGCGTCTCCAAAGGTTTTTGGAGCTGCTGGGGAGCCTGTGGGTGATGCGAACATAGAGAAATGTGACTTGTCCATTGCAGGATTCGGAGTGGCTCTGCCATTGGCATCAACACGACCTGGTGAGAATGCAAGCAAGAAAGGATCGTGCTGCCACCAGCATGCATGACAATCACCTGCAGCTGCTGCGTCTGTCTGCAGCAGATCCCTGTGGACAGCAGCACCTGCGCAATTTGCAACACGTGAGGAATGGTCATGGCGAGGTAGCGACTTGAGAACACAGAGCCGCAGTACAGCCAGTGTGAAATACTATGGAGGAGCGTATGCATACCGTTTGCAACCGCCAGTAGCACCAACAGGCACGCAATCACAGGCAGCTTCATATGACTTCTTGTTCTGGAAAGCACAGGTCGAGGTGTATGTGGTGCCCGAATATTTGAGGAGAGACTGCGTTGAGTACTTGGTCGGTGTTTGTGAATACTTTTCTGCATTATTCTGCCACAATATAGCTCGCCATGTGGCAATCGACCGGCGACCGGAATCCCGCGGGGCGGTCAGCCGACCAGGCGACAGCCATGCGACCGCCCAGCAATTGTCGCTTGAGGGTCGATCACGTCCAACGATGTTGCAAGGGGCAAGTGCGAGTTACCAAGCGCGCCTGACGGTCTGGAGAGAGGGCTCGTTTGCAAGCTGCACCTGACGATGTTCGCCAGCGCGTCCGCTTGCTGTCACAGAGTGTGGCAACACCGTGCGTGTCCCGTGTGCACAACCTCAAATGCGCAAGTGCTCCCAGCTGCTTCAACACTGTGTGCTCAAGGATGACTGCCTTATAGTGGCAGACTGCAGCACACCATTGTAAGGCACCAGGATCACAGTGCCAGCAGCCAACATGTTTGAAGCTTTAAAGCAACTCTGCCGTATTCGTATGCGACATGCGTTGGCCATATGTTTATAAGCCAAACCGCTGATACGCAGCTTTGCATGTCTCAGTCCCTCTTAGCATCGCGATCCTAGGATGTCCTGCATGCTGTTTACGCATACGGACCAGGGCGACAGCTTGACATTGTGTGCCGCCTTGCCAGTGCTGCTAGCTAGTAGCTGCGCCACCACACGCTGTGACTTGTGCTGAGCTTCCAGCTGGCAGTTTGATTGCAGTCTAAGCGCTTGCCAGTAACACTTCTCTGACAAATCCGATTGTGCTTTTGGCTGCAACACAAAGCCAGTTTGTGCTACGAGGCTCCCCTCTGATGCAGTATGGCTTGTGGTTGCAGCTGGGGCTGCGCATGACCAGTTGTGCCACAACGCCGCTGCTAAGCTGGCCCGGCAACCTGATCTCAATCTGACCTCAACCTGACAGAGTCACTCAACAATCCTGCAGTGTAATGCCGGACTGAGCAACTTGATGGTTGCGCGAGCACTGCACAGGCCGAAGGCAACACCAGCTGTAGTACTAGTAATCTGCTTGTTCTGCAGCGCAACTGCCATGCAAGCAGCTTGAGCATTCTTTGTGGTCACGCCTCCCCGGGCAAAAAGCCCTTGCTGGCAAGCAGATGCTGTGCGCCCCAGCAGTTCATTTGTGCCACCAAGTCGACCAACTAGGCATATGGCTAGGTGCCGTGCGCAATATGGTCTCCACATTGCGGCAGCCGATGACGCTGACGCGGTTCAAGGGGCCCATCATCCACCCCGAGGTAGCAGTATGCCTTGCCCATGTGGACACACCAAGTGCAGCCACGTCACTTGCTGCCCCACAGGGCGAAGCTCAAACAAGCCATTCAGCAAGTTGATTCGGGGCTTGCTGGGACAGGAAGCAGCTGCAGCTGGGTGTCAATGGAATGTGGCCACTTGTTGCATGTTGAGACTACCCCGAATGTTGCACAATTCCCGGCCCGCAAAAATGCAATAACGAATTTCCAGCAACATTGGCCTAGGAACGCTCCATGCAGGTGCACCACCGCATTGCCTAGGTTTTTCAATCTATTATAAGCTTGTCGGATCGGCCATTGCGTGCCTTTCGGCAAGGCAGTCTGCACACGGTCGTTTGTTTGCAATGCTGAGGCAACCTGATGATGATATACACACTATATGGGTCTCTTGTGCGCGCAGAAATAGTGCTGCTTGACAGGAACGCTGTCGCGGTCTATTTAAACTGACTTCAACGGCCATCGGCCCTCGGCCCACGCCGTGTCTGACAGTTACGTACTGCAGCCAGCCAGACCAACGCCTTGTGAAACAGCACACAATGTTCCTAACCCGTCATTGCACAATTCTACGTACGACATGATTCATCCAGCAGAACTGCCAAGCTGTGTGGGCAGGCGAACAGTGACAGGCTGCAGGTTTGTGCACGGCACATCTGCAGGAACAACTGCATTGCCACAGATCAGGACAAGGAAGCGTTCCTGCAGCTGTTCAAGGACGGTAACGATGAAGAAGTGCTGGACCAGCGGGCCGGGCTGCCCAGGCAGGTGCACTGCAGCACAGCAGCTGCTGGCAGAACAGCAACAGCAGCAGCACCCCATCGTGGCCCCACCATCTGCCAGCACCAGGCAATCCTAGCGTATGCAAGCACAGTTGGATCAGCAGAAGCAGCAGCAGCAGCAGCAGCAGCAACAACAACAGCAACAACAACAGCAGCAGCAGCCAAGTGCCAGCCGCAAACGCCAGCAGCAATCAAAGCCACAGCAGCACTGCAACCAACTCATGCCACACACTTGACTTGTGCCTGGGGGGGGGGGGCTGTGAATTCTACTCTATTCTACAGAATCAATGAGTTACGTCAATATCACTCTATTCTGCACACACAATGCATTACGTGAAGTGACAGCACAACAACCAACACACAGCATGGCACCAAAGGCCCAGCAATGTGAGTGCCGAGCGGCAGCTGAACAACTGTGAGTGCCGAGCGGCAGCTAAACACAACGGCAGCTCAACATGCCTACTTAACCTCTAGTTTTAAGCTGGCAGTCAGGCTTGGCACATAAAAACAGCATGAAGCTACTGCCCCAAGATTGTGCAAGGCAGCGCGCTGTGCATCCAGCTGCTAGTCGTTGAAGTTGCGCAACGAGTGCACACGTGACACACTCCCTTCCCAAGTGCCCAAGAGGGTGGGTGGGTGCGGGGGGGGGGGGGGGGGGCTGGGGGCGATGCCAGCTGGGGGACTATGACAACCACCGTGGAATTGATTTTGCTGAAAGGACACACCTCTTCAAAAGCTTTGAGCTGCAGTAAGGCACAGCTTGTCGTGACACCAGGCTATGGCGAGTCAAGCTATGGTGATGCTGGTGCATTCGCATGCATTCATAGCATTTGTCACGTGGATACGTTGACAGAGGCTAAGGGGACGCCCTAGGCCCAGCCTGTAGTACAGAACGACGTACATACTGTTGGTAACAGGGGCTTTGATGGACCTTGGTGAACTGTTGACGGGGACACCCGTTGTCACCCGTCAATGAGTCAGGTCCTACGTCGGCAAGGACGGCTATATAGCTGTTCCCCAAGCCCCCGACAGTACTCTACTCTGGTTAGCGTCCCTGGTATAGGGCACGCGACAATTTGGTAGCGGAGAAGGTCTTTCTCTCCTTCCCTCGGAAGGGCCGATTTGCCTGACCCGAGTGGACACGCTTCTAAGCGCTCACACTGCATTGTTTGCACAGTTTTGTGCATAGTTTGCTCGCTGGGCGAGCCATTCGTGCAGGACAGCACGCTGGCCAACCTGCAGTTTGGCACTTTCGAGGACTCCCTCCTCACCGGTGAGACTTACAGGCTTGGAATAGCCTCATAACATGTCTTCAGGCTCAAGGCGAGCCAGGGATGCAGCAGTAGCTGAAGCAGTAGCAGCTGCTGCCGAGCGAGAGCGGGTTGCTTTCAATGCTCAGCTAAGGAAACGGATGCATTCCAGGAATCCCGCAACTAGACGCAAGGCTGAGAAACTGTACCGACGGTTGCAGCGCGAGGCTCGTGCTGCTCGGTCAGTCCAAGAACCCGCTGAGCCTCGCCGTGCTCGTGCTGCTGCTGCTGCAGCGAGGGAGGGGTCCCCTGCCGAGGAGGATGAGCTCGATTTCGGGGCAGAAGATTCTGATATGAACGACCAGGAGGCCCTGGGAGAGCTGCCCACTGCTGAGGAGGCCGCTGCCGATGCAGCTGCCCTGCCTGCCGAGGACGAGGAGTCCCCTGCAGAGCAGCCAAATGAGAATGACAGTGGCAGTGAGACAGACAATGAGGCTGCCGGTGCAGCTGACCTGCTCAACGAGCCAGGCATCGAGGAGGCTGCGGATGATACCGAACATGCCCAATTGCTCGAACAGTTTCAGCAAGGCTATCAACAGGACAGTTGGTTTGCTGTCCCCGCCAACGTGAAACAGCTGCAGCGCAGACACGGTCTGTACTGGCACCGCTTGCTGGACGGCACTGAAGTGCTGGTTGTACCCGACGCTCTGGGCTTACGCAAGCGTTGCATGGCGGAGTGCCATGATCACCCTTATGCTGGCCACATGGGTATGCACAAAACGTTTCGCTTGTTGCAGCGTACGTATTGGTGGCCGGCTATGCGGTCGGACGTTGAGCGGTTTGTGGGCACGTGTGTGCCTTGCCAACGTAACAAGTCCTCTAGTCAAGCCCCGGCTGGCTTGCTGCAGCCCCTGCCAATTCCTGGCCGGCGCTGGGAGACGGTCTCCATGGACTTGATCACGGGTCTTCCCACCACGGAGGAGGGGAATGATGCCATTGCCGTTTTTGTGGACAAACTGAGCAAGATGGTTAGGCTTGCTCCCTGCCATGAGACGGATGGGGCACTGGAAGTTGCCAACATGTTTGTGGACAAGATATTTAGGTCACATGGTGTGCCTAAGGTTTTGCTGTCTGACAGGGATCCTAGGTTTACAAGTGACCTGTTCAAAGAGATCAGCAAGCTGCTTGGAGTAAAGCAGGCTATGTCCACTGCCTTCCACCCTCAGACTGATGGTCAGACTGAGCGGGTCAACCGGGTGGTTGAAGAGATGCTGCGCCACTTTGTGCAACCCAGGTTGGATGACTGGGACACACACCTGGCTATGGTTGAATTTGCCATCAACAACTCATATCAGGAGTCGGTGGGCAACACCCCCTTCTTCTTGAACTATGGGCAGCATCCGCTGACACCTGTGTCTATGAAACATGACAGCACAGTGCCGGCTGCCAAGCAGTTCTCACTAGGAGTGCAGGCTGCTGTAAGGGAGGCTAAACAGCTGCTGGCTGCAGCTCAGGACCGACAAAAGGCGTTGGCCAATGCAGGCAGGAGGGACGTTGTGTTTGCACCAGACGATATGGTGTGGTTGAACACAAAGAATCTCACACTGAAACACCCTGGGACCAGGAAGCTCCTGCCTCGGTATGTCGGCCCCTTCAAGATCATGCAGCGCATCGGTGAGGTTGCGTATAAGCTTAAGCTGCCTGCTAAGCTAAAGATGCATGATGTGTTCCACGTCTCGCTGCTAAAGCCGTACCGTAGTGACGGTCGCTACCCGGCGTTGCCGGAAGTCATCGATCTGACTGGCGAGCTGGGTTATCAAGTGGACACGATACTAGCACACCGGGAAAGGCGTGCTGGAGGTCGGGGAAATAGGATATTGACCTCATACTTGGTGAAGTATGCCGACCTCGGACCAGAGTACAACGCATGGGTGCCAGAGAAGCAGTTGCTTCGGGACTGCCCCACTGTGTTACAGGCATATCAGGCTGCGTGTGCTCGTCACACAGGTTGAAGCCCGCCACTCTGTGGTGTGTGCGCCCTGTGTGGCTTGAGCGCCGGTCTGGCAGCCTGTGATATGATGGTGTGGGCTGGTATGCGTTGTGACTAACCCTGGGGTGGTGTATCAGTGACACCATGTGGCCACAACAGTACAAGGACTGTGCCCCAATGGGTTGACACTAGTTGCTAAAGAGGCATAACAGTGTCCGCAGGTGGGGGAGAGCGAAGCATCCCCGCATCTTGGTTTTACAGGCATTCACCCCTAGCGTGGTTTACCGGTTTACCTGCTGCGCGCACCATCTACCCTGATGGAGTGGGTCTACTGGTTACCAACGAGGACGTTGGAAGCTAGGTGGGGGAGAGTTGTCACGTGGATACGTTGACAGAGGCTAAGGGGACGCCCTAGGCCCAGCCTGTAGTACAGAACGACGTACATACTGTTGGTAACAGGGGCTTTGATGGACTTTGGTGAACTGTTGACGGGGACACCCGTTGTCACCCGTCAATGAGTCAGGTCCTACGTCGGCAAGGACGGCTATATAGCTGTTCCCCAAGCCCCCGACAGTACTCTACTCTGGTTAGCGTCCCTGGTATAGGGCACGCGACAGCATTGCCTTATCGTCAGGGTCAGCATACAGCACGAGCAGGCTTCCTTGCCAGGTCGAGGAACCGGCATCGACCACATCCAACGGCAGACGCTTCGAACAAGATACAAGTAATGTTGGTGTCAGTCGGTCAGGTTGAAAAATGACAGAAATGACGTGTCGCCCGCTCCTGCAGGAGCAGCTGCTAGCCGCGTTGGCGTCGCCTGAATCGGCGCTTGTGAGAACATTGAACTTTGACTGTATTGGTCTTTGCCGCGACCGGAACCAAAATTAAAACCTCGTCCAACGGCGGTTTTATTTGTGACGTCGCTGGAAGGGCATCGGTTTCCTTTTGCTCAGACCGCAACCCCCAAGGCAGGCCTCCTGCAACATTTCCTTTCTGCCCTTTTTTCTTCCAAGTTATTTCACCATGCGGCTCGTGGCGCTTGCATTGTCGATCGTGCTGCTCTGCCAAGCAGCCACGCCCAGCCTAGGTGAGCACGGAATTATGATCCGCGTGTAAAGAAGCTTCAGATCTGACTGCCCCTGTGCCCCACAGGTGTGTTCACCTGTGCGATCAGGCTGACTGCTTCCTTGGACTCGGTGCAACAGGGGCTGGAGGAAGGCACCTGCTGCAGGATGCGCCAGCCACCAACGTCACAGGACCCCCTGCACCTGCAAACGAGGATGCCCTCAATGCCACAGGTAAGCATCCCTGGTGAGGGCATCCCTGCATCAGCAGCAGTTGCGCTGCCATTGAATTGCACACCACCTGCACACGCCCTAGGGCCTTGCCTTGCATTCACAGCTGTCAAGCAGCAGCCCATGATCAGCTCCCATGCATCACAGTATTGCATGCCTGGCCAGGCCATGGTGAAGGCACTTGGAGCAGCACGGTACGACAGCAAACCTCGTCAGGCAGTTCATGATGCTGCTGCTCTTCAGTAGTCAGATCATGGTTGACACCACCTGCTGCTTTGCCTGCCGCTGTAGGTGCCCCTGGGACTTCTCCTGCACCTGCTGCACCCCCTGCAAGCTCTCCAGCAGCCACCAATGCTCCAGCAGGTACGTTCTCACATGCAGTGTCTCAGGCAGGGCTTGCATGCATTGTACACCAACTGATGCAGGCATTGGCGCGTTTGCCTGCATTGCAAATGCAGGAGGGGGCAGTGGAGTTTTGAGGACGCGCCTCAAAATGCACTTGCGAAGTGTGTGTAACAAAATGGACTTGCAAGTTGTGCGTCCTCAGAAATCCACTGCCCCCTCCTGCATTGGCAAACAGGCCTGCATTCATGCTAGGCTTCAAGCTATACATTGAGCCACCAGGGGTCGTGGACAGGCAACCCCAGCGGATCCTAATCTCAACCGTTGACGTCATGCCGGCTGCATCTGCACAGATCAGCACATGCATCCAAGACCTGCTCTCATGCACAGGCTGCTTCTAGAGCTCAGCACTCCGACGGTGGGAAACATACCTTAGCAACACCCTGCATGTTCTGCCGAAATTATCTCCAGGAGGTGACGATGCAGGAGTCGTTGCTCCATCCAGTCCTGCTGCTGTCAGTCCTGCTCCTGGCGGCGACGCTCCAACCTCGCCAGCACCCAACACCGTTGGTGGACTCTTAGCGGGTGAGGGCCCAATTGGCTGCTGCATGCAAGGACACCTTTGGGAGTCCCCATCAATATTGGGGCCAGCCTGGTCGCCACTGAGTGGATGCCAGCATGGTCGCGTTCCTTGGTTGGGACACTGGGGTCTTATGCATCTGTCACCAGCGCCAACGCCATCCGATGAGAGTCTGTTCTAATTCTGGATCTGATCAGAATGTGGACAACCTTCAGCTCAGGCTGGGTGGCACCTGGCTGTGCAATCACACTCTGCCCCCCACCGCGTGCTGCTCTGCCCGCTGCTGCAGTGCTCCCTGTTGCTGGTGGTAACGCCAGCCCTGAACCTGCCGCCGGCGCTGAACCTGCAGGCTCTCCTGCGCCAGTTGACAACACCACCGCAGGTACCTTACTGACTGAGTGAGGCCTTGCGTGCATTGTCTACCAGGGGCATTGTTGTGGGGAGGGTGCAGTGGGGAGGGTGCTGTGGGCACCCTCCCCACCACAACCTTTTGCTGTATTGACACAATGCAAGCATTGGCTGCACTCCAGTGCATGTGCAAGTCACCACAGCCTGAGGACAGGGAGATGCGCCATGGCAAGTTCATTGGACTCGTTGCTCTGTCGTCATGCATGCAGCTGCCAATTGCACAGCACATGCATCAATTCCAGCCCTGTTATGTTCTCAGCCTGTTGACAGCACACCCTCAGAAACACCCTGCAATGCAACCTGTCTGCCCTGCCTTGTGTTTTGTCAGGTGCTGGAGCTGCCCCTGCTTCACCCGCCCCAGATGCCCCAGCTGACAACGGCACCGCCAGTGGAACTGACCCTGCAGGTAGTGAGGGTGCCTTTGCTGCTGCATGCTAGGCACACAGGCCATCACCATCACTGAGGAATTTTCGCCCCACGAGCCTCAAGATGCAGACACGTCTTGAGCCCCTACTGTAGACAGCTGTTCTGTGGAGCAGACTTAGCTTGAGGCACACTGCCTCTTGATGAGAGTGAATGCCAGGCAAACATGCTGCTATCTGTTTTGTCCGGCCCTGCTGCAGCAGTAATGCAGTGCCAGGTGCACACAAATGCATGCACTGCACCACCATTCTGAGGGGTTGCGGCTGGGGAGTCCCAGCGGATTGTTTCTTTGTCACTGTGCATGTGCTGAAGCAGCACACCTCACACAGTGGATTGTTTCTTTGTCATTGTGCATGTGCTGAAGCAGCACACCGCATTGATGCTTGATCAAGCTCAACCCTTTTGATGTTTCTTGGCCTGTTCACAGGTGGCGCTGGCGCCGGAGTTGTGCCAGCTGCTACAGGCGCAACATCCCCCGAGTCCAACACCACCAGCCCATCCCCAGACACTGGCCTACCTTCCTCACCCCAGCCCGCTGCCGACGGTGCCACACTTGGCGGCGCACTCAATAATGCCTCAACTGGTGGCAATGACACCACTGCAGGAGGTAAGGGCGCCTTTTTCTTTTGCAAGCCAGGCATGAACGCCAGTACTTACGCCTCAGTGTTTACTCCCTTCACCTCATGAAGCATACTCCTCTTTGCCATCTGTTTGTGCGCTGAAGCAGATAGCAATGCTGTCATGCAGTGGCTTGAATTTCTTTGTCATCATGCAGCTGCAGCTGCATGGCACATGCATCACGCTCTGCCCTGACGATGGTCAACATGTTGACAGCACACCATCATCATCGACATCGCCCTGCAACTTTGTCATCATGCAGCTGCAGCTGCATGGCACATGCATCACGCTCTGCCCTGACGATGGTCAACATGTTGACAGCACACCATCATCATCGACATCGCCCTGCAACCTGTCTGCCCTGCATTGTATCAGGTGCCGCCGGCGGGACTCCCCCCGCTTCACCCAGCCCTGATGCCCCAGCTGACAACGGCACTACCGATGGAACTGGTGCTGCTGTAGGTAGGAGAGTGCTGGACTGTTCACTCATCAAAGTATAAGCCCTTAGTACCATTTTTTTAATGCAGCCTAATCTTGGGCACCGTCTGTTTGCGCTCTAAGCAGGTTTGCTCTTGGTGCACACTGCTTAGCGGGGCAATCATGGCCTCTAATTGACAAATGGCCTGGCATCCGGCAGTGTTGGTCTAGTTGACATCCCTTGCGGTTGCAGCCGGCCCCTGCTGCCAAGTGGAGTGCACCAGGGTTGGAATTTCAACAATGGTGGTGGCCTCTGGAAGGCCGCCTTCCAATTGGATCTTTCATGCGTCAGGCATTCTGCAGAAAAAAGGTTCAATCGAGTCTCTCAGACAGTCTGATTAGATTGGCCACATCTCATCACCCGGGGCCCTGCAATTCGACTGCCTTGCCATTTGCGCTGGTGCAGGTGCTCCTGGTTCTTCACCCGCACCTGAAACTACAGCCTCACCAGCCCCCACTGAGGAATCCCCCGGAGGTGAGCAAGCTCTGGCTGTTGTGACTTGGCTGTTGCAAGCAAGGTTCAGGCCCAGGGAAACTCCACTGTTGCTGACTTCTTCACCATGGGATTGCAGTATCCCATCTTCGACCGTCTCAGCAACCATCAAGTACTAGTAGCTGATCGTGACTGACACATCAACTTCTCCTGTACATACCGACGAACAGATGGACTGCAAACTGTCACATGGTGCGGCAGCTGGCATCCATTTTTGGCATGTCATTTGTGGCTCGGCACCGCTGCTCAGCTCACTTGCCCATGCTGCCTACTTGAAATGTTGCAGGTGGCGTTGCCGGCGGTGCAGCAGGCACACCACCGTCTGACTCCAACAGCACCAGCCCGTCCCCGGCTGCTGACCCAGCGTCCTCCCCTCAGCCCGATGCCGGAGATGCCGCAGGTGCCGCAGGTGCCAACAGGGCCACACCCGGAAATGGTTCTGCTGCCAACAACGGCACACCTGGCACCTCACCCAGGCCAGCTGGTGCTGCTGGTGTCACTGTTTCCAGGCTGCAGTTCGTCATCGCCGGAGTGGTGATGGTGCTGGCTCTGCTGGCATAAGGGTGCCAGTGACAATGGGTGGCACAGCTGTGCACGCTGACAACACCCCTTCGGATGAGTCAGCAGCCGCGCTTTGTGTACGGATGCGGCCTGCTGCAATGACTGACAGCGCCACCAACATACTGACACTGACGTCCGCTGACGGCGGTATGTCGGTGATCGGCCCCCAGCTGGGAGCACCCAAACAGCAGACTTCTTTGGGTGTTTGAATGCGTTGCCTCAGATGTTGTGTGGCTTGGACCTTTGTATGCTGTGCTGAGTAGGTAGTAGAGTCTCCAGGTTGCAGTGTAGCACAATTTGCGTATGTTTTGGCATGCATGTGCTGCTTTTGGTTCATATCAAGATGGAACTATCTGATGATCTGTTTCAGCAGCAGGGCACATGCACTTGGAGGTCTCAGGGCACATGCACTTGCCCGTTGAACTTGCTGTAGCACTAGTGTTGCGGTTGTTGCCCTGTGGCAATGTTGCAGCTGGTTCAGCGGGTGTGAGAGTTGGGAATGCAGGCACCTGCATTTGTCATCACCTATCGCAGTGTTTGAGACACACACCTTGGTAATGGCATTCACAAATTTGAAGGAGTGGGCAGAGTTGGCTTGGTTGCCGGCAAGATGGATGCGGGTCCAACGCTGCTTTGCTTTGCTGTCGGGCTTTGCCACTGTGTGTGGGGAGGGTATCGGTCGGTCAGACAGACACAGCTCACTGTCACAGTGACGGTCTAGCCTGGTTGAGTTATGCTCAGGCCATAGCGGTGGCTTGGATGTGGTACCGCTGTTTGCTGATGGCTCAATGGTCTGGCACAAGGGTATATGTCAGTTGTTGGCATGAGGTGCTTCATTGCTAGACGACATGCAGCAACAGGTTGGAACATGTGCAAGTGCATAACCTGTCATGACACGGTGATCACGGCAGATGGGGTTTCAGCCTCAAGACGGTGTTGATGCGAAGCGCCTGATCCCTCACAAAAACAGTTGGCTCAGATCAGATGTTAAAGGCTGAAATATCTGCAGTAAACCGGTTCTGGCTGTTCATGTCCACCCACCATGCAGCTCAGCAGTACGGACCAATACAGCGGTACAGGGGTGTTCATGCTGCACCCTTCACTGCCAACAACGCATTTGTGACGCCAATGCAGATACTAGGTGACAGGAAACAGAACAGATAAGGTGATGAAGCCAGCTGTCATAAGTGGTAGCTTCGCGAACCCCCCATCGTCATGTCATGGCGTCATGACGACAACCGTCGCCGGCGAGTGCGTCGTGGATGAAATAGTAGCTCCCCTCACATCACAGCCATTTAGAACTAATCCAGCGGTCAACCATCGGATTTTTGTGTCCTTTCAGCAACAAACACCAAACGAAAATGAAGTCGCTGATGGGTCTGACAGCTGTCCTGCTCCTGGTGTGCGTTGCCCAGGCCGCTGGTAAGCAGAAACTGTGCTGAAATCATGTGATGAACATCATATAGCAGTCTCTTGCCCTGCCATCGCGCCTGGTGTGTGCAGCTTTCAGTTGGGGCGCTGACCGTAAACGAAAACGTTTGTCCGACTGGCTCGCAGGTGAAGGGCGCCACCTCCTTCAGAACGCGACAGCAACTCCTGCAGGTATGGATCAGCTGTTTGTCCATCCCCCTCTCTCCTTTCCTGTCGCCCTGTCACCCTTGGACTGCACCCCCCCCCCCCCCCCCTCCCCCTTCTCCCCACCCCCCTTTTCCGCCAAGGGAGGACACACCTCAGCTTGTGTGCCGATTGCTGCATTAGCTGTCGGGACCCCAGCATCTGCCAGCCTTGCATGTACAAGGCATCCTCAGCACCTGGCCAACAATTAGTCACACACCCCCGTCAGTTACCATGACGTAAAGCAACTGTTCCTTGGCCTTGAGCCCTGCTGACACTGCGCAACATGCGCTGTTTGTGCTGCAGCCACAAGCCCCGCACCTGCTACTGGTGGAGCTGCAACTCTTGGTGGACTGCTTGGTGCAAGCCCAGCACCATCAAGCCCAGCACCTGCTGCTGCTGAAAGTCCAGCACCTGCTGCTGCTGAAAGCCCAGCACCTGCTGCTGCTGAAAGCCCCGAACCTGAATCATCCCCTGCTCCTTCAAGCCCTGCACCCGCGGCGGGCGCTGGCACCACCAACGGCACCTCTGGCAACGGCACCACCATAGGCAGCAATGACACCACAGCAGGTGGATCTGGCAACACCGGTGGTGGTTCCACCACCGGTGGTGGTACCACCACTGGCGGTGGTGCCACCAGCGCTGCTAGCATGTCAGCATTCACAATGGCCCAGTGGACCCTGGCAGCACTGGTGCTGGCACTCGGCTTGATGGCATAAGCACAGCAGCATCCTCATGGGGCCCTGCCTGGCTGAAAGGGGTTGCGCTTCATGTTGCTGCAGCGGGAGGTTTGCGGTCTTGCCTTGCTGTTGCCAAGCATGGGTGTGGATGGAGTCTGTTCCGGGGGTGGTTTGCTGGCATCTAGGGGCCACTAGTACTAGTTGTCGTCCCTTTTGTTGGCAGATGACGGACAGGCAGCGGCAACAGCCTGTGCTGTTTGTATGTAGCAACCTTGCTGCAACACCTTTGCCACACGCCCTGACCCTCCGCTGTTGGCAGCTGCCAACTCTGCAGAGTTGCCTGTTAGGCTGGTTTGTTGACGATGGCAGTCATAACATGCACTGCATGTGCTGTTTGTTTGAGGCTGGGCATGACTCTTGTGTAGGTTGTGCTGTATGGTGGTGAACCCAGCAGTTATGGTGTTGCAGCGGTCCCGCTGGTAGCGCACCTGTTGCAATCGCAGCTGCAGTGTGCTGTCACACTGTTACTGTGTGTGGCAGCACTGCCATCAGCTGCATTGACCAAGCACCGGGTTGGTGCCATCTCAACAAGTAGCTGACTGGTGTGGAATAAGTAACCTGTAGTTGGAGCTGATCAGCCACACTTTTGAATCATGCCGACGTACAGAGTTGAGATGTTGTGAAGTTGCTGGTGCACTCATCAAAGTTTCCCATGCAGGTTGGTTTGTCAGTTGTGCACACCTGTGTGTGTCGTTGCCTAAGTATGCACGCCTGTGTGTGCTGTTGCTTTGCTTGCACATGGGACGGGGTGGCTACGGTAGCCTACCGTTTGCTTCGTGTTGGTTTGCCAGTTGATGCATTGCACTCAGCAGTTGCACTTGCAAGCCCCTGGACACGATTGTACGAGGGTGCCCGCCAAGTCATTTGACTGCACTTGCATGGTATGTAAACAGTGTTTGCAACCCGTACCAGCGACTTCATGGCACAGGGTGCTGACAATCATTCATTGTTTGACAAGATGCCAGATGGCAGTCACAAGTCAATCCTCATCCCAAAGTCCAATTGTCCAAAGTTCATTATGGCATGGCTGCTTGAGGCCTTCACATGGCCTAATGACTAAGCTAAGCACATCACACAGGTGGCGACAAGGCAGTGATGCTGCAGCCAGGGCTGATGCTACATGCTTGCAAATGCCATGCAATGGACACTGTCGACCAATAGGAGCCCTGTGAATGGTTCATGATGCCCACAGGTTTCAGGATGATGCAGCAAGGTATTCAGGGAAGCAGTCCGATCAAACACAACATTGGGCAACAGCAACAGTCATCATGCTCAGGCTGAGCTTGGCCCCACTGTTGATGTGCTTGCTGCCCTGTGGCTCATTCCCCAAATCAACTCATCAGTTCCAGTCGAACACATGCAGTACACTCAGCAGTGCGCACTGATCAACAGCAACTGGGCCAGCAGCGGAACTCAGTTCCGGGCGCAACATGTTATACAACCCGACACTATCAACCTACGTAGGTGTATACACCTGCACCGTGCATGTGACATGCAGGTGCTGGCACAGTTCAAACGTTTTGTGGCAGGTATCATCTGATGTTGCCAGACCAGCAGGGCCTATCTGCCAGAGTTTGCTAGTTGTGGTTGTGGCGGCATTGCCCATGGCACAGCGCTACCTCAGCAGTGATGGAACAGAGGTAGTGAATCAGTAACATGCTGTTTGCGCAGTGCTGGGCACCTGCTGCTGTGTTCTTGTGTATGGATATGTACAGTACCAAATCGATGTCACATGTGACGGCTTTGTCGACCTACATACCCACTGCTTTCCTGTGTTGCAGTCCTGTGTTGCAGGGTTCAATGTCGCCTCCAGTGTGAGTAAGGGGATGAGTGTCAAGGCAGGTGCGCCAAGTGCAGCGAAATGCGCCAGTGCCGCACGGATGAAGAAGGGGCTGGAAATCCAGGACGGCATACACACACGGGATTGCACGCCTGGTGAATCGTGGTCGCATCTGTACTTGCACAATCCCATAGCTACTTGCATGGAAACTGGACTGGCCATCATGCGACGTTAGCGGGGCTTCGCCTGGCTGTCGACCGACGACCGACAGGCGACGGAAGGCAGGGGGATTTTTGCTTGGCGGTTGAACACCATATCCCGACTATATAGAGACTAAAGGCTCAAAAGAGTGCCAGCCAGTGAACAATCGAGTATACTTTGCGATCACTTCGCCCTCTCTATCGTACTGCTGTGTTGTGCAAACGCTTCAACAGCCACATCCTCCTGCACGATGAAGCTGCCCATGGTTGCCTGCCTGCTGGTGCTGCTGGCCGCTGCCAACGGTAAGGCCCAGCTCTAGCCAGGGTATCGGTCTTGTGTTTCTTCCTTACTGTGGTGCAGCTCTTTGACCCTGCCACTACTTCTGTGATGTGTGCAGGCGTGGTTGGGCAAAGGGATCTGCTACAAACAGGTGAGAATACGCGCATAGCGCCATTACACGGCAATCAAGCCGCTTGATTGCTAGTAGGCGACCTGGTCTAGGCTACTTATGAGAGGATACTCCCACAGGACTGCTTCCATGGAGCTAGTAGCAGGAAGTGCGCTTGAACGGATAGCGTTTGTCACATCCAAACTCATGCATGACCATCATGTGTGTTACAAGGTGCACCTTGTGTAATCACGATAGCGGGAAGCAGAAAAGTTTACCCCCTGTCCTTCCCACTCTATAACCTGCAGGCTCGCCCGCACCCCCAAAGACCATTGAGGAAGGTCTGCTGAAAGCTGGAGCCACGCTGCCAGCTGGTGAGTATGCCCCTATCCAATCTTCTGACACAAAGTCAGGCAATTGCGATGCTCCTATTGTGCAGAGATGCATGCAGTTTGACAGCATGTCGCATGCACAACCAACCAGCTCAGCCATGGACGGGTGCAATTTTCAAGATCCACGGCTCAATGCCAAACAGTAGCTACAGCATAGCTTCAAACACTCAAGCACCGGAACCCTTACGGCTGAGCATCAAAGCAAGACCGTCTTGTTTGTTTGAGTCCCAGCTTGACACCGACGTGTACTTTGTACTGCAGCGCTAGCAAGCAGTACCACTGGTGCAGCAGAGGGTGCCCCAGCCGCCAGCCCTGCTCCAACCACCCCACCAGCTGATGATGCCACCACCAGCCCTGCCCCAACCACCCCACCAGCTCTCAGCAGCCCTGCACCAAGCCCCGAGCCAGTGCCTGCTGGCAGCCCTGCACCAGCCCCTGCCCCAAGCCCTGCGCCCATCAATGGCACCCCTAATGCCACCAAGCCTGAGGCCAATGGTGCCGGCAGCATGGCGGCAGTCAGCATGGCCCAGTGGACCGTTGCAGCACTTGTGCTGGTATTCGGCTTGATGACGTGAGTGCCCCCCATACTGGCAGTGCCTTGCTTACAAGGTGGACTGCTGGAGGCTGTGCCATGCTGGCCTGGGGTCTGCGCTGTTAAAATTGCCTGGACAAAGTAAAGTTGGTTAGACGTCGTGCGTGCAGGGGGGTTGGTGACCAACAAAGATGACATCGCCATGACGCATGGCTTGGCAGCTCTAGTGCTTGCAGTGTGGTACATGCGCTGGGCAGTTCGTGCATGTTGCGACACTGGGCACAAGCTCATGCCAGTGAGCCAGGCAGCACTATTTTGTGCTGTTTTGGACAGCCTGTCACGCCTACTGCACATGCAGCCTCTGCAGGGTACCCTAGCTGCGCCGCAGTGACTGGTATGCAGCATGGATGCTGTTGTTGCTTGTCAGCTGTGTTGTGGCAGTATGGTGGTGTATGCTCAGCGCTTCCAAGGGTTGCAGCTCTCAGTCCTCGTCTGGAAATGATCTCGGTCAAGAATGTGGGGTGTGTGATCAAGGCTTGCAGCCATGCATATGTCCCTTCAGCAGCTCATGTGGCAGTATGTGCTGTCAGTGATCAGGTGTAGGTGTAACAGGCCCTAGGGGCCATAGTCAAGTGTGTAACAACAGTACAATCCTTCTGTGGTGGCAACAATTAGTCACTGCACACTGAGCCAAGCCTACAGACTGAGCCGTTGGCAACCTTGGTGACCCTTGATGTGCAGGGGGGTGATGGCTAGTGGCTTGTGACCTTTGGCAGGGTCCCTGATGGACGTTGATGCATCTGTGGAGCTATACAGTGGCTCTGCAGGGCAGCGTTGCCGTGTTTGCAGCTGTGCCTTGTGAAGCTGACAAGGTGCTAGACATTACCCATGTGGCAAGCCTGGCCCTGTGCTCTGCGACAAGAGTGATTGTGAAAGGTGGTGAGAGCCCATGGCAACCACGAGCTGTCAATGACGCTAGTGCACCACATGGACCTTGTACATAGATGAACGCAAGGCTAGTGCATGGTGCAGCCACAACCAGCTGTCAACACACACCGCACGGAAGCCATTTTGGGCACACACAGGGCATAATGCATGATCCAGCAGCTAACCACATGCACGGTATTGGGGGACCAGAAAGAAAGTTTGCTGCAATGCAGCAGCTGGGTGACTCATTGCAATATTTTTTTTTTTTGGGGAAGAAAATGTTACACGCAGACACATTCGCCACACATCAATGGCATTGCCTGCCAGGGTTGAACCGGTTGAAACACTAAGGTGGGGAAAAACCCCGATCCCCGTCAGTGGTTTGCACCACCTACACCAGATAGTAGCCTGATTCAAAGCAAGACAGCAAAGGAGACTTCATTGACATCCTGAGGCAACACGACAACCTTGTACAGAAGTGGGAAGCAAACAGCTAGGATCCAGCATGCAGCAGCACCAAGAAATACCCCTTGTCAGGTCAGATGCCCAAAGTCAGCCCAAGAAGGCGCGCCCGGCGCACTTTCATCTTGTACAGAGTGTATGCCAACGCAGACTGCTCTCCATGTTGAAACACTGATCGCACACATTCAGGGTCGTCCAGTACCACAGCATCAGACAGGGGGAAGGCCGGGCAAGCGGCGCGCAAATCATCGTAAACAGGGCACTCCAACAGGAAGTGCTTCAAGTCTTCCACATTACGACTAGTTCTTGTCCTTGCCAGTACAGCTTGGCGGTGGGCCAGGGTAGCATCCTCTCCACAACACACTCGACACAGGCGGTCAGCACGGGGCACAGAGACCCTTCGCTTACGTCCCTGTTCTATTTCAAGGTGGGCTGAACCAATACGCAACTGGGCAAGGTTACGCGCTACATCAAAGGGCAGGCACAACTTGATATGCGGAGGCGCATCGTCCCTTGAGAAGGGATTGAAGCCAGGATCTAGCGGGTAGACCCATGCATGATGTGTAAGCTTGTGAATGCCGATAGAAGGGGCGGAACGCGGGTCACCTTGGGTGAGACCTCGCCACCGGGCCCTGAATAGGGCAGCCAGCGCGGCCTGCACTGCAGACTCCTCCCACCTCTGTTGCATCACCCAGTCAAGCGACTGCTGCCGCCAGTCACCAGCAAGCAACTGCAACGAGCAATATTGCATTAATGAGCAATTGACTGGACACAACTTGCACACACATGGACAGTCACAACTGGTGCATGCAGAGATCGTGCACGCATTCTTGTTGGGGCGCAATAATAACAGCAGCAGTAGACCGGATTTTGCAGCGCGTTGCCATACTATATAGTACTACTGTTGGTAGTACCAACTTTACTTGTTGGACTGAGTGGACAGGCCGAACTGTCTAGTATGCGCAAGGTCTCAGTGCCTGCCCGTTGCTCTGTTGTGATGCGCGGATGGTCTTGTGTGGATATGCACTGCCACCAGCTGACGAAAGTTTCAAACAACTGCGCAGCATGCTTGAAAGGCCAGCACCCTGCAGTGCCCAGCACAAAGCCGCTGACTGGCATTCACCCAGGCAACTGCACTGCTGGTGGATTTGACCTGCCAATAATGACAGCGCCTGCCTGGCAGGTACCAATACTGTGGATGTGGATCTGGTTGTAGCAACATCATCATCCAACAATATATGCTTTGAGCTCTGCTGCTGCTGAAGGAAGATCCCACTACCAACTTCCGGCTGTGTTTGTGGGGGGAGTTCACAGCAGGATAACCAGTCGATTGCTGCAGCACCATGCCAGCATCACGTCAGGCGGCAGAGCATGTGCTCTGGCCGGTCAATGGCGTGCAAGATATCGCTGTAAGGAGTAGCGTACTTACGTGTGTCAACCTCGGAAACTGAACTGGCCCTCGAGCGACGTTCGTGTGGCTTCCGTCGGCGGAATGGCAAGCGGGCAGCTGAGCTATTTGGGGCGACCGCCTGATCTATTTGACCTAGTACTGACAACTTTTTGTGGTGTACCATATCGCCAAACTCCCCACCATCGCGCTGACACTCACCACACTTGACAATGAATCTAGCTTCAGCGCTGCCACTTGTTGCAAGCCTGTTGGTGCTGCTAGCGGTTGCAGACGGTGAGCAGGCCCCCAGTTTATGCCTTCATTGCCGTATGTAAAGCGTTGCCATTGTAACAGCCATGACCCTGTCACAGGTGCAGCAGCCTACAAAGGCGCTGCTGGGCGCAGGGCACTGCTGCAAGCAGGTGAGCAGTTCCAAGTACAACACAAACAACAATAGGGGATCAGATCAAGCATGCCTGAGCACCATATCTGAAGCAACTTGCTTCACGCCAGGACAGCAGTGAGGAAGTCCAGCTTGGAAGGCCAGATGCAGCTCAAGCATTTGTCAGCTCTCCTTGGTGCAGATCACACATGGGCCCCAGGGTCCTCTACTAGACTCCAAGTTCTCCGTTCATGACCATGACCTTTGGCTCGCATGTGTGTTCCCCTGCAGACTCACCCCCCAAGACATTTAGAGAAGCTATTGTCAGATCTGGAGGGAACCCACCGCCAGCTGGTGAGACCACCTCTCATCATTGGACCTGCACAGCATGGCATAGTAACCATGCAGTTGCTGTCCAGCAAGCGGCCCGCTTGATGATGTAACAGCAGGGTAATTTTGTTCAACCAAGGTGCTCTGCATGAATGAGCTCAGCCTACTAGCAGTTACTGCTGTTGGCTAGTGTCATAGGTGGTTGATGACCTGAGGTTGCAGCAACCATCTCATGCACGCAGCACCCTGTCTTATACTGAGTCAATCAATGACACTGTGGCAACCCTGTACTGCAGGCACTGGTGTCACAATCGCCAGCCCTGCACCAACCCCCGGCCCAGTTGAAGGTGTTGTTGCCGCCAGCCCTGCTCCCACCCCCGCACCAGAGGCAAATGACACAGCCGCCACAAGCCCTGCTGCCACCACCGCACCAGTGGGAGGCGACACAGCCGCCAGCCCTACCTCACAGGCAAATGATACAGCAGCCGCCAGCCCTGCTCCCACCCCTGCTCCAGAGGCAAACTTTACAGATCCCGTAAGCCCTGCCCCTATCCCTGCACCAGTGGCGAACGGCACAGCCGCCAGCCCTGTTCCTGCCCCTTCCCCAGAGGCAAATGATTCAGCCGCCACAAGCCCCGCCCCTACCCCCGCAACAGAAGCGAATGACACAGCAGCCACAAGCCCTGCTCTTACCCCTGCTCCAGAGACCAACGACACAGCCGTCACAAGCCCTGCTCCCACCGTAGGGCCTGCTCCAGAGGCAAACGACACAGCAGCCACCACCCCTGCCCTTGTCCCTGTACTGGTGGCAGGTGACACAGCAACCACAAGCCCTGCTCCCACCCCCGCACCAGAGGCAAATGATACAGCCGCCAACCCCGCCCCTACCCCTGCTCCAGAGGCAAACTTCACAGCCCCTACAAGCCCTGCTCCCACCCCCGCACCAGAGGCCAACGACACAGCCGCCAGCCCTGCTCCTATCGCGGCACCAGAAGCAAATGCTACAGCAGCCACAAGCCCTGTCCTTGTGCCTGTACTGGTGGCAGGTGGCACAGCAGCCACAAGCCCTGCTCCCACCCCCGCACCAGAGGCCGATGACACAGCCGCCAGCCCTGCTCCTACCTCTGCCCCAGAGGCAAACGATACAGCCGCCACCAGCCCTGCTCCCACCCCCGGACCAGTGGCAGGTGACACAGCAGCCACAAGCCCTGCTCCTATCCCCGCACCAATGTCAACGACACAGCCGCCAGCCCTGCTCCCACCCCTGCCCCAGAGGCAAACGATACAGCAGCCACAAGCCCTGCTCTTAACCCCGCACCAGAGGCCAACGACACAGCCACCACCATCCCTGCTCCCACCCCTGTGCCTGTGGCAAACGACGCAGCCCCCAGCAGTCCTGCTGCCTCACCCGCACCAGAGTCATCTCCTGCCTCGACCATTGAGGCAGGGCCTGCAGTGACTGCTCCCTCAAGTCCTGAGCCACTGCCTGTCACAAGTCCTGCACCGTCACCTGTCCCAAGCCCTGCACCTGCCAGGAACGCCACCAACATTACCTCTGGTGCTGGCAGCATGCCTGCAGTGAGCATGGCCCAGTGGACTCTTGCAGCACTTGTGCTGACACTTGGCCTCTTGGCGTGAGTGGGACAACATAGCGTTTGCTGGAAGCCCTGCTGACAAGTTGGCGTTGATTCAGTTGAGCTGGAGTGCCTCCAGCATGGCAACGGCTCTGCATCTGCTTGTGGCGAGTTGTACATGATAATACATCGCCCCTGATGCAAGGCCAGACAGTAGAATAACAGGCTGCTGGTGCTGTATCTGAGACAGTGTGCAACATCCAGCTGGCCGGTTCATGGTGGTCGTCATCGCAACAGCATGACGCAGTGACGCTGATCTATATGCCGCTGTGAAAGCGTGCAATTTGCACACTGTTGCTGCCATGCAAGCAGCTTCTACTTAGTAAGGAGTCTGCATCCCGTCATTGTGAGCTGGTGTGGCGTGCCAGCTGCATGCAAAAGCTGCCAGTGAGCACTGCTGTGCCGATGATGTGGCAGTTGTTGTGGGCTGCAGCTGTCTCACTGTGTGTCAAGGGGGCCTGCTGATCAGAGATTTGAACATATTAGTAGACACACTGTAACACATCATACCATGTCATGGTATTGCTTTGCATGCCTGGTATTCTGTCGCAGTAGCTACATTTGTAGAAGTGCTTCATCACAAGTACTGAAAGCAGTGCTGACAGCTGAGCTTGCTGGTGCCTGCCATGGCGGTTGGGCGACTGCTAAGCACAGCCATCTAACAAGACAATCATCAGGATCAGCTGACCATGTGAGAGGCGTGAAGCCAGCATCGTGCGGGCAGCAAGCATTATCATTGTCGGCCAAGGGCAAACCTGCCAAGCAGGCAGGCAACAAGCAGGTTGCTGCGTCCACACGCTCACATAGCAGAGACACAGAGCAGGACACCTGACTGTTCGTGCTCCTATCAACAGGGATTGCGCGTCTTCTTGTTGTCCTGCAATGTTATGCACAGCAGGCACAGCAGCACTCTCCATGCAGCGCTGGCGACTGGGAAGGGGGATCCGCACAATTTCGGATCGCGCACACTTTCGGAGAGCCTGCGCGGTGCTTGGCCTGGAGTTACATGGATACATCTGCAGTCGTGACTCCGATCGGCACGGTGCAGTCGGCAGCTGCGTTGTAGCAGGCCGTCACCAATCAGACTTCTGGGCGGTCGGCGGAAGGTCGACGTGCACTTCCGGCGAACACCCACTTACGCCCCATGTCGGAATCCAGTTCCTCTACAAAAGGATGAATGAACAATTGCTCTCACAATTCAAGCCCCCGCTGTGCAACTACCGTCTGACGTTACGATTGTGCCACATCGTCCCACCCGACAACCACATAGACACGCTCTCTTGCCATGAAGCTGCTGGTTTTTGCCTGCATAGTGCTGTTGGCCGTGAACGGTGGGTAGCTGCATGAGGCATGCAAGGTCGAAAGCTCCCCATGCTGTTGCAGCGTCCTTATCCTGACTGTGTGGTGTCAACTGTGCCTGCGTTCGCATGCGTGCAGGAGCTGCTGGAAGGAACGTGCTGCAAGCCAACACACCACCCACGCAACCAGGAGGTAAGAACCTCATTAGTGTGTTCAATGCAAGTTCTGCATGCTTGGTTTGTAAGGCAGTTCGGGGCACTGCATGCAATAGTGCGCAGCAGCACATGGCCAGTTCGTTGCTGGGCGCTCTCAACACAGGCATTCGTCACATGCAGGGCGAAACCTAGATCGAGTACTACCAAACGTCGTTGCCCAGAGTACCTTCTCGATGTTGTCGCTGCCCTGTGCATGCCCACTTGCGCAACCCTTGACCTCCTGTAGGTTCGCCTGCACCCTCCCTGGCATCGCCTGTGCCTCCTGTGGTATCACCCCCGACTCCCGCGGCTTCACCTGCTGCCCCCGCGGCATCACCCGCCCCCCCTGCGGCGTCACCTGCTGCCCCTGCGGCTTCACCTGCACCCCCCGTGGCCTCACCAGCGCCCGTCCCAGCTTCACCTGCGCCCGTCCCAGCTTCACCTGCACCTGCTGTGGAGTCACCTGCACCCACCGTGGCCTCCCCTGAACCCGCCCCAGCCTCACCTGAGCCCGCTGCGGCAGTGCCACTCCCTGTCACAACATCGCCTGCACCTGCCCCGGCCTCACCTGCACCTCCAAGGACCTTCAGAGAGGCCATCATCGCATTGGGAGGCACCCCTCACCCTGATCCAAGCCCAAAGCCGCAGGTGTCTGCAGCTGGCATCTCTGGTATGAGCATGGCCATGGCGGCACCGCTGCTCATGATTGGATTGATGATGGCCTGATCAGATCTCCAGGTCACTGTGCCTCTCTCTCCTGGCACAACCATGCCTGGTTTTGCAGGGTGCACTGTGGCTCTTTGAGTGTCATACCCTATTGGTCTCCTGTGTCCGTCTTCCAGCTGTGTCAGCTGGCCATACTGGTGATGGTACTGACGTATTGGGTCTACGGTATCGGTCACACTTGCGATTTGAAAGTGGTTGTGTCTGGTGAGCCCTGTAGCTTGCTTTGACTTCTTTGTTCCTTACAGCGCGCCATACATGGGGTTGTTGCAGCGCTGTATTCAACTTAGTCATGCGCAGTGAGTCGTAGCGGTTGGATATGGTCGGTTGATTGCGACTTGCACTTGAACTTGGGAGTGCTGATGCCTTTTCAGGTGGTGTGGACACTTATGATACCCTGTGTGTGCGAGACGTGGTGCGCTTTGCGCAGCACAAGGGGTTCCTTCTTGTCCTTGTTTTTCGATTTGAGAGTTACCATCACCATATGTTCTGCTGCTTTTGTTGTTGCTGCGTCTGCATTTGAAGCGCCAGTGCAGCATGCTGTGAATACGGTATGCCACTGCGCAGTGCGCTGAGTGCTCTTCCGATCCACAAGCAGTTGATGTAGCATGCAGCACCCCATTTATCCAGCGGGGTCAAGGAGCACCATGCTGCACTGAATAACCCCACAGTATGTGCTTGGGATCTGCTTTCTGACGCATCACAGACTGTGCTTGCTGCAAGTGCCTATAATGCCTCTGTTTTCTGGCTTCAAAAGCACCCAACCCACTCATGACAGAGTAAAACTTTCAAGGAGGCCGGCACCTCAAGTAGGGCAACATGGCAGAGGGGTTGGGTTGGTGTGCTGTGCCAGCCTGGCAAGCTTTGACTGGTCAACGCTGGATTGAACGCTGCAGAATTATTGTGAACCGTAGCAATTAGTGTTATCCAGCACGATAAAGATCTACCCAGTTGTAAGTCCCAGCAAGCAACAGGATTGTTCCAGAAGGTCTTCGGAGATCTTTCTGTTCCGGACTGACAAGCCCTCCAACTCACGAGAGCCAGGACGGTGCACTCATTGCCAGAAACAACTAAATTGCATAGAAAAGTCCATTCTGCTTGCTGCAGACTTGTACCAGCACAAGACCCATAAATATGCAGTCCACTTCCTTCGCCGGCGCCAGCGTCAGCAGCAAGCGTGTCGCATTCAGCTCTTCACGTCGCTGCAGCCATGTGGTGCAGGCCGCTACCGCCCTGCCAACGCAGGTAAGGGGGCACCTCGGCAGTAGCACCAGTGCAGCAGCAGCAGCACTAGCTGGCTGCTTTCACACATACACACTGGTTGCCTAACCCTGAAATTTGCTATCTTGCAGTACAAGGCAGTGAAGCCAGTGGGTGATAGAGTGCTGGTCAAGGTGGACAAGGAGGAGCAGAAGAGTGTGGGTGGTGTGCTGCTGCCCACTGCAGCGCAAAGCAGGCCCACAGCAGGTTCAATTGTGGCAGCAGGCGATGTCAGCATGGTCAAGGTGAGTGTGGAGGATGACGTTGTGATCATGGGGCCAGGCTTCTTCATCAGACAACAGCAAGAGCGCTGTCAGTCAATCAGGCACTGTGATCTGGCTTTCGGTCCACTTGCAACAGCTGCACAGCGGTACACAATAGATTCAATCAGACCATGACTTGATTGCAGCTGCATGCATGTGTAGTTACAAGTCAGCATCCTACAGCAGCAGCAGCCCTGCTGCCAAGGCGTGTGAACGCACACACGCCACATCATGCAGGGGCCAGGAGAACGGATCTGGCACTCACACGAGCAGCACAGGTAACCGCAGCACCTTGACCAACTGATATTTGCCCTGTACTGTTGCAGGACGGCGACCATGTGGTGTACAGCAAGTTTGCAGGCACAGACCTGGAAGTGGGGGGTGTTGAGCACGTGCTGCTGAAGGTGTGTCAACAGTAGCAGCAGACCGCATGGATGATACCCTTGCACTCATCCTTGCACAGGTCTGCACATGGCGGCCTGCTGTATTCCTGCAGAGCAAAAGTTGAAGGATGCCCGGTTGTTGAAGCAGAGCTCCTCACAGCAGGTGCCGTGTCTGTACAGTCAGCTTTGCAAGTGGTGTTGAAGCAGGGGGTGGGGGGTGCGCAGCCGTTCGGCAGCAGCGTGCTGAACCCTACGTAGGGTATACATGGTGTACGTGAAGGGGGTTGCCCGCCTAGTGTACATGGTGTTCCTGCCCTGGCTGCCTGCAGGAGGAGGATGTGATTGGCACGCTGTCAGCTGACGAGAAGATTGGAAACATGAAGCCCGTTGGTGACCGTGTGCTGATCAAGGTGAGCAGGGGCCGCACAACGGTGCCCCCACAGTCAACAGCACAGCTGGTAGCCTGCCTATGTGAGACTCAGGGTACTATGTGAGACTGGTAGCGGCCTTCAGGAATTACTTTGTGAGGGGTAGGCAAACAGCGGCTTGAGGGGAGCTTGTCAGAGTGGCTTTTGGGGGGGGTGGGGGGGTCTGCGGCATCGCCGGCGTGCGCTTGTGGTGGGTTGCTCTCTCATAACAGGGTGCGGCCAGGATTGAAACTAGTCAATGGGTACTGAGGTGGCTCTTGGGTATGCATTGCAGCTCAGATGCCCACCTTGTGCTGAGCGAGCCCAGCAAGAGCAATTGCAGCATTTCAAGGTTGGCAGTTGCCCCTATCAATGCATTGTGTGTGTCTGCATCCCCTCTATCAAAGCACTGGATGTTGAATACCCTCCCCCCACCTGAAAACTGTCTGTGTCTTCATTCACGTGTGCTGCACTGCAGTGTGCTGAGTCAGAGAAGACCACCTCTGGCGGTGTGCTGCTGGCCAACGACAGCGGTGACAAGCCAAACCTGGGCACCGTTGTTGCAGTGGGTGAGGGCAGGAAGGATGAGGAGGGCAAGACAACAGCACCCAACGTGGCTGTGGGTGCCACAGTGATGTACAGCAAGTACAGCGGCACTGAGTTCGAGGTGAGCCTGCTTGGTGGGGGTGGTGGGGGGGGAGGGGGGGGGTGTCTGGTTGGGGGAGTGGTAAATGTGCTGCTAGTTGTCTTGGTGAGTGCTGCAGGGCAGCAGTAGGGTCTGCGTGGGAATGTGTGCTGACGCAGGTGGCGTGCGGGGCGCATCAGGCAGATTGAGCCTTGCAGCTTGCACGCAGCTGACACAACCTTGCTTGTTACTGTTGCGGAGCGCGTTCTTGGGCGGGCAGCAGCAGGGGTTGTTAGGTACTTGCAGCACGCATTTTGCAGCTGGATGTATGAACGCATGTCTTGCAACGGTGCGTGTCAGCGACAGTGTGACAAGTCACTGACTTAGTGCTGTGTTGACTCTGTCTGCAGGACGATGACCACTCCTACATTGTTGTGCGGGAAAGCGACATCCTGGCTGCACTCAGCTGAGCAGCAGCAGTCGTAGGGGGTGTTCTGTTGGGCAGCATTTGTGTAGGGCAGGAGTGTAACATCTGGGAATGATCTAGTGCTGATGGTTCAGCTGTTGTCAGGGCGTACTGCTGCCACACACTGCTGCCACACACTGGTGCAAACCTCCACCCAGCAACAGGCAGTGATGCAGGGTGTGAGCAAACCAGTCAGGCCTGACGAGCTACATTGCGCGGGCAGTGTCAGCAATCTCAGTGCCTCCGAACACCTTTTTGCAGGACCACACTGGATGGTTGCGATATATTTGGGAACACATCAGTCAACCACCTCTTTTCGTTGACAGACACGGCAGCTTCAGCCTCTGCGATCTTACTACAACACATCAGCCAACATTGCAAGCCCAACAACGCACGCCGCTGTGGGCGCCCACCTACTGGCGATCCTCAGACAGCTCTGCCAGTCCAAGCAGGCCGTTTCTACTCGCAGGATACGTTTTTGATGTCACCAAACAGCTTGCTGCATCCCAAAGCTTCGTTTGCAGCTTCCTTCTAGTCCCCCCACCTCTCTGCTGCTAGCTACCCCCTTTCTCTTCCAGCTGTTGTTGCCTGGATCATGCTGGGGAGTCAAAGGGGTAACCAATGGTTTACCATCACGGGATGCTCTTATTCTGGATTGGATGCACTACCGCAAGGGCAGCAGTGCAGACTAGGAGGGCTCCTGATGTGTGATCAGCGGGCATACCTCGTGTCCATGCATCGTCCCATGCAGACACCCCTCATATGCCGTTTTCTGGATGCTTCGGTCTTGACTTTGCAATTGATTTCAGCTGGTTCAAAGCTGTGAGCCAAACCCCAGGGCCAAACCCGCGGTGACTGTCGCGGCCCATACAGCTGCGGACAGCTCTCGGGAAGGCCCTCTCTTGCTCTGTACGTGACAAGACAGCAAAAATGCGTGCCAAGTGGCGTAAGAAGCGTATGCGGCGCCTGAAGGTGAGGCCTCGTTTTGCTACTGCTACTCTTCAAGCCTGTTCTTGCTGCTCGGGCACTCACTGGCGTGGTCTGGCTTGCTGTTGTGCAGCGCAAGCGCCGGAAGATGAGGCAGAGGTCCAAGTAGGCGGCCTCCAAGCCTGGGCAGCCATCACCGGGTCTCGCCCCCAGCCCGAGCAGCAGCTGCATGAGCATGCTGATTTCAGCATGACTCCCAGCCCGTACCTTTTCGTTATGGGCTTCCCACATGTAACAGAGCGACTGCTGCTGATCTTTGGCTTGGGGATACACTGATCATTTACTGCTGCTGGTGGTGGTGGCCTGGTAGACTCTCTATCTGGCATCAGCTGATTCGTACAGCATGGATGTCGTGGCTAGAAAACAGCAGTGGGGCTTGCAGGGGTGCAGTCTGGGAAGGGCAGCAGCAATGGCACAGCGGCGCCGTGCAGCAGCAGCAGTAGTAGTCGGCAGCATGTCAGCGGGGGTCACTAGTGGACAACCATTTGCAGTGCAGCAGTGTCAGTAGTGCGCTGTGGGACTCAGTATCACAGTATGAATGGGCAGCACGGTTGTGTGGTAAATCAGTCACAGGTAACAGCAGTGCAACAGCCCAGCCGCAGGTGCAGCAAGGGCCAGCTTTGCCTTTGCAGTGGGGCCAATGGTGAACAGCCAATACAGAGTTGGGATTGGGGGCTGTTGGTGTGCAGTGCAGCGCTTCAGGTACAGACCCATGGCATGCAGTTGCAGTGCTCAGAACTGCTGTTGGTGTCAGGTCAGCGCACCATTGCACAACAGTCAGCGCTGTGGGGCAGGAGGGTGTGGGGCGTGCTGATCAACAGTGTATGGGTTAGTGCTTGTTTGTAGGCCCTTGGGGAGGCAGCCAGGATGTGCAGCCTAGATCACACAACACTGTTTACGTGCACAGTCAGCAGCTGTTGCAGCAGCTCAGCAGGCCTCTACCTGAAAAGATGCAAAGCCCTTGCTGTCCTTCTACACCCAACACGTCACAAAACAAACATATCATGAAATTTGAACTCGTGAAAGCAATGGCTGAGAAGTGCTCCAGCCTACTTGCAGCACAGTCATGCGCATGCGCAGCAGCACCCTTTTGGTGGCAAGCTGTGCACCAGTCCTGAATCATGCAGGCATTTCTAATGTCAGGTCAGTCCTTGAAATCAGAAGTTCAGTCCCTTGGGTCGTGATGAAGACTGTGGTGTGCAACAGTTTACTTGCATCACAGGCAAGGCGGGCAGCTAGCACAAGATGTTGGCAGCCGGTGTGCTGCTGTACTGATGCTGCTGAATGTAGACCATAATTTATCAAAACCAATGAGGGAAGGGACAGCTTGGTCAGTCCCGAACAGACCGAGACGAACGTTGATACGGAAGAATCCAACGTTTTGTCACCTCAGCGACAAAACGATATGATCCATACACGCACACCTGGTGAATTCCACAGCAGTGCCAATGAACACGCTTTCTTGGTCTCAACCTCCTGGACCAACTTCTGCCTGCTGTTCAGCACCTGCAGCCACACTGGTCCAGGTTGTGCACAAGAGCAGTGCTGACAATCACTTGTATCGCTCAACGGTTGCATCTGCTGTTAACAGCCATCACACAGTTGCTCTTGGCTTGCTGTGCCAGGGAGGTTGCAAAGCAACATTAACGGACAGACCACTTTACTAGCTGGCCAACACTGAGGGCCTGAGGCAAGCTTGCCAGCAGAGCAGGCTGCAAGCTGGAGGCTTAAATAGCTGAATACAACACGAGCCTCAGCAGCCCAGCATGCCATGCTGTTTGCCCAGCATGGGCAAGCATGGCAATACTCCATCCAAGGTGGGCCGCACCAGCAGCTGATGCCAGTGTCAACAACGTGCATTGCTGACACAGCTTCTATGATATGCTGTATACTTGGTGCCAACTGCACTGACAAGCTCCCTTTGCCCAGCAGTCAGCAGCCTGCCCTCTTGTCGTGCCCTTGCACCTTCCTACGCAGGCTGCCCCTAAGTCAAGCAGCCAGCCCCCAGCGGCAGCAGCCAAGGCAGCAGTTACAACCAATGCAGGCCACTCCTGCACAGCAGCCTACACACCCTTTCCTTTCACTGTGCCCAACGTGCATTTGGACGTCAGCATCCAGCCAGGGACGACCATCGTCACCAGTGTCGTTGATTATGTGCCGCTGGACACCACCCCTGGCCAGCAGCAGCAGCAGCAGGAGCTGCAGCTACGAGGGGAGGACCTGGAACTGCTTGAGCTGTGCTTAGATTGTGGGTGGAGCTGGCCTTAGGCGCACTGTTTACACAATCAAATCCGGCAGGGCATGGCGTATGCATGGCAGGGGCGACTGGCAAACCCCCATGCATGGTGATATCTGTGCTGGTTTCACACTTCAGAGCAAGTGCATCACACATCTGCTGCCACACGCCTGCAGCACCTCAGGCAGCTGCTGTACCCCAGGGTCTGCCACATCAGCAGATGCCAGGACCGCCCGGCCAGCCGCACCCCAGCACCGCCTTGTCCACACTGCTTTCCCCATGAAGCTGCCGCAACACCCTCTGAGGGTGAGTCACCCTCTGCTGCTGCTGCTGCTACTACCGCTGCTGCTGCTGCTGCTGCTGCTGCTGCTGCTGCAACACTGTCACTATGTCCTGCTGGCCCCAGGTGAGGTCCTGCCGGAGAGCAGCTACACATGGGATGAGGAGGAGTGTGTGCTGGTGCTGCATAATGTGCCCGCCAGGCCCTTCCAGCTGAAAGCTGTGACGGCCATTCACCCTGAGCAGCACACAGACCTGGAAGGCATGTTCTGTGTGGGAGGCGTCTACGCTACGCAGGTGCGACAGGATGTGCGACCGGCAGGGGTGATTACCCTTTTGCGGCACACTGGGCATTGCGGCTATTGATAGTCGACTGAGGGGTGTCTCGAGACATTTGAGCCACTGAACTGAATGCGGCATGTGATGCACAGCCGGCGTCATGCAAAGAGGCCGCACAAAGCTTGTTGCAGCGGAGTAATAGGGGTGTAGGCTGTCTGCAGGCAGGCAGTAGATGCGAGGGCTTGGGTGAGGCTGCAGCATCTACCTTGCACTGAGTGCGGCCTGCTGTGTGATGCGGTGTGTGTCCACTCACCTCACCACCATTAGTACTACCACTGTCTCACTCCCTTCCGTCCACCGGCCCATTGCTCTCCTCATTTTTCCGCACCCCTGACTCCCTCTGCTTGTTCTTCCCTCCCTCTGTTCCTGTGCTCCTTCCCTGCATGTGTGATCAGTGTGAGGCAACACAATTCAGCCAGATGACGTTCTTCCCTGACCGGCCCGACATCCTGTCCCTCTGGCGTGTGCGGCTGGAGGCGCCAGCAGCCAGCTGCCCTGTGCTCATCAGCAACGGCAACCTGCTGGAGGCAGGGGCACTGCAGGACGAGGGCCGGCACTGCACTGTGTGGGAGGTGCGCAGGCATGTTTGGGTTGTTGGACACACCTTGAGGGCAAGCGGCCCGCACCGGGTGCAAATTGCGGTTCCTTGAGAGGGTATATGGATGTCAATCAGTTGGGTTGAAGCTTTGAAGATGGAGTGGTTTGCTTGTGCTGGAGTTACAAAGGGTGCATTGCTGGCTTTAGCTGCAACATTGTGCCTTGTTGTGACCAGCTGTCATGCCAATGCAATTGACGTGGGGTTGGTGCTGTTTCTGTTGCAGGACCCCTTCCCCAAGCCCTGCTACCTATTCAGCCTGGTTGCTGGTGACTTGGCCTTGCGTGAGGACAGCCACACCACACACAGCGGCCGCACCATCAGCCTCAAGACATACGTGCCAGCAGCATACATCAGCCAGGTAGGCAGCCAATTGATGCCACAGCCTGTCAAGCACGGCCTAGCCAATCACACCCTTGCGTGTTCAGATGTAGCAGGTGCCCTTGGCTGTGGAGCAAGGTACCGTTGCAGACTCTGCTGGCAACTGCGTAACCGTACCGGCAGACACATTGTTGACGACTTTGTAAGGTAAGGATTGTGTGACATAACGTGTGCCTGTGACTATGCCATGTTGTTTGTGCTGCAGCTGGATGAGGCTGTGACAGCAATCAAGGCAGCCATGACCTGGGATGAGGCAGCCTTTGGGCGGGAGTACGACCTGGTGAGACACTTGCCCAGCACACTGGGCGCACGCAACACTGGCACGAGCATCATACATCAACAGCTGACTGCATCACAATGTTGCCGGCCTGCTGAGAAATCCCAGGAATGCCTTCCTTGCCCTAAGCTTGGTGGCTGGTGCTTCCTGGCCTGCAGGATGACTAAGGCCAACAAGGCTGTAGCCTACACTGCTATTGTTGTCAGTAACTGCAGCAAAGTCATGCAGCACAACATGCTGGATGCAAACACAGCTAGCTGGAGGCATAGCCACCCATCCATCCAAGGCATATGTGTGTACGCAACCTTCTTGCAGGACACATACACCATGGTGGGGTTGGAGGGTTTCAATGATGATGCCACTGAGACCAAGGGCATCTCCCTGTTCAGCATCAACATACTGGCGGCACTGCCAGCCAACAACACGGACGAAGAGGTGGAGGAGATACGCAGCCTGGTGGCACACGAGTACTTCCACAACTGGTCAGGTAGGTGGCGTACTTGCATGTGCTACTGTAGAATGATGACGCCCGCAGCCGCACCCGCTGCACCATAAAGGAGCAACAGCTTGTGCCCCTGGTCACCCACATCAGCTAAGGTTAGCGGCTTGCGTCTTTGCGCTGTCTCTTTTGACAGGCTGTCAACTCAGCCGCGAGCAGCCCAAGCATGATATTCCCCTGCCGCAGTGACTCTATACTGACGAGACTGTGACGCTGGCACTTCACTGAAATTGCAGGCAACCGTGTGACACTGCGTGACTGGCTCGACCTCACAGTGAAGGAGGGCCTGACAGTCTACCGGGAGCACTCCTTCATGGCAGACCTAGACGCCGCAGCAGCAGCAGTCACCGTACCATACGGCTCACCAGACTGGCAGCAGCAGCTGCTGTCAAAGCTGTACAGCATCACTGCTGCTGCTGCCAGTGGGGCGCCCCCGGACCAGCCCCAGCCTAGCTCATGGAGGCGTGTGCTGGAGGGGGCCTACTTGAGGGAGGAGCAGTTTTCTGAGGATGAGGGGCCCCTGGCGCACCCCATACGGCCCAAGCATGTGACCTCACTGTGCAGCCTGTACACGGACACAATATATGCAAAGGTGGGCTGCTAGCGTATGCAACCGCGTATATGAACACCTGCAAGTGTTGCTCATATTGGATCATCACATTTTCCAGGCAGACTGAGCTGTGCCTTGCAAGCCTGACAAAAGGGTTTGCCAGCCTGCAAGGGTGCATGCACTGCTGCAAAGCTGTGTGCTGTCATAGTGCTGACTGCTGCACCCTGTGTTTGTTGCTGGTTGCCCCAGGGTGCTGCTGTGGTGCGCATGTTCCGCTTCCTGCTGGGCCCAGAGGGCTTCCAGCATGGTGTGCAGGCCTTCTTCAACGACAACGACGGCAAGGTGGGGTGGCTGACACTGCACTGGTTTTGGGTCAGTTGGCACTTTACTGATTGAAACCCTGTAGTGGAAGGTCCCTAGGCCGTCTGAGCAGCAGCTGGTGTGGGGTAGACACGACATTTGTGTCTGCCTGCGTTGTGGCGCCTGCCTTTGCGTGTCTGCAGCACACCAGCTGTGCTTTGTGCAGGCTCGGTTGACCATCAGAGGCTTCACTCACGTGCTCGTCAGCGAGTCCGTGTAAGCTGTGCCGTAGGGGCACACCACATGGCATGCCAGAGGTCTACAGTGCACGGTTGGTCAGCTCTTGCCACCAGCGGTGTCCCACCACAACCAGTGTCAGTTGTGCTGCCGCCAACATCATCACTGCAACTGTTGTGATGCCGCCGCCACCACCACCACCCTATGCTGTCCCAACAGGCAGTGCCTTGTGAGGCCTTCTGTGAGGCCCTGCATGCTGCAAACCCAGCACAGTCAAGCCTATTGCGGGGCCTGCTGCCCTGGTATGACACACCAGGCACACCCTGCCTCAGCATCAGCAGCAGCTACAGCCCCGCAACAGAGTCACTCACCCTGACGGTGCGTCAGCGCAATGACACTGCAAAGGGGATTGACAAGGCCCTGAACCAACCCCTACTGATCCCCCTCAAGGTACGCATGGCTCATCACACTGGCAGTACTATTAGTACTTGTACTACTTGCAGATATGCATGTGGGTGTGTGCTCTGCATGCTCATACAAGGGTGAGGGTACAATGTCAGGCACGCATTTGACGTCAGCATGAATGGAGTGGGTCAGTCTGATGGCGGCAGGCAGTACCATCGTTCGTGAATTGCCACAACTTTAAGTGAATGTCACGCATAACATCCCAAAACATTGGTGCTGCTCTTAAATGCGTGCAGATTGGCCTTGTGGGGCCAGATGGTCAGGATCTGCCCCTGCACCTCAAGGCTACCCCTCACAACAGCAAGCACAAAGGCGGCAGCAAGGGCAGCGGCAAGGGCGCCAACAGCAACAGCAGCAAGCCAGTCACAAGCCCTGAGGGTGTCATTCACAACACCGGCCTGCAGGGTGGTATCAGCAGCTCCATTGTGCTGCTGGTTGACAGTTGGAGCCAGAGCTTCACCTTCACACGGCTTCCTGACAAGCCTTATGTCAGCCTGCTGCGTGACTTCAGTGCTCCTGTGAGGCTGGAAGTGGAGGGGGAGACTGACAAGGCACTGGGCTTCCTGGCGGTGCATGACAGCAACCCCTTTGCACGGTGAGTGAGGGAGGAAGGTCCGTGTGTTGCTTGGACAGGCAAGCCCATTCAGCCAGGGCATCCAAGGGCACCGGGCATTGCCCCTACAGCCCCTGCATGCATCAGCGTGTGTGCATACACAAGTTGTCAGCCCTCAGCATCCATCAAAGCACTTGCAGGACACACAGTACACACAGTGTGTCTATGTACATGTGCGTGCGTCTGCGGATCATGTGGCTGCAGGTGGGATGCCCTGCAGCGTCTGCTGTGCCGGCTGCTGGAGCGGCTGTATGACAGGGCTGAGGCTGCAGCTGAGAAAGGTCAAGTGTCAGACATGGACTCACTGGCAGCAGTGCTGGCCAAGGCAGGGGCCATGCCCCCTGCACTGCTGGCAGCAATGGAGGCTGCACTGGCAGCAACAGACCTGGACGGTGAATACCAGGTACAGCAGCAGCAGGCAGCAGACTGAGGGACAGCACACCTGCGTGAATAGACACATGCTTCTATTTTCAGAGGGGGTTTTGCCTGTCTGGCCTGAAATGGATGTGGTGATGGCGGCAGTTTGTTTGGGGGTGAGGGGGAACTGGGCAGGGTAGTGTGTCGGAAGGCGGCAAAGTGCGGAGTTGAAGGTGTGGTGTGGCAGACTGAATGCGCCTGATCAGCTTCTTTGCAAGAGCCGCAGGCTCTGTCCTTGAAACCTGCGGCAACGTCAGGTTAGGGCCTCAGGGCAGCTTACCCTTGTGCAGTTGTGCATCCTGGCAATGTTTGTCCTGTGCGATTCACTGACCAATGACGCGCTGATGTTTGGCGGTCTACTGTCTACTGTTTGGCCTGCAGGCCCGGCTGCTGCAGCTGCCGTCGGTGATGGAGGTGGCGTCGCTGCTGGATGAACCAGACCCAGAGCTGCTGTGGATGGTGAGAGAGATGAAAGTAATCCACATCAGCATAGGTTATGGTTGTTCTGTCCTGACAAGGCTTTCTGGCATCAAACGTGCAAGTATGACGCTGAATCAGCGTCGCTGATGAATACACCAACAGTCATGGCATGCGCATCAGACCTGCTCCTGCCAGTGCACCCTGAAGCCTCCTTTGCCTAGCTGCATTGTTTACATGGTCTTGTATTGCACATGCTTCCTACATGATTGCTCTGCATGCCGATTGCAATTCTACCACGCCTGCCACCAGTACAGGCTGGTACACAACAGCTGTGTCGCTTCGTGAGCTCTGTGTGGCAGCACCATGCATCCACAAGCATGCTCACTGACCAGGTGGTTTCTCTCTTTCCTGCCGACCAGGTGTGGGTGCACGTGGGACAGCAGCTGGCAAAATGCCTGCGACCTCAGCTGCAGCAGACCATCAGCCGCTGTGATACCCAGCTGGAGCAGCTAGGGAACGGCTTTGGGCCCCAGTCCACTAAGATGCGCGCACTGAGGAATGCAGCGCTGGGCCTCCTCAGCTTTGACTGGACAGAGGAACACCAGCAGCAAGTGTTAGATAGGTGGGTGTGTTGAGTGTGCACATGTGCTGCATCAACTAAACCATCTCGATGCACCACTGTCTTCACAGGGTTTTGTTACTGTTGTCCCTGTATGGCGCTGTGGACAGCAAGAGCTTGTTTGTGGGTACAATCGTAGCACTTTAGCAGAACAGTTTGTACAACTACCTTGCTGGTGTGTGCTGAGTGTGTCAACCAGCTGTGTTGAATTGTGCGCTGCCGTAGGTACTACACGGCCTCCTGCATGACTGACCGCCTGGCTGCCCTGGAGCTGCTTGCTGATGAGGACAGCCCTGCACGGGTCTCAGCCCTGCAGCACTTCCATGACACATACAGCAGCCAGCCACTGGCAATGCTCAAGTGGCTGTACGTGCAGGTGAGGCATGGAGGCAAGGAATGGCTGGCTGGCTGAGTGATTGGGTCAGAGGAGTGACAAGCGAATTGAACGTCAGGAGGGCGGGAGGGTGCTTGGTGGAGGGGTTGGGGCATGTCAGCCTTGTTAGGTGACCCTGCCTACTGCGTGTCTCACTTACATATGCTGGGGTGGCCACAAGACATTGCACCTAATTGGCACCTTATGCAGCCACTGCTGGCAGCTGTTGTAAGAGTGCGTTGCTTGCTGGAATCTGTTTATACTGGAGGCCCTCAGTGACTGCATAGGGGTGGTTGCATGGTGATGACTGCACAAACAAGACAATAAGGGCATGAGCCTGTCTGCCTGCCTGCTGTCTACAGGCTGCGTGTGACCTTGAGGGCAATGTCAGCAATGTGCGTGCCCTCTTGGAGCACCCCGCCTTCAACATCACCAACCCGCCAGCCTGTGAACACCTGTTCTTCGGCTTCGCCAGCAGCGTGTCAAACTTCCACGCCGAGGATGGCAGCGGGTATGCATTCATGGCAGACGCCATCATCAAGGTGCGTCCACTGCCCTCCTGCCGGTGGCATGCGGGTACCTTGTCTGTCTGTGGTTTGATTTGCAAGACGTAGTTGTGAGATGCAGGCATAGGCACAATGCACCTGCACACACTCATAATGTTGTCTCCATGGCTGGCTGAGCGTTCGTGGCAAGGAGGGAGGGGCTGTTGGGGCATATGGCTCATGCAGGCGGCGGGGCTGTTTTTGTTGGTGGTGGGGAGGGGGTGTCAGTCAAGACAGGCTGCGCCAGGGGCCCATACCCCTGCAAGCCACCCAGGCTCTAAACCTTGAACAGCCACCAAACGTTTCATCAACACAGCGTAGAGAAAGCTTCGCGGCCTTTCAAGTTGAGAGCGGCAAGCATCATTTTCCCGCCTTTGCAGGTGGACAAGGTGAACAGCCAGATGGCGTCCAACCTTGTAGCCACGCTGGTGGACTGGGAGGCCTTTGACGAGGACCGGCAGCAGCTGATGTTGGCACAGCTGCAGCGCCTGGCGGCCCTGGGGGACACACTCAGCGAGGACGTACGGGAGCTGCTGCAGCAGGCATTGCCTGCGGGGAAGTGAACATGCAATACATACCTTTAGCTGACAGGGGCGCCTGCATTGCAGTGCCAGCAGGCGGCACACTGCACGACTCCTGTCGCTTGTCAAGCTGAGCGGATTCAAGCTGTTGGACCTGTTTGACGGGTGCTATGGATGCAATTGCATCTGGTCGTACGTGGCTGCTGGAGAAGATACTGCTCTGGACTGCATAAGGATGCCACAATGGCTGAGAAGGAATTTTTCAAGCAAGTACTGTAGTGCAGCACTTGGGTTTCAGCCATCATTGGTCACACGCCTTGCACGCAAGGCCGTCAAGCAGGCAGTGTATACTGGAGCTGCAAGGCTCCATACAGCAGCAACATGCTGACATGTATGTTTGAGGGACGTAGGATGAAGGATTTGAGTGACATGGTGTGGTATTGCAACAGTGATGCATCAAGCACGCTCTCTGTTGACAGGGTGCTGGAGCCCAGCACTCCTGCAGGTATTGTTTCAAGCTTATCCTGATTTGCATGCACGACAAGCAGAGGGCATGTGGACCGTCCACAATGGCATTGACGGCTGCGTGCACTTGTATTGTGCTGTGTTGGCTGTCAACCACAGCATGTGGTATTCAGGGTGGCCTTGGCGCGTCGGGCGGCGGCTGTGCAGCCGGCCCCGTGAATGCCGTAATGCATTGCTCGGCTGGCTGTTGCTTGTTGTGGTCAGCAACGCAATGGGCTGCGTGTCAGCCAGGCTCAACTTGCAGCAGCAAGAACTGCTGGGAAGCCTGACAAATTTCTGTTGACCAAGCAGCCATTGCTGGACATGATTGCCGTAAGCCCTGGTCCCTTTCCAAGCAGGATGTACTTGCACGAGCAGCAAGAGTGCCTAAACGTGTCATTCGAACTGCTGATTAGGAGTCATCCATACCCAAGCCACTGCGCTATCATCCGAACCTGAGCTTTTGTCACTCAGTGAATCCAAGCTCTGACCGACTGATAACCTCAAGAAGACTGAACCTTGTTCGGCAAACACCACACTCTGCAGCATGCATGCACAGAGCTCATGATGAATTTGCCAATGCATCCAGGCCGTGGCCAAGCTGGGCACCGCCGGGCTGCTCCTCCAAGTCACTCACACCCGCACATTCAGAAAGCAGACACACTACCTGGGCGCTAGGCCAGCTGCAAAAACACATGCTCATACTGCATGGCACCCATGCTTGCTTGCATGATATCTATGACGCCTTTCCACCCTGGTGACACTTCCAATTCAGTCCATGCTTTCAGCACACATCAACACACTCGACACCCCAAGCATAACCGGCCCACTGACACCACACACCATGTCACCCCAGTGCCCACATCTGCTCAACACCGAACCCCAAGACAGTGGCTGTGCTCAGCTCCACATGCTGCTGGATGCTGTTGCGGGGCTGTCCTTGCGCGTCCAGTGCACCACTGCGCGCGTCACCAGGTGGCTCAACAGCCCCAGGGGACCAACCATGAAGCACAGCAGCACAGAGTGCGCTGTAGGCACGAGCAGGCGCATACCGTCCAGCAACACAGCCCTGCACGCGGGGGGGGGGGGCAGCGAGTGCTAGCAGGGATGTCAACATATACTACGTACCTTATATGGAGCATATGGAGCTTGCCGGAGGTGACGGTGCGTAAGCTGTAAGGCAGAATGGTATTCAAAAAATCCGTAAGAAGATCGGTAACCAGCCCAGCAGCTGTGTGATGGTCCCTGTCCAGCGTGCACATGCTGCTTCCGGCCCCATAACGACTGCTGTGAGTCAAAGGCTGACACCATCATTGCTGCCGTCGCACCTAGCTGTTAGGAAGTCCAGCATGAGCAGGTGCAGCCATGCCAGTGCTGCCAGGGCCCTGTCCTGGAACATAGCTGCCAGCAGGGAGGCATCTGGCCAGGGCTTGGCTGCATGCAACACGTCCTGCACCAGCGCTAAGCTGCCTCCCTGCCACGCTTGCCAGGCCAGCACAGCATACGCGGCAGCAAATAGCAGCGGCAGCAGGGGACTGCCAAGGATGGCCTTTCCCTGCAGAAACACACCAGGGTGTCAGGTTGGCTTGCTTGCTTGCTGGCTATGGTGTAGCTCAAGCATGGTTGGCATGATCAGGAAAATGCAAGAGGACCCCATGCCCCAAACCCGCATGAGCACAGCAACTGCATCATTATGACCACAGCAGCTGGCATTTGACGCTGCTCAGCAACACGCTAGGTTTAACAAAGAACATTTTCAGCGCCTTTTCTCACCAACTTGGACCGCGGCCAGAAAGCCAGGACAAAGTATATCGGCACCATCAGGTACGTCCCCGTGCTGAATGCCAGCTCAGGTTGCAGGAGGACACTCGCTGTGCTTGCAGGTGCTACAGCAGCTACTGCCGCTGTGGCTGCTGCCCGCTTCCCTGCCTCCACTCGTAGCCTCACTGCAGCAGGCAGCAAGATGAACTGCGTGGGTCCGGGACAGGAGACACATCAGCTCTCAGGTCCCTGCTGCTGCTGGACTTGTGCACCATACCTGATCTGCTGCTGCGAGCTTGGAGCTGCACATGTGGTCTACTGAGGGGTCTGCTGCAGGCCGTTAAAGGCCGGAGCGGTGCCACCAAGTGGTGATGCTGCTGTGCATGTCTGGATGCTGCTGCAGGAATTTTATGCATCTGCATGGCGCCGTTCCTGAACCTATTGAATGGATTAATTTGTGAAACCTAAATCCCGCAGGGACTGTGCGTTGACGCTCAAGAGAGGAGATCCACTGCGCGCGATCTTGTGTGGATCTAGCTAGTGAATCAAAGATCCAGACAATGACACGGTTAGGCAGCACTTATCAACATATCAGTAGTAGTCAAGGCGCCGGTTTCTTGGGAGACCTTCGCCGCGACTGCTTGGTTTGAACCTGCTAGACAGGCAGGCAAGCCTTCTGCCTTGCACATGGCCAAGCCATCTCGTCCTTTTCTGTTGTTCGTGCAGATCTAGTCCAAATCATTGTACAATCACAGTTACAAGTAAAGCAGCTCCATACAGTTACACAGAAGGGTAGTGGTGCACCCTATACAGCAAAACCCTGCCCTTGGCGTTGCCAATGCCCAGGAAGCCGCTGTGCGGGCTGAACGCCGCACAGTGCACGTAGTGCAGCGGCGACTTGCTGGTCGGCCAATTGGAGAACACAGACAAGCTGGGCATGTGTACCAGCCGCAAGCTCTCCTTCTTCAGCCTCGACCCCATCAGCAGCACCTGGCTATCATGGCTGAAAGACAGGCTGTCCACTGCTGTGGTGAGGTTCATCATGGTTTTGAGGGGTGCAGGCGTCGCTGGCTGAACCCCAGACCCCAGGACGTCAGCACTGAGTGGTGCCAGGAGCCCTGCTGGCCTGCTGTAGATGTTGACCACGCCCATGCTGTCTCCTGTGGCCAGGTAGGAGCCGTCAGGGGACAGGGCCAGCGATGTGCAGGACACCACACCCTCGTCCCGCTGCTGGTGCAGGCAGCGCTGGCTGCGCAGGTCCCAGGTGTACACCACACCATCGCCACCTGAACAAAGCAGCCACAGCACGGCACAGCACAGCACCAACGGTCAATATCCTTGCACATACAGGGTTCAACAGCAAGCAAGGGCTGCAAGCTAAGGCATACAAGGAGTGTGCGAGCAGCTTGCATGTTGCAGCAGCGTCAATGGACCCCGACGGTAATGTCACCTGCTCAACCAGCCCTAGCTACCGTAGGATGGGGCAGCAGCGCAACAAATCAGGTGTAGTAGATTCCTGTAGCGTGCTGAGAACACAGCTAGGCCTATGGGTCGCAGGCCTTGCTGAAAGTTGTCACGCGGAGCACATGCATGCACACTGAGCATGCATACGGGGCGCTGCACGTACACCTGATCAGGCATGCATGCAGCCTGCCGCACGTGCTATGAACCATCTTTGCCAGGAGCCATTCAAACTCGCCTTGCACCCACAGAGTGCTCGGCTCCACCCACAACACAGGCCCAATTCTTCTCCCTGGAGCCCTAGAACCCTAGAGCCCTGCTACTAGCCACCCAGCTATGGCTCCTGCCCCACCTGCCGTGACGAGTGTGGTGCCATCGCTGCTGAAGGCGGCCGCCCTGGCACTGCCATTCATCTTCAAGCTGCCGACGCTGGTCCTGCTGCCTAGGCTGACCAGCCCAATGTGCCCGTTGTCCCCCAGGAATGCCACCAGGGGCTTGTGTGCATCAGGGCTGACCACAAAGCTCTCACAGCTCTTCATCCCGGCGCTGCCTTTGCTGCCGGGGCCGCGCCCGCCCTTGGTGCTGCTGCTGCCTCTGTGCTTGCCGCCTTTGCTGCTGCCTGCAGCAGGGCGGGAGGCCTTCTGGCTGACGGAGGGCTTGCTGCTGGGGGCACCTGTCGGGGCCAGGTTGACACAGGGGGGTGTCACCACACGCTCCAGCTGACCTGCAGGAGGGCAAGGGACGATAGCAATCCAGGGCATGGCGGGGCTGTCAAAAACCGATCGATGAGTGATTGCCACGAAGTCCTGACAAAGGCGGCCAGCTTGATGACGTGGGGACAGCTGCTGCGACACTGGCAGGCCAGTGTTGCGATTATGCCTGGCAGCTTTCGCTCACATACTCCCCTGAGGTCTGGCTGCATGCGTGCGTGTGTCTGTTTCAGATCTCGAGCTCGAGTCACACAAATGCAATCCTGTTGACCGTCAGTATCGTCGGTATGTGTGCTGACCTGTGTTGAGGTCTGCCACGTAGTAGAAGGGCCTCCTGCCTGCAGCCACCACCCAGCTGCCACCTGCTGCAAAGGCGGCTGTGTGGATGGGGCAGTCCTGCAGGAACAGGCTCTGCACCAGCGGGTTGCGCAGGCCATCAACCTGCACACAGCAGCCAACAGCAGCAACATTGGTCAGCACGCATGCACAACAGCTAGGTTACCCCGCCGTACACCTGAATCGTCACCTGACTTACCCGAACCCATCCAGCTTCCCACCTCTGCAGCACATCCCATGGCAATACTTTGAATAACTATTGACCGCTCAACCCCTTGTGTGCACAAGCACCCGGATAGACACTGAGCACACGCAACTTCAAGCAAGTAGCCTCACAACGAACCAAATTCACCCCCCCCCCACCGACGTGTGCAACAACACGAACATGCATTCCCTCTTCTGAACCACACCTGCCCCACCCGCCGTCACCCACCCACCTGGAACAGCTTCAACCGCTTGTCAAACCCTGCCGTCAGCATGAGCTGCCCGTTGGGGTGGAACTGCAGCGCCTGCACCACAGCATCACACGGGCTGGACCCATTGGCATCCCGCAGCCGACTCATCTCAATCGACCCAGCCGCCAACAAGCTGCCAGCAGCAGCACTGCCAGGCAGCAGCAGCCGGCTGCCCGACAGCAGCAGCTGCTCCGCTGCTGACTCATCTGGCTCCCGCTCATCATCTACAACATAGTCCTTGCTGCTGGCACCGGCAGCAGCTGCTGCTGTGCTGGCCTTGCCTGCAGGGCCCTTGCCAGCGGCCCACGTTGTGCGAGGGTTTAGGATGTTGTGCTGGCGCCGCAGGGCCTCCTCGTACTGCTGCCCACTGAGGTCAGTCTGGCCCTTGTATTGGCGCAGCTTCCGCAGGCGCGCCACGGCAGCGACGGGCACAGACACGGCGGCGTCGGCGGGGTCCACCCAGACAGGGGCGCGGCCACGCTTTGTGCCTGCGGGAGAGCATCAAGACAAGGAGGTTGGGGGTGAAGTCTGTGATGGCGCCCCTCAGCACGATACCCACGCAAGTATTGTAGCCAGGTGCAGGGGTTTGGTCAGGCACAGCATAGACTGCTGTAGGCTTTTGAAAAAATCCAGCACATGCAGTCACCATGCGCTGTGCATCGCCAGCATTTGTACTTCAGGGTCTCATCACCACCCTCCTACTGGGACACAACATCAGCCAGGGGTGCCATCTCACCTTTCTTTTGCTGTTGCTGCTGCTGCAGTGCCATGCTGCCTGGCCCAGGCCCAGCAGCACCTGGCCCATCACCGTCCTCGTCACTGCTGCCAAGCTGCTGCTGCTCGTCCTCGTCAGCATCCTCTGCATCTCCCAGCCTGTCTTCCACAAACCATTCCTCTTGCCCCTCAACCTCCGAGCCCTTGTCTGCTTCCGCCTGCATGGTGGTGGGCAGGAGGCGTGCGTATGGGTGGTGGGGATGCAGAAGATGGAGGGTGAGGTTAATGGGCTGGTGGGTCATTCAAGTCGCTCAAGTGTGTTCAAGAGCACATGTTGCTAGTCTTTTCGATATGGTGAGTACCACAGATGTGCTGCAGGAGCGTACACCTTGGTATTGGTGCAATGTCACCTGCTCAACCAGCCCTAGCTACCATGAGATGGGGCAGCAGCGCAACAAATCAGGTGTGACAGATTCCTGTGGCGTGCTGAGAACACAGCTAGGCCTATGGGTCACAGGCCTTGCTGAAAGTTGTCACGCAGAGCATACAAACGGGACACTGCTGGTGAAACAAAATCACTTTCAAACAGGTTCACGAGCACCTCACCTGCTTGACGAGGTCGGCGATGCTTGGGGCGGCCTCATCACCTCCAGCCAACAGCTTCCCCACGGCAGCACCACCAAACAGGAAGTCTTCAAGAGCAGAGGCCTGTGCAGGAAGGTGATGTGGTACGTAAGTCTCCAAGCTCTAGGTGCTCGAAGCTGCTGAATGTTTGCAGATTGTTTCTGGTAATTCACCTCATTGGCCTCTGCTTCTGTCCTGTACGTGTAGGTGACCTTTTTCTTGCCCATGGCTGCTGGCTACTGCTGTTGCAGTTGCAGCAGCTGCCAGGTGCTTGCCCAGCAAGGTGGCAGCACTCGAAACAGATCGCACAACTATACTGTCAACTATGCAAGATATACAGAAACGGAGCGACGGCTCGTGCTGCTGCTGCTGTGTGTTGTTGCTGCTGCTGCTGCCGTCACAAAGCTGCTGCCATATTGTGGGGCACAAATGAACGGCGACAGTAACTTTGATTGTGAGACTGATGATCTTGATAGAGCTGTGGGGCATCAGGTCAAGACCGTTGCAGGAAACGGTCGACTGAACACACAGTGTGATTTGCACCGTTGCTGTCGTCTATTGTTCTGCAGGACGTCTTATTAAGGCTATTGTTTCCCAATCGATGTTCCGGACGCCGGACCCCAGCACAACAACCATCATCAGCACAACTCCAGATCAAAGCAAGTTGGTGCCTTGGTCTCTTTTTCTCTTTGGCTGTAACCACACACTGATCAGTCAATCTTGATCTGTTGGTTTCTCTGTAGTCACTAGGGCAATCGGAAAAGACAGGTCATCTCAGCACACCACTGCTTTCAACCAGACAAGCCTGGAACGGCAGAAATGGAGGCACCGCCCCCACCCCCACCCCCTCCCGACCCTCAGGCGCCACACATGAATGGGTATGGGACCCCAATGGACTCAGCCCCTCCACCCCCACCCCCTCCGCCCCCGCCGCCAACATATGGCGATGCACCCCCTCCTCCTCCTCCCCCTGGAGTCAGTGGTCAGCCACAGTATGCAGATCAGGCAGGCTATGGCCAGCACCAGGCCATGGCCCCCCCACCCCCTGACCAGATGCAGCAAGTGCAGGGGTTTGGCTCATCATTTGATGCTCAACAACAGCAGTACCAGCAGCAACAACAGTACCAGCAGCAGTACCAGCAGCAAAACGGCCAGCAGGGCCAGCAGGCAGCCGACATGGCCCAACAGCAGCAGCAGCACTACCAGCAGCAGCAGTACGACCAGCAGCAACAGCAGCAGCAGCAGCCTACTAGCATGGATGAGGCTCAGTACGCTGCCATGACCCCAGAACAGCAGCAGCAGTACCTACAGCAGTGGCAGGAGTATGAGCAGCAGTGGCAGCAGTACTATGCCCAGCAGGGTTACTACACGGACCCAAACCAGCAGCAGCAGCAGTACCAGCAGTACTACCAGCAGGGGCAGTACGACACCAGCCAGTACGGCGCCCAGCAGCAGTACAGCGGGGACATGTCGGCACAATACCAGCAGCAGATGGCAGGCTATGGAGGCGCTGCTGCTGCTGCTGGCATGCAGCAGCCGCCGCCTCCACCCTACCCAACCCCAATGCTGCCGCTATGCAGCAGCAGGCAGCTGCAGGACTGGGTGGCATGGGGGTGTCTCCTGCAGGTGCTGGTGCTGGCATGGGACCTGCAGGAGGTGCCTTTGCAGGAGGCCTGCACCCGCAGGGCTCTCTGGGACACATCTCCCCCCATGTAGGAGCCCCCATGGGTGCTGCAGTAGCAATGGCAGGGGTCCACACGCATGGGCCCCTGGCAGGCCTGCCTCTGTCTGCAGGGACTGCAGCAGCAGGCGGTGCGTTTGGTGCAGCAGCAGCGCCGCAGGATGTTCCCGCCAAAAAGAGTGTGGTGCCGTCTTGGCTGCGTGCTGAGATGGAGCGGCGGCAGGCAGAGGCGGCGAAGAAGGCGGCGGCTGAGGCAGCAGCGGGGGGCGGCAGCGACAGCGATGAGGAGCGGCAGAAGGCCAAGCAGAGGAACAAGCCACCTGGTGAGGAGACATGGACGGGGTTGGGGTGCGGTACGGTAGGGGCAGGGAGGGCGGGAAGGTTGTGTTGTCGATCCTGAAGGGGTTGGCTGTGTTGTGTGGGTGTTGTCCCCCTTATGGGACTTATGGGACTGAAGGCTGTTGGGTGGGGTTGTCACTGCAAGGATGTTGACATTCCTGCTTGACGTACAGACTGACTGATGGGGGTGGTCCTCAGTTTGTCTGCTGGGGGTGTGCTTCCCTGCATATCATACTGCTTCACTCAAGCTTCTGGCGCTGTGCTGCCGCTGCTGTGTTTCTGCTTGGCAGGTTCCCGCTGGGCTGCAGGTGAGGATGATGGGGGCAGTGATGATGATGACCAGCAGCAGCAGCGCAAGGGTCGTGGCAAGCCCTCCTGGGCAGCAGCAGCAGAGGCATCTGATGAAGAGGAGGACCAGGAGGCGGCACGGCGGCGTGCTGAGGCTGCTGCTGCTGTGAAGCAGCGTGCGATCATGCAGCAGCTGAAAGAGCAGCTGACAAATATACTGCTGGAGGTGACTGATAAGATGTTTGGTGAGTGGCGTCTGGGGTTTGCTTGGGCTAAAGGGCTCTCTCGGCAGCCTGCTTGGATGCACAGCAGTGTCCATGAGAAATATGGAGGTGCTGTGATGTGATGCTTGAGTTAGGCTTTAGGACGAGCCAAAGCCGCAGTGTTGGTGTCATATCTGTGTGTGGGACACTGAGCTTGTAACAACCGATACACTCCTTCTGACGGCTACTCACGGCTACTTGTGTGTGCTGTTCCATGCTGTGCAGATGAGATAGCGCGTGAAGTGTATGGTGAGGCTGGTGGGACAGCTGCTGCTGAGGTTGACGGCGGCACTGCAGGGGCTGTCGGCAAGGGAGGTGCAGCACTAGGCCTGGTGGGGTATGGCTCAGGGTCTGACTCAGATTCCGGCAGTGATGCAGAGGAAGATGACAGACCAGCAGCAGCTGCTGCTGCCTGTAATGCTGGCAGCCAACACACCAGCAAGGTGCCTGCTTCAGCAACAGCTGCCGGTGGTGGTGATGGTGATGGTGATGAACAGCGGGAGGGCCGGGTGGAGGCAGCACGGAAGCAGGCCAGCATCCAGCAGTCGCCGCTACTGAAGCAGCAGCAGGCTCGGGAGGAGGTTGGTGGGGCGTCTGCTATGCAGACTGACTCCCCTGCTCCAGCTAGCAAGGCATCACCAGCAGCTGCAGTGGCAGCTGCTGCTGCGGAGGCTGCTGCTGCTGCTGCCGCCCCTGCACCTGCCATCCACTCAGCAGACGAGCTGCCGGCTGCAGTTGACCTGGGCATGTCCTTCACTAGGGGGCAAAGGTAGGGGGCGATGGGTAGAGAGAGGCGGGGTGGACGAGCAGTCATTCTCTGGGTTAGTGGAAAGGAGGTCTTGCTGCGGGGCAGACAGTATGTCATTGGGTGGCAGTTTGGAGTGTGCGATGATTGGGTAGGCAGGGGAACGATGCCATAGGCATCATAATGCCTTGCAGCCTGTTTTATGCGTGGCGACTTCCTGTGGGATGACAAGGGCCAGGCAGGCTTACAGTTGACAACATATCTGCACAAGTCAATAAAATGCGCACAATGACGACGACTTGCGTTGTCTGCACACAAGCAGCCAAGCACATCGCCCTGTTTGCTGCCGCTCTGCCCCTGCACTGTTCCCTTCAGTGTGTGGTGCTTCATGCCTGATGGGCGCCGCCTACCTGCCAAGGTGCTGATTGTGCACGGTGCTGCTCCGCCCAGCTACACAGTCATGGTAGAGGGGCAGCGGCAGCGAGTGGAGTGGAGCCAGCTCCAGGCCATGCAGGGAGACACGACACAGCCGCAGCAGCAGCCGCAGCTACAACAGGCTGTGGCGCAGCCGGTGGCAGCAGCAGAGCAGCCTGCAAAGGCCCCAACCGCAGCTCAGGCGGAGGCAGCAGCAGCTGCTGCTGCTGTGCAGACACCGCAGGAGCAGCGGCTGCCGCCGCCGCCTGCTGACCATGCAGCTGCGTTGGCGACGGCAGCAGCGCAGGCCGCCGCGGCTGCTGCAGCTGCTGCCGGCGGTGCTGCAGTTCCAGGCAACGCGCTGCAGGAGAAGGCGCAGAAAGCACTGCAGCAGCTGGCGCAACGTCATTCTGGCGACAAGGGCAGGCGCAGCAGGAGCAGGGACAGGAGCAGGAGCCGGGACAGGAGCAGAGACAGGGCCAAGGGGCGGGGCAGGAGCCGCAGCGGCAGCAGGGAGCGTGGGCGCAGCAAGAGCCGCAGTAGAAGCCGCAGCGCCCGCAAGCGCAGCAGGAGTAAGAGCAGGGACAAGGACAGGGGCAAGCGCCGGCGCAGCAGGAGCCACAGCAGAAGCAGGACAGGTGGGTCGTGCTGTGCTGTGCTGAGGGGATGTTAAGGCAGATGTGTGCACACATGGGGCTTCACTGAGGATGTCGCACCAGCCTTTTCCGTCTGCTCACAGTCTGTGGTCAGACACATGATGTTGCGCAGGGACAGGGCAATGCCAACCAAACAGGTACTGTAGCAATGTGGATCCACTTCCCATTGTGTTTGAGTTTCACCCCTCCCCTTTGCTTGACTGACTTGCTGCATGTCCTGTTGTGGTGTGCCTGCAGGAGGCGCCGGTCCAGCCGCAGCCGCAGCCGCAGCCCCAAGCACCGCAGCAGCAGAGCTGGCAACAGCCGTAGCCGTAGCCGCAGCCGCAGCCGCAGGGAGCGTCGCAGCAGCGGCCACCACAAGCGCAGCAAGAGCAGGGAGAAGCGGCGCAGGAGCAGCCGCAGCAGGAGCCGCAGCAAGCGCCGTAGTGCCAGCAGGGACCGCAGCCGCAGCCGGTCTGGCGAGCGCAAGCAGAAGAGCAGCCGCAAGGATAAGGATAAGGATAAGGACCGCAAGGATAAGGATAAGGACAGACGGCGCAGCAGTGCGGCGGGTGACCGCTCACCCAAGGGTGGCTCAGGTCGGTGGTGCTGTTGAATGGATGGCAGGGGTGCATGAGTTGACCAGGATGGTACCTCAAAAATGCAGCGACCACGTGTGTTGGCCCAGTGCAGCTGCTGTTTGCAATGGTTCTAAGCAGAGTGCGCAATGTTTGGAAACACCAGCATGTTGTTCATTGTGCACAGTGGACCTAGTGCACTGTGGCTAGGGCTCTTGGGAACAGCAGCTACGCTGGCCCCTCAGAAGTGTTGCGGATTGACATTCAGGGAAGCTGCGTGCTGCTGAGAGCGTTGAGGGTTGGCTGGGGCTTGTTGTGGCTGCCTCGCCTGTGTATCAGCCTGCATCGCCCCTGCACCACCCTTTGTGTGAGTGCACTCATGCAAGCAAACAGCCATGGTCAACGCGCAACAGTCCTGTCCCCTGTTGTGCTGCTTTGCATGCAGGAGGGCGCTCAAAAAAACCCTCCAAACGCAGCAGGAGTCGCAGTTGACGTTGATCCTCGTGCATGCTGTTTAGTGGATATGGGGCTGATGGGATTGGCTTGGGGTGCTGCTACTTGCCACGTGTTGTGCTGGCACTGTGCAGTGTTCAGACACCATGAGGTGCGGCCTGGTTGTTGCTGACTTGATCGCTGCTTGCGGCCGGATGTGTGGCTCCCTTTACCAGGGTAGCGTGTGGCTCCCTTTACCAGGGTAGCCGCAGTCTCAAGCTAGGCTTGCTGGCGTGAGTGTGTTCCTGTGTGCAAAGTCTGTGTTCAGCCAGAGTTTGTGTTGAGCAACAGTGCCCCGCTGACCACATGGGTTGTGTAAGATCGCCCAGCTGTCATATATACACACACACACACACACACACAACCACCAGATTGGTGGGCCACCTGTTGCAGCAGCAGTAGCGGCGGCAATTGAGGCGGTGTGGCTCCACAGTTCAGCATAACTGAGCCAGGCCCAGGCGAACTACAACAGCACACATGGGGTATTTTGGGGGTGTACCTACCCGATGACGCTCATGGAGGGCTGGAATGCAGCACTGGAGTTCCTTGCAGTGCACCCTCTCAAGCTGCGGCTATGCTGGGGACTCATACACCGTAGATGCTGGAGCTACGTCCCCTTGGGCCTGGCCCAACTCTTGTTGGGCTCCAACAACCCCGATCACCGGGTGATCTGTTTTTTTGATCACTTTTGTTATCCAGGCATGCAACTTCTGCTCTGAAACAGTCACAAGCTGGGTGGTTGTGTTGCTCCATGCGGGCTGCTGCTGTTCCGCCAGCAGCGTGGAAGGTTAGCCCCGGCGCTGTCACACTGTGTCAGGCTGACAGGCAGCAAACAGCCTGCCAAATGTGTGGTGGTTGCGTGGTTCTCCAGTTATAGGGCTTGTGCCTGCCTTCTGTTGACGGATTGAGGTGATGCCTGCTTTGCCTCTGCCGATACGTCTGACGTCGCCACTGGCTACTGCTAGCAGCGCTGCCAGACCAACAAAATTATCATCCTCGTGTTGATGTGGGCACACACACCTTTCACATGTGAACTACAGCATATCTAGTCAATTTGTTCTTTGCGCTTGGTTTGATGACCACACCCAGCACAGTGGGACAATGGGACAGTGGATCTGTGCAAGCACTCAAATGGCGCGGATACCTTTGGCATTCCTGGTGGAGTGACTGGAGGTGGTGATTGACTTGCGTTGTTTTCAAGCTTCATGCCTCATCGTCGCTCAGTTTGACACTGGTCAACGTGGCTGCCGTTATTAGGCGCGAGAGGTTTCAGTTTTCGTCCCACCAAGCGATCAGGGCCTAGCAACTCTGCTTATCGGTAATTGTAGACGTAACCAATAGCTCCGGCTATATGTATGCTCCCCTGGCGCCATGGAGCAATACTTGCCAGAAACAGAGGTTGCAGTAGACTGCCAGCAGCAGAAGCAGCAGCACAGACAGGGCACAGCTGATGCATATTCTTGCATGTCAAGTAGACGATCTTGCGTGGGAGCCTGGAGGTTCCTCCTTCTACTTTTAGCTGTCTGGGTCAGCAGTACTTCTGCGCTTGCACCTCCAGAACCTCTGATCGACTGCCTCAAGCATGGGCAGCACAACCAACTCACAACGTATCAAAACTTCGTGGATGGCAAACCAACCAGGTGACGTGCTTGAGAGACTCATGCTGAGTCACAGCTCCCAGTTTGACCTGGCCAGTGGCTGCAACAGCCAGCAGTTTGCGACCCTGCTTCTGAACAGTGTGTCCACTTGCTGCTGCTGTAGGTTGACTCTCGCTTCCGGCTGGTGGAGCAGCAGAAAAGCAGCTGTTGAGCTCAGTATAGTGACCGGTCTCACTGTCAGCAGATTGGACCAGCTCGAAGCGCAGTGCAGAGCATGGAAGGGCAGCTTGGTAGCGTCAGTGTACCTGGTGTTGCATATACCCCAGGGGTCCAAGGAGCTGGGTGAGGCCAACAGGGCTCTGCTGGAAGATGCAGCAGCAAAGATGGAGGAGCTGCATGCAAAGTGAGTCAGGGCAAGTTGGTCAGCAAGGGCAAGGTCACGCGCGGGGTCAGCAAGTGCTGGGTTGCACTTGGGCATACACCTGTCATGAACCGTTGCACCTGGGATGGTAACACACAGTGACACAGCAGTGAGGTCCCCATCGGGGGTTACACCTGCAATGCACTTCCTGAGAGCAGTAGGGGTGCAGAGCCCTACTCGACTCCTGCTGTGCTATGCTGTGCTGTTGCAGGGTGGAGGCCAATCCCAGCATCTGCTCCCTTGACATGATGCTCCTGGTCGAGACTGTGTCAGAGGAGCCTATGAAGTGGATGCTGCCGATCAACGTCCTGCGCAACTATGCGCTCATGGCAGCGCGCACACGCCTTGTTGCCATGGTGGATGTGGACCTGCTGCCCTCAGCTGGACTAGCTGACTGGATGCTGCAGCCTGGCAAGTAGGTGACTCTGAGGCATGTATTGTGCAAGAGCAGCAGCAGCAGCGTCAGTGTCGGTGTCAGTGGAAGCAGTGGCATTAGCAGTCTGTGTGGCGCAGTGGCAGAGCAGTGGACAGAGTGGGGCGCAGCTGCTGACTGCAGCAAGATACAGCAAGAAGTCTTGACCATACTGTGTGCACGTAACATGCCAAGGTACAGATACAGTCGATGAACACCCGCCTTGACTCCCTGTCTTGCAGCTTGGAGTATTTGAAGGAAGAGTGCAGTCAGAGCAAGGTGTTTGTACTGCCGGCTTTTGAGACAGCTCCCCTGAGCAACACCGAGGAGGCACATGCACTGGCCAGGACTGCAGCAGCGCAAAGCAAGGAGGGCCTACGGAAGATGGTGGAGAAGGAGCAGCTCTGGCAGTTTGCCCTCAAACTCTTCAAGGCGGTACGTGCAGGCCGCACCAGGGGCTGTGCCCACATCTATGTGGTCCCCGGCTTGCACCTGGAGCAGCAGCAGTGATGTTTGGACATCATGTCCCAGTGGGTGTTTCAGTGTGTGGTTAGTATTTGCAGCTGTTCCGGGGACTTGTGGTACCACTCTTACTGACACCATGTGTGTTGACTGCACCCTGCTGCTGCCGCCAACAGGGTCACAACTGCACAGACTACCCCCGCTGGTGGTCTGCCCAAGAGCCATACGGCCCCATCGGCTGGACGAAGGACTACGAGCCGTGGTACATTGCAGACCGCACCCTGGTGCCCTTCTATGACAGCGTCTTCAGAGGCTATGGCTGGAACAAGGTCACACAGGTCACCAACACACACCACAAAGGGTGAGGCAGCCACACCAGCCTGGCCATCATATCACTAATCAAGCTGACACGAGGCATCCTCCTTTACCTTCCAGCACACTAGACCCTGGCTGAGCCCTACTGTTGAAAATCGCAAGCATTGCAGTTTGTGTGGCTGTGGCTGCGGCTGGCACAGTTGGCGCAAATATGTCCTCACTCAAGCTGCCATGCTGTGCTGTGCTATGCTGGTTGCAGGTTCAAGTTCATGGTCCACCCCACCGGCTTCCTGGTGCACCGCCAGCACAGCTACAGCAAGGCGGGCACCCTGTACCAGGCCAGCAAGAAGGTGTATGAGAAGAGTGTGAAGGAGGACAAGGCAAAGGGGGCCAAGGACACAAGCCTGGCGGGAACAACACACAAGTAGGTGCCTGCCACAGCTCTCTGTGCTCTGAACACAACTGGGTCAATGTCACAGCCACAGAGTTTCAACCCTGCTTGTATTGGTGTGCAAGCAGGTGCCTGGTGCAAGCCTTGCAGACTTGAGAGTGCTGCTGGCAGGGGGCCACAGGGTGCTGGGCAAGGGTGGGACACAAGCCCCATGGGCAACGCGGTGATGGCAATGGGCCTTTGCACTTCTCCTAACCTTACAGCAACTTGTTGTGCCGGTGCTGCTGCAGGTTCCGCAACAGGGTGCTTGAGCAGCTAGCTGCCGGTAGCTACCAACCCGTGTTGGACGAGGGAGTCACCCACTGCTTGTCAACCCTGCCCTGGTGGACACAAGGCCGGCAACTCGCACAGCAGCAGCCGCAGGAGCAGCAGACAATTGTGGCTGCCGTGCAGACAGAGAGCGCAGTGGCCGCTAGTGCTGCGTTGGGGCGCATGGGGTTGACTGACAGCACGCATCGGCGGCATGCGCGTGCACGTGTGTGGCTGCGGCGGCAGAAGCGCAACTTGGGTGGTCCAGGCAAGCTGGTGCGGTGAGGTGTGCACACGCAGCACCCAGCAAGCCGAGTCCACCCTCTGTGGCGGGTCCTGCTGGAGAGAGCTCTGAGGGTAAAGCCCTGTGGTGTGTGAGATTTGCAGTGATGCTGTTCTTTTTTTGGGTGAGAGTGAGCCAGGCTGCGGCCTGACAATCTTTTTGTGTTTGCTGCAGCAGCAGGCATGTGATGCAAGAGTTGCAGGAAGTTGTTTCAGCAGGCCTTTGTACTGTATGTTGACTTCTCTTGAAGCTGCGCAGTGCGAGCATATGCAACGCCGTTTGTTGCTATCCACACTTCTGTGCATTGCATGCTGAACAAGCATGCATCCCCGCAGTTCCAGGGTTGCTATCAACTCAATCTTTGTTGCTTGACTCTGACCTGACCTATGTTTTTTTGTCTTGATCTTGGCTGTGGCGTGGGTGGCCACGTAGCTTGTGCTTTACCCACACTGCAGTGGACCGTTGATGCGGTGGGATCTTGATGACACTCCGCGATCATGCTGCATTTGCATGCGCATGTGTGAGACATCACCCAACATATCATTTATGCTGGCAACGCTGAGCAAGTGTAATGGATGCCTGACAACAGCGTGTGTTCTTGACAGAGCTCAGCTTGCATTTTGCAGCAAGCTGACTGATTGCAGTCAAACCTGTTGTAACAAGGTTGCGTCACCCATCTTCTTCGCTTCCGTTGCACCCCACGGACTCCTCAGATGTGAGAATGCAGTCTTTCTGCGATAGGGAGATCTTTAATCGGTAAAGCAGCAGCAATGCTGCTTTCAGCCAGTCTGCAGACCCAACTTTACTTGACCCCAACTAGGCGATGCTGTGTCAAATCTTGCAGCGCTTTTGGTAAAGCAGCCCAAATGACGCCCGTTGCGATTGCTCAAACCGTCCCTGCTACGTTCCAGGATGCCAACAGGGTATTTCTGTCACACCCATCAGCAGCAGTTCCAAGCATAGGCATATTTCTCTGCTTGGCTGCTCGACTGCAGCAACAGACGCCTGTTGGAGTTGCTGATGGGTTAGTTGGAGCAGCAGTTGTGGCACTGTGGCTCGTGCAGGAGTGGCTCGTGCACAAGGCGTTGCTACACAGCAGCTTTGACTGGGCCGGTAAGTGGGCTTGTCCACCAGGTCGTAAAACTGCATGGTCCTGACCTCGGCAACAGCAGCATGAATTACGAATGCAGCCCTGGGGCGGTGACTGCACCACGACCAGCACAGCATGTGAGGCTACTTCCATATAGGGCCCAGCACTCCCAGCAAAATTGCACATGGCATGTTGCCAACCCACTGCTGCCACCCCTTGCAGGCAAAGCTATCCACAAGGAGCACCATGAGCAGCCATACTTCCACGTGTCACTAGACCCACCTGGCCTGATCATCAGTGTCATGCTGCTGGCAGCTGGGGTGTTTGCTGCGCTGTTGGGCCCTTCCAACCCACTCTGCCTCACAGCAACAGCCGCCTACTGGGCAGCAGGTGCGGACCTAATCATCCAAGCAGTGCTTGCTTGTTTTCTGATAGCTTTACTGTTTAGTAGTTGCATTTGCAAAAGTGCAGTGCCAGTGAAGTGCCGACTTCAGCATGTGCTGTCTGTAGCTTGTGTGCTGCTTGAAGTCCAGTCGGTCACATCATAATCTTGCAGTTGTTGTTCGACATGAGCTCCCTCCTGGCTCAAAAGGCCCCTGCTGCCGTCACGCCACAGCCGCAAAGCCACTGCTGCTGCTGTCACAGCACCTAGCTGAGCCTCAAGTGCTGCAGCACTGCTGAGCAGGCAGGCAAACATTGACAGGCTGTGCATGCTTCTCTGTACTCATCTCACAGGCCTGCTGTATGAGTGGCTGCAATACATTGTCCACCGCGCTGGTGCCGCCTGCGGGGGTGGCGGGGCAAGTGGCTGCGAGAGGTGCGGCGGCACCACATGCTGCCACCACATGAGGAACGAGAATTACTGGCTCTCCTTCTCAGCACCACAAGGTGAGCTTATAAATCAGGGCTGCATTAGCCCAAATCGAGGGAGGTTCAGAGGGCGTGGGGGGGGGGGGCTGCAGGACAGCAGTGCAGTAGCTGTGTGTGTTACTGTATGTGAGGCAAGGACTGTAGTGATGGTGTGGTGTGTGGTGAAGCTGATCAGGAGGGGTTACCCAGCAGCTGGACTGGCTAACGAGGCAGGTTTGGTCCAAGCTGTCACTGAGTGTGAGGAGTTGCTGGGCTCTGAGGCGTTTCCACGACTGTGTACCCAGTTGTGCTCCTGCAGTGTGGTGCAGCATGTGCAGCCACACAGTGTCGTCAAGGGGTTGGCAAAGCGAAGTGGCCTTGTGTGATGGCGCTCAGCTGACCACATTCCTTTGTCTGGTGCTTTTCCGGTGCGTCCTGGTGCAGTGATGCGCTGTTTGGCACGCTGCCAGCCCGCAGCAGCAGTGTCCCCCTCACAGAGATGGCCAGGACAGCGCACGGCAGCAACACCCACACGACGCCAACCACAGCAGCCAAACATGGGCTGGTGGCCGCAGCAGCGCAGCAGCGGCGTGGCAGCAGCTGCAGGGGTGGTACTGCCGGCGTGGCTTCTATCAGTGGAGCAGCAGCTGTTGGGGAGGTAGCAGCTGCAACGCCACCAGTACTGCTGCACTGACTGCAGCCAGCAGTAGGCGCTGAGGGGATTACTTATGCTGCGGTGGTGTGAGATAGGCTTGGACGGCAGCGGTCAGCAAGAGTGGCAATGCCATGCAGTGGCAAGCAGAGTTATGAGCGTGTGGTTGTCTTTGTGGGTGCTGCAGTGCAGGGTCCTCCCTGCCATACAGTGTGGGAGTGAATGTGTGAGAGTCAATGAAGTTTGCCTGTTGGATAGGATGATATCTGCCTTGTGCTGTGCTTTGTATTTTAGCCATGCTTTGTACCATGCTAGGGGGTGCTGGAGGTGCCTGAATTGACCTGACCTGTGGTGACCTTATGGCTGTTCCCACATGCAACTGCATTCTCAGGGTGACTCAGCAATAATGGTGAACCCTTTTGGGTATGAATCTACTGTATGGTGATGTGGTGCTTACATCAATAGTTGTTGGAGAAGAAGCAGGGGGGTTTGTCCAGTTCAGGGTGGCCAAGGTGTGAGAGGGTTGTTGCGATGCGTGTGTGCGTGGGCTGTTCAGCTTGTGTGTGTATTCTTTGACTGTACCAGCCTGTTCAGCGCCAGTGTAGGGATGTTCTGCTATATGCCATGTGAGGTGCGCCAAGCATTGCCTGGCTATACAGGTCCCCACCAACACCAGGATGGAGGGTCAGTCAAGTGCAGGCCTGGCACTGAGGGGTAGGCTCAACTGTTTGTGCTGTACCCTCCTGGCAATGCCCTGTTACTGTCAGCTCTTTGTATTGCTCCTTGCCGGTTCGTTGTGACGCACTAGTTTGCATGCATGCCATCAATTGTTTTGCTTTTTCCTATCAAGTGTTTTGCTTTTGCCTTGTCCATGCTACGGCCTCTGACTTGAGTGCATGCTGCTAGCTGTCGTCCAGTCAAGTGTTGATTGTGTGTTGTGAGTGACACCATGTGGTTTGAGTGACAACATGTGTGCCAGCAGGGGCTGAGCCAACTGCGGACGCTGTCTTCAGTCCTCATGTGGAGTCGAGTTGAGTTGTGTTGAGTTGTGCAACTGTGTGCCTTGTGCAGCTGTGTGCCTTGTGGTTGCTTGCGTTTCCGCTGTGGTTTGCAATACAGCAATGTCAGGCCTGTTAACTGTTAAGCAGACTATGGTGCATGCGCTTCACACACCAGTATGCAAGTCCATGCCGTGCGTTGATGCTCCAGGTACTGCCAGTGGTTTTGTTTCATACACTGTAGGCAGGCTTTCGCACAGGACAGTACGTTCATACTTACAAAAACGATAACATCATCAATGACGCCCCGCCTTCAAAGCCTCAGGGGGTCGCATCGTTGGCTTGCAACAAGCAATCATCTTCAGACCCTCAGGGGGTGGGGGCCGTGCTCTTCTGCTCTCCCCGCCCGTCAACAAAGCTGATCAACTCAAAGCTATGTTGAGTATGGTCAAGTGTGGTCACATGGGTCCTTGGGAAGCCGGGCAAAAACCGCATGGTGATCACCTCGTCAAGATCGATCTGGTCCTAGGTTTTTGGCTTTTCGCTTGGAGACCCAGGAGCAGACACCAGTGAGCATACATCGATAATACTTATAAGTGTGTTAACCGTGGGTTGCTGGCTGCCTGCCCCTTGACAGTTCCTGTTGGACTTTCAGTTGGGGCTTGGTCGTGCCATCCACTCAAGATGGCTCTCCGGCAGCGCCTCTCACACCATCTAACGCAGCTCTTACATCCCTCACATCACAATCTACCAGCAGCAGCAGCAGCGGCTGCATGCAGGCTGCAATTAGCTGGCTACAGTGCCCTCCCTCAGCATGTTGATGACGATGCCCTTGTCAGCACAGCCAGCCAGGCCTTGGAGGAGATCCAGGCAGCAGGAACGATGAAGGTGGAGCGACAGATAACAACACCACAGTCTTCGACTGTTGGTGAGTGTAGCACAAGGGCCACCCCCTCATGCACAGCATGCCACATCAGCATGGAATGCATGGCCAATGATGTTGGTTTCAAGGCGAGAAGCACTGAGAACACATTATGACCTGGGTCTCCTGGGTCATCCGGGTGACCTTACGAAAACATGTGGTGTTCGCATGTGTGTCATGCACGGTTGCGGTCTATCAAACCCACCACATCTGTGGCCCATGGGTCCACCAGTGGTGTTGTGGGCGGTAACAGGCGGGTCAACATCTGCAGCTTCACACAAATTATGTGCAGGCGTCTGCAAGTGCGTATTAGAGGCAGAAGCAGCAGCTGCCCCTGAACGCGCTGGCCCTCTAGCATCCCCCCCCCCCCCCGGCAGGCGTGACGACATCGCGCCATCACAGCAGTTACACTGGTCTCTAGACCGCACCCCTACACTGTAGGCAGAGGAAGACCACAAACCATCTCAATAGTTCTTGCCTTTGCCTTCTTCACAACCCCTGCTGCTTTCATCAGGTGTGCTGGACCGGCCCACCCCCGTGTTGAACTTCTGTGCCAACAACTACCTGGGCCTCAGCAACCACCCTGCAGTGGTGGAGGCAGCCAAGCAGGCACTGGACACACACGGCTTTGGCCTGTCGTCAGTCAGGTTCATTTGCGGGACACAGGTGAGGGTGGACACTGACTGTATGTGTGTGAAAAGGGGGGGGGGTGCTGCGGGATAATCACCCCCCAGGGCCCCCCCTCTTGCATGAGTGATGGCGTACATGTGTCCTTGGCCGAGGAGGGGGGTAGGGGCTGGGCTTTGGGCAGGGGTTGTGTGCAGTAGCGTGGAGTAGGTCGAGGACATGATGGGCTCACAGAGACGCTGTGAGTGAGACGGTTGTCTGCATGTTTTTCACACCTCCTGCAAGCCCCGTCTACTGTGTCGGACCCCCCCCCCCGCGGACACCCACCCTCCACCTCACCCGTTTCACCCCTGTCACCCCCCCCCCAGGACCTCCACAAGTCCCTTGAGTCGCGCATCAGCTCCTTCCACGGCACTCAGGACACCATCCTGTACCCCAGCTGCTTTGACGCCAACGCGGGGCTGTTTGAGGCACTGCTGGGCCCACAGGACGCAGTCATCAGCGACGAACTCAACCACGCATCAATCATCGACGGCATTCGGCTCTGCAAGGCAAAGAGGTTCAGGTGGGCCGGGACGTGGGGTGACATAGCTGGGGTGATGGCGAATGGAGGGGGGTTGAAGGGCTGGGGATGTGGTGAAAGGGACCACTCTGGAAGGCAATGGACCTTCCTGTGTTTCCAGCCACACTCTGGGTAGTGACTTCAAATGAGCCCCCCCCCCCCCGCAGCGCGCGCACACCCTGGTACTTGTGCCCGTACACTGTCAGTGACCTCGAACGCATGCGTCCTTTGTCCTTGCGCCTCCCTTGGGCACCTCATGCCACACTCCCGCAGCGCCTGCTGCTCAACCTTCTTGTGCCCTTACACCACCAAACCACACCACCTACCACTACCCGTGGACGCGGCCGCCGCACCCTTGCTCCCCCCCCCAGGTACAAGCACATGGACATGTCTGACCTAGAGGCCCAGCTCAAGGCAGCGGATGAGGCAGGGGCACGCATCAAACTCATAGCCACAGGTGAGCAACTGACTGCAAGCCAGCCAGGCAGCGCCACACTATCACCACACCTTGCCATCAGCCGGCGGAAGCTGGGTATCGGGAAAGCATTGTTACAGTCAACACATCCACCACACCTCACTGGCATACCAGGATCTGTGTTGCACCCACGTGTGCCTGCTGCCTGTCCTGCTGCTGCCATTGCTGCCCCTGCCTGTGCCCCACTGCTGCCGGCCAAGCCTAGATGGTGTGTTTTCCATGGTGAGGGTGATGCTCAGGCTGCTGGTTGCCTCCACTGCATAGGCATTGGCTGTCGGTTCAAAATTCCCCCGAGTTCAGGAGCCAGCCTGCATGTGGGAGGGTCACATAAACGGCGCTGCAGCTTCACAGCAACAGCGGTGTCGCAGCCGCTGCACGCACCATCCGGCACCTGTGCGCGTTGTTTTGTTTGCCTCTGCACATGAACCCCACCCCTTCCGCTCAGCTGCCATTGACCAAATGCAGAGCTTGCTTCAATGCATGCATGCCCTGATACAGACTCCCCCCGCTTAATTCCATCTACGGCACAGGCCACCATAAGGTATATGGAGGCGCAAGCATATCGTCTGTACCTGTGGCTGTGGCCGTGTCTGTGTTGACGCGGCGACTGTGCCTGTGCCTGTACCTGCGTGTGTGTTGCAGGATGGTGACCTGGCCCCCCTGGCTGACATCATGTCTCTGGCACGCACGTACCGCGCCCAGGTGTGTGATGTGCAGTACTGCTGACTGAGAACTCAGCTGGGCTGTGTCTGTACTAACGGTACGGCAGTATGCATGTCCCAAGCACAGAACCGAGGGCAGGTTGGACCACCGTCAGCACCTGCAGGCCAGCAGTCTGTGTCTGCCTCAACTGGCTGTGTGCTCCTGTGTCGCAGGTGTTTGTTGATGAGTGCCACGCCACGGGCTTTGTGGGCCCCACGGGTCGCGGCACTGACGAGTACTGGGGGGTGCGGGGGCAGGTGGACATCATCAACAGCACACTGGGCAAGGCACTGGGTGGCGCCACGGGTGAGTCAGAGGGCACTGCAGGAGCCAGGCTGGCTGGTCTGGGGCTGTGTGGGACTGTTGTTAGTGTGGCGGGGTGCGTGGGCACACTGATACCAATGTGTCAGTCTGTCAAGTCCATATGATGCAGGGTCCTGCCGGGACTCCCTCCCTTCCTTGCTTGTCGGCAGTCTCTACCATTAGTTTTTTCATCCGAATGAGTCATGCTGTCACTGGTTCGGGCTGTCACCGTTCAGTTCCTGACGCTGCTGCTGGCCTCTGTCCGCTGCTGCTGCTCCCGCTGCTGCTGTGCATGCAACGCACGCCCGCATTGCGCGCACAGGCGGTTACACCACGGGTCGTGCGGAAGTTGTGGGCCTGTTGCGTCAAAAAGCCCGGCCCTATCTGTTCAGCAACACGCTGGCCCCCTGTGTTGCTGCTGCCAGCATCACTGTGTTTGACCTGCTCAGCAGTAGCCATGCCCTGAGGGACAAGCTGCAGGATAACACAGACTACTTCAGGCAGCACATGGCGGCAGCAGGCTTCGACATACGGCCGGGGAACCACCCCATAGTGGTGAGTGAGGTGCTGGGGTGCGGGCCTTGCGTCTGCATACACCATGGTGATGGTTGTTGTGGTCATTGGTTTGGCCGATGAATTTTGCAGCATAGTTTTATCAGTGCATGGACATACGTGCACACACCAGCAGGCATGCACACAAACACACATCATAGGGTGGCCTGTCCTATGCATCGATGCACAGCCACCCTCCGTCAACGTCTGCCGCCCCCTTCCCCTCCACCCGTTACTGCTGTTGTCACCCGCCCTCCCTTTCTTGCTCACTAATCATCTGCCCCCCCCCCCCCCCCCGCACGTGCCCCCTCCCCCCCCCCCCCCCCCAGCCCATCATGCTGGGTGATGCTGTCCTGGCCACCCGCATGTCTGCTGCGCTGCTTGAGCGAGGTGTGTACGTGTGGGCTTCAGCTACCCAGTGGTGCCCAAGGGCAAGGCGCGCATACGAGTGCAGCTGTCAGCAGGTAGGTGATATAGTATGCGGGGGCTGGCAGCGGGAGCATGCAAGTTGCGCATGTCTACTTGCATGTGCCGGGAAGGGGGGGGGTGTCGCCAGCAAAGTCCGTGCCACGTGGTTGGTGGCATCGGCATCTGTGGCTAGAGGTGCCTGTAGTTGCATCTGTAGTTTGTTTGTGCGCCTAGTGTCGTCGGTGGTGGGTGACCTTCGCAATGGCTGTGATTGTGGGTGGCACAAATAGTAGTGGTGGTGCCCCCTTGCTGCTGCTTGGGCTTACTGTGCCTGTTATGCGGCCTGAAGATGAGTTTTCCGTAACAATTCACACGTAACAATTCACACAAAATGAGACATCCGCACATGCCTCCACTCTTCTGGATTAGTGCGCACAGTCCAGCCTTTGAGCTCTATTGTTCACCATCTTCCTTGTGTGCCTGCTGTGCTGCTGCTGCCTGTTCTCTGCTGCCTGTCTTGTGCGGCTGCTGTGTGTTCTCCTGCAGCGCATGACCAGCAGCAGCTGGACACCGCCATCGCAGCCTTCACTGCTGTGGGCAAGGAGCTGGGGGTCATATGAGCCACTGTCATCACCCTGATGGCACTGGTGCAGTACATCATAGTGTTTGATAGCTGTTTGTTAACTGTGGAGGTCACTGACAGCTGGCAGGTGGAGCCACATGCTGCTGGCTGATCTTTCTGAGGTGCAACGCTCATGTCATCAAGACTGCTGTAGTTGTGGACCCCGTGGACGGAACCACCCTCCAACAGCAACCCCTTCAATGCTCGCACCACATGACTTGTGCATGATGCGGCGTGGACACCTTGTGGCTGCAGCAGCACAGCAGACGCTGTGGGTGTTGGGTTTGTGCTGTGACAGGTGTGCAGCCCTGCGCTCCTTTCTGCTGTTGGGCGTGTTGCTGTACACTGTACTGTATATTCATTGGATTGGTGGCGCCTTGAGTTACAAGGGCGGGACATGGATTGGGTCCCGGGGCTTGCATTGGGTTGGCTGGGTCCTTGAGGCCTCTTTGTAACGAACACTGACTGACTGACTTGGATGGGCAACCTCCATGTCGGGTGGGAGTTTGTGCACAGTAGGGGTGTGTACAGTAGTAAGCATGCCTGCATTGTATGATGATGCAGGACTGTTGCAATAGTTGGATGGTCACTGTTTTTGAGGGTCATTGTGAGGGGTGACACAGCAAGTCGTGCTTAAGAGTGCCTGTACAAAGGTGGGCACATGTTGGTGATGAGCTTGAGTCCATAGGGAATGTACATGGAACCATGTGCACCCGTCACAAGTTTCCTTGTACGAATGTGGTGTGCAGCTGGTTGCACCAACTGGAGGTGATTATGGCCACATGCCACGGCAGGCTTCTGTAGACATGTCATTTTGGGTCAGCAGTTGGCAGCAAGCAGCTCACTATTGAGGGCAAGCTCACTCGAAATGGGTGTAAAGATATGGCAGAAAGGGTGCTGAGCACCTCTGAATCGCCTCCACAAGAAATATACTTGCAGCATCATACAGCACACAAACTGCACCACAAGCCCACAATAAACGGCTCCAGCTGCTGAGATGCCTCGCAAGCAACCTCAACAGACTACAGGCACACAAACACACAAGATGCCACATCCCACACCACACAGGCTAGTCACTGCTGCCACGGTTTGAAACCCAGCCGATGTTGTGCAGCAGTGCCCCGCTACTCATCACAACAGTATGGCTGTCATCATCACCAACCCCACCAGGGTCCAACAACGCAGCCGCCTTACCCGCTCTCTCTCTACTGCTGCTGCCACCACCCGTACCTCCACCACTGTCCCCCACTAGCTTGGGCGACAGGAGCTGCCGCTGCTGCTGCTGCTGCTGCTGGTGGTCAGCTTGGTGACCCCCTCGTTGCGTCCACGTGGTGCTGCTGCTGGTGGTGTCACTAGTGTGACTGCTGCTGCCGTCGTGGGGCTGAGTGCTATTGCTGCCAGCAGCAGCAGTGAGCTGCAGTTCCCCTATTGTTGAGTCCCTGTGGAGCTGCTGTGGCTGCTGGCCCAGTGGCAGCATGTGTGAGCGAGCCTCACCAACCTGTGAGTGTGTAAGGAGGGAGTTCAGGGTGGGGGAAGAGAGGGGTGAGGGTAAGGGGCAAGGCAAGACAAGGGTGGCTGGAGGCGCTTTGGAGGACAGCGCGGTTCTGCGATGTGGTTCTGGTTGCTCTTATGGCATGGGAGTGCTGCCAGCTGGCAGTCACGCTGTACTGGTAGGGACTGGAAGGACCCAGGTAATGATGATGTTGTTGCCGGTGTTGCTGATGCACCCCACCCCACAAACCACCAACCTATATGTCGCTGTCCACGTGCTGACTGCACCCTCTTCACCCCATGTCGATGCAACCAGACACGGCTTGTGTGCCTGTGTACACCCAGGTTTCTGTGCAGCTGTACGTGAGTGCAATCAAGAATAAGACACAAGCTTGTGTCTGTGTGCACCCCTGTGCCCCCCCCCCCTCTGTCACCTGTATGAGTGCGCTCCTGAAGAGTGGTGGTCCTGCCAGCATGTTGATCATGATGATGGCCATCATCACAGTCTGGAAGGAGGGGCCCCAAGGGGTGAACGCAGTGCCAGCAATGCGGGCCAGACCCATCGCAACACCAGCCTGGGGGAGGGGGTTTGTGGCGGCCCGGGGGGGGGGGGGGGCAGGGATCGGGGAGGCAGGCAGGCAACAAAGGGGGTTCGTCAAGGGGCCAATAACAGGGAAGGGAGAGGGGATGTGTGCAGGGACCACACATTCACAAGATGTGTGGAGACCAGCACACCTGTAAGCCTTGGAAGCTCTGAAAGCCACATGCTGCAGACAAGCATGCTTACAACAGCTACACTCATGCAGGTGTGACCCTTCCCCTCCTTCCCTCCTCTTACAGGCCCCACATTCCACCCCGCCCGCCTGCAGTCCTCACCCCCATCCGACCCCTGCTGTGTCCCTTGCACTCTCGCCTGCATTTTCCCTCCCTCACTACCTCCTTAGGTCCTCGCCACTTATCGCCTCCTCACCCCGCCCCCACCTTCTCACTCCCCCCCCCCTCTGCTCCCTCCCTCCCTCCTCCCCCCCTCCAACCCCCACCTGTGTGACCATGCTCATCCAGAAGCAGCGCCGCTGTGTCTCCGCCTTGACTCCACCCAGCTGGCAGCCCAGCCATGAGCCCCCATGATGGCAGCCAGACGCACGACAAACACCACCAGCGCCAAATACACACTCTCAGCTATCGCAGTCTGCGGCAGGGGCAGTAGGCAGTAGGCAGGGGCAGTAGGCAGGAAGGCAGCAGGCAAGAACATGAGGGTGTGGAATTGAAGTGGTGTGAAATTATTCCATGATGGCTGTGCATGTGAGGGGCAGGGGATGGGGGAGCGAGGGGAAAGTGAGAAACTGAGCTCATCATGTAACTGCTGTAAGTGACGCCACAGGTAGGGTTTGTGGTCATGGCGGGGGGTACAAGGGGCTGATTGTGTTTGTCAAACTCAGATGACTTGGGGAGAGTTTGCAGCAGTGCCTTGAGGTAGGCAGGTGCATGCAGGTAGGGATGTTGGGTGTCCAACAGCTTGATGCATGCTCACCAACACAATGACTCCCAGAAAACTTCCCTTGTCTTGAACGTCAACCTATTCCCCCCTTCCTTTTCCCCTAATCAATCTAAGAGGCACCTCAGATGTGAGTTACAAGGTGTTCAGGACAAGCGAAGTCATCTGGGAGTCTCTGTGTCGGTCGTGCATGCATTTAGCTGCTGGACCCACACAACCCTACCTTCAAAGCTTCTTGACCGTTGTGAAACTGCAGCTACTCAGCGGGTCCATGTGTGTCGACACAGAGCAATCACACATAGCAATCATGGCATGATGGGACAGCCAAAACATACCGTTTGCAGTTGTGTGCTGAGCAAAATCAGCTCAGCAGGTGTGTCTAGCCTCACCAGTTTGAGTGATGCCCCCGCCAGTCCGAAGAATGCCACGTTGGTGATGCTCATGATGCTGTTGATCAGCGTAGCCAGCTCCTCATGGGAAAATTCAGGTCCGGGACCAGATGGACTGACAGCACCACAACAGGGCACAGCATGACACAGCACGGCACGCCCAGCACAGTAGTGCGCAACACACAGACACAAAAAAAAATATATTCAGGGCAGCAAAAAAAAGGGACAGGGGAGATAGGGAGACAGGGGAGAGTGCCTTGTGCCTTGGCGACGAATGCCGTTGCGGGTCCGGCTCAGGGTGTGGCAAGCAAACAACTTGCAATCAAGGCAAGCACCAAGGCCCTGAGCTGAGTGGTGTGGAGAGCTTTGCATGCTTGTTGCTGCTGTCACTGCTGCTGCTGCTGCTGCTGCTGCTGCGGCTCACCATTTGTTGGCCAGCAGCATGCCTGCTGTGACACACGCCAGCAGTGGCTCAGCCTCCAGTGAGCGGGTGATGCTGAACACAGCAGTGGACAGCACCAGCACAACACCCTGCTTGCACCTGAACACAGACAGCACGTTGCAACAGCACAACCACAAGACACGGTCAGCCACAAGCTAGCCAGCCTATCAGCCTGTGGCTGTGAATAGCCACCACCAAACAGCCATGGCCCCTGCTGAGCAGTTGCCAGCCTGATTGCATGTCTGCTAGTCACACGGCAGAATCTGCTGCTGCTGCTGTTGTTAGGCCGTTCGATGACACCAACCCACCCATTATACTCGCAACATCACCCCCCCCCCTGCGTCCAGGCCAAAAAACCCACAACCCCTCAGGCTCCCCTCCCCCTCTCCCCCCTTCCCCAGGCGTCCAGTCTTAACACCTCAACCCCCCTGCCTCTGGCACTCGTCCCCCCCCCCCCCCCCCCCGCGCCGTACACCACCACCACACAAACTGAAACATCCTCGTGTCTCTATACATACACATGTATCCAATATGTCTGCATACACACCTTGCTGCCAGTCCTGCGTGAGTGTGTCCCTCCAGCAGGTGTGCCCCCAGCAGCAACACCCACACTCCCCCCCCCCCCCCCCCCTCCAGCATCCAGCCCCCCCCCCCGCCCGCCCTCTCTGCCTCTCCCCCCCCCCCCCGAGGCCTTTTCTGCCCCCCCCCCCACTTCCCCACCTTGCTGCCAGTCCTGCGTGTGTGTGTCCCTCCAGCAGGTGTGCCCCCAGCAGCAGCCCCGCCAGCCTGACATGCAGCTGGTGGGCCAGCGCCAGGCTGATCAGACTACCACCCAGCAGACCAGCAGACAGGGACACACACACACTCAGCAGCGGCAGCAGCACATGAGACAGACCCAGCCCACCGCTGTTGTGATCAATGATCTGCAGCAGCAGCAGCAGCAGCAGCAGCAGCAGCAGCAGCAGCAGCAGCAGCAGCAGCAGCAGCAGCAGCAGCAGCAGCAGCAGCAGCAGCAGCAGCAGCAGCAGCAGCAGCAGCAGCAGTGGCGATGGCAGTGATGGTGTGAGCATCGCAAAGCAGCCCAACACAAGCTGATGCACCTACTGGTGATGTAGAGTGCAACCAGTCGCATATGCAAAGGCTCTTCCCAAGCAGGACACCGTCAACAACAAAGCAATGTGTGAGGTGATTGTCTGCGAACACAACTGATGTCACATCCCACTCTCTGCCATGGCATGTGGCTGCTGACTAGTTCCCCTGCCTGCCTGCTCTCCTATCTGTCTCCCCCTCCACCCCTCCAACTCCGAGTGACTCCCCCACCCACCCCACACACAGAATCGGATGATTGCTAGCCAGCATGCATGTGCACGCATGCAGTCTCTCTGTCGACACACAGTACGCATGCGCTCCCTCTGCTGACACACCCACACCCCCTCTCCACCCACCATGGGCACCAGTTCCATGGTGAGTGCAAACGCCACTATGACCACCACGTCCTTGAGCACCACCACACCCATCACCAGGGACACAAACGGACCCTTGGCATCCATCTCCTTCAACACAGCTATCTGAAGGGTGGGGGGGGGGGAGGGAAAGAGTGCATAGGGAGAGTGACGACACGGACATCAAGGGGGAAAGGGGGTACATCATGCGAGAGTTGAACTTTCAGGTAGGTTGGCTTGCTGCCTTGTTGCCATCAGCTTAGCACATGTATTGCTGGCCTCAAAATGCACTCACAGAGATGCTGCCACGATGCCAAAGCTCTGCTGCCGCACAGAGTTGGCAGTTGCAATTTTGCCACTGCTGCAGCCAACCAGCCCCGTGTCCCCCCCCCCAGTTTGCCTCCTCCCCGTTTCCCCCTGCCTGCCTCCCCTCCCCTCCTCTCCCCCCCCCCCCTCCCCCACACCTTCCCTTTTTCCCCACCACCACTAGGTCCTGTACCCTCCCCCCTCTCACCGCTGATGCTGTTCGACCATGCCATCATAAGTGTAAGTGTGCCCCCTTCTCCCCCTCATTGACCCCCTCCCCCACCCACCCTTGTCCCTGTCCCTTCCTCACCCCAATCACCTCCCCCCCCCCCCCCACCGCCACACCCACACATGACATGTACCTGGTGGATGCAACTCACACTCACCCCTCCTCCCCCTCCCCCAGCCCACTAGATCCCCCCCCCCTCTCTCACCGCTGATGCTGGTGATCGTGCCATCATGAGTGTAGCCCCCAGGCTTGCGATGGCGCTGAGCTGACCCCTGCTGACCTGAAGCACTGGGGTGAGGGAGGCACCCCAGCTGAGGGTCACGTAGCACAGCAGCCACGTCAACACACAGATGCCACACGTCAGCGACACAACCTGCACGAGGGGGGGGGGGAGTGGTGGTGGTGGATGGGTTGAGGAGAGGGGGTGTCAGGGTGGACAGTGGATGCAAATTCAACCTGGCCAGTTGCCAAAAATAACCACGCACCAGTCCTAGCAACATTGAGCCGTATGTGCAGTTTCAATGCTCAACCCCCCCCCCCCTAATCCACCTGGCTTATCGCTTTATCCCCCGCACACATCCGGCAGCTACTGCTGCTGCTGCTGCCAAAACCCCATCTCTGCCGCCTGCCCTGCCCACCTGCTCAACGCTGCCGCTGAGTGCTGACAGCTGCTGCTGCCCAAGGCTGCTGCTGCCACGACGATGCATATACCCCCCCCCCCCCTTGCGGCCCCTCCACCCCCTCCGCCCACCTGCTTCTTGCTTCTGTTGAGTTCTGACAGCTGCAGCTCCGCCCCCGCTGCCAGCCCGATAATGCCCAGGCATGCCCCCTCTATGATGTTGAGGTCAGACACTGACTCCTGGCTGAGGATGCCCAGCACATACGGCCCACAGATTATGCCCGACACCAGGTAACCAGTGATCTGAGGCAGCCGCAGCCGCCGGGAGGTGAGGCCTGCGGGGGAGGGTGTATATGGCATAACAGTGAGATCCAGATGCAATACTGAGGGGGACCGCCAGGCCTGCAGTTTGGGGTGCTGATGAAGTGAGGAGTGAGGTGTTTTGGGCGGTGGTGCAGTTGCCGGATTTGCCTTGTCAGCAGCAGGGCGGGACAGCTGATGATGTCGCGTATATGATGGAGTGGAGGGGAAAGCAGTTAGCTGCAGAGTGTGTGAGGGACATACCTGCATAGTAGCTGAAGGGGGACACCACCCCTGCAATCAGGAAGGCCTGCAGGGCGTGCTGGAGCACCATGCTGGGGGTGGTGCTGCAGGGTTGCAGAACTCCAGGGACATGCAGGGTGATGCAGCACGTGTGTGCTGGTCCTACTAACTAGTGTGCTGGTTGGTATAGGGGTCTCCTCTGGATAGCATTGCTGGTGACAGGGCTCAGGGGGGTACCAGCTGTCACAGGGAGCCGGGCCAGTGCCGTGAGACGAAGAGCTTGACACAAGGGCTACCTCAAACCCTGATATGGGCCCTGATATGTGCAATCAATCATGTGGGACAGATCACATTAACAGACAGGCACACCGGTTTGAAAGCACCATGGACACAGCAGGAAGTGAAGCTGACAGCAGCACAACCAGGCCTGCTGTATAGATACTCTTCACTCATGGATCTTGTGCATGGATCTTGTGCTGACCGAGGATAGCTGGAACTGTCCCAAAGCATGCGGTTGGCAACAGTATGCCCATTCCTATTCGTGTTCACGAGAGCAACGGCGTGACTTTGGTGCGGGAGAAAGCTGTGTGAGCCAGTAGGTCACGAAGCTGAAGTGGAACATCGTGATTGGAGCCCCAGCAGGTGGCCAGCCTGGTCATTTTCTCGGAGCAGCGGTGTTGGACTGGCAAACACGTATAAGTTATACTAGTGCGCCTGTAGGATGGCGGATCGCTTCCCCCCGCCTCCTATGAAGGCCACAAAGGTAGGGTGCTGCAGGCACTCAGATCTGTCTGTGCAATCAGCCTGTGGCAAACCAACAGCACTTCACATGGTGTAAAATTCCTCTGTAGCCCGCGTACACACAAACACGGCAGCTGCCAGCGTCAATGCACAGCAACACCCCTGGGAGGGGTACTGCTGTTGCGTGGGTTGTATGGGTTGGCATCTGTCGCACAAGCTGCACACCAGTGGCCGGAGGGCTTCTAGATGCACATGGTATCAGCCCTTCATGTTCGTGCACAAGGGGTTCTTCCTGGCACTCCCCTCGGCCAGATGCAGTTCCCTTTCCTTACCTGCCGTTGTGTTTGGGGTGTCACCCCTGCAGGAGGAGATGGATGCAGCAAAGGTGCCCTGGGCGTGGCGGGACTACTGTGCACACCTGCTGATCCCTCTCAACAAGTGCAGGAGGATGCATGCGTACATGCCCTGGGAGTGCCACCATGAGAAGCATGTGTACGAGAAGTGCCAATACAAGGTAAGAGCAGCAGCAGCTAGCGATGCGGCACTGTGCTGTGCAGACCTGATGCGAGGCGATGTGGTGGAGCAATTTGAGGGCTGGCCTTCAGGGCGCTCTTGCATGTTGTGGCTGCTGTCTTGCTTCACAAGCCTGGCGGTCGTGTTGATCGTTACAGGGTGACCGTGTCAGTGGCTGCTGCGGTGTGTGTGCCTACATGCCCCCTCCATTGCTGGTGCGTGTGCTGCTGTGAGAGAGTGCCCGGAACCGGGGAGGTAGCAAGGTGTGTGTGCTGCTGTTTCTGTGGGGTGATTTTTTGTTGCAGGAGTGGAAGCGGCGGGTGGCCATCATGGTGGAGGAGAAGCGGCGGGCAGGGGAGCTGGTGTAGACAGGCAGCTCTCACAGCAATTGCAGCATGCAGCAGCAGCCGGAGCAGCATGCAGCAGCGTGGGTAGAGGCAGCTGTAGCGACAGCCAAGGCCTTGCATACTGCCGGTCAGCAGGCAAGCAGTGCAGGCCAGGCCCAGCTGTCAATGGCAAGCCAAACTGGCAGTCATCACCCACCAGGCCCAAGCCCTGATTGTGGCCCAGCTAAGCTGGCCAGCCCCAACTTATGGGATGAGCAACTGCTTGGCTCTAGTCCAAAGCTGCTGTTGGTCCCTGCAAGCAGACTTGCAGCTGCCAGTTTTTGTTTGCGCGTGGCCCAACGGCCAGAAAGCACTGGCGTCAGTGATATGATAAGCCACCCCAGCACAGCACAGCGCAGCAGGCCTTCTGGCCTTGGGGGTTCTCTCTATAAGCTTGTTGAAGAGTTTTGGCTTCGAGTGTCTTGGCAGTAGCAGGGGCTTATACTGCCTGGTGGGGATATGTGTGATGCGGTGAAGTCTGGAACAGGAAAGTAATACAGCAGATTCTGCTGCCACATTTGGGAACCTTTTGTTGCACTGTCCTGTGTGGATTGTAGGGGCTTGTCACGCGAGATGTAACCAGTAGTAAACAACAACTGTGATTGGTAGCAGCGCGGGCGCTTCTTGCTAACCAGTCCAACTGTTCTGATGCTGACATGCAAGAGACATAGAGGCTGTGTTGTTGACTGGCATGTGTCACTGTCACTGGGAGGCTTGGCGTCCGGTCTGTACAGCAAGGCAAGGCTTGCCACTTTCACGAAGGCTTTCGGTAATGGGGAAGAAAATGTTACACGCAGACACATTCGCCACACATCAATGGCATTGAATGGCAGGGTTGAACCGGTTGAATGGTGACACCCTGCATTGCCATGTCACAACGGTGGATGCAGGCCAGGTGCTGTATGCCACTCAACAGCGCCCCAGCTCACACAGCGTTGGGCTTACAACTTGGCAACATAGGACAACTAGGAACCTGTCTGTCCATGGCTCAGTGTGACTGGCCACTTGACAATGCACCACACCCCACACTAGCATGACCCTGGCATAGTCAGCCTTGACCTAAAAGCACGCAGCCAATCACAAGCCCGCACACAAACAGACAGGAAGCTACTCAACTAAGCATGCAACTGCCATTGAACATGAGCACACTGCAACATACAGTGCACCAAACTGACTGCGGTACATATCCCCACAAAGGACACCTGATGTACACCTGCACACATACACGACAAAGACAAGAACCAAGCCAAAACACGGACACCAACTCCAAAGGTACCACCCTTGCCTTAGCACGCTCATTCCCTCTGGGTATGGACACTACACTTCTTTCTTCAAAGAGTAACTCAAGGGACCATCCCAGCAGCCCAGCAGAAAGGCAGCCCGAGGGGCCAGCCACTTCAAGCCACACCAGGCAGGCATCCCCAGGCAGCAACCATGGACGTGTACCCCTGCATCTCCGCAACAGCCACAGCGCCATCCTTCCCCCTGCCCCATCCCAAGGCCATGTGCTGCACCTCTGGCCCCAACTCCCCAGACACATACACACCCACAAACGGCACACGGCCCCCACACACGCCATCAACAATCTGTGACTCGCACAGCTGCCCAAAAGCAGCAGGGTCTGCCCCCTCAGCATACAGCTGCTGCCCCCGCCCCGTGCAGCAGCACACAGTGAGGGCCTGGCAGCCGCTACGTGCCCCAGAGTCCGCTGCACAACGCGCAAGGGCATCGTAACAATCCTGCATGGCTCGCCCTGCTGCCCCCACTGCTGCTGCCGTACCCGCAGCCGCGCTGCTACTGCTACTGCTGCATCCCTGTGCTGTAGCTGTGGCTGTAGATGCTATTGGTGAAGGCAGTGTGGGGGAGGTTGTGGGGCGGTGGTGAACCATAGGTAGTAGCTTGGCAAGGCCTCGGTGGAGTGTGGCCGCACAAGCAGGGCCCTTGGTGCCCACCACTTGGCAGCACAGGATACTGCCGGGCTGTGGCTTCTGCAGGAGATCTCTCAGCGTTGCATAGCCACTGACGTGGATGGCTGCTGTGACCTCAACTCCATCCTCACTGCTGCTGCTGGTGGTGGTGCTGTCAGCGTTGTGGGTGGGGTTGGCACCGCCTTGGCTGCCGTGCAGCTCACACGCCAGTAGTTCACAGATGGCCACCTGCATGGAAACAGGGACAGGCACAAGAGAAGGATGCGTGCAAATGTGAGGTTCAAACGACAGCAGGCGTCATCAACAGGGGTGTTGTCAGTTCACAGCCGACAGGACGCCAAATCACTCAAGTGCTAGCTTGACCAACCCAGCAAAGCAGAGCACATGCGTTGCAGCTCACCGACCAAATGCACAGCCATGGATGTGATGGTGCCCATACAGTTGTGCATTGCCTGAACACTACTCAAGATGCTGAAATCAACACCCAGCCCGCAGCTGCTGCCTGCCCTCAACAAGCAACTTGCTCCGGGTCTGTCCACCAGTAAAGACTCACCCCCCCCCCCCTCCCGCCCCACCCCCCACCCCAGCAGATACCATCTTCAAAAGTATAGACAGGACAGAGCCGCCCACCTGGCCCTCATCCCCTGTGAAGGGGGCTGGCTGGCTGCCTGGGGGACACGCCCACACAGCCAGGTACTGCCCATTGTCATCGGCATCGTCGTCATCAAACGTAGCCACAGGGCAAGCAGCAACCACAGCATCATGCAGCCGCTGCAGGGGGCTCACCACGGCTGTTTGTCCTGCAGCCGTCTGTGCTGCCGCCCCCGCCTGCAGGCGTGCTGACCTCCGTGCTGGCGCAGCTGCAAGGGCTGCGGTGCTGCTGCTGGGCTGAGCTGGTGGGTCACCCCCTGCTGCTGCTGCTGCTGCTGCTGGTGCTGCTGAGGCATGGGAGGGGCCAGGTGTGTCTGAACCTTGGCTCTTGCAAGTGGACGTTCCTGCAGATGCATCTGCTGTTGACGTCACTGACTGCTGCAGCGGCTCCGGTAATGCAGCAATGCTACAGCCATCTACCTTCAGCTGCACTGCAATGTGGTTCACACTGAGGGCATGGCTAGAGGCCAGCTTGGCTGCCAGGTTGGTGAACAAGGGAGCCCTGGGCTCACTGGGCCCCAAACCCAGGGCAGCAAACGTGACTGCCTGCAGTGCAGCACTGCTGTCCACAAACAAAGGAGCATTCCCTGCTGTGCCTGTTGTATTCTGCTGGCTTGCACCAGCACCACCAATTGCTGGCTGCTCTGCTCCTCCTGCTGCTGTTTCTGTGGTTGTTGTGGCTGCTGCTGCTGGTGGTAGTGCTGCAGCATCTGAGGGTCCAGCAGGGGCGGCTGCAGCAGGGGCTGATTGCTGGTTGGGTGCTGCTGCTGCTGCTGGAGCCTTGGCAGTGCACAGCATGAGGCCGACAATATTGGGGCTGGCTGGTGGCTCACCCACCAACACCCTGGGGGGGGGGGGTGGCAGGAGTGGCAGGCAACAGTGAGTGATAGGGCAGCGCGAACTTATGTAGTGCGGCAGCAGTACAACCACAGGTACCCGAATCTGTGCGTACGACAACGAGTTTGTGACGCTTGCCTGCCACAGCCGTGCATTTCGGGGCCACAGCCGTGCTTCCTGGTACTGTGCTGCAGTTGTGCACGAGCTGTAGTTGTGCACGAGCTCTCTCTTCCCTCCGCCAACCCCCTACACAGCCTCACCCGCACCACACCACACCACACCACACCACACCACACCACACCACACCCCCCCCCCCTCACCTGCGTCCCTCTGCCCCTGGTGAGAAGAAGATGTCAGCAGCCCCTGAGGAGGCACCACCCAACACCAACACATCCTGCAGCACAGGCCAGCAGCAGCAGCAGCAGCAGCACGAGTAACAAATTCAGTGGTCGTGTATTACTCGCTCATATCATTTTGCTGACCCAAGATCGGTTTGCACGTGAGCTGCCATACTGCTGCCAACAGCAACAGTGGGTCAGCAGTCTGTTTGAAGGAACGGAGTCAGGCGAGACTGACTTGGATCCCCCAAACCGACTGCTGACCCATTGTTGCTGTTGGCAGCAGTGTGGGAGCATACATGCAAACCAATCTTGGTTCAATCTTGGTTCAGCAAATTGACACAAGCAAATACACATTAATTCTGGGTGTCACAGGGACAAATGTTTATGCCTTTGTTGACATAGAGCTGCCTCTGGAAATCCAGCGTCGAGGGCATTGGGGGGGGGGGTCACCTCAGTGCCGCCAAACTGCCTCATCCCTGTCCACCCTCTCACATACAGGAGGCTAGGGTCCAAGTCCAGCTACCATGTCAACACAGGTGCATACGCAAAAACAACACACAGCAGCAACACGATTTTTTTCTTCAGGGTGAGCAAGTTACAAGAGCGGAGTCAAGCAACAGAAGCTACCCCTCAAGGGCTCTGGCAAGAGGATGGCGCAACCTGACCGGCGCCACCCTGTGAAGGGGCAGACCACCACCCTCACCACATGGTCAAATGAGCGGCGCATTGCAGCGCAGCCTGCTGAAAGCAGACACCAGGGCTCCACCACGCACCCGCAAATTGTCTACGATAGTCACTGCCGGCTGTCGCGCAGGCGGTACTGCAGCAACACGATTGCCATGCACCCCCCCCCCCTTCACCCACCCACTCACCCTTGCCGCCATGTACTGCAGTGCTCGCTCCATATCCGGCGACTCTGTATACCCAAACGACTGCAGGGAGTTGTCATACAGCAGCAGGCACAGCCGCGGCACCAGCTCCACCTCACCACACCCACTGCCAGCACCCGCTTCCTCCCCCTGCGGCTGCTCCGCCACCGCTGCTGCAGCCGCTGCCGCCACCACCGACAGCAACCCCTCAGCCGCAGCAGCCGTCTCAGGGCTGGCCCCTAGCTCTGCTGCTGCTGCTGCTGCTGCTGCTTGTTGGGAACCACCTCCTCCTGCACCCACAGCAGCACTGACAGGGCTCCCATCGACTGGACCACAACCACCACTACTAGCTATTGGGGTACCATGGGGTATGTCTGGGTGCTGTACAGCCCTCAGGCCGTCGCTGCTGCTGCCAGGGTGGTGGCTATTGCTGCCAGCAGGCCGCATGCTGGCTGGTCCTGCTGGGTGTGTTGGCTGCTGTTCCTGCAGCTGCTGTGCCAGTGCTGTCCTCTGGCTGGTGGTGAGTGCCAGGGCCTCATCAATGCAGGGCCAGGTCCAGCTGGTGGGGGGGCTGTCAGGGCCCTGGGGGGCTGATGGCCCTTCCAGGGTCTGCAGCAGTAGCACAGGGGGTGGGGGTGGGGGAGGGGAGCGTGCAATGGTGTTGAAGAGGCAGGCACTGAGTGTGTTGAGGATGGATGGGTGCACTCAGTGAGGGAAGGGTGGGTCCACCCAATGAGGGGGAAAAGAAGGCGGCCACTGTGTGACAGCATGGTGAATTCACCAGGCATGGCAGTTACGACCAGCTTCATCATGCAAGCACAACAACACATTGCAGCTCCCAAGGTTGGATCTCGGCTCCGCTCATTGGCTCAATCATTCCTGTGATGCATGTACGGCACGCAAGTAGCTCACAAGGAATGCAGGCGGATATGTACTGAGCCAGGGGACAGCCGCCCTCCTGTACCACCCGCCACACCTCCTGCGCAAACGCCCGTGCCACACAGCCAGGTGGCAGCTTGCCCAGCAGCACAGCCACACCCTTGGTGGGTGGCGGCTGCAGGCCGGCCTTCTTGTGTGCTGCTGCTGCTGCCCTGCCCCTAGATGTGTTGCACAGGGGGTCCACCTCTACAGGCAGGGAGTCGGGCCCAACGCCCATGAGGCCAGCACAAGCACAGCCAACGATCACAACATCCTGCAGGGCCGGTGGTACAGACGATTGGGGTAGTACCAGTGACCCAGTCAGCAGATGAATTGGCATGGGCGTGCAGGACCAACAGCAATCACAGGGGCAACGGCTGCGGTGTTGATGTCTGTTTGGGACATGCAGTCGCAAGGGCTGCACAACCGCAGGAGTGCCATGCTGTCATGTATATGAAATGGAGCAATGCACCTTAGGAGTGCAAGAGCTGCCACAGGTGCCAGGGGGCACACATTCTGGGTACGTCAACTGGTGCATTGCATGTGTAGCTGTGGGAACACCTGGTGCAAACAATGGAAGTTTTTGTACTGAGTAGTGCACGCTAGGCAAGCAGGTTTGGATGGTGGTTCCACGCACCTGCCCCAACACCTCCCTGAGCATCTCCACTGCATGGCCCAGATCAGTTGGATCGCTGTACTTCTTCCCCCGGGCACTGCCATAGTTTGCCACAAACAGCACCGCAAAGTCGACGGCACCTGCAAGCCAGCACCACATGGGAAAGCAAAGATGACAGCATCAGCACATGCATGTGGGTGCTGAGGTATCTTGCTGTTGTGCCAGGCTGGCAACTGCCACATGACCAAAGCCACAGCCGCTTGTTAAGGAGGTACTGATCGCAGTGATACTTACCAAAGGAAGCTGATAAAGCCCGTTGACCAGCATCGGTGATGGCATGCTGTAGGGAGGGGCGTGTGGACAGCGCAGAGCTGAAGACAGGCAGCTGTCGCAGGCGATGGGCAAGTCCCTGCAGCCTGGTGCATGCTGCTGATGCTGAACCAAGTCCCATGCCTCCAGCACCCGCCAGACAGCGGATCACGAGCTCATCTGGCAGGTCAAGCAGGGAGCTTTCACTCATGCTGTGGCTGTGTGGGGGGGGGGGGGGAGTGGAGATGTTACCCGGGCAACAGCCTAGCATTACACAATCTTGAAACTTGTGCATTTGCGACATTGTTATACAGCAGTGCAGCATCCTGCTTTGTGTGTGGGGAAGTGGCAGATCTACAGGCGTCAACACACAACTGCCTAGACGTAACGCGCAAGAACTGCTGTCAAAGCAATACAGACGTCATCAATTCAACACCAAACTCTGCATGCCCGTTGCTTTTTGCGCGCACATTTACTTGCTCCCAGTTTGATGATGGTGACAGATGGTGATGGGCTGACTCAGACAAACGGTGCAAGTCTGTTCGGTGACCAGGCTCAGAACTACAGCAGGTGATGCGAATGAACCTGTCAAAGCCTGCACACTGCTCACCAGGCCAACCAGGACAATGGGCACTCCACTCTCATGATCCTAGGGTTGTCGCTACAGCTGTTCCTGCTGTAGCCAGCCCAGCCAACACCCACTGAGACACTGCGTTGTGCTGCTGTGCCCACGCAGGTTCAGGCCCAACTACCCACAACAGGTGTATGACATCATTTTCAGCCACCTGGGAAAAGACCAGCGCAATCTTGCAGTCGATGTAGCCACAGGCAGCGGCCAAGCAGCGGTGCAACTGGCTCAGCATTTCAAGCAGGTGTGTGCAGCAAACGCACCTGCATTTCAGTAATTGTAGCAGTCAACGCATCGTTTCTCGAGAGTCAGTTACATACTTTTCTGCCAACCTGCTAACATCTTTGACTCTGGGTGACCGGCCAACAGGTCCTTGCCACTGACGGGAACGAGCAGCAGCTATGCCACGCAACACCAGCCCCCAACGTGACTTACCAGCATGGTGACGCGCACAGCATTCCCCTGCAGGACAGCAGTGTCGACCTGGTCACGGCAGCCTCAGCCCTGCACTGGTTTGAGCTGCCACAATTCTTTCAGGAGGTTAGACGTGTGCTGCAGCCACATGGCTGCCTGGCAGCATGGGCGATACCCCTGGTGAGCAGCACAGACTGCATGGATCATACTTCTGTAGAGTTGACCCAGTGGTGGCTGCAGCCCTGACCAGATCGTTGCTGACAAGTCTCTACACAGTACGCTTGCAGCAGGATGCGGCCAGTTCCCTGCAGACACTACTGTTGTGAAGTGTAAGTGTTGACACATGAGTTGTGTGTCATGGGCTCAAGTGTTGCACATGGATGGATGAACTGTCGACTGATTCAGGGCTCTGCAATGCTCGAGGTGCCGGCTGCTCCTGCAGCTGCTGCCGGCTGCCAAGCCGCCCTGCACTTCATCCATGAAGAGACACTGGGGGACTGCTGGGACAGGCGGAAGAGGCTGTGCGACGACATGTACAGAGGTACGGGGCAGCCAAAACTGGGCTGAGGATTTCGATGTTTCCTTGTAAGCAATCATTTGTACATCAAGACTTCTTTGTCTGTTGCTTGACACACCAGTGATTCCTGTAACGCTAATTAGACCTGGCATGTCCAAGAGACCTCTAGGCAGCATGCTTTGACATGAAGTTGTGCTTGGCTGTGCTGTGCAGAGGTGGCCCCCAGCCTACATGACTTCTCCACAGTGCTGATGCGGCGGCTCAGCATGCCTGCTGAGCTTACTGTGGACGCGCTGGTGGGCTACGCCTCAAGCTGGTCAGCATACAGCATATACAGGAAGCAGCACCCTGACAAGCCAGACCCGTTGCTGGAGTACAGGGCACGGCTCACAAAGGCACTGGAGGAACAGGTGGGCATCATTCAATGCTGCAGCACCTTGCAAGCCGGGTGTGAGCAGCAGACACAGGCTGAGTGCCAGCAACTGAATGTACCAGATGACGTGGTTGTGCATCTTGGCAGTCAGCCAACTGCTCATCGGCTCCCACACAAGAAGGCATCCTTGCCGCTTGTACACGTTGCTGTGAGATGCTTGCTGTTGGTGACACTGGCATGCAGAGACAGGGTTGCCCTTCCCGTTCGTTTTGTGCTGTAGAGCCTTGATGGTGGTGATGCCGTGGTGGTGGCCCACATCCCCATCGTGTTCTTGCTGGCTCAGCACCCCAGGCCCCTCACGCAGGACGCTGACTGAGGCCGGGAGATAGGGCACACTGTAACACCTGTGCCCTGACTTATTTCAGCAAAACTTGTTTCAGCAAGGGGTGTTTCTAGGGCCAGTCTGCTGATGCTCAGCTAGGCTGCTCTGTGTTGATGTGGCAGTGGTTGCACCTGTCTCAACTGCCGAATGTTTGTAAGAGCTTGTGTCACAAAGATGGCTGCCTTGCTCAAGATGCAAGAACGAACATCCAGAGCTTATATGTACAGCTCTGCCAACAGGAATCAGAGTGCCACAACCACATACCACTCAATAGCTGAACAGGCGAAAGAGGGGCCAACCGGCTGTTCATGCAAAGACACACGCTCCATGAATAGTGTCCGCCTGTATGTGTGAGATGTTGTCCACCGCACATCAGCTAACTATCCCTGCAAGCCGTGCGGCCCTTCTGGTCAGATATAAGAAGCATCTAGATGTGTTGCACACAACAGCCTGGCCTTGAGCTGCTGCAGGGCACCTACTGACACCCCTGCTGCTGCGCAAGGCCTTCAAGTGACAGTGAGGGTTGGCTGTTGTCACGTTAACGGGTGACTTTGCATCACCCGCGCCAACCACCCCTCCCCAGCACCTTCACGCCTTGCCCGCCACATCACGCATGCCGCTGGCTGTTGTGTCTGCATTCGACATGGTGGGCTGAGCAGCTGCTGCTCCCAGTGCTCCTGCCGTTGCTGCTGAGTGAGGAGCATCCCTGGGCTCCCACGTGCGTGCGTTGGCAGCCACAAAGGCACGCAGGTCGCGTGTCAGGCTGGCAAACTCAGGCAGCTTGCCCAGCACTGCACTGTTCTTGTCAAGCACATGGCTGATGAAGCGGACCTGCGGCACCATCACAGCAGCAGGCCAACAACGGTCCACAGTGAGGCCTGCATGCTGCATGCCACACAGCAGTACACTGGCCAGCTCCATTGTGTACAGGTCAACCTGCTCCTGCCTAGGTTGTTGCCCATGCAGCCTGCACCCAGACTTGAGCAAAACAAGACATTATCACCTGATTAACGCCACGGGTACGGCCTATCCCCCAGTCACAAGACCACTGGGGCTGCAAATGCTACCCGTCCACACTGCTCCCTACCTGCCGGAACATCTTTGTGCTGTATTCACTGACGTCGTTCAGCTCTGCCTCTGCTCGCAGCAGGTTGCGTGCTGCTGCGTCCCGCTCTGCCGCCAGCACTGCCGCCTGCTCATGTGCCTGCTGCAGCCTGTCGTCGCTGTCAGCCAAGGCACCCTCCAGCTGCTCCACACGAGCCTGGCACTGCAGCAGCTGCACAGACGCAACATGTGTGCAACACGCAAGCGCTGTAAGCATGAGGTAGTCACAAAACAGTTCTGGACCTTATGGCATTGAGTTTCAATTGCCCTGGTGCTACTACAAACGGGCCCGACTGCTGCAACAAGCTGTTGCACAGGTGGCCAGCACAGAAAGAGAGCTGCTGCATGCACAAGAAGGCCACTGAAACCTACTGATGCTACACTGTACCTGCTCCTTGGTTGCCTCCAGCTGCTGCTCCAGCTCTACCACCTGGGCCAGAGCATCAGCAGCACTGCCTTCACCAGCAATGGCTCTGCTGCGGACCTGCACAACCAGCACACACACGAAAGCATCGCACCACTATGTTGTGCTTTGGCCGTGTTATGCTCGAACACAGCAAAAATCAGCTCCCAGCGGTCAAGCTGTCAGCCTCACTGCCAGGCAGGTCCTGTCAGCTGGGCTGAGCACGTGCAGATGTGTTGCAGCACAGCAATTTGCAGGCAGATCACAAATGCCAAAACACCAGTGGTGCAAGGCGGTCTGACCTGCTCAAGCTCCTGCTGCAGTGCTGCTTCCTTCTCCAACAGAGTCAGGCGCTCCTGCTCAGCAAAGTCAAGCAGCTCACACAGCTGACGTGCCTGCAGCACACACAGCACACAGCACACACACCAGTCTCGTCATCCTCACTGCCGATGCTTTCTTACAGACAAGGTAACTTCTTACTTACGGTGGTGAGCAGCATACCGTGTACACAGACAGCAAGGAGGAATGCAGCTCATAGATAAGAGGAAAGGATACACATCAGCATGTTGGTGGCCAGGCTGGCTGGCCCCTGGCAAAAGCCTGTGTGTGGGACCCACCTCCAGCTGCACGATGCGCCTCAGCTTTTTGACCTGCGCCTCGTGGTTGCGTGCGAATGTGGTTGCCCTGCAGGACCACAACAGTAGGGTACAGATCAGAACACGGGTGAGTACCAGCCCCATAATGCTGGTGCCCATCACCGTTGGGTTCGCTTCAGTGCTGGGCGTGCTGAGGGGACGATACAATGCAGCACATCATCGTTAACTGCTGCTGCAAGTAGTGTGGTGTGCCAAGCCTTTGCATGCAGCAATCAGCATGCCGGCATGAGTGTGCCATGCTGGTGGGCCCACCTGTCAGCCTCCTCCTGCAGTGCACGTGCTGCTGTCCTGCAGCGCTCTGGCGTCTGTGCTGCTGCACCCCTGGCCTGCTGCAAGTCTGCTGTCAAGCTAGATGCTTGAGCCTGCAACGCACACAAGTCATCTGTCAGCAAAGCATCCGCAGGGGCTTTCGGTGCTGGCAGATCACTACCCGTAACCTAGCTGATCCATTACACGTCTACCATCAACTGCTGCAACCTGGCATGTAGAACGTAAGCAGCTGGCCAAGGGAGAGGATGAGGGGTGGTCAAGCAGGCATGTCAAGCATGCTTATCCCGGGAGGCAGGTTGCCAGCCTTCAGTGTGTGTGCCATCAGCTGCTGCTTTGCCAACACTCTCACCTGCAGGCTATCAATGGTAGTCAGCTGGTCCTTCACCTTGCGCTCGCTAAAGGCAAGTGCACCCTCCAGCTGTAAGGCATCACAGAAGCATTCAGTTGGCAGGTGCAGTCCCGCCAGGCATGTGCAACTACATGCATCGTCATGGTTCGTTTGCAGCAGTCTACCGCACCTGTGCAATTGTGCCCTTGTACTTGCCCTGCTGCAGCGCCATGTCCTGGCGGTCTGCTTCTATGCGCTGCTTCTCAGCCAACAGGGCTGACAGCTGCTGCTGCAACTCATCAACAGCTTCGCTGGTGCTGCTGTTGCTCTGGCTGCTTGGACTGCTGGCTCTGCAGTCCTGCAGGTCAGCGTTGCTGCTGCAGGCATGCTGCGTGTCACACGGCTGCTGGACCGGTGGCTGTGGATGATTTCGCTGCTTGCTATTTGGGACAAGCTGCACCAACAGGTCTGAGACACTGTCCAAGTCTGCTATACCGCTGCAAAGCTGTTGCAGCTGCTGCTGCAAGGTCTTGCTGCTGTCCACAGGCTCAGCTTCTTGCTGCCGTTGCTGATGCGTCTGCATCACATACAGCTGATGATTTGGCTCTGACGCTGCAGGGTTTGCACCACACACATGCTCTGGTAGCTGCTGCTGCACCTCCTGCTGCTGTTGCTGCAGGTCTTCTGCTGCTCCTGCTGAGCCAGGTGCTAGTGCTGCCATTTCAGAAGTACGGCAACGTGATGATGCTATGTGCTCATTCAGCTGCACTTACAGCAGCTCTGCAACGATTGCCAGGACAGACTGCTTTCCGATGTTGTGTGATGTGGATAATGGCATGGCCTCCTCCCGCAAACTGGCAACCTGGAAGGAGCTATCACAAGTGCGTCCGGCACTGCAGGCCCTCCTCGCTGTGCAGCTTGAGCTGGTATTTCAAATACACAACGGTTTCGATGAGTGAGATGGCCGTTTTGGCAGAGGCAGCCCCAGCGAGGCTGCCTCGCCACGCTCTATTTGCGCCATCACGTCTCAAAGTTTACTGCTAGATGTACAGCGCATGAGCACTATCAGTTGCGCAGGTGACCATACACTGGCAAGGGTGCAGAGGTTGCATGCCACAGCATGTTGATTTTTGAGAGTGTTCGGAAGTAATCAGAAGACCATTCTCAGGTAGAAATACTGAATGCCTCCTCGAGCAACCAGGTTCAATGCACCTGGCAAACTGCAACACGGGTACGCTCTGCGAGCGCTCACAGCACAGCACGTCAAGTGGCCCCAGCCAGCCAAGCCGCATACCCCTGCCATCTGCTAGTAAACTTGCCGGCAGGCATCAGCACTACCCCTAACAGCAGCTCCACCCCAGCTTCCTCTGCCTTACACTCGGCCAGGTACTTCGCCTGAGCGAGACCCTCAGTGCTGGCAGACAGCAGCGCTGCTAAGTCTGCATCTCCTGCATGAGCCAGCTGCTCGTGCCATTGCTGCACCTTGCGTGTGATGCCCTGCAGCATGACCACCTTCACCTGCACCTCGGCAAGAGTCACACGCGTACCCAGCCGCAACAACAGCCGGGCGGCTAGCTGGCTGATATTAGGTGGGATGCTGCTGCTACTGCTACTGCTACTGCTACTGCTGCTGCTGTGGGTGGGGCTGTCCTGACTGCCAGCATCCCTCCTGCTGCTGCTGCCGCCCACTGCTTGGCCCACCGTGGCGTGCAGCCCTGGCTGCCGCTGCAGTGCTGGCTGCTGCAGCGACAGCAGCAGAGCCTGCAGTCCCTCCATCTGCTGCATGAGCCTGCCAGGGCTCATCAGCAGCAGCCCTGACAGCCCCTTGAGCTGCTGCTGATCCAGCTGTGCCAGCAGCTGCCCACAGGGGCTGCCCTCTGCCTGTGCCACAGCAAACAGCCTGGACCGCAGCACTGCTGGGCTCATGTTTAGCAGTGCAGGGTGGTGCTGGGCCAGCTGGGCAGCAATGTAGGTTGACGTGTCAAGCCCGGTGCTGAGATCCTGCAGCCGTGATGAGATCTGCTGCACGGGCATTGCCAGGAGCTGCAGGAAGCTGGCCGGGCCTGTTGCTGCTGCTGAGGTGACCGCCCGCAGCTCTGAGGGCGACCAGTGCATCACCTCGCAAACCTGGGCTATGTGCTGATGCAGCTGCGCAGGCGGCATGGCCAGCAGCTGGGAATGAGGGCTGAGCAGGAAGGCTGTTTGCTGTGACGTCCTGCCGAGCAACTGGGACAGCTGCTGCAGGACTTGAACTGCCTCATGAGGCTGACGCAGCAGGCACGGGCGCTGCTCAATTATGCTGACGACAGTTTTTGGGTTGACGTGCAGGGCTTCGCACAGCGCCTGGAGGGTCAGCTGCAAGGTTTCTGGCTGGTAGTCCAGGATGCTGGGCTCCTTGTGTATCAGCGTTTGAAACCGCCAAGATGGGAGAGACAGGGCTGCCTGCAGCTGCTGAGGCCGCTGTTCATCGTACCAGTACTGCTGCTGCTGGTGCAGGCTGTTGTGACGCTGTAGGACCGCACGGGGCCTGGAAGATTGACTGATGCGGCGGCAGTCAGCAGGCACCCTTGGATTCAAACTGTGGTGGCACCCAACAGCAGTGACCCATGGGTTAGAAAGCAGTCCTGCTGCATTTGTGCAGGAGCGCTCAGGCATCGATATCCGGCGCATGATGAACTTACGTTGATTATCGTCTACAACAAAGCGACATGTAGCAACCACTATGAAGCCTGAAAGTTACCGGACAGGTGCAGTTGACACACCCCAGATCGAGGTCCGTGGTTCAAGCAGGATGTAAACACTTTGATGTTTGGTGCTGCACAATTTGCGACCGTTTTTTCCGTAGCATCAGTGTGGCATCAGACTAGGCGTTGTCACTGCTTGATCTGTTGGCAGATTTTCTTCCTCTGCCCTAGGTTGCTGTTTTGGACCTTGTGAGGACATCGACGTGGTTTTGTGGTCTGACAAGACTGTTTCAGAGTCGCAAGGCACCCTCAGGTGCTGGATGCGTCTTACACTTCTGCAACAGCCATCAGTGAAGGTCGGCGCAGGCATAGCAGCTGTTGCAGTCGTTGCTCATAACAAGGACAGCCTACTTCAGTTCAGGTATGTGATCGCAGCCTACATGCATGCATGCATTTGGTCAGTCGGCCTGGTGTGTGGCCCTAGCCCTGGTTGCGCACTCATGGGTGCATTGTGTTCCTGGCTTGGGTTCGGGAGACATTGGCTTGTAAAGTGTTCAGTGCTGGTCTATGTTGCTGTGGCACTTGTTGTCTTTGAGTGCTTATAACACGGCGCTCTTTGCATGCAGGCCAAAGCTGCACAGCACAGTGATTGAGGCAATCAGCGGAGCTGCTGGAGAGGTTGCTCAGGTGTGCAGCCTCCTCTAACCAGTGCATGTCAGACCAGAGCCAGTAACCTCCACTTAACTGGCACTACACCAGCCACATGTCTTACAAAAGGTCCATGGACTGGCACCATGGGTTCCTTGCAACAGCTGCAACTGCACAGCGTTGTCACTTGACCATCCCATTGCGTTGACTCACTCCTCACACTCCTTTCCCCGGCCCCCTGCCTCTTTCCTGCCACACACGCACACACACACCCCGCCGTCCCACGTCAACACTGTCTGTGCAGATAGCTGCGCTGTATCCCCTAGACACCATCAAGGTCAGGTGCCAAGCAGCAGGCATCGGCGGCTTGCAGGCCTTTGCAGACCTGCAGGCGCTGCACAAGGGCAACCCAGCAGCGCTGCTGGCAGCTCTGTATGCAGGCGCCCTGCCAGCAACACTGCTGTCGATCCTGGTGGGGTCCGTGCACTACTGCACCTTCTGCACCACACACAGAGTGCTGAGCAGGGTACATGCAGCCAGCGGGGCAGGCAGCACGCAGCAGCAGGGGACAGCAGCAGCAGCAGCAACAGCAGCAGGGGATAACGGGCCGCTGCAGCATGTGATTGTGTCACATGGTACCACGGGGACACACTTTGTCGCCCTGGAGGAGCCAGACACTGACACGGAGGAGAAGCAGCAGCAGCACCAGCAGGGGCTGGAATCACAGCTGCAGCAGCAGCAAGCAGCAGCTAGCGACAGCAGGGCGCATGCCGCAGGGGGTGATGCTGCCGCGGGTGTTTCGAGCAGTGAGCCTGAGAGTGTGCAGATAGCCAAGGGCAGCATAGCTGTCAACATGGGTGCTGCGGTCATAACAGCGGCCCTGACAGCTCTGGTGGAGAGCCCCTTGGAGCTGTACAGACACAACAGCCAGGCGGGACACATACAGGGAAACTTTCTGACAGCAATGTATAGGGTACGTCCAGGGCGGGGGGGCTCAAGGGGGGGCAGGGTCAGGGCTGGGACTGTTTTGAGCAGCAGCTGCGGAACTGCGTTGATGAATGAGAGTCATTGACAGGTTGGTAGTGCACTTGCAAGGATGGTGCTGGCATTGGACACAGAGTATTGTTGGGTGAGCTGACGTGACACTGTCCAGTGTCACTGTGGCATCACCACCACAGGGATGTCGAGCCTGGCACTGATGTCTAGCTTGCATTGGCTGGAGCTGCTTTGTCAGCAAGTTACCTTGGCTGCTGCTGCTGCTGCGGTGTGGTTGCTGGTTGTTTCCCTGCAGGCTGTGCGCAAGTCAGGGCCCCGCTCCTTGTACTATGGACTCATTCCTTACTGCTTTGAGAGTTGGCCGTACGACATCAGCGAAGTGAGTGGCACTCTATCTTGGCAGGGGTGTCATGACCATACAGCACCAGTAGCACCACTCGCGGCACTGCCAGTCTTACGGCTATCTCTCGTTTGCTGAAGGATGGTCAGCGGTGGTGAGGGTGTTACTGTCAATTTAGCACCTACTGTCAAGATATAGCGCCTTCTAACGCCGTCTCCATTGTGTGCACTGCTGCTGTGTGCTCGTGTAGCTGATTGTGATGGCAAGCTTCAAGGACCTGCGGCAGCACCACCCCGCAGTGAGGCAGCTGTCGTCAACAGCATTTGACTTGACATCGGGGGCGATTGCGGGGGCTGCTGCAGTGCTGGTCAGCATGCCCTTCGACGTCATCAAGACGTATATACAGACACATGGGGCAGTGGGGCCCGCAGCTGCAGCAGCAGCCAGCAGCAGCAGCTGTAATGGGATTGCAGGGAGTGCTGGTCAGTTTTGGGCTACAGGCAGGACCCTGCTGGCTAGAGGCGGCCCTGGTGCCCTGTTTGTGGGCCTGGGCCCTCGCCTTGCACACCAAGTGCCAGGTGAGCTTGTGTGCTAGATGTTGAGGACAAGGCCTGTACTAGCCAGCAGGCCATGCAAGTCTTTGATCATACCCCTGCGCCTTGCAACCCAGCAAGGCTGGAGCGGTGCATGCCAATGTTCATGTTGCAGATCAAGCAATGTGGCAGCAATGCAGGCTGGGCTTGATAGTGCCTGGCGAATGCAATAGTGGGGCTGCAAGAGCCACGGTAGTGCAGGACAGACGTCACATCTTGGCTTTGAGTGCTGATAGGGGTTTGCTGAAGTGCTCTTCTCTACTGTCTTGTGTGTGTGCAGGTGCAATGATCTGCTGGTTCGTCATTAACAGCTGCCACCGCACCCTCACAGAGCACTGTGCCCGGTAGCAGCCTACGGCAACAAGTGAAAGCAGTGTTTGAATGACGTGACCTTGTTTGAGTGACTTTGACCCCCTGTGTCGGCCATGAGACTGGTGTGGCCATCTTTGTATGTTGGTTTGTCGTAACATCTTACATGTGTGCCTGAAAAGCAACGACAGCAGTCAGGCTAACCTGAGCGATCTGTTTGGGGGAAGGAAGCCATGGAGCAGCGGCATGTCCTGTGCAACGTTCTGATTGTGTTGTTTATATTCCAATCACAACTTGTAACCGCCCAATCGCAATGGACAATCAAGCGGAACGGCATGGACTGCATTTATCCGGCGATCGGGCCGAACGCGGAAAAGCTGTGGCCAACCAGCAGTTACTTGCCGCGAGGCAACAGCCTCAGACGTTTTTCCGGAGGCCTGAAGGTAAAATTGCTGGTGATACACAGTTGCCACTGCTGGCCCCGGCCTTCTGCTGTTTCGGCACTGACTCCCGCACCCGCAATTGCAGGCGATCAGCACGGCAGGCTTCACCATAGAGTATTTTGGGACTTACAAGGTACGACCCGCACCACATGGGGCATGATCAGCAGTAGCCGGTGGACATGTGTCCACTGCTGCTGGCTGGTCCCTGGTGCTGCTGCAGCAGTAATGGGATGCAACTGCAGGTTCACGGTTGCACAATCTCACTGATGCTTCCTGTCTGTGCAGATCATCACAAATAACCTGGTGAACGAAAAGTATCTTTTGTATCACTGCGGCACGCAACCTCCAAGTGTGCCTGGCGTCACCAAGGTGTTTGAGGGGCCCCTAACCTCAGCTTCCATTGCAGATGCTACTGCCGCAGATTTCATGGTGGGTTTGGGAAGCCCGAACATCACGATAGCAGCATATCGCATAAATTGACATACAGGCCCTTGCAATTGTACAGCGGTGATGGTGGCTCTGAGCAAGTAAGGACGGGGGTCCTGAAAACAGTCCAGGCCAGACAGCCAGTATACCACTACGCTGACAATGTTTGGTGTTCTCTTAACGCAGACACAAATCACGCTCATGGACCGTGTTGCTTATGCCAGCGAGCTGGCTGTCAGTGGATGCCTGCAGGCCATGGCATGTAGGTCGACGGCGGCACAGCCTGTGACTTGTACTGGACTACTGCAGGATGTCACGGTCCTGTGGGCAGCAGCATGCCGTGCAATTCCTAGACGGTTCAGTATGTGTGCACCCAATGCTCTTGCATTCAGCGGGAAGCTTGCCCCTGAAGCATCGCAGCTGCGCGTGCGCACAACACTGCACTTATGAGGCTGTCCGTCATGCACACTTCACTCTTGCTTACCCAGTTGACGGTGCGGCGTGCTGCATCACTGTGACAGCACAAAGTAACTGCTGCACTCTGATGCTGTGCTATGATTTGATCAATGTGATGTGCTGTGATGTGATGTGTGCAGCCTGTGGGTATGTTGCACCGTCTGAGACTGGCGGCTCCACCATCAGAAGCAATGTGGACTCTTTCTGGATTTTTGGCTTCGGTCCCTCTGCTGATGCGATGAGCATCTCTTTCAAGTGAGTTGCCATACCCAGCTCTAGCAGGCGTGTGCCTTTTGGTGACAGCCTGCCGCTCTGGCAGAGGGCAGACACTTGGCACACACTTTGTAGACTCTCGGCAGCCAACAGCAGACCGTATGCCCAGTACACCAGGGATGCAGACGGCTGACAGTACAGAGTGAAAGAGCACTCTTCTATGTGCCCTTGGGGCATGGGACACTGACATTGGCAGTGGGCTGCGGTTGACTCAGGACTGTGTGCAGGGCTGGCAGCTCATCAGTAAACTGTACAAGTGGGTCTCCTTTCGTGCCTCGGGTATTGCAGCAAGTCAACAACGTGCAGTGCTGGTTCTGTGCAGCAGCGGCAGTCTGCCTTCTCAGTTGTCAACAACCACTGGTGGCCGCACTCTCACGTCTGCTGTCGCTCATGACATGCTGCCACAGTGCCGTGAGTGCGTCCAAGCCCCTGGAGCGCCTGAAATGGATCGCATACGTGGCAGCCTTCTTTAACAAGGAGTACGCAGCCAACGCTGTGTACAACGCAGTGCGCAAGGACTACTTGAACCTCAGGCAGACCGTTCGCCAAAACCCCGGCCAGCCTTTGCCTCCAGATGGCCGCACAATGCCCCTGGTCTGCTGGGTCTACAAGGACTGGGACGGGGACTACGCCATGTCCTACTCGCAGTACAAAGTGGAGTATGTGAGGGTAAGTGCTGCTGGTGCTGGTGGGTTTGAGGCCCTGACTGTACAGTCTGGCTGGTCTGTTGGCAGCAGCACGGAATTTAAACTTCCATTAAATTGATTTGGGTTTTCATAAAAAGTGGGTTACAATAACTTGACATTGAGTATTATCTACATGAAACGAGTCCTGCAATCCTGCTTCAGCAGACCACAGTGTGACGGATTCAGCGTCAAGCCGCTGCAGCAGCTCACCTGACCCATGCCCCTGTCCCCGTTGAACTGTCACCCTCCCCTTCCCCCCTGCAGGACGCTGGCGGTGAGATGTGGCCATGGCAGGACCTGATTGAGAACGGCATGGAGCCAAAACCGGCTGGCTCCAAGACCAACCTGGTCTACAAAAGCACCACCAGGCAGCTGGCAGCAACTTGGGCCGGTGTGCTGGCACAGGTACAGTACAGGGCAGGACAGTACAGTACAGTGCAGTACAGTACAGTACAGTGCTGCATGCCTGCGGCTTGTTGTGCACCTCTTGCCATGGCTTGCATGACAGGTCCTGCAAGGTCTACCTGCTTACATAACTTGGCTGGCGGTCAGCAGCGACTGTCAGACGCCGTGCAGCAAGCATACTGATCCAGTAGGGGTTGCAGGGGTCCTGAGGCCAGCTGCTTGCTGCTGCGGCAGCAGCAAGGCCTACTCAATGCATCTTGGCTGGTGTGAGTGGTGTGAACTGCATAAGCACAAGGTGCCTGTCTGCCTGCCTGCCATACCTACCTGCTGCAGTGCGATGTTATTGTGGATGAGAGCTGGGAGCAATCAACCGGCGGCCTCACACAGATGGACGGCACAAACCCGGATGGTTTCCTGCAGAAGCACGGCATCCTGGCTTACGCTTCGCAGATTCTCGCCGTCAACAACAAGCAGGTGTACACCGTCGCCAAAACGACGGGTGTGCCGGTTACCAACGCCAACAGCCCAAACCTGGGATACCTTGGCCTTGACTGGTTTGAGCGTGGCGTCAGCAGAGCTGACTGGGTGAGTATATCACGTCCGCAAGGCACTGCTGCGTTGGTTTGTGCCGCAGACAGCACCTGCGGGAGTGCCGCTACACAGTATACTGTATAGTAGGCGAGACTGGAAGCGTGTTGGGGCTCTGACTGGTGTTTGTGTAGGGTCTCAGTGCTCGAGAGCGCGACGGTTTTTGTTGCAAGGGCATAGCGCACCTGGGCCTGTGGGTGTATGTCAACAGGGAGGCATAGAAATGCATGGCCCTTAACACCGTGTGTGTGTGTGTGTTGACAGGAAGATTGCAGATGGGCTGCATCCACAGCATCATCTAGCGCGATTTGCTAGTGCTAGCAGGGCAATACAACAGTCGTGCATGTGTTGTTTTGTTCCTGCAGGTGTTGCGTGACTTGATCCAGGTGATCCGGCCTGATGTAGACGCCAAGCTGCCTGGCGAAAAGTGGACACCCAAGTTCCTTCTGCGGCTGGACGGCCGACAGCAGCAAACGCGAGTGCCTGCAAAGTGTGACCTGGCAACAGGTGTGTACTGATACTTACAGCTGCGCATCCAGGCTGCCATGAATACTACTGCAGCACAACTTGGCAAGCTGCCATAAGTGTGTAGCTGTGCTGCATGTCTTCTTTGCCAGGGACTGCATCATTGTAAGCTTGCTAGACTGAAACCTTGACTGCTGAGCAGAACCAGCAGGTGCAATAAGCACACAGTATGGATCGTCAGTAGGGATTGTCAGGGGCCGCTGAACACTGAACCCCATGCTGTGCTGTGTGCTGTGCAGCCAAGCTGAACACTGACTGCACGCGCGCTACCAAGGCCGCACGCATCTGCCCCAATGCCGTCAGGTGGGTGGCAGCTGAAGCAGTTCCGCCTCACCAGCACTGCACAGCTTCAGGTGACATGCTGCAAACAGTAGCAGCCCTGGGGTTCATGTACCACAGCATACATGCAGTTATCGTAGGCCTGTACAAGGCGAGGGTGCAGGGGCCATTGGTATCAGCAGCTCGAAGGAATGTGACCCAGCACGTTCACTTCTGCCTTACTTGGGAGGTGCTGGTGCCTGTGCACAGCCTGGTTGGTGAAGTTGGCTGTCAGTCACAAGGCCATGCGCAAGCACCAGTGACTCCTGTGCAAGGCGGAGGGTCAGGGTGCTCTGCTGAGACACATCACACATGGTCGTAAATTCCATGCCTCTGTCTGGCCAGGCAGCCTGTCAAGCTGCTGCCTCTTCTAGCCCTGATCCTACACCTGTGCATGGGTGTTGCTACTGCAAGCAGCGCATGCGTCAATAATTACATGCCATTTACAGCCGCTAAGGATCTCTCGCCGCTCTGTCTACTGCAGGAACTGTGACACTGGTGTCCTTGAGTATCCTCGGCTGGACGCTCGCTGTGCAGCCGTGACAGCACAGGACACAAAGTGGCGTGACCGCAGGAGGCAGGGCCTGACCCCCTTCTGCATGACATCACCAGCCTCTGGATAAGCCGGGCAGCATGCCGCAGCATGCACCTGCTGGCGGCATAGACGGCTGGCGGGGTGAAGCCAGTGGTGTGGACGATGCAGATGTTGGCCTGCATGCCAGACATGCAGGGGCTACCATAGCTAGCATGCAGTACAACCTGCCAGGCCAGGGAGCTTGGTTCGTTCACATTTCATTATGCAAAGTGTACTACTGCAGGCAGCTGTTGGTGTTGCGTTGTGCTCCACCCCACTTACCAGACAGCAGCCCACATGTCATGAAGGCTGTGTCTGCTGGGGGTGAAGTTGAGGGTTATCTCCTTGACGTGACCCAGTGCTGCGCAAGCGACAGACCACCCCTGTGACCGCCATAAGCCGCCTCTGGTCATCCTCGCTGCTTTACGGGCGGACCGGGAGATCCTTCATGCCGCATTTCGTTCCTTAGGCCTGTCTGTGCCTTTGTGCGTTACTAACATTGGAGGCGGTGAGTGATGTGGTGGTGGCTGGCTTGGTACTAACAGCACGATTGAGCATGCTGCCCCTGATGTTTTTGGGCGTGTGCCTGTGGCAGCGTGCAGCGCCTGCTGGAGCTGCACGTTTGTCGTGCTGTGCTCTGCTGCTGGCCAAGCACTCAGTGGTAGGGTGTGCCAGCATCGGCAAGGCTGCCAACACTGCAAACAATGGCACTACCGTAGTCGTTTTGCCGTACGTTGCGCCTCCGCCGGCTTTGCGTGAGGTTGTGGCGGTGACGTATTGAAGCAGCTGTAGCCTCAAGTCTGGTTCTTGTCTGGTTCGGCATCAAGCAGACCTGGGTATGCTGTACGGCGGGTGTTGGTTTGTCTCGGTCAGCATGCCCTTGTGTTGGTGCACAGCCTGCGCTGTCCACTTGGGTTGCCAAGGGTGCAGCCGCATGCGCATATTAAAACACAACCTCCTGCATCTCTCCTGCATGGCGCACTGTGTGCAGGATGAGGGGTCAGCACCAACTTGGGTGCAACCGGGATCGCGTGCCTGCATGATGCTTGAAGTGCTGTATACGGAGATCTGCTGAGCTAGTTGTGCCTGACTCTTTGGGGCCTTGGCACCTGAAAGTGTGAAGCTTGGACGACTCTTAGGGGGTGGCTTCACAGGAAGCCGAGCGCACCACAGAGCTGTTTCCAGTAGTGATTTTGTTGTGCCGCACACGGCTGACAACCTTTGCGTGCTGAGCATGGTTGGCATGCACACGCAGGACATCCAGCAGCTGCCTGCAGAAACCATGGAGCTGTTTTTCCCCTCTTCCCAGCACATCCAGCGCACGCCCCTAGGCTGGGGTGCCAAAGGGTGTGTGCACGACCGCTTGTTTAGTGTTGCAGGCAGGCGCAGGGGTATTGCCAGCAGGGCTGCTGGTGGCGCCGGGCTGTATGCAGGATGCTGGCTGTTGCAGACGGCCTGTCTCGGGGCTGCGGGTGGCCCATCATGATGCTTGTGTGGGGACGGGGTCCAGGGGGTAGTGATTGTTGTGTGTACAGCAGCAGCAGCATGCACTGGTGGCACTATTTGATTTTTGTCGTGTGTTTTTGGTATTACTACATTATGTGGCAGTGTCGAGACAGCAAGGAGTGGTCTGCAAGGACAAAGGAAGACCTTGGATGGACAGCGTTTCCGGCTTCGGGTGCGAAGCTAAGGTAGGGCATTGTGTGTAACATCCCTCTGCCAGAAGGTTAAGGTCAACCTTGGCCCATGCTGCAGCTGGCCCATGAATAGAGCTGAAGTCAACTGTTTGGGTCGCACGTGCTTTTCTAGGGGAAGCTTGGGTTAGAGATGTTGGTGATGGGTTTGAACTCAAGAATCTTCAACAGAAAATTGGGAGAAAAATTTGGTGGTTGGTTGAACCATACACAGGGCAGCACTTCTCTCCAGGTCAGAGTAAGAGTCATTTTTAGGCTGTGACGCCGACTGATGCTGCGCAGGGTGCAGGTCCTGTGCAGCAGTAGGCTTGCCAAGATCTTCGTGCCCTACTGTACGTAACTACACACACCAAAATAATCACGTACCTACTAAATGTTTCAGCGGTGCTGCAGCGGTAGCAGCAACGCCCGGCACCTCAGTCTCATGTCACACTGTTGACAGAGGCAACCAGCAATGTCACAGCAAAGCAGCCAGCCCAACTGCCAGGCCAGCACTGAGCGCTGCTGCCGCAGTGGTGCCTTGTGCACCATACATGCGTCATTGGTGCGCAATTGTCGTAAGGCATGCCAGTAAATGCAGATGCAGATTGTTGCTTGCAAGCAGCCGCAGCTGTGAGCTGTGCAGCTCTGACATGTCGACATGGACATGCCGACAACTTGCACTGGGCGTCACAGCTGTCCGTGCAGCCCGTGATGGTATGCAAATTGGATGCGTGAACAATTCACCAGCCTAGGCTCACCGCGCTGCGGCTTGTCATATGCTGACAATCCTGTTCACATTTACATGCTGATCAACCAGGTCAATGCACAACAATTAGCCCCAGACAAGCCGCCACTGGAGGTCACCATGTATCTGCACCCAGAATGCGCATTGATGGCAGGCCCCGAAAGCACACCACAAAGCCAGCAACACCTTACCAGCGCTGAAAAATGACTTCCACCCCCCTTGCGCAACAGACAAAAAGCGTCATTGTGTTGACGTATCAACACCTCCAGTCAAAACCTCATCAAACTCCATCCACTTTTGGTCGTGACTGGCTACAGTGCCACTCATGGTGAGCAATCCTAACAACCAGCGCATGCATATGCATCATTTAGGCAAAGCCGTGCCAGTCCTGCAAACCACCACATCCCATCGGCAGTGTAAGAGTCCAACAGCAGCTGCAGCAGCTGCAGCTGCTCTTCTGGCAGAAACCTCAATGCCTTGCGTACCAATGTTGGAGACGCAGCATCACTGGTGCCACAGGAGTGCCCAAGGCAGTTGCCTGGGGGACTGCAGTACCCCATGAACAGTGCCGTCAATACCCTGACATTCAACACCCCCCCCCCCAATCCTGTTGCAAGCTGGCAGCGTGCGGCAACACTCATGAGTGCTGCCTACACTCACACCACAGCGCCTATCAAAGTGAGCAGTCCTCACTCTCACTCTCACTCACACCACAGCACCTTCTTCCAAAGTGAAGTGAGGAGTCCTCACTTTACTTCTACTCTCACTCACACCACCTTGGCCACGGGCTGAATGCGGACCAACGTAGCGCTGCCCGGTGGCAGGTAGATGCTCCACACCAGCTGCTGCTGCTGACTGGGCCCCGCATCAGCATCCAACAACAGGGTCTGATCCCTACCCTGCTGCACACACCCCTTGGAGTAGTACCGCCCACCCAGGGTGATCCCACTAGTAGCGCTCAGGGGATCCTCCCCTTGCGCAACAAGGCGCAAGAGCCGCGCGATGGGCTGGTAGCTCCTGCTGCTGCTGCTGCTGCTGCTGCTGCTGCTGCTGCCATCCGGCAGTTTAAGTACATGTGTGGCAGCCTGCTTTGGGTGCTTGTTGATCAGCACCACGCGCAGCTCTCCTGTTGAGGTTTCCATGAGGGGCCAGACCTTGATGTGGGGGGTGGCAGGTGTGAGGTGCTGCTTGTGTAGGAGGATGACACCGCCAGCTACTGCCTGCTGGAACATGAGCATGCCGTAGAAGGGGGGCCGCAGCACCACGGGCTGCAGCTGCCCTGCCTTGTCAACCTTGCGCAGGATGGCTGCAGGGCAGGAGGGGGGTGATGGGGGTAGGGGAGGGGAGTGCACATGACGCAGTTGGCAGTGGGTAACTGTGAAGAGGCCACTAAACGGGGCAAGGGGAGGGGGGTGCACAATGTGCACAATGCAGTCGGCAGGTGAAAGCGGCAGTGGTGTAATGAATCTTGTGGACCCTGAACTGTGAGGGGCCCTTGGTGGTAGTGGCCCCAGCAGGCGGCCTGGATGTGTTGCCAGCAAAGGAGTGGCACCTACATCCTGGCGCTGTTGGGGGCGGCAGGCATTGCTGATAGACGGGATAAGCGTACAACACAACATACATGCATGCATGCCACACAGAGTGCCGAGATGGGGACTCTGCTTGGCAAGTGTTGGTGGAGTAGCCGCGTGACTCCCTTGCTGCAGAAGTTGGCCCAAGCAGTGTCCTCAACCAAGATGCATCTACCCTTATACCCCTGCCCAGCAACCCAGTCAGCGACCTACCTGTGTACAGGTTCTGCCCTGCCCCCTGGTGCAGGTTGACCCCCACTGCACCAGCAGCAGCCACCTCCAATGCTGCATCAAGCGTCCACAGGGCAGCTGCAGCACCAACAGAGCACACACAAACGTCAGGGCTTGACCATATACCTTGTCGGACCATGTCCTGCTAGGCCGGTTTGCATGTACTTTGCATGTATGCGTTGTGCTAGATAACCATGTATGCTCTATGCTACACACAGACAATCAGCCAGGGATCACCTCATGAGGGGTGTGGAGAGGTTCTTACAGACAGTCACTGCATGTCCGGCACACTACGGGGAGGCCCTTCCTTTGAGAGGGTAAGGTGTCAGCAGTGCAATTGTGGGTTGTATGACTCATGCTCTAACCAAGAAAACAAGCAAGTGCAGCACATGAACCGCCCCATCCACCGCCTCCTCACCTGCAAACACGTTTGACACCCCCAGCAGTCCGCTGTTGCTGATGGTGTTCATCTCAGCCACCCTCAGGGGCTTGCCAAAGCTGTTGGCCACCTGCACCAGCTGACGCAGGTTGTCAGCCTCCACACGGATGGGCCCCTCATCCAACAGGGTGGCAGGGGTGTTGGGGGTCTCCTTGGTGGCCTTGTACCAGTGGACAGTCACTAGGCTCACAAAGGAGGACGCATTGCTGGAAGCGGGGTAAGGCGGGTGGAAGAAACAAAGGAAAGGCACAAAGAGAGTGGAGCACGGTATAGTCAGGACACAGGTTTTTAATGCTGTAGAAGCACTTGTGGGTGTACTGGAAGCGGCTCGTCATGCTGGGGTGCCTCTGGAGTGGCTGTGAGTGACCACCACCACCTCACACACAAAACTCATGTTTCAACACACAATCAGTTGGCTGGCAGTAAGGTTTCATGGCAGCAAGATCTCATTGCTAATATACTGACGTCATGGTCAATCAAGGGCTATGGGGCCAGCGTCCTCACCCTGACTTGCTCATTGATCCCCATGCACACTGAGTGTGACGACGGCCCCGCTGACAAGGCTCTACCCGGCTGCCACTGTATGCTGCTCCTGTTTGTAATCTAGCCTTGTGCCGCCGCCTCTACCCCCCCCCCCCCCCCCGCTTCCCTTGTTCTCCCCTTCCCCCTGTCTCCCCCCCTTCTGCTTAGAACCCCAGAACCGCCCGTCTCTGCTCCCGTGACTCTACGTTGGCACTCACTCTAGAAACCACTTGATGGTTGAGGGGTATACGTTGATATGGCCCCACACTGGTCCTGCAAATTGGCTCTCTGTGCAGCACTGGTCTGTGCCGCAGGGGCAGCTGAGGTTGCGGGCAAACTCCGTCCACTCTGTTGTGAAGCAGCAGCGGGAGTACTCCAGGGCAGTCATGTTCTTCTTGCTCACATAGAAGTTGGGCTGCAGCAGAAACAGAGCGGCAAGCAGCAAAAACAGTGATAACGTGCATGTGTGCATACAAGGTATCTCTTTCATTTTTTTGGCTTTGGCCTGTCATTCTAACAGCGCAGCGCCACAATCATACCCCCCTTCCACACCGGCCCACCCTGGCAGCCATTCTTGCGTCACACAGCACAGATGCCCCTTACCCGTCCATTCCGCCCTCCCCGCAACCCCCTGATGCCGTCCTCTACCTCCTCCTTCCAACTCAGCCCCCTTAGGCCCTCACCCGTACACGGCCCCTCCCATTACTGCCCCCTCCCCCCTCTGCTCTGACAAGTCATGCATGTTGCCGACCCATGGTGGATGGCCAGGTGACCACCTGCCCACATGGGTCGCCTGCCTGTTCCACGCACACCCTGGCAGTCATATAAGCTCGCTCTTTCTACACCTCTCCTCTCCCCCGCCCCTCCCCCTCACCTCATTGCCCAGCTCAAAGCTGAGCAGTGCGTCTGCAGGCAGGCTCCTCCTGGCTCGCTGCATCTGTCCCTGTGTCAGCTTCTGCTGCAGGTCCTCAAAGTTGAGCCCCAGGATGAACTTCACCCCCGCCTCCTTGTGCAGGGCCCTCAGGGCCTTGTACACACCCTGGGGCAGCAGGTCCTTGGTGCTGTCGCTGCTGCCACCACCCACACGTACAATGAAGGGACCTGTAAGGAATGTACATTGTAGTGGTGCAACATAAACCAATGAACCACCAGAAATACTTCTTTTGTGTAAGACAGTTGAGAGGCGGCCAACCAGACCTGTAGTTTGATGTGACAGGCTGCCCCTTATCATTGATGGCATCCTGCCAGGCTTACCTGTGTTGAAGCTGCTGAGTAGCTTGAGTGCTGCCTTGTACCCTGGGACCGCGTTCAAATCTGCCACATGGTTCCACTCATGACTAATGCCCATGAAGCTGCTGGGGATCTGCAGCAGTGCCCGGCCAGGGTCCACCTCTGTCTCTGTGGTGAGGGCGGGCAGGGGGCTGACGTGCAGGGGCTCCCGCGGAGGGATCTTCTGCTCGGCTAGTCGGCTGTCAGACACATCTGTCTTCCTGTTCTCCTCTGCTGAGGGAGCGGGCAGGGGGCTGCAGGGTGGTGGGGCTGCTGCTGGCTCTGCTTGAGAGGCCCCCAGAAGCTGAGCTGGTTTGGTGGCAGAAGCTTCACCCTGGGGCCGCGTTGCTTGGGGCTGCTGCTGCTGCTGCTGCTGCTGGAGGCGGCCCCGGTGTCAACACCCTGAGCCCGTGCAGCATCATTGCCAGCACCACTGCCAGTGCTAGCGGTAGTGCTAGCACCAGGTTCAGTGCCTGCAGCACCAGCAGAATGCTGTGTTGGTGGGCCTTGCTTGGGCCCCCTGAGCCTGGGCAGGGCCGGGAAGGCCTGCAGGCTGGAGCTCACCTGCCCACCACCGCTGCTGGGGCTGACCATGATGTCTGCATCGTCGGAGACCACAGCCATGCTCTGCAGGCTGGCCTGGCTGCTGCTGGTGCTGGCAGTGCTGCTGAGATGACTGCCTGGCTTGGCAGTGAAGGCACCATCAGGCATGGTCTGGCTCTGCTGCTGCTGCTGCTGCTGCTGCTGCTGCTGCTGCTGTAAGGGTAGCTGAGCCTGAGGCTCGTTCTTTGTGGACTCCTGATCAGTGCCAGACACAATATCTGCTGCATCAGTTGTTGACTGGGTGTCCATGCCTGGTGCAGCTACGGATTGCAGCTTGACCAGGAGAGCCTCCTGCTGGCCTGGCTGGGCCTGCTGCTGCTTTGGCTGATCACCTGCTGTGCTGGCAGCTTCATCTGCTGGGTAGTCTTCGGGTTCCGTCTCAGCAAGAAGTTCACTGAGCTCATCTGGGCCAGCTGCTAATGAGCTGCCAGTGTCAGAAGTGTCCTGCAATGGACGCTCTTCTTCCGCTAACTCAACATAGTCCCCGTCTGCGCTGATGCTCATCAAAGAGGCTGACGCTGACTGATCATCTGCAGAGTCGTCGATGTATCCAATCCCTTCAGCTGGGGACCCAGCTGAGGCTATGGATGCTGCTGAGTCTCCTGCAGCCTGCTGCTGCTGCCTGGCCAGGGCAGCAACAGATGCCTTCTGCTCTGCAGTGGCCTGGCGCAGCTGTGCAATCACACGGTCCCAGGAAGGGAAGACTGGTGTTAGGGCACTCACTTCGCCTGCAAGCATGGAAGGTTGCGAAGGTGCAGTGTTGGCGCGTTGTCCTGCCTTGGCCGATGATGCACAGCAGCGTACGTCAAGCTGGAGCCTCACCTTGAGCATGACATGTGCTCAGACTACCTAATAATGCCAGGACGAAGGTCCAGAGGAGCAAGGCTGAGGCAGTCCTCTGCGCCATTCTCCCAGCTTGTGCCCACCACAACAGGGGCAGCACTGCCAGCCTCATAAATACAGCTCATTGGCAGCTTGAGAGATCATGTCTTTCGACGCGGGGACGTTTGGGAGAAGCCTGCTTGCACTGTGTGAGCGAGTCGATTCGACCTCACTTGAATCCAGGCTGGCCTTGGTTTCAAGGCCTGTTTAGCATAAAGAACGCAACTGAACAACTTGACTTAATTAAAGCCTTCCCAGAGCACTGCGAGTCAGTCATGACAGTGCTGCTCTGAAACCTGTCCAAGCATTCAAGCTTGTTTCAATCCAATGCAGTACATACGTTGAGTTACAGGCAACCAGGCTAGATCCTTATTGGTCAGCGCTTGAAGTTTATGCTGGACACCCCCAGCTGCTCTCACATCACAGGACAGCAGAACCATGCTGGACGCAGCAGCAGCTGTGGAGTTGAGAGTGGAGAACATCTCTAGGTACACCCACTTGCCACCATTGCCAACCACAGCACTTGGATGTACTAGTCGTCATTTTCCATGTCCAAATGGTACTGTCTGCATCCGCAGGGACGATTGCAGAAAGTTGGAGGAGGCTCTGTCTGCCCTGTTCAAGTGGCGTGCGCAGCAGCCTGCGCAGGTATGTAGCATGGTGTATCCAGCATTCACATATTGTTCAGCACCTTGCCTGCACTCATGATCGGCTGCACACTACCTGCAGCACCGCCTATCCTCATCTCAGTGCATGTGTGTGGGGTGTCCTGCAGGATGATGAGCTGCAGGCGCAGCCAATGTCTGGTAGTCTGAGGTTGGATGTGGGCAAGCTCATAAGCAATGGAGTGCTGGAGTGGATGGACACGTTGCGCCCAGCACAGCCCCTGCCCACAGATCATGAGGTGAGCCAGACGCTTGCTTCACAGTCATACTGTGGCACGCCCCCAGCACATTGTGGTGTTGTCCAGCACAGCTGACGATCGCCTACACTGCTTTACAGTGCATGCCAGCACAGCAGCACCAGCAATTGGACAAACCATGTCATTTAGCAGGGTAGTGTTTGTTTGGGCTGTGTGCTGGCACTGCTGCATGCAGCTGCAGGAGGAGCCGCGCTATGACCGCTGTGATACAGGGGAGCTGCTGGCGCCGCCTGTAGTGGACACCACCCTATTGCTGCCGGGCGGTGCAGGAGCCGCCAAGCGGCGGCTGGCTGCGCAGGCAGCAGTGGGCGACTGGACTGAGTCAGCAGACAACCCCCTGTCAAAGCGCAGGCGTGTGGGGCTCAACAAGTGCCACAACTGCGGCAGCTACAAGCACGGCGTCAAGGAGTGCCCAGCAAAGTTTGATGGGGTGAGCAGGTCGTGGAGCACGGCAGTAGAACACCAAGCTGCAGCATGATTGGTGTGGAGCAGGAGGGTGGGTATGGTGCTGGAAGGTTCAGCAGGCCGGCACATCTCCTCAGCAAGGGTGCACAGCTGCTGTTCTTGGGTTCAACACAGTCTTCAGCTGTCTGCATGGAAATTCTTGACAAGCAACCTCTATCTACCGCTCCTGCAAGAACCTGACTTGTGTATTGCTGTGTGTGCATGCCTCTGTGCTACAGAGGCGTGTGCAGGCTTCTATGGCTGAGGCCCGTGCAGAGCGTGGGCCAGCGATAAACCCCATTGCACAAATGCGGCTGCGCTACTTTGACATGCCTGCTGGAGCAGATGGCAGCCAGAAGGGTGCTGTGCGCCCCCCACCTGGCGTCATCAGTGCAGAGCTGGCTGAGGCGCTTGGTAAGTCAGGGCCTGGTGCAGTGGGAGTGATGCATGCGGATGTGAGGCAGACACTGCGGCACCCTTCCCCCTGCCCGGCAAGATCAGCAGCCATGGTGTTGCATGCATGATGCGCTCTCAGCGTTGTGCAGCCTTCTTGAGCATCACCTGCAAGCAGTGGCACTGCGCATGCCAGGTCTGGCTGCTCATGGCCGGTGCCTGAAAGGGCTGTGTGCTGTCCGCTGCGGTCTTGTGCTGCAGGCATGCCCAGCAGCACCGCTCCGCCACCCTGGCTCAGCAGGATGGCTGTGCTGGGAGTGCCGCCCAGGTATGCGGAGCAGAATGAGCAGCAGGAGGGAGAGGCAGCAGATGGTGATGGGGAGCAGCTCATGGTGTTTTACAGGGGCAGCGAGGATGAGGCTGAGGAGGGAGAGGGAGAGGCAGCAGACAGCCCTGACGCGGTACCAGGGGAGGACACAGCTGCAGAGGCTGCAGGAGCAGCAAACGGCCTGCAGGCTGCAGCGGCAGCTGCAGATGTTGGTGATGGTGGTGGCGGCGCTGGTGTGAATGGGGCTGCTGGCAGCAGCAGCAGCAGTGACGGCGACGGTGACGACTTCATCCCTTTTGCTGGTGACAGTGAAGCTGCAGCAGGCCAGCAGCAGGAGCAGCAGCCAGAGCAGCAGCAAGAGGTGCAGCAGGAGCTACCACCTTTGCAATCACAAGAGGAGGTTGAAGCAAAGCAGCGCAGACCTGCAGGACAGGAGCAGCAGCAGAAGCCGGAGGCAAACGGAGCAGCACACCCTAAGCAGCCAAAATGGGCGTTCCCTGGTGTCAATGCAGCGGTGCCAGATGACTGCACAGACAAGGACGGGTGGACGGCGGCGCTGCAGACTGCAGCGTGGTTGCAGACGAGGCTGGCATGATTGACTGGTATTCAGTGTGTTGCTCTTTCGACAACAGCACCCGCTGGTGTTTGGTGCTGGTGCAGACGACGTAGGGTGGGCGGCGGGGGGGGGGGGGGGGTAGTGAGGTGTGGGTGCGTGCAGGATGACTGCACCAATGCCCCTCCACATAGGCTCCCAGGCTCATGTTGGTGGTTGGATCTGATCTGTATTCGGCTCAAAACAACTTTCTGTGACAACATTCACAGCATTTAGTCATTTTGTCACTTTGTCATCGTCACACAGCACTGGCCTGGCAACCGTCTCCTGTGTAACACAAAATCGAAGGCTTTAATGTCTTTTGGACCAAGCCAGCTTGATCACGTATTGACGAAGCCACAAGACACGTCCACCGACCTTTCAGTGATTTTTCAAAGCCGATCAGCCATCAGTCAGCTATCTCACGCTCACTGATCTCTTTTATGGACATGCGTTGGCATGATGTTCAGCTGAGTTGAGCCGAGCGCGCCCATTCTGCCCCAACAGCAACAGCACCGCCAGCTGCAGACTTTGGGGATGGCGTCCAAAAGCAGCAAGAAGTCTTTCAGGCACGGTGAGCACAAGTTTTGCATCCTCCTCAGCCCAAGATGCGTCGGTGCACCCACAGAGATGCCCTCTGACTGCTGGTGCTGTGCTTGGGTTCCGGGTGCTGCAGGCAAGAGCAGCAGCCATAAGACCGGCAAAGGGTCCCCACCCTACAGTGATGATGAGGGATCGGATCACACGAGTGATATGGAAGATGCAGAGGACTACAAGAAAGGTGGGTGGTTTGCCACTGACAGCAGGTGAATGCTGTCACTGCACTACTGCAGCAGACGCATGGATTGCATGGATCTGGTGTGCCATGGTTCGTGTTGCAGCACGGCTTTACAGTAGGGGCCTGGTGCATTGGTTTTTTGACGCAGGTGGCTACCATCCAGTCAAGCTGGGAGAGAAGTTCAAGCAGGGCCGCTATGTGGTGCTGAAGAAGCTGGGGTGGGGCCACTTCAGCACAGTGTGGCTCGTGCTGGACACACACACGCACACGTTTGCAGCCCTCAAGGTAACACAGGCACAGGGGGCGGTAGGGTTGGCTGTGTGTGCTGACGCACGTTGGGGGCCTGGGGTGTGCGTTCTGTTCTCTTTGCAAGCAAAACCTATGGTGGGGGTGGAATCAGCAAGTGCATGATCCCCAGCCCAGTTGGACAGCTGCTCAACAGGGATGCTGCTGCCGGGTTCACTGCGCAGGTCCAGAAGAGTGCTTCACACTACACAGAGGCAGCCCGTGACGAGATCACCCTGCTCAGCCAGATCAGCAGAGGGGACGCGGACAACTCCAAGCACTGCTGCCGCCTGCTGGACAGCTTTGAGCACTCGGGCCCCCATGGGCGTCACGTCTGCATGCTGTTTGAGGTGCTGGGTGACAACCTTCTGGCCCTCATCAAGGCCTTCGACTACAAGGGTGTGCCGCTGCCTGTGGTGCGCACACTCACACGGCAGATGCTGGTGGCTCTGGATTACCTTCATCGGTAGGTGCAGGAAAGACGAGGCGTGGTGCTGGATTGTGCATGGGCCTGCCTATTGGCGCATGCATGTTGCATGCCAGCAGCGTTCTGGTTGCACAGGAACAGCAGCTGCTGTTGGTGGGCTTGCAAGCAACTGCACAGCGGTGTACAGCGTTGCTGTTTGTACACTTGTACATTGTGGCCTGTCAGGCAGCTGGTAGCCTGGTTCTGCTGACTGACTGATAAGGACCAGGCAGGGAATAGGTGTTGTGCATGGCTTTACATGGCCATTGGCAGCATGTGGCTGTGTGCGTGGGTTGCTTATCATGCACGTCGGCATCGCCTGTGTTGCAGGGAGCTGGAGATCATCCACACGGACTTCAAGCCGGAGAACGTGATGCTCATGGAGACGCTGCAGCCACGCCACTGGGAGATGGTCGTGCAGCAGCCCACCCCAGCACCCTCCACAGCAGCAGCAGCGGCCGGGCAGTTGACCAAGAACCAAAGGAAGAAGGCCAAGCGCAAGGCCAAAAAGACGGGGTCAGCAGCCACAAACAGCCAGGAGGTGAGGAGGTGGCAGTCTATTTTGCGCAGCATGTGCAGGGTTTATTGCTGGGCGCAGGGCATGCGTGCTGGCATCCTGCAAGACCGCCCGGCAATGGGAGTGCGGCAAGACTGTTCGGCAATATGACTTCTGCTGGCTTCGTCCACTCTTTGGCAACTTGCTTGGCTGCGGCTGGGCGCCATCATTGCTGTGTTTTGTGTTCGTGTGTGCTGACAGCATGGAATGTGCCCTGTCGTGCAGGTCTCTACCAGCTTGCAGGACGGGGGGGACGATGAGGAGGAGTCGCAGGACACAGCAGCAGCTGGCGAGTCTGCGCCGCAGCAGAACGGCGTCCACACCTCAGCACAAGCGGACAGCCAGTCCGAGCAGCCGCAAGCCAGCAGCCCCGTCCCGGCCAGCACGCCGCAGCAGCAGGAGGACGTGCTGGTGTACGAGAGCCGCGTCGTGGACAGCGTGGACGCTATGCTGACGGCGAAAGCTGTGGTGGTGGACTTCGGCAATGCCTGCTGGACGCACAAGCACTTCACTGACGACATCCAGACCCGGCAGTACCGCTCCCCCGAAGTGATCCTGGGCGCCAAGTACGACACAGCCGCGGACATGTGGTCGCTGGCGTGCGTGGTGTTTGAGCTGGTCACGGGCGACTTCCTGTTTGAGCCCAAGTCAGGCCCGGCTGGGACAGGGATGAGGACCATGTGGCACTCATGCTGGAGCTGCTGGGCAAGATGCCGCGCAAGGTGAGGGCGAGAGGGATGGTGGCACCCAGTCGTTGGCTGTGTTGCCATCAAGCAGTGTGTTGCGCAGAGGCGTGTTGACGGGGCTCAGGCGCATGTGGCTTCAAATGCACAAGCTGCAAAGGATGTCAAGGACGGGGTGCAAGACGACATGATGACAGACAGTGGGACTGGTTGCAGCCATGCACCGCAGTGTGCTCACCTCTCAGTCCGTCAAAGTCTGTGCTGGTGCATTTGATGTGGCACACATGGTGCGGCCGGTGCTCAGGCTCAACTGCAGTTGCGCTTGCCTCAACCACACCTCGCGCTTGTCCTGCAGGTGTGGACGACCGGCAAGTACTGCCGCGAGTTCTTCAACCGCTCAGGGGAGCTGCGGCACATCAAGAAGCTGCGGTATTGGGACCTGGAGGGCGTGCTGGTGGACAAGTACAAGCTGCCACCATTGGAGGTGAGGCTTGTTGTTGTCGGTGCTGTGTGGTGCCGTTGTTTGTGTCACACGCCAGAAGCTGCATCTGGGAAAGCCACCTGTGCAGGTTACGGCTTCAGCATCACGCATTTGCAGGATGAATGCTCACACCAGTGACCAGCAGGCAGGTTTTGTTGACCTGGTGTTGCTCCTGCGTCTGTGCCCATGCGCGCTCCCCTGCCCTGCCGTGCCGCCCCGCCAGGCTCGTGACTTGGCAGACTTCCTGCTGCCCATGCTGGCGTTTGACCCCAGCGAGCGCGCCACAGCAGCTGAGGCCTTGGGGCACCCCTGGCTTGATGGACCCAGCCGGCCCCGCAGCAGCAGGGACGACGGTCGTGCAGCAGCAGAGGACGCGCCGCCCAGCAGCCGGCACAGCAGCAGGCATGGCTCGGAGCATGGCAGCCGGCAGCAGTCAGGGCCCAGCAGCAGGCGCGGCAGCAACGCAGACCGGGACGCAGGCAGGCGCAAGGCGTCAGGCAGCAAGCGCAGCAGCAGACCGGCCTCGTACAGCCGCAGCCGCAGCCGCACGCGCAGCAACAGCAGAGGCCACGATAAGCGGGCAAGGTAGGAGCTAGCTGTTGAGAGCCGACGTGAAAGCTGCTTGGCTGGGATAGTGGGACGTGTCAGCTTTAGCCGTGCTCATGCAGCCGTCAGTCACAGCATAGGGGTTCTTGGGCTGCAGCGTCACTTACATTCAACCGCACCCAGACCATCACCAGGCGCCACACTGCACCTTCGGCACTTCCCAGTGGGCTGATTTTGGCTGCACAGCACTGAAGCGCTCCTGCAGTTGATTCTGGGCCGGCACAGCGTGCTCGTGCGCTGTGCTGGGCGCTTCACTAGGCTGTTGCACCGTGTGGGTGCAGCACCTGCAGCACCACTTGCATGTGCCCGGCTGTATGTGTGCTGCTCTGTCCTCCTTGCACAACCTGCTGGCCCTCCAGGTGGTATTAGCTGTGTTGCACAGCCGGTTAGTGGGTGCATGGCGCCCCTCCTCCTGCGTGGGCTGTTGTCTTAGTGGGCCTTGTGGAGTTGACCTCGTGACCTGGAATGGAATGTGCTGCAAGCGCACACAGCCAGCTGCTGCAGGGGGCCAGGTGGCAGCGTCAGCAGCCAACAGCCACAGCACCACCAGCAGCAGGCGCCCACAGCATGGCCGCACCACCTGACAGCACCGCATGCTGGGCCTGTCCATTGCGCCCCATGACGCGCCACCGAGGCTGTTTGCCACCTGTCCCAAGGACCAGTCAGTGCGTGACAGCACAGAAACCGCCAGCTGCACCATGTGCCCCTGACCCCCTGCAGCAGCAGCCAGCCCCGAGGTACACTTCAGTGCGTTGTGGTGTGTCGTGTGTGCTGTTTTTTTGTTGCTGTGGGAAGGGCGGTCGGTTTTGATTTGTAGTGTTTATTGCTGTAGCGATTTTCATTCTTACGCTTCAAGGGTGGGCAGCCCAGGGCTTGGGCCTGCACTACCTTGACCATGGGTTCATGTTGTTTGTCAGCCTGGTAGGCCCAGTTCAATCAGTTGCAAGTACATGTCCGCTTGCTTTGGGTCGCAAATAACCACAACTAAGAGTTGGGTTGGGCCGCCACAGTGACCATCACCGTAGGTGGCTCCTCTGCTTGCATTCATTGGTGTGCTCAACATGGTGTGCCTGCTGCTGCCCCCTGCCACATGCTGCAGGTCGCCATCACCCTCCCCTAGTGCTGCCCATCAGTTGCTTCACCAGCAGCAGCAACAGCAGCAGCAGCAGCACCCGCTGATGGCAGCGCCTCCCGTATCTGTCGCCTGAGCCCTGGTTTCATTCTTGCTCTGCTTCAACAGTGCAGAGTGCCTGCCAGCGCTGGCACCAACACTGATGTATCGCCCATACTGCTGGCTTCAAATAGGGCCGCAGTGCCCTTTGTACAACAACCCACGCATTGGCGCACAGTGCACAGTTGTGCAGGATTGAAATGGTGAGGTGTGCGTGTGTGCCGGCCGAAGCAGGCTTGCCTGTGCACTCACTGCGCGTTGCTGTGCAAAGAGTGTGTGCTCCACACTGCAGCGTTTGGCCTGTGCCAGCTATGGCAGTCGGCCTGTGCCAGCTATGGCAGTCTGGTATGTTTTCACAGCCGCACGCACATGTGCTAGCTTGCCTTGCTTCAGCTGGTGTGTCAGTGTGCAGTCATGAGTTTGGCAGGTTACCAGCAGCTGATGATGCTGGTATGAGAGAGTGTGCTTGGCATGTGGCCCTGCAAAGGGCTGCCTCACATTGGCCAAGATTTGTCCGCAGTCAGTGATGTGTCTGACAATGATTCTGCTTTTAATTTCTTTGCATGTGGGCGTGGTGAGTATGGTTTCTGATCGAGGGGTTTGGCGTTGATCAGCCCTTGCTGTGGCTTGTGATGCCACTAAGTGATTTGTGGAAGCTTGAAGCTGGTGCTATGCCCATGTGTAGTGTGCCGCAGCCTCCTGTTCTGGCCGCCATTGCATACGTCTGCATCACATAGTGGATGATGGAAATTCTTCACTAGCAACTTGTCTGCAAAAGATCAAACACATCAAAGATATTACCACCTCTGATGCGGCACTTGCTGACAGCCCCAGTCAAGAGCCTCATTGTTGCTGCTGGCCCCTGTCACACAATGCATGGATGCCAATTGAGTGGCAGGGAATGCACATTCCACCTGAGAGGTTCACTCTCCACACAGCAGAAGCCAACCAACAAGCAACAACAGAGTGCCGCGACAAACATAGGATAATGGCAAGAGGTGAGCGGCTGTGCAGTCTGACAGTGCAAAGGGACAGCATGCAACAACACCCCAAATTCTGACAGGTACAGTATGATGACCATGGGCCTTGGCCTTGCTGTTGGCTGCCTGCGATCACCAACAGTAGGGGGGAGTGATATACAGTGGTGTCGGTTGAAGAACTGTGCTGTGCCGCATGGCTAGCTTCTTGAGGCTGTCTCCACTGACACCGCCTGTGGATGCACTGCTGCTTGTCGACCTAGCAGGACTTTGAACATGGCAGTCTAAGTTCTGATGTCATCAACACACAAGCCGTTATGCAAGCTACTGGCACCCGCTCTAGCCATCCTTCCAGTCTACTAACTCCACCCAACTGAAGCCATCAGCCTTGCCCAACACAGCCGCTCTGCCTACTGACCAGCCGCAGCTGCAGCCCACCTGTCTACTTGAGCTGTTTGAGTGCATCTCCCTGGCCCTGGAAGAACAGGAAACTGAGCACAAAGTCTGCCACAAAGATCATCACCAGGCTGATCACCACCGCACTGGTGGTGCTCTCACCAACACCCTTGGCACCACCAGTGGTGGTGAAGCCCCACGCACAACTGATCTGCAGCACAGGAAACAAAGCGCACACACCCCATGTCAGGCGTCACGCAAGACGCAGCTACGACTGCCGACACAGCTGCATGACCGTGGCAGTTGTTGCCTCTGTTTTCTGGGCACCAAGCACTCACGCAGGCACGAATTTGATAGTTGGGATGAAACCTCACACAGACACACCACTTGCACGTGGCCCCCTGAGGCAGGCATGCAAAGATCAGCGACTAAGTTCTATCAGTGGGTCCCCTAGCCCATGACGCATCACCATGGTCAGCACGGTCCAGCTGCAGACTGCAGCCCCCCCCCCCCCCCCCCACACACACCCCGTGCTGATGATATTTGCTCACCGCGCTGATGACGACACAGCTGCATGACCGTGGCAGTTGTTGCCTCTGTTTTCTGGGCACCAAGCACTCACGCAGGCACGAATTTGATAGTTGGGATGAAACCTCACACCACTTGCACGTGGCCCCCTGAGGCAGGCATGCAAAGATCACGGGACTAAGTTCTATCAGTGGGTCCCCTAGCCCATGACGCATCACCATGGTCAGCACGGTCCAGCTGCAGACTGCAGCCCCCCCCCCCCCCCGCACACACACCCCGTGCTGATGATATTTGCTCACCGTGCTGATGATGAGTCCAAACACCCAGGCCTTGACGCAGCTGGTGATGACGTCATAGCCCGACAGCGCCCTGCGCGCACTGTCCAGGATGACATTAGCTGGCACATCATACACCAGGTCAGCCAGCAGCACAGCAGCACCGATGCCTGGCAGCGGTCAACGGGAGGGGGGCCGGGAAAAGGAGCAGACAGCAACACAGCGGCAGCTTAGGACTGGCTGCCAATGGCATATGTCTTTCACTGTTGTCTGTTGGCCAGGCGCACAGGGACAGCCAGGCTTTTTTTAGGTAGGCAAGCAAAAAATGATTGCACTCACAGGGCCTGCTGTGTTATCCTCAGGATTAGGGATCGAGTGGGGCCTCTGCAATGCAGGGGCAGCCACGTCACAATAAGAGTCTATCACCACCCCTTGCAGCCCAGGGGCAGGCCACACAGGGAGCAATGCATGCAGCAAGTCGCCAGCAGCCAGCACAGTGCTGCCGCAAGATGCCTTCTTCTGTTGGCACCCTCACACCCCCAGACCAGACCAGTTGCGGGTGCCTGTTGGCAGCACCCACCCATACAGAAGCAGAGCACGTTGAGGATGGGCCCAGCAATCATCGACGCCAGCACCCGGGAGTGACCAGGTAGTCTACCGGGTCGGTGAACAACACACGCAGGGAGTCAACCTGCTCTGACACCTGCACACACACACAGGACACAACACCAGCACAAAGGCAGACACCAACTTGAAGCTTTTGTGAAAGGCACATAATTGCGACAGCGAGGTTGCACTGCTTGAGGGCCTCTGGAGGCTGGCCTCACACCTGGATGCCAGATATTGTCGTGAGCTGGCGAGTGACACAACGTCCGCCTGGCGTGCCACATGCCGCCAAGCTGACACCACAACAGCCCTGCTACAGCCATAATGCACCCCGTGCAGCTCCTCTCTGCCCCTCCCGCCTCCTCTATAGAGGAAAAAAGCTCCCTCATACAAACCCACGCCCTAGCAAGACTTGCCCCGGTGCAAGTGGAGGTGCGCTGCCGGCGCAGCCACCCACCTGCATGGTACCCAGCTCGGCCGCGAAGGCGCTGCCCACACGGCCCGCCAGGATGATGGCAGTCACAACGGGGGTGAGCTCACGCGCCAGAGCCAGAGCCAGCACACCACCCACGCTGCGCGTCAGACCCAGCTTGGCAAACTCCCGCACAAACTGCAGGAACAGGCAAGCGCAGTGTCACACATGACTGGTCATCATGACATGTACCTGCTGGTTGCAACTCTTGTGTCACACACTGAGTGATGCTGGACTTTAGTGTCGCTTTGGCAACACTCATGCTATGTTTGGATGTGCTGGTATCCTGGTTAGATAGATAGATTGCCTCAGCCTCAACGCTGCCATGCCGACGGCACCAATGAGGGTGCGGGTGGCTTGTACTAGTGAAAACAGCCACAAGACCAAGGGGAAGTCGGAGTGTGGGAGGGTGTTAAGGCAGGGGATGAAACAGCTATGAGATTTGCTATACGGTCAAAGGGTCTGTTGCTGACATGATGGCCAACTTTGTAGGTGGAGAGCACTTCAATGGCCAGCCTTGTGTTGGGTGTTAATATACTCAGATACTCAGCCAGCTTGTTGTTGGGGGTGTTTCTAGGCTTGAAGTGTGTTGCATGCTCCTACCCAGGAGTTTCCTGCTGACTTCCCCCACCTGGATGGTGAACACCATGCCCACAAACCCTGCAGTCAGCAGCGCCACGCCCAGGGACTTGGGCCCCACCAGCTGCAGCTGGTCCTTGGTGTTGCGCCAGTGAATCTTGCCTGTGCATGCACATGAACACACACATCCAAAACCATATTCACTCTGCGTGTTCACACACAGCAACACTGGTCAGCCATCCTGCTGAGAGTCGAAATACAAACCTTGGTCTCTGCAGAAAGTATCTGTACAAACCACACACATCAGAAGCAGACCAGCTTGCCGATCTACACATTGTGTCTGCTTGCTGCACTCTACTGGGTACAAATCCCCATCCTCCCTCCTCCTCCCTCCTCCTCCCCCCCTCCGATGCCCCACGCTCCTTGGTCCCTGCTGCTCCCTCCTCTCTCCCTGCCCCCTCCTTTCTCCAGGATATGTTCCTTCCCCCGCCCCTATTTGACTCTTGGCCCCCCCTCCCCCCGTTTCACCCCAGATGCCCCACGCTCCCTGGTCCCTGCTGCCCCCAGCCCACCTCTGCTGATGCGTCCCACCACCTGGCCCCCCAGGATGAGGCAGGCAACAGTCCTGAACAGCCAGCGCGGAGGTTTCAAGCGGTTGAGGAACTGTAGCGGGGCTGGTGCTGCACTGGTGGCTGCCTCTAACATCTCAACAGTGGCTGGAGCAGGGAGGGGCAGTGAGAAGGTTCACAAGGTGTCAGTGTGGAGGAAACGCGAGGGCACCCGTGCCCAGACCTGTGGGAATGCTTCCTGCTCGATGCAGAAGACGAATGCATCGCCAGAAGGATAGATACACCGTTGAACAGCTGCTGATACCTACAGGCCAAGCAGGGACTGATGCAATGCACCGGCTACCCTGTTGCGTACCCATGGCCTCCCCTTGGCCCCCGGGCGGCTCTGCTGCTGCTGCTGCTGCATTGTGTTGTCTACACACCAGACGTTGGCGTCTGCATAACTGCTGGTGTGACTGCTGTCCAAGCTGCTGCGGCACCCCTAGGGGCGCCAGATGCTGTGGATGCTGCTGCTGGTGCCACGCCAGCGGGCGAGGTAGTGCTGCAGGGGCGAGCACAGGGTGGCTCTGACAGCGGAGGTGGTGCTTTATCCCACCACAATGTATACTAGGCTGTAGTTCCATCAAACGGCGTGTTGTATACAGACTGACCAGTGGTGATCTGCTTATGCTGTTGAGGCAGAAGAAGTCTCTCAAGGCTGCCACAAGTGCCGGTGCATCAACTAATAAGGTCTCAGATGTACATTGGCTGCATGTGAGCACTTCCTGGGTGCGTATGTGCCAGACTGACTATGCTGTTACTAATTCTGCAACTGCTACCAGTTGTGCGCATTGCTGGGCCATCCTGGGCAGCACCAACCGCATTGCATGTGTTACTGCTTGAGTATGTGATTCAGCTGACAACAGGGAACTTCGTGTTGCCTCTTGGCTCACCTTGGACAGTGACTCAGTCATCCACACTTGCAAGGAAAGGCGTCGGATCGCAGTTGATTGATGGCATTAACCTGTTTGGTCCCTGACAGCGCGCTCTAGCGCTTTGTGCTGTGCACCTGCTGTTCAGTTGTGATTGCACGTACCTTTGGGCTGCACTTGTCTCTTCAGCGTTGCTCTGGCCCTGAGTACGACATAGAACAACTTCAGGTTTGATCCAAACCTTAGTGGTGGTCAGCCAGAGCCCAGCAGCACACAATGTCAGCGAGGTGGCGGACAGCAGTGCTGGTGAACCTGGCGATGGTGGTGGAGCAAGCCAATGAGCAGGTGTGCGACCCTGCGTGAGCAAGCTGTCACTCTACACTCACCACTGTTTGAGTATTTGGCCGAGACAGCTTTGCAGCCGAGGCAGCACGCCATTGTGTGTGGGCCAGCCCGGGGTGTTGGCTGCGTGTGCAGGACTGATCCTGATGTGCCTGCTTGTCTGCTGTGCAGGTGCTGCCAGCTGTGTACCTGTTTGTTGGGACCTCCTTGAATGCCACACCTGTGCAGCTGGGCACCCTAACTCTCTGCCGAGCGATGGTGCAGGTGGGTTGGTGCTGTGTGCAGAGGGTCTGCTGCATCCCACCACCCCACATCAGCTCACAGTTGCATCCTGAGGGGCAGCAGATGGGGTGCTGCTTTGTCTCTGTTTCTGCTTTCCTCCGTTTTGTTTCCCCCACTCCGTTTGCCACTTCTCCACACTGTAAGTCCCTCTCCCCCCCGCCCCCTGCGTGGCCCTGCAGACGCTGTCGTCCCCACTGAGTGGCATCCTGGGTGACCGCTATGACCGCGTGCTGGTGATGTCCACCGGGGCTTTCATATGGGGCGTCATGACCAGCGCCATGGCACTCACTGTCACACTGCATCAGGTAAGGGAGGGAAGGAGGTGTGTGCATTGACACATCAGTTGCAACCAGCTGGTACATGCCATCACCAGTCTGTATGGAACACATGAGTTGCATCAAGCATGTACATACAGTATCATCACGTGTATGGTTTGGGGGGGGGGTATGGTGTTGAGGTGGGCGCCGGGTGGGCAAGGGAAGGCTCAAGCATGGCCTGCAGGTGTATTGCTGGAGCAGTACGGCATTGGTGTGGTCACATGCAGGCCTGAGACATCACGACAAGCTCACTTGATCTGTGCTCAGGCATGCAGGCCATTCTAGTTTGCCCGGTTGCTTGCCTCCCATAAGAAAGCTTGCTTAGTGTACCACCCAGCTTTCCCTCAGCATCCTGCCGCCTGGCCATTGGGTCCCTACCCTCATCTGTCACCCTGCCCCACCCCAACTCCCAACCACACCCCCACCCCCGCTCCCATCCCCACCCCCACCCTGCCATCCCCTGTCCTGTCCTGCAGGCGATGCTGTTTGCTGCGCTGAATGGTGTTGGTCTGGCCCTGCTAGTGCCCTGCTGCCAGAGCCTCATTGCAGACCTGTACCCTGCAGAGCAGCGGGGCAGGGCCTTTGGAACCCTGCAGCTCACGGCCAGCTTTGGAGGCATGCTGGGTGGCGTGTTTGCAACCAACATGGGTGGACACTCCTTTGCAGGCATGGACGGCTGGAGGGTAGCCTTTCACACTGTAGCAGCAGCCAGTTTGATCGTGGGTGAGTGGGGACTCTGAGGGCGGAGGCTGGGAGAGCGCACATGTCAATTGTTGACAGCTGAAGTGGCAGCTGAAGTGACTGCTGGCAAGCTGCAACACCCAGCGCTAGCGGATAGTTGGAGAAAAGCGTCGGGTCTGAACATATGCATGTGGTGATGCCTGGCAGCAGCACCCACCCACCACCAGCAGCTCCACCCGTCCAGATGCTCCACAACAGTCAGCCGTTTTGGTAGCAGAGCAATACCAAAGCAAGGGCAGGATCAGGAGGAGGGCTCAGGACCTTGCTGGCCTGCATGGACAGCTGCATGCACACAGGCTGTTGATGCCATGCAGCACGTGCACATGCATGACAGTTGTGTGCGCCGTCGTGCGGGGACCCTACGTGAGAGTGTCATACACTACAAGGCGCGCACGAGACAAGCTTTGAAGCAGCAGGGTCACGTGTGGGCTGTCCTGTGTGCTGTGCTGCAGGTGGTCTGGCGCTGCTGATGGCTGTTGACCCCCGCAGGGTTCAGAAGTACAACCTGCTGACCAACAGCAGTGACGTGGCCGCCGCCCTGCTGCACAGCGACCATCCCAGCCCTGCTTCCACTGTCTCAAACACCTCCAGCACACATGACACTGCTGCAGGCATCAGCAGCAGCACAGGTCAGTACCGGGACGTGCTGGGAGGGGTGGGCGGGAGGGACGGCGGGGATAGGTATGGCTGATGCCTCACAGTTTGTAAGGTGACCTTCTTACACCTTCACACTGGCATCCGCGTCGCTGGCTGCAGGTATATCACTGCAGCTGTGCACTGTAGCATAGCTTACCTGTGTCTCTTGAGGTCGTGCATGCAGGGTGTTGTAAGCTGGGCGTCCTCTGCTTACCGCTGCCTTGTTCAACCCTGCTGCTGCTTCCTTACGCCCCAACAGGCTCCTTTGCAGGGCTGCTGTGTGACAGGAGGCGGCCAGGACAGCCGGCCCATCTAGAAAGTGCTGGCCTGACTCGCAACAGCAGCGGCAAGGGCAGCAGCAAGGCCCTGTGGCGGCACAGCAGCAGCTGGCAGGACCTGCAGGGCACTGCTGCTGCTGAGGATGAAGATGGGCTGCAGCACAGTGGAGGGAGGGACACCAGCAGCGACAGTGAGAGCAGTGCACTGCTGGCAAAGCACATCACTGTCACAGTCGGCAGGCATGGTGAGCCCGGACGAGGAAAGGAAGGCAGGGTTAGGGATGCATGCTGCTGTGATGCCCATAGCAGCAGCGGCGGCGGCAAGGTTGTGCACGTCTAGCCCCAGTGGCCTTTGATGGGTCCAGCAGGCAAGTAGTGTTCATGCTTGCCCCCTACCCATGTTTCACATCCTGCGCCTGTGCTTCCTGCTGCTGGCTAGGTTGAGCTACCACCCAGGCGAGCAGCTGCTGCCGTCACCACAGGGCGGACAGTCAAAGCAGCACATGCTGCACACGCAGCAGTGCGTACAGCAGCGCAGCACCGTTCCTGCAGCCCTGCGGGACACTCATTCGCTGCATGTGCGGGACCAGCTGCAGCAGCATGTGCAGCAGCATGGTGAGGGGGGTGTCAGCCCCAGCAGCAGCCCACGCAAAGGCGGTAGCGGCAAGGGCATTAAGTTCAAGCGGCGGGGTGTGGTGGCAGACGTGTGCTGGATGCTGCGCATTCGGACCTTTCAGGTATGCCTCCTGCCTAAAGAAACAGCGTCAGCACACGACAAAAGCAGGAAGTACAGTGGCAGTCAACACACACCAGCAGCAGGGCAGCACTTGCATTGGCATCTGCATGTGTATGCCTTGGGTGTGTGTCGACAGAGAGACTGCATGCGTGCACATGCATGCTGACTAGCATTCTTCCGACAAGGATATGTGTGTTTAAGACACTAAGCTTGAAGACAGCCGATGCAATCATCATGACAGTCAGCAATCATGTGTGTGTGTGTGTTGGGGGCAACATGTCATGCATGCCGCTGCAGCCCAGCGTATGCAGAGTGAGGCGTGCTCTGCCTGCTCACACGGATGCTGAGGCTGCCTTGTGCTCAACCCAATGCCTTATGCTGGTTGACTTATGGCAGGCTGGTTATCATACTTGCACAATGCAAGAGCTGCTGCTGCTGCTGCTGCTGCTGCATCAGGCCATTGTGCTCCAAGGCATTGTGGGTTGCTTCCCGTGGCAGGCGATGGTGTTTTTCACGCTGTGGCTGCAGCTGAATGGCTTTGGCAATGGAACCTCCAGCATGCTGATGGCAACCTTTGGGGCAGGAGTGGCAATGGTGAGCAGGCAGCATGATGTATCACTTGCGCACATACACACTGCTTTGTCCGTCATGTAGATACTGTCCCAATAGGGTTCACAATGTCAACCCACGTGCATTCCAAGTCTTCATACACTTACCATGCATGCAGCAAGCAGAGTGGCAGAGTTACCTTTTGGTTGTGGGGGGCAGAGACACCCATGTGTATCCCGTGCTGGTGTACCCTTTTGTGCTCAGCTGGCTGTGGGTGTGCACCTGTCTGTCCTGTCGTGCTAGCACGCGCTCTCTGTTGGCCTCTTCACATCTGCACCCCAGGTGCGGCAACATGGTGCTGTCCGGGTAAACAAACTTCAACCGTCCTGTCTTTGCTGACGCGCTTACTGCTGCTACTGCTGCTGTTGCTGTGCTGTCGCCAGGGCGGCTTCATCGGCGGGTCTGTTGGTGACCGCATGGCCAAGAAGATGCCCAACAACGGGCGCATCTTCACCGCGCAGATCAGCGTGTTCTGCGGCATACCCCTCACCTGGATCATCCTCAAGGGCCTGCCAGCCAGCCCCTATGCGGCCACACCTGCCGCCTATGGCTGCATGATGCTGCTGATGGGGCTCACATGCACCTGGGCGGGTGCTGGCTGCAACAGCCCCATCTTTGCGGAGATAGTGCCTGATGAGCTGCGCAGCACAATATATGCCTTCGACAGGTCCGTGGGGTGCCGCTGCTGCTTTAGGGTGCTTTGGCTGTGCAGAGTGTTGTGTTGACAGGGGGAGCGTGTGGACGTGCGCTGGCGGTGCAGACTCTGCATTGCAGAGTGGTGCTGACAGTGGGAGTGTATTGAGATGATGACACAGGGATGCGTTTTGACTATCAGTAATCAGTAATTGGATGTTACACAGAACATCGCCCGTTTGCGGAGCCAACAAAAGGCTCAGTGTGTGTTTTAGGTCACAGATCAAGGCTGCTGGTCCGATGTGTGACTGCACATGCATTTTGGGCAGCAGGGTAGCGGCAGTGCCTGCCCCCGGGGGCCCTCACTTAGACTGTGGTATACACTGCCAATGTGTGGCCATTCGCGCAATGCGCAGAGTGTTATGAACGTACATGAGTGCTGCTCAACGTGACACACAGCACACTGCTGACACTCCACCACCATTGTCGCTGCCTCCCCTCCCCTCTGTGCCTCCCCCCCCCTCCCCCCCCCCCCCCCCCCCCCCCCCCCCCCCCGCAGGTCTTTTGAGAACTCCATCGCGGCGTGTGCAGCACCTGTGGTTGGCCTGCTGGCTGAGCGTGTGTTTGGATTCACAGGGGTCCTGAACGAGGAGTCCCTGAAGGACTCCACCCTGCGTGCCCACAATGCAGCAGCCCTGGGGTCCAGCCTGCTGGCCTGCATGACTGTGCCCTGGAGCCTGTGCCTGCTGGCCTACAGCGCACTGCACTGGTTCTACCCAGCGGATAAGGCCAGGGCCAAGGCATGGGGGGCAGGGAGCAGCCAGGGGGCCGCGGCAGCATACCACCATTAGCTGGTATTTGTAGCTAGTATGTATAAAACGGCAATGTGTGAGGTGGTTCAGTAGGCTTCAGAGAAGGTCTTTGCTACACAGCTGAAGGGGGAGAAGGAGGGCAGGGAGTGGGATAGGAATGGGGCCATTGACGCTGCGCGTGGTGATGTTTTTGTTGATGCATGTAGGGGGTGGAGAGGTGCGGGTTGATGGGCGCTTTCCAGTGGCTTTTGGGGGCTCGGGCGTGCAGGACTGTGCTGTGGTGTACAACAGGCATTGCTGATGGCAAGCAGGGGGGGGGTAGCGTAGCTATGTCGTGTAGCTAGGCAGGTGGTGGGGCTGTACAGTACTTCCTGGGGCACTGGCATGGCAGGCTGTAACCTTGGGATGTGTTAAGTCTATGTAAGCTCAGTCACTTCAGGGCGCATGCTGATGTTGTCCACAAGAGATCATCATGATAAGGGGGTTGTGTTGTTGCCAGGTTACAGTCAACACCCAACAGGCTGCTGTTCCTGGCACGTGGAATGTATAGCTGTGTGTGTAGCAGCCTCAGCAGTGAGGGTGGTGCCACCAGGCACCTCAGGGGGGTGTGGTCTCGCAACCTCTTTGCAGTGGTTTGCGGTGTGGGTGTGTTGCATGTGTTTTGTTGACATTGAGGATACATGCGGCATAGAGATACATGTCACATGTAAGATGTGTGCATGTGTGTTGCCACATGTCTTGCACCCATCAGATATGTGGGTCATGTTGTAAGGACCATCATGACAGCCAAGGTGTGTGTGTCGACATGAGTTGCATCAGTTGTTGTGTGTTGTGATGTTGGCCAGTGTATTGATGTGTGTGGGTGTAGACACAGGAAGTGTGCATCCAGCCAATGAATCATGCTAGCTGGCTTGATGTTGTGGCGCAGCTTCATGGGAACAGCCCCTTCACTGAAAGCCACTGCCAGCCACTGCCAGGCCATCATGCAACAGCCGTCAAGACTTCCTTCACCAAACCTTCTTGGCCTTCAACGGATAGCTTTCCAACATCATGCATGCGAGAACCAAATAGGTTGCACCCTTGCCAAACCAAGCGCACACGTCAGCTCTTACATGCCACTCAAAAAGTGAGTCACTGCCAGCAAGGGAAGGTATGTTGTGTGAGGGTCATGCCACCGCCTAGCCCCGTCCTCTGAGGCCTTGACAATGTGAAGCAACAGCTCTCTCGCCAACACAACCGCAAAACACCCTGAACAGAACTTGAGTCCCACCACCACCTCAGCACTGCGTGATCCCAGTGCACATGCAAGCCAATATGAGTCATGCATCAGTCATGCAGCCCCTTAGCCTCCTGCTGGCTAGACCTTCATGATGTCATCAGTCTTGGCCTTGACCATGTCATCAAGCTTCTTCACAAATCCATCTGTCGTCTTCTGCACACTGGTTTCAAGATCTTTCTTGGTGTCCTTGGGGAGTCAAACCTGCAGGACACACACATGAACATGAACAACACATCAGCACTCAAACATGCTATGCGTTGAGTTGCTCCCCACATGTGTGAGATGCTGTACAGTGTTTCCTGCTGTGTGAGATGCATGACAGACAGACACCCAGGCTTGTGTGCAAGGACCACAGTATTCTGCAACATCACTGCTGACGCAAGGGGCAAGGCACGGCACCGCCCGCTGCCAGCCAACAGTGTTGCAAAGCACACCCAGCCTGTCATGCACTGCCGCAGGGTCACACTCCATTGTCCAGCTACTGAGCTCTGGTAAGGGCCTCAGTCGCCCCCCCCCCCCCGGACGCCCCCCCCCCCCCCCCCCGCCCGCGACCAAGCCCCTTCCTTACCTGTCCAGTTTCTTGAGTATGTCCTTGCGTACGTTCCTGACAGCCACCTTGCCATCCTCACCCATCTTGGCTACCTTCTTACCCAACTCCTTGCGACGCTCCTGCAGGGGGGAGGGGGGGGGCAGAAGCGGGAGAAGGGAGGGCAGAGGGAGGTGGCAGAAGCAGGGTTGAGGGCAGGTGGCCAGCACAACAGTGAAGACGGCAGTACGGCGGTGAACACGTGTTGGACTGCAGGACGAAGAGGAAGGCGGAGACGGGGCCATGGCAACGCCAGCAATGTGTGGCCAGGTGCTCTGATGGCGCCCAGCAGTATGACGCCAGCTGAGATGGTTAGCTGCAGTGCATGCATGGGGCCTGACACATTGCAAATGATGGTGCCCGACTGGGTTGAACTATCCCCATGTCCAAGCGAACGGCAACACGGCAAATCTCTGACAATCCTGTAGTACTGGGAAACTATCAGTATCCCATGGATTGCCACAATCCCAGTGATCCCACTGCACTGATCTCATCACACCCACCTGCGTCATGGCGGGTATGTTGAGGCGGATATTCTGTCCGTCGTTGTTTGGGTTGATGCCTATGTCACTGGTGTTGATGGCCTTCTCTATCTCCTTCAGGCTGCCCTTGTCAAAGGGGGAGATCATCAGCGTGCTGGCATCAGGCACAGCAATGGACGCAAGCTGCTTCAGGGGGGTCATGGCGCCATAGTATTCAACCTGAGCAGCGGCGGCGGGGGGGGGGGGGGGAGTGGGTGAGAGCAGCGAGGGGGGGGGGGTGAGAGCAGCGAGGGGGGGGGGAGGGGGTGAGAGACAGGTTGTGAGGGTACACCAGCAGACTGGAGCTGCATACTATGTAGTGTGGCACACTGCACACATCCACAGCAAAACAGGCCTGCAGCCAAGTTGGTGGATCGCCACTGGAAGACTTGCTGGTGTGCAATGCCAGGGTGACGACCTTCGATGTTTGTAGATGGCTGCATGACCTTGCTGAGAATTCTGCTGCTGATGTGACATTGCTGTATGTGTGACATTTTTGTGTGTGACATTGGCACTGCTCAGGCACACTCACAAGAATGTCGCATGGTCAGGCTGCGAGCAACAGCCGCCTGAGGGCAGCAGGCACCCGGCACAAGGGCTACTACTGCTTGTTTGTGGGTCACCCCAGCTAGGATGGGGGCATGGCAGGCTGGCTTGACAGTGCTTGGCTGCCCCAGACCCACCTGGATCCTATCCAGGATGGCTGGGTTAGCGCGTCCTGTGCGCATGGTGTTGAAGTTGTCTGCAACATTGTTCACAGTCTTCTGCATGCGCGCCTCCTGAAGGGTAGCAACATGACAGTTTCATGACAACACAATACGGGTTTTGTGCAAACTGAGAAAGACTTATATGAGAGGGCCTGCCAGCACTACCACGCCGCTTCTGAAGCCATGCTGTCTGCTGGCAGTGGACTGTGGGGCTGGCTGCACAGTAAGGCCGCCCCGCTGCTGCAAAGCATGCTGCATGAACTGAGCCAGTGTGATACAGCCGCCAAGTGCTCCTTGAAAGGGAAACCCTTCCCCTAGCCGCCTCCCTGTCCACTTTTCTCTCCTCTCTCCCTGTCCCATACCCTCTTCCCTGACCATCTGCTGTCTGCCCCCACACCCCTCCCTGCAAATGGCATGCTTCAGCAGCCTGATCGCTTGCACTTTCACCAACCCATAGTACCTCTGCTGCATGTTATCGTTCCAATTCACACCAGCAGGGGCACTGTCACACTGCAAGACACCAACACACACTCTATGCAACTCAACTAAGGCTGGACCCCCCCCCCCCCCCCCCCCGCCAGCCCCACCCACCAGGTCAGCCTCTGCCTCCATAGCCACAAGGTCCAGGTCAACGTCATCAGCATCAGATGATGAAAAAGTTGAAGACGTCTCGACATCATCATCATCGTCAGCCTGCTTCTTCTGCTTCTGCTTCTGTTTCTTGGCATACAGCGGTGGCAACCGCTGCAGATGCGATGTGCTGCAGGCGCACATGCACAGGTGTGCTTGAGTTGTATGTATGGTAGACCGAGTGATTACGGGTGGAACAAATCAGCAACACAAGTTCACCCACCATTGTGACTGCTGCAGCAATTGACTGCTGGGTGTCTGCCTGACCACCACTCTGCTACAGCACACCCCAACTGGCCGGCAGCTCTGGAAGGCTCCCACCACGCACGTGCGTGATGGTGCAGTCATATGTAAACTCCTCATTCTGGCAGGATGCAAGCAATTGGCTGAGGATCTGCCGTGAAGTGGTGTGGCAGCAGCAGCAGATCAGTTGAGACACCCGTCGACGGTCCAACAAAGCTGAACAGTTCAACTTAACAATTTTGAAACTAGAACAGTAGTGTGACGCGACCCTTTTCTGGTCCAATCAGCTGTGAAACACTTCCCTGGTCAACCATGATCCACACTTGTTTGACGGGAGTTTCCCTTCACCGACGCCGTTGAACTGGCTGAACTTTGCAGTACAGAGTGATGCATGTGCTGCCACTATCTCTCAAAGCTAGGTTGTGGCTCGGTCGTGGGCAGTGCCAAGATCTGCTGAAGCAGGGCTCAAACCTAGCACAAGATTGAGTTCATTGCTCTGTTGTAGCCATTACAGGCTGGCACAGCAGCACAACTGGGTGGGGAGCCCTGATCCTCAACAGTGTGTCGCAGCTGCTACACTTCTAGCACAAGCAAGCAGTGCCGTCAGATAGTTCCAACTCCCCACACTGCTCATACAAAGTACAAGTCTGCCTCACCCCCATGCTCAAGCATTCGAAGGTTGTGTTGTTACACGTGGTGGCAATGACAGCGCATTGGTACCAGGGCGACTCCTCCACGATAAGATATAGCTCTCTGCACACAATCCAAACGCAAAGCCAGCACAGCACAGCACGGCCCAGCATGCGCGGGCTGCAACCACATGTCTCGGCTGCCATTGCTGCAGCAACACACACTGGGGTGCAGCAGGACCTGTTACAGCCCTGCTGCACTGCAGTCAGCACACACTGGCTGGCCCTTGTTGACACCAACACAAATCCTGGAGCTGCAACAACGGAAACCCACTGGACCCTGCATCACCCCAGGCCACAGCCCCTACCTCACAACTCTCAAGTCCCACGCACCAGACATACACAACAAGCGCCCCATCCCCAAGCATCAACATATACAATTTGCTTGATGTGATGGCTCACTCAGCTCTCACACTTTCTGTATCGTTGTTTCTCCTCAGTGTGGCAACTGCTACTGTGCTGAGAGGCCCACCCACCCAGCACATGGCAGGGCCGGCTGCCCTGTCAGCATCAGCACGTGACCCAGGCACACCAAACAAGCTCACACCTCCGCACAGGCCGCTCACCCCAAAACGCAGCAATGCAGGATGCATCTTGGCCAAGTTGTCAAACTCACAAAAAGCGGCCAGCACATGGCTGGCCAGTGCTTGGCCTTGGTACCCTCTCAGCGGCATCAGCAGCTGACAGATCAAAACTACACAAGGGAGGGCGGGTGGGGCGAGCTTGTGCACGCACACACTCACACCGCGCACATTCGCCGGCAACCATTCACGGTGACAGGAGCCCGCAGCCAGTCTGCCATATTATGACACGCGCATCATCACCACCCCCAGCTGGGGCTGCAGCTGCAGGCAGCGATGGATCACGACTGCCAACTGCACCGCACTGCTGACTGCACCGCTGCTGCTGTAGCACACTCTGCACGGGTCATCACCACTGCACAGGGGTCGCCAGCAGAGAGCACCAGCTGAAAACAGCAGCTGACCACCAGCACCAGCTGAGAACGCGTTTAGTTCTCGCCGGGCAGCATGGTGTCCTCGCCGGGGCCGATGCGGCATGCTGCGCCCTCCACGCCGATCAAGTGTCCGACACACTCCTTCTCCTTGACCAGCTCCTCCTCAGATGCCTTGATCTTCATGCGCAGCCAGTCATCAATGATGAAGTCGTCACAGACCTCGTAGTCACCATCACCCTTGGACCTGCAGGCAGGCAGGGACAGCAGATATTAAATATATACAGGGGTTGGGATGATGCAAGAGTCAACATGAACCTGCAGATGTGCGTTTGCACAGCAAATGGCATCACCAACCACACGATAGCCTTCGTGGATAAGCACAGGGGGGCTGGCACAGCAGGAACGCAAGCCCTGAGACAGCAGCATGCTGCAAGCCTTCGCAGGGCAACATCAACACCAGCAACCATGCCCGCACAAGCAAATTGCAGTGCACAACATTCCTGCTACTCCTGTAGCTCCCCAGTGCACGCCAACAAAATAACGTGCTGCACGTGCTGTACCAACAGCAGCAACCGATTGCCGCTACACAGGGCCACAGCACCCCAACAGCCTTCATGCGGCCACCTCGCTCTTACACTCATGAGAGCTGAGGGCGGTCTCATGAGTGGGAGCTCCCTCAGTGGGAGCTCCCGCTCATGAGAGCGGGGGGAGCTCTCATGAGTGGGAGCTCATGAGGTGGCCGCATGGAAGGCTGTTGGGGTGCAGTGGCCCTGTGCAGTGATGATTCCATGCGGACAACTCGCTCCTACCCTCATCCTACTCATAAGCATACAGGGTCCCCCCCCCATGGAGGGTACGCAGCCCCTCTCCACCCCTCACCTGCATGGCATGGAGAAGATGATGCCCTCCTCAATGCCGTATGGGTTGCCGTCTGAGCAGACTGCGCTGGAGAAGCAGTCCCCGGGTGCTGTGGGCACCACCAGGCTGCGCATGGCGTCAGCAATGGACACTGCTGTGCTGGCGGCACTGCTGCGGCCCCACTTCTTGATCAGGGCGCCACCACGCTGGGCGACGGTGGGGGTGAACTCCTCCTTGAACCACTTCATGTCCTGTGGGGCAAGTGTTGCGCAAACAGCAGCACACAGTCAGCAGGACCCCGACACACAGATAAGCTTGTGCTGCGCAAAATGCAAAGAATGCACGATATCAGCAGTACACCGCCAAACCACCCCCCCTCAAAACATGTTGCTGCAGCCCACAATGCAAAATAAAATTAGACAACAGTTGGCCGTGCCCCGCACCCACCCACCCACCCAAACCTCCAGCCGCCGCTGCTGCTGCCAGCACAGCACGACGCCCTCTGCACACAGCTGTCACACCCGCAAAGTCTCCTTTCACACCACCTGGCAGCAGCTGCCCCTGCCCCCACACCAGTCCCGCCCCCCCCCCTCCAGCCGCCGCTGCTGCTGCTGCCACTGCTTGCTGACCACCCGTGCTGCTCACCTGGATGACATCAATGGCGGGGCGCCCACCGATGCGTGCGTTGATGAAGTCAGGGACCTGGGTGGTGCTGTGGTTGCCCCAGATGCACACGCGGCTGATGTTGGTGTAGAACTTGCCGGACTTGAGTGCCAGCTGGCACTTGGCGCGGTTCTCATCCAGGCGTGTGAGGGCGTGGAAGTTCTTGCGGGGGATGGTGGGGGCGTTCTCCATGGCAATGAGGGCGTTGGTGTTGCAGGGGTTGCCCACAACCATCACCTTGCAGTTCTTGCTGGCCACCTCGTTCAGGGCCTTGCCCTGGGCACAGGACAGAAAGAGACAGCATGCACGCGATGAGATAAGCGGAACTATGATCGTCCTGCTTTGCTAGTGCGCAAGCATCATGTCCATGTAGATGTTGACATGGGCACAGTGTGCTGCGGTGCTTGAAAGGACAGGGGGGGGATTGGGCTAATTGGGATCCTATGTCAGGACGCCAGTGCTGCTACAGTTGATGGTCCCTAGGGTGACCAGTGGATGCTGATATGTGCTGACAACAGTGACGTGTGACGTGCCAACAGTCTCGATGCACTTGACTGTGGACAGCATGACCTGAAGCTCATCGTTCCAAGCCTGTAGGACGAGGCTTGGGACACGCTGAGCTTCCAATCACACTGTTGCATGTCAAGCTTCTGCCAAAGACAAGACGGCAAACCCAGGGAGGTGGCCTGCTCACACGCATTGCCTAGGGGACAGACACACCCACGGCCATGCGGCTTGAGCCTTGCCAAGCTGCCAGACGTGTCCCCCCCCCCCCCCTGTTCAGCATCAGCTGCAGCAGGTCGTCTCTATGCTCCACAGAGGCCATGCCCATACACAGCCTCCCATTTGACATCCTCGTCCTCTCCTCTCCTCTTCGGCCGCCACCCCAGTCCTCGCTCGCAATCCCGAGTGATTCGCTTGCCCGCCATCAAGCGCCTGCACTGCCCCCTCCCCCCCCCCCCCCCACCCCGCGCGCCATCTCCCCAGCAATCCCTTGGCAGCAAGTAGCGCCTGCCACCGTGCACCAATCCTGGCCCGCCATAAATGCCTCCGTCCACCACCCCCAGCCAATACCCCCCCCCCCCGAAAATCCGGACCCCGCATTACAATCCCAGCCATCCTCCCATCAGCCAGCGCCTGAGCGACCCTCGACCCCCCATCCCCACTCTTGCTCCCTCAACCCCACCCGGCCCCCGCACGCCTCGCTGGCCACCCTCACCCAGTCCTTCAGTCCATCACCCCCCCTTTCTCCATCAGCCCCTTGTTGTGACCCCCCTTTTCCCCACCTGCTCCACAAAGATGCGGCCGTTCTGGTCCAGCAGGTCAGCACGCTCCTGGCCGGGGCCACGGGGCTTGGCACCAATCATCAGCGCCCACTCAGCGTCCTGGAACACAGCGTAGGGGTCTGTGCTGATGCTGACCTGCACAGGACAATGCATGACACCACACAACGCACAACACCACCACAAAAGTCAGTTGCGCAAGAAACTCTTCGCAAGGCTCCTGATGGCATGCTGTATTCATGTTGGAGGACACACAAGGACCCCCCGCAATGCACAACACACATGTTGACCCACCAAAACTCCCCTCCTTGACCCAGCATCCCATGATTCCAGTCCCCCCTTCCCCCGCTCCATTCCCCACCTCGCGCAGCAGGGGGTACAGTGAGTCCTCCAGCTCCATGGCCACACCCTCCAGAGCCTCGCGGGAGCGACTGCTGCCCAGCAGCTGCAGGGCAATGGGCTGGTTCTTGCCGAACACCTCACCGGAGGCAAGCTGCGGACAGAACGCAGACACAGCAGGACACGACAAACACAGCACAGGGATTGAGTTTCAGTGACACACAGCAGATCCACCAGGTGAGTGCAGCCCAGCCGACAGTAGCATGTGAGTGTGCTGACCCCTGCTCAGTCATTCCCTCAGTCATTCTCACATCAATGCAAGTGAGTTGGCAATCGCATGCGGCATAATGTGGGAGGATTGGCAACGCAACAGCAACACACAGCAGTGTGTCACTCACCATGAACAGCAGGTGGTTGGCGATCTGGCCAGAGGCACCTGTAACTGCCACGCGCACAGTCTTCTGCCATGCCTGGGTCAGGGAAGGGTCCTCCTGCAATTGGCAACAACCAGACCCCTTGATCAGCCCATTGCACCTGACAGCAGCTGAGCTTGAAAAGCTCACCAACACATCTGTGCAAGGACCACCACCCCAGGCGACACCTACGTTGGCAGTGTCGTATGACAGCTTGAAGACACCATACTGCTGCAGCTGCTCGTGCTCCTGGCCTGCGGCTGCGCTGGGTGCTGGGGCCACGGCAGTGGCTGCCTTTGAATCAGCGCGCACAGAGACAACCCGCTTGGGTGCCACACGCCTTGCCCTGGACGCGCCATGGCAAGTGCCTGCAGCACAAACAGAACAAATGAGAACTGCAAAGCATGCATGCGGGCTGCCACGTGCCCCCTCTTGCCACCTACGTTGTGTGTTAAGCTTCTGTGAAAGCTGCATTCTGCGTTTTTGAATGTCAACTTTCAACTTCAAGCGTAATCGTATCGTAGTGCGCAACAGGAGGCAGTCGAATTGCGCACCCAGGCTATAAAAACGAAAGTCTACCACCCCAGGGTCTTGGGGTTTGAGACGATAGCCGCGAACACTGGAACAGGACGAGAATGCAGTGAATGAATTATTTCGGATCATCGGTGCTCACCTGGCAGCGGTTCTTTCCAGAAGACGTAAACTTGAAGGACTGCTGATCATGCCGTTGAAATCGCAAGTCGTTGATCGTGCAAGGACTTGCTTGCATCAGGAGTCACTTAGCACCCAGATTGACTATTTCAAGGCCTATCTGTGAGCATCATGCCAATGAGCATCTCCACACCTCCAGTTGCATGTGCATGTCCCAGTTGCCACTTGATAGCGACCCACCCAGCCTAGGCTCCCACTTCAGGTCTGGAGTGAACTCGGATTGTCTTCCCCGACTCCATCAATACTCAGCAGCGAATTCAGCCTGCACCCTTTGTTTTTCAATTCAAAGTTGTACCGCCAGCCAGGGCCCTTACTGCCCGTACTAGGCCCCCAAGGGGCAGGCCTGTCACCAGCCTAGATGCTGCTCAGTACAGCCTGTACAGTCCGCTTCCAGCCTGGCAGGACCTCCAGGGCAACTGACCTTCCCTTCATGGCTGCTGCAGCTGGCTGGCCAGATCCTCAGCTTGAGCTGCAATTGTCTCGCTTACTTCAGGCAGCATGCTGACCACCTCAGACACTCTGGCCACAATGTGCGCCTCTGAGTCTTTGTGCACATCCAGCTCCCACAGTGGTTCCGCAGCGTTACGCCGAGATTCTCTAGATACTGCAGATGCCCTCAGCCCCCCCCCCCCAACACTAGCTGCTTTTGCATATCGGTGACCTCTCAAAGACCTCTGCCTTGTTGCAGAGCTTTGAGGCCTTGCAGGCAGCGGTCTCTGGGCAGACACACATCATCAAGCCACAGTGCGAGACAGCCTGCAGGGGATGGCATGCCAACACGTTGGAAACAATTGATAGATGATATCAAAAAGGACCAGCTGGGCTAAATTGCAGCTCGAGCTGGGCTAAATGGCATCAGGAGCTCCTGATGCGGTGGCAGAGCCAGACATGGCGCCTGCCACTGCCCGGCAGCTGACCACAACTCAAGCTGCGCAAGGCGCACGCAGCAGCAACACTAGCAGCAGATCGGCACAAACTGCCAAACCAGCAAGAGGCAGCAGCATGTAGAGAGCCTGACAAGGTGCTGGAGCTCCTGCAGCTCCAGGCTGTGCTCCTCGCAGCGGGGGCTGCCGACAGAGCAATGCAGCACGGCAGCCAGTGCCACTGGCAGTGCCACATCAGAGCGCTGGCCTGTTGCAATAGACTGCATGTTTGGTTGCACCAGGGCATGGCATGCTGCTCCCTATGACGGCTCGGCAACACCAAAAATGTTCAAGGCACCCTGCTGTTCTTTCCGCACCATGTCAGCACAAACAACATAGGGTTGAGCGCGGCGGTCACACAGTTTGCCACTGTGCCCACGCCTCCAGACTGTGCCCACGCCTCCAACTTGCAACAAGTACGGGCAGATCCATTGCCGTTGCAACACACCCCAAGGCGGCACAGGGCCCGGAACAGATGTGGTGTCATGACCGTTGTGCGTGTGGCGTGCTGTAGCAAAGCAGCCACTGCCATGGCCGCCGGCAGCCGTGGCCTCAGTGCCCAGCAAAGTGCAGGCAAGGAGCATGAGAAGTGCAGCAGTCCCGGACAGTCTACTTGGTTGAGCGACTCTTCTGAGAGTTTCCGGGAAATGTCGTGTGGCCGTACAGGCAAGGCTCTCACCCTCCGCAGTCCCACGAGGGCACTCGTGAAGTTCTCGCCCGGTGCCAGGCGGGTTGTATCATGCTAGATAACTTCAGTAGGCACATGTTGTTAGCAGTAGTCAGTATTAGTCGCAGCAGTAGTAGCATGAACAGAAGGAAGCTGGCACAGATATGCAGCTTACTGCTATACTGTACTGCGCTCTTCGCTACACTGTACTGCGCTCTGCTTGCTCCCCTGAGAGAGCGTGATGACCGGTGTGGCCATAACTCCATCTGATACTCCTACAGAGAATGGATTACGATCACTATTGACACACCTCAAGACCCAAACCGCAACCGCCAAAGAGAAAGTGTGAGGCACATGCATGGGTCGAAGCTGGGTGAAGGTGCCCTCAAGTCGGACTTAATAGCCTCAGTAGTGTGTTCATGTGCTTGTGACGGGCTTATACATACGTTGCTGCGATTGCGGACCAAAGGAACGATGTGGCTTTTCAAAAAGAGAACGACTGGCGAGGATCAGCCAGTCCAAGCAACAACAACAGCAGCAAGAGGGACATACGACATCGATGAGCACCTGCTGTCGCCCCAAGAGGTGGCAGAGCGATATGCAGTGCAGATTGACTTTGGCAATGTTGCTCAGGGCAGCCATGGACTCACGTCTGTGCAGGTATGGACCTTGATTACACATGCAGCATCGTTGCAAGCATGTTTGTTCACTCACGTGGTCTGCTGCTGCTCAAAGCAGCAGCCTGCTTTGGGCTGCTGCTCAAAGCAGCAGCAGCCCAAAGCAGGGGGGCCCAAACCAGCAGGCTGGGCCAGTACAACCAAGCAGTGTGCTTGGGCTTGGATTGCATGCAGGCCAAGCAGCTGCAGGAAACGCACGGGCTCAACCGGCTGACTCCTCCAAAGGAGCAGCCTGAGATCATCAAGTTCCTCCTGCAGTTCACAAACCCCCTCATGGCACTGCTGCTGGTGGCAGGGGGCCTGACCTTCATGGCATATGCGCTCCAGGTGCGTCACACATCTGCAGCGCCTCTGTGCAGCACAGATCCCCATGCAGTGGCTCACGCAGCAGGAGAATTGCATAAGCTCGTAAGGCTTGTGCTGGGGGTCATTGCGTGCTGAGCCAGAGTATGCTGTGTGCTGACGTGGTGCACCCTGCCAAACCTTGCAGACACCGCGCGACAAGAACAATGCCATCCTGGCGGCAGCACTGATCATTGTGGTGACGCTGACGTGCATCATGAGCTACCTGCAGGAGCGCTCGGCCAGCAACGTCATGGGTAGGTGGCCAGCACGTCCCACCGGCCAGGTTCAAAAGGGCTTGTCACCAGCTTCACAGCACCAACACGCACTGTTCCTGGAGTGCATGCATTGGTTCACCTGCAGGAATGGTCATCAGCCGACGCTGCTCCAACGTGTCCGCCTTGGTGTGCCTTGCCTCCCACAGCGTCCCTCAAGAAGATGATGCCCAACAAGTGCACAGTCACGCGAGACGGACAGGAGCAAAAAGTTGATGCGCATGAACTGGTTCCCGGAGACCTAGTCCGGCTCTACATTGGTGACAGGGTTCCAGCCGACATTCGCATCATCGAGACTGCTGACCTCAAGGTATGGACCATGCTGCCCTTTCCTGCAGCTGGACGGCGGGACCCACACACATGCAGCAAGTGCCAAGCTCGCACCTCCTGTAGCCGGTGGCTGTGCAGCCTGTGAATCAGAATGGTCCAGCACAACCAGTGCAGGACTGCTGAAATGTATTGGGCAGCAAGTCCATGGCAGGTGGCTGCAGCGGCTCAGCACAGCAGCGGCAAGTTGTGGAGTCCGCTCACATCGTCACAATCAAGCTGACTTCTCCCATGCAACAGGTCGAGTGCTCCAGCCTGACTGGCGAGTCGGAGCTTGTGCCTGCCTCAGTCGTGGCCAAGCATGAGATCCCGGCAGAGGCCCGCAATGTGGTGTTCATGAGCAGCCTGGCAATGAATGGCGAGGGGCGGGGCATTGTCATCAGGACAGGTGCGTGTTTTGCAGTTGCCGTGCTGCCAGACTGACGTGGTGATGGCAGCCAAAATGAAGTCCCTTGGTGCTGTGTTGAAACCAGCGTGCCAACAGCATGGGTGTCCTGCGCAAGAACAAATGACAAACGCACGCTGCGAGTGGCTTGCTGGCCCTGAAGGTTCAACAATCTGCTGCCTTCGTTCTGCATTTGGCACTGCAGGTGATCAAACCATGATTGGCAAGATTGCCACCCTTGCCACTGACACCCATACCCACAGGAGCACACTGCAGGTGAGGGGCTGCTTCCATACTAGCCTGCAACATTGAGTGATCTTGCTCACCGCCGCAGCTGCCTCTGGCTGCTGCACTTCTTGTTCATACTCAGTCTTCAGAGTGGCTTGCAAACAAAGTTGTGTCGAGGCTAGACGCCGGAAACGGGATCATGACGAATGCTTTGCTGTGGTGTCTCTGTGTCCACAAAAAGCGTGCTGTGCTGGTGACTGTTTGCTGTGCAGGTTGAGGTGCACCGCCTTGTCTGGTTTGTGGGCATTTTGTCGTTCACAGTGGCCATGATCCTGTTTGTGATCGGGTTGATTCGCAAGACGGACCCGTTGAACGCGTTTGTCAATGGCTTTATCCTGGTGGTGGTGGCTAATGTGCCTGAGGTGAGCTCCTCCCATAGTGTGTGGTGGGCTTATGCCGCCTAGGCTATGTTCACTGCCATGCTCAGGCATTCAAACAGCCCGCAGCACCAGCCATGGCAGCCGCAGCCACACGCAAGGCATCATGTCGCTACAAGTTACGTTGCTAACGGTCTGTTGGTGCTGTCTGCAGGGTTTGCCAGCCACAGTGACATCTCTGCTGTCCCTGACAGCGCTGCGTCTCAAAGACCGCAAGGTCCTCATCAAGCGCACAGGCAAGTGTGTCTGCCTTTGGGAAGGCTCTGTTTGCATGCCTGTGGAGGTGGGGCAGCTTGAGGTGGGTGCGGCAAAGGGCGTGGTCTCACCTGTGTGCTGTTCATGTGGTCTGCAGACATCATTGAGAACCTTGGTGTTGCGACCATCATTGCCAGCGACAAGACAGGCACACTCACCCAGAACAAGATGACTGTGGAAAACCTGTGGTGCAATGAGGTGAGTGACAGAGCAATGCTGCTTGTATCTTGCCGGAACCACCAGGAAACTGACAGGCTGGTGCAGCTTGTGCTTGGTGAGGAGCACGCACAGATCGGGTTGACATGCTTTACTGAACACCCAAGCCCCAACATTGTCTGCCATTCATGCCCGCGCAGGAGCTTCACAGCGCCTCCAGCTTCAAGCCACCTCCAGCTGCACCACAGGCGTCACTGACCCGTGCTTCCCACCTGGCCAAGCAGTCCCTCATGCGCCGCAGCCAGCTGGGCAAGGTGTCGCAGGGGCTGACAAGGGTGTCACGTCCGGCGAGTCACCAGCCAGCCACTTCCGGCTTGGGCCGCATGTCAAGGGACCCAGCTGCTGCAATGCAGGTGCGTGCTGGCCGCCATCCTTTTGCAGGAGACAGGAAGTTCAACACAACTACCTGCAGACCTGGCCTTTCTTTGATCATTCCCGTGTGTGCTTTGGCTCGCGTGGGCGTACGCTTATCCGGCGGTAACTTTATCTGCATGCGCTGTTCCTATCGTGTACCGCAGATCGGTCGGATGTCACGCATGCGTGGTGATGGCACCCTGGAGCTGACCCCCATCACCGCAGGCACCAGCAAGGCCCCTGCCGCTGTGCAGGAAGAGCCTGTCAGCACCTTCAGCGTGCAGACGTTCAACGACATTGAGGCTGTGTCATGGGAGCGCAGCAGCACCCTCACCAAGCTGGTCACAGTCGCCACTGTCTGCAACAAGGCCAAGTTTGTTTTCACAGACGAAGGGTCAGGTGTGTACCTGCACCCTTGACACAATACCAATAGCAAATGCTAGCTGCGGCTGCGGCTGCCAAGCAGGGTGTCTGCGCTGCTCAAACGTGCTGCCTTTGTTTGTAACCTGGATGTTGCTTGGCATTTTGTGCTGCAGCAAGCAAGAACGCGGACCACACAGCCGTCACCGTGCCTATGTTCAAGGGTGGTGCTGATGACAGGCAGATCCTTGGTGACGCCACCGACTGTGGGCTGCTGCGTTACTGTGACAAGCTGGCTCCGTCCAGCTTGGTGCGCATGGCTTACAAGAAGGTGAGCCGATTGGTTCTGAACTGCTGCCATTGTGACCCACCTCATCATCTTGCCGCCTTGGCACACCAGGTAGCCAGAATGCTGTGACATGCATGTTGGTAATGCGCAACCACAACCATCTGATTTGCCAAGCTGCGTTGGTAATGCTGCAGGTGTTTGAGATCCCCTTCAATAGCGCCAACAAGTGGAGCCTGGCGGTCACCAGCTGTCCTGGTGATTCCCGGCACCAGCTGGTGCTCATGAAGGGAGCCCCTGAGATCATCCTGACCAAGTGCTCACACCACCTGCATAACAAGCAAGAGAAGGAGATCAATGATGTGAGTCGCATGTGCACCAATGATGATAGAGGGTGCTGGCTGTTGTGTTGCTTTGCTGTGTTCCCTGTATCATGTGTTCCCTGAGCCTATTACAACCTTGCCTTGCGCTTCATCACAAATCCTTTATTCCTTTTGGTGCTCGTGCTGTGGCAGCACTTGCTGACAGGCTTGCATTGCCCTGCTGTGGTGCGTGCAGGAGTTCCGGGCCAACATGCAGGGCGCGTACGAGCGCTGCGGCTTCATGGGAGAGCGTGTCATTGGCTTCGCATACAAGAGGGTGCGCTCCATAATGCTCACTGGCGCATGTGGCTCCTGGCACTCCATGGTGCTGTGTGTGCCTGCCATCAAACTGCTGGGCTTTGTTTGGGCTACAGCGCTGTGCTCGGGTTATGGCCAGATGCTCTGGTTCTTATGGCTGTGTGTTACTTACTGCCTTGTGCTGACACTCGCTCGCTGGCGCAGGTGGATGCTCGCAGCACAGACAGCTACCACGAGGAGGACAATGGGCCCCCCACGCAGGGCTTGGTGTTCCTGGGCTTGGTGTCCCTGGTAGACCCTCCACGTGACGGCGTGCTTGAGGCAGTCAACAAGTGAGCAAACCGCACGGCTGCAGGGGATGATGCACTGCCATCGACAGTCACATGGATCGCTTGCTGAATGTCCGGACATGTGCTGCACTGGCTGTTAAATATGGAGCGCAATTTGCAAACTGCAGTGGCGCAGTACATCAAGCTGTGTGCTTTGCAGCGTATGCTTACAATCTGTTCCTGCATGATGTGCCAACAGCTCACTTCTATCTCAGCACCGCTGACCTTCCTGGCTGCATGTTGCAGGTGCCGTACTGCCGGAATCAGGGTGGCAATGGTGACTGGAGACCACCCCCTGACAGCAGAGGCGATTGCCCGCAAGGTATACCCACCCACCTGGCTTGCTACTAGTAATGATTTGTTGACCCTCTGGTTGCTGGCAGGGTGCCATCCTGCTCATGTGTACCAGCCTGCATTCTTGCGCACTCAATGCACGTTATGCACATGCCGGCAAGCTAAGGCGATGTTCTGCTCTGCTCTGCTCCACTGCAATTCTGGCAGGTCGGCATCGTGACCCTGCAGACACCTCGTGAGGTGGCCGCTGAGGCAGGTGTGGCTGAGGCCGACCTGGATGTCACAGATGAGCGCGTGGGTGCTGTCGTGGTCACGGGCTCCCAGCTGACCAAGATCACCACCGAGGACGAGTGGGACGACATCCTGACCAAGCCTGAGATCGTGTTTGCACGCACATCACCACAGCAGAAGCTGCAGATCGTGAGTGCCACACCCTCCACCTTGCCCTGTGCGCTGCATTGAAGGGCGTGGATCCATGGTACATGTGTCAGACAGCATGCCAGCACCAGGGTGAACATGGCCATCTGGTGACCTGGGGTGTTGGTGTTGTACGGCTCTACAGGTTGAGAACCTTCAGCGCCTGGGTGAGGTGGTGGCAGTCACTGGTGATGGCGTGAATGACAGCCCAGCGCTAAAGCGCGCACAGATTGGAGTGGCCATGGGCAAGGGCGGCTCAGATGTGGCCCGTGATGCAGCAGACATCGTGCTGATGGACGACGAGTTCCCCAGCATTGTGAACGCCATTGAGGAAGGTATGCTGCATTGCTTTGCGGCAAAATGTTTGTATGGGCTGGGTTCTGTGCCAGTGTGCTCTGCCAACCTGTTTTACGGTCCTTCCTGTACAGCTTGGCCGCATCCCATCACTATCAATGACAGTTGTCAGCAGTAGCAGCACCACTAGTGCTAGAAGAAGACTGGTGACCCAAGCCCGCAGATGGACCGCTCTCCCTGAGCACCCGTCCAATGTCTGTACCACCGCCTGCGTGTGTTTTTGCTGCAGGTCGCGTCATCTATGTGAGTCGGTGGCATCAGCAGAGACATGGCTGGTCAGCTTGGCAGCCAGGATGCTTGTGCTTGGGGTGTAACCGGTATCAGCATGTGTAAGACACTTGACCTGGCTGCTTGGCTCAACACAGTGTGCTCACCAGCATCTTCAGTGGGGTGGCCACATGTGGTTGCACAACCATTAGGTGCCAGTTGCAAGGTGCTGATGGGTGGTGAGATGTCTTGGTGTCATGCAGGACAACCTCAAAAAGACAATCGCCTACAGCCTGGCACATGCAGTCCCTGAGGTCTGGCCCCTGTTCCTGTGCCTGGTCCTCAACTTCCCGCTGGGTGAGTGCCAAAAGCTCAGCTGGTTTGCGGCACACGGCGCATCTTTCGTGCACGTGTACGCTCAGATGCGTACAGGCTTGCGCTGCAGCACAAGCTTGCAGTAAGTTCATTGGCATGTTGCAGGACCAACACCACTTATTGTTTGCTGTCCATGCTTTTGCTGCAGGCCTTGGTGGCCTGCTAATCTTGGTCATCGACCTCATCACCGAGCAGGGCCCAGCCATCAGCTTGGCATACGAGCCAGCTGAGGCGCTGGTCATGGAGCGCCCCCCACGTGACTTGACACGTGACAGGCTGGTTGATGGACCTCTGCTGCGCTATGCCTATCTTGTGGCTGGCGTCCTCAACGTAGGCAGCAGCCGCTTACGCTTGTGCGGGTGTACTACTGCTGATGGCCATTGCTGTGGCTCAATTTGAAAGTTCTTACGTCCAAAGCTTCGGATGCCTTCCCTGGTGCAGTTGTGCCAATTTTAATCATGGTTGCCGGTGTCTCTGCCATGCAGGCCTTCTTGTGCATGATGGCATTTTTCACCATCTTCTGGTGGCATGGCGTACCCCTGTCCATGGTGTACAACCGCGGCACCCAGTACTGGCAGGACCCTGACAGCGGCCGTGATCTCACCATCAGCTGCTGGTGAGTCGCATGCGCATATGTGCTTGTTGCATTGCCACAGTACAGTTGACTTTGATGCAGCCACAACGGGCGCTTGTATCGCTGTCATGATGCCTCAGACTTTGCTTTGCTTTGTAAGAACAGCGGCTGTTGTTACAGGTGCAGAGGGTCAATGCTGCTTTGTGCGGTTGCGTGTGTGGTCACAACTGCAGGATGTCAGAGGGCCAGGAGGTATGCCGGGTGTTGTCATCACGGCAGCAGGCTGAGATCTACTGGCAGGCACAGTCAGCCTGGTTCATCACACTCATCTGCTGTCAGTTCTGGTAAGTAGTACCCAGAGTCTTGAGATACTTGCACGATTGCTGATTGATATTCTGAAACAGTGGACTTGTCGGCAGCTCTGTGGGCAAGCACAGTGGCAGATCCATTGTCAGCATCCAGCTTGCCCGCACAAAGCACATCACGTCCACCTCACTCCATGCTATCCTGCTGGCCCCTTTGTGCAGGCACATCTGGGTGTGCAAGACCCGTGTGGTGAGTGGCGGCGGAGTGGTGTGATTGGGTTTTTTTAAGGCGCAGCCGTATGCAGATGTCTCGCCCAGTTGAGCTGCTACCTCAATGGATGTGGATTTCTGTCAGCAGTGACCACACCGCTCCTGCAACAGTGGCACTCACTTGGAATGAATTGTGCTCACACCACACCTGTTGAATGCACTTCCTGTGCAGGCATCTATCTTCACGCACGGCATCTTCCGCAACCCTGTGACCATCTATGGAGTGTCTGTCAGCGTGGCAGTGATGGTGCTGGTTGTCTACGCGCCATTCCTGCAGGTAGGTTTGAGACAGCTGGGTGCCAGCTGCTGACATTGCTGTGCAGGCAGCTAGGTCTCTGCTACTGCACGGTTGAGGAGGCACAGAAGTTTGGCAGGGCCCTATCTGCTGCATCACTGAGAACGCCCATGCTGTTTGCTTTGCTGCCATGCAGGGCATCTTCAACACGTGGCACATGAACGGCATCGGCTGGGTGCCCCAAATTGGTGCGCTGCTGTGGCTGCTGCCATACTCTGAGTACACCAAGCGCCAAGTCCGGGAGAACCCAGATGGCTGGTGGGCTCGCAAGATGGCCTGGTAGAACCTGCAGCCTGCTACAGCTGGTGGGGCGCCTCTTGTGGCATCCGTGACGGGGTGCATTGTGTGTGTTTCTGCAGCTGCAGATCTGTACTGCTGGGGCTTTGGAGCAAGAGCCGGGGGGGAGGGGGGCTGGGATACAGACGTCCGCCCAACTGGGGTGTGCACGTCATGCGGTGCAGGAGAGGGTACTGGGAATGACCTGTGTGCATCAGCTGTTCCAGTATCACAAGCCAACCAACGCCGGTCATTGCCACCTCAATAACTGTTGTTCGGACCAGCAGATCGGCTGCAGGGCTCAGCAGCATGTGTTTTGGCAGAGAGCATTGTCCACGTTGGGGGTTGCATTCTGGCATGCATAACAGGGGTTTGCTAATGATGGGAGCAATGTCAAGTAGCAGGTGTGGTCCTTATCATGGCCCGCATAAAGAGGCAAGGTCCTGCTGGTCTAGCGCGTGCGCCGCGTGCAGCAATAGTGTTGTTACTTTGCAGTGTCTGCAGGATCAGTGGGCATCAGCTACATGCTGCATAGTTTTTCTGGCAGCATCCAGATACAGCATGCTTGACACTGCTCTGTGAGATTGAGCAGCCGGCGCATGTACATACACTGGGACTTCCCACTGGCAGTTCTCAGCATTTCGAAAAGGCTCGCAGTTCACAGCCCCAGAGGGTTATATGGTACCTGCCCGCAGTGCAGGTGTAAATCATCAGTTGCCAATGATGTTCAGTAATTGCTGGGTCACACTGCCCACGCAGATGCGCTCACACAGTGATCAGGGCGTTGCGTGGGCAGCTGCAGTGGCTCAGATTGGCTTTGTACTATTTGCGGTGACAGGGAGCTGTCTGGAACGTGTGGCCAGGCAGGTCGTGTTGAGTCACAGCTGATGCCATGAAATACGTACAACATGCTTGCGGCTAGGAGGGATGGCTGTTGCAGCAGTGTGTGTCTTTGTTGTGTAACATGTCGCTTTGGCACCCGATGGTGATGGAACAGCCGTGGGCCTTGCTTTATCGTGATGTATGCATTCGCAGAGGGTAGTGACCTAGAGCAGGAGGTATAGCTGCTGTGCGCTTGCCACCTGCGTCATGGACGGTGCCACTTGATGCTAGGCCGCCCCTGCGCCAATCGGTGGATGTCTGCCATGACTGCAGGCTTGCGACTGCCTGCACTGAGCGCTAGTTGTGACGGCTGAGGTGTACGGTATGGTTCGTGATGTTGTTTACTGTGGCTTATGTTGCCAGTACTACACTGTAACAACTGGCAAACCAGGGACGGCGACGGATCCCAGTGGTCCCCTCCTGTTCATTTTTATTCACTCGTGGGTTTTTCCGGCATCCTGCTGTACAATTGTCATTTGTGTGCAGTTGCTGCACCTGAAAGCTCCTGTGCTTCCTGCTCCCCCCCCCCCCCCCTGGCTGCCTTGCTGTCTAGTGGTGTTGATCAACAGGTAATGTGAATGTGCTGTAGTGTGCGTATGCTGTAATGTGAGTGTGCTGTGTTTGTTGATGGTGAGCTTCTACGGAGAAGCACATTCAATGACGCCAGGAGACCGGTGAGGTGCAGCAGGTGCTGCTGCTGGTGGTCCATCTGTTGTTGTGCTGTCTGCTGGTGCTTCAACGTCAGCAGCACGCCTGCTCCTCGTGACAGCTCCCATTGAAACCGAAAACAAAGCTAAGAAAGATCAGTGCTATACTGACTGTCCCTAGCGAAGTGCCTTGCATGTTGCTTTAAACGATGGCGCGCAGCTTGGTGTAAGTGAGTCTTGGAGACCCGATCTTTCCGTTTTGCGATGCAAACGTACTTTGTAGGACACGTTTGATTCATATGGATGTGTATCGAGCGCCGAAGTGTCATTTGTAACTGGTCAGGACAAGTGCCTCACCTGCTCGCCTGCACCACTTGAGATTGCACTTAAACGTGTACACACAGTACAGAAATGTACTGCTTCAGTTTCAGCCCGATCACGGAATTGTGTGAATTTAGCAGAGTTTTTTTCAATTTGTGTCCTCCGGTATGCACTGTCTTTGCTGCTGTGTGACCGTCCAGTCGTTTCTGTAAGTTAATGACGTTGAAAACGAATTTTTCAAGCCTTTGTGCATTGGGAAGAACATGCACATGTTGACATCTCAAAACGCATTTGCAGCTCAAGCTTGCATAGTGGCTGAATTGAAAAGTCTCTTGGTACTTTTATGTCCTTATAACGCACACGGAGTTGCAAGCCTCGCGCGCCCGTGCTTGCTGAGATATGGGGGTCCAAAAACTGCCCCAAAAACTGCTAGATGACCTTTTACTGGGATCCGTAACAACAACCTTGCTGGGGGGCTCCAGGATAAGTGCAACCTGGGGAGGATGTATTTGGCGGTCATCACAACAATGTCCCCCTCCACAGTACACTGCTGGTCTGTGCAGTACTGTGCAAGCAAGCTGCGACACCATGCATTACATATCTTTTGCGAATCATTGCTGAGGCTCATCAACATATGCAGCCGCACGCCCAGACCTGCCGGCAACTGCTGCAGCAGCAGGCAAGATGGCCCCGCCAGTGGCAGGTGTTTCAAGCCCTTTGTATGTGCGACGCTGCGTCAAGTACTGTGCCGCGGAGTGCACCTGCACCTGCTTGCCTGTGCTGTTCCCTGTCAGCGCCTGACTGTGACTGCCGCCAGCGATGACAAGTGCCCCTGCAGCAGCTGAAAGCTGCTGCACCGCGCTGTCCTCATCATTGTCGTCACTTTCCAATTCAGTAATATTACCCCCACATCAACCCTCGTGCTGACCCCACCACCCTCCCCCCTGCCCAGTCCAGCAGGCTCCTGCAGCTGCAGCAGGTCCCCAAAGTCGAGCCTGCAGCGGAATACAGTACGCACAGCAACCCGCAAACAGAAAGTAAGGATGTGTGCAAGGATGTATGTCCCCTGGAAAGCACCATTCAACAACTGCAGAGCATGTCGCCACACTGCTGGCGCTGCCACCGTACCTGTAGTGTGCTGCGTCAAAATCCTTGCCAGTGAAGGCCAGGAATGCCTCGTGGGGTGTGATGATGGGGTTGAGGTACTCCTTTGAGTCCAGTATGAGGCCCTGGGGGTCTGCCAGCATCACAAACACCTCAATCTCAGGGAAGTTGGCCAGCTTGGCGGGGTTGGGCTTGCCCATAAGGAGCGTGTAGGTCTTCTTGCCCGCCTGCATGTGCAAGCAGTCAGACAACAGCCCCGTGAAACGTGCCACATTAGTACACTTTCTGTGTTACAGCCTGGAGTGGCTCCAGCCGTCACCACAAAAGGCACAGGGGACTTGGTGCCTTTCAAACTTGAAGTGCATCTGTATCATACCCACCACTCTGCTGAACACAAATCACGACTGTGCCCCAAGTGATGCATCCGAGCACACAGACTTTCAGCCTGCCTGTTGAAGGTGGCTCATACCTCGGCTGCAAGGTGCCTCAGCTGTTCCAGTGCTGTCTTGTATCCTGCAGCACCAAGGGTGCCCACCAGTAGCCCCACCATGCTAGCACCACGGGCCCGCTCCACAAGGTAGTACCTGCACAGCAAGACAACATGCAGCATGACAGCAGACACACTTGGCACAAGGCTAAGGGTTTACTGGGTTTCCGGCATTGGACCTGATATCCGTATATCAGTACGTCAGGCAGTGCTGACATGATCACAAACCTCACTGGGCTTCCCTACTGCAACAGCCCTACACCTGCAATGCATATGTTGTACCTGCGCTTCAGCAGGCGGTCCAGGCCGGGGCTCAGGCCAGCTGCTACAGCCTGGGTCTCAGGGTCCAGTAGCAGCCAGTGCCGGCTGGCATATGACAGCTGCAGGTGTGTCAGGGCAGGGCTAGCTGGTGGCCCTAGCCAGACCATGTGAGCTGCGTCCCCAATGCTGCTGGCGTGCTGGGTGCTGCCACTGGGCAACTGCCAGACGAGGCCACCAATGGGGACAACTGCCGCTGACTGACTACACTGCTCTAATACTGCTGCTGGGCCAGTCGAGCTGCTGCTGCTGCTGGGCTGTGTTTCGTCACCCGTGCCTTTTGCACAGCAGCCATCTCCACTAGCACTGGCGGCAGCAGCTGCTTGTGGATGTGGTGGTGCAGCACCATTGGCTGTACCCTGGTGGGGCCACAGCTCTGTTGCGGCGCTCTGCGCAAACACCAGCTGCAAAGGACCCAGATATGCTTCCTGCACGGCCTGCTGCAGCTGCTCCAACTGATGTATGTACCCCTGGTCACTGCAGATGATGCACACTGGGTGCTGCTGCTGCCCCTGCTGACTGCTTTCAGTGCTGCAGTTTGCCTGCACCTGTTCGTGCAGCTCTGCCAGCTGCTGCACCAGCCAGGTGCTGGCCTGCTGCACATTGAGATCACGCTTGGGCAGCACACACAGGGCTGGCGTGCGGGACACCGGGTGCAATGAGGCATAGCCGTAGTGCACCTGCGGCCGCCGCAACACGCATGGAAAAAGACACAGCAACAGAACATCAGATGGGCCAGCAGCCTTCACATTGCACAGCGCTGCAACTGGACGGAATACAAACAGCGTTTGGGTGTGATCTGCAAGGGGATCTGACAGGCGAATCTGCCACTATCGCTCAAGATGATGCAGCCTCCCACCCAAGCGCATGACTCACCACACAGTCAGCGTTGACGTGTGCTGCTGCCACCTCGTCTATACTCAGCGGGTTGTATGACGTGTCTGCCAGCACATACACCTGCATGTGCACACCAGTAACGACCCAGGGTGGAGATGGCCCACAGGTGGCCGCAGGGTGGATGGTGCACACTATTGGTGACGCTGGTGGTATGCCAGCTGCTCCCCAGCTGCTGCTACAGCATCCAAGTCACCTTTGCTGGTGATCCATGCTGTTGTAGAAGTTGCTGCAGCTCCCGTGCAATCGTTGGGGCATGACACAGCAGGTCATCTGGGAACTGCAGTGTCACACGCTTGAATGCGTTGTATGTGATATATTGAAACACTCTCTGGTGCTCCCAAGTATCACTTGAGTTGTGTGGGGCTGTCATGATTGAGAGATGCGCCACAGCAGCAGGAGCAGCACCAGCAGCAGCACAGTGGCAGCAATGCCACCACAACAGCAGGACCAAAGGGAAAGCAGGCAACAAACCCACAAATACAGACACAGTGATACAGATGAAGTGCTGGAGTCTCTGAGTACATGCACACCGTTTCACACTTTGGCAGTTAAAGTGGTTACCGTTCAAAACGGCTGAGCTCACGGGTTTGCTTGCGCGACACCAAGCCATCCTATTTGTTTCGGTGCTTGCAACGTATCGTCTCTTCAGTGTGTCACTCCGCGTAAAGGTCGTATATACAGTACAACAGCAGCTGGCTCCTTGTCCAAGATTTGGCCACCAAGGAATGATGGGTGCCGGAAGCAGCAAAGCAGATGCACAGCCGCAGCCAGTAACAGTGGAGTTTGATGTGAGCCGGTCACCCCACTAAGTGGGCACTGCAGCTGTAGTCCAGCAGCAGCTTGGCTCGCCTCTGTGGACTGGGACAGAAGTGCGGCAGCAGCAGCTCACCTCTCAGCACACTTCTATGTTCTGCAGGTCAATGTACGCATACCGATGGAAGAAGTAGTCAAGCTCTCAGAGGAAGCCGGCAAGGCCATCATGACCATCTACAACAGTGGGGTGAGTGGCATAGAAGGGCAGCTGGGGAGAATTGTTGGTGATAAGGCAGGGCTGCAGTGACAACAGGGAGCAGGTATACCTGCTACATAGCACCTTGATGAATGCAGAAGCTTACATCAAGGGCCCTGACACCCTGCTTCTCCCTCACCGAAGGCAGGGAGGTGAAGGCAGGGGCCAGCTGATGGCCACCTCAACTGCCAAGATGGCCCAAACACCACCCCCACATGTCATTCTTGTGGCTTGCAGTGACGCATAAGTCGGTCTATATCATAGAAAGCCCGCCTGAACACTTCACACCTGTTGCCGTGTGTGTCTGCCTCTGCAGGACCATGGTGTTGAGTACAAGGGTGATGACTCACCCCTGACCAAGGCAGACACAGAGAGCAACCGCATCATCTGTGCAGGGCTGCAGACCCTGACGCCACACGTGCCCATCATCTCAGAGGAGACAAAAACCATGCCATACAGTATACGCAAGGTGTGTCTTGTGCGGCACCGACACATTCAAAGCTTGAGCGCAGCAGTGCAGTTGGGGATCATTTGCTTGCCCTTCCACTGGTGTAGCCCTTGGATTTGCACCTCTACCGCAGCTTGGAAAGGCTGGTGTTGTTTAGTAGAAGTATTTGCTCCAGGGGCAGCCAGCCAAGTACAAGCACAAGCAGGTCATGCTCGCTGTGTACACTGGTTGATCTGCTGGTGGCTGTGGTGCATTTGTGACTGTTGTCATGCAGAACTACCAGTACTGCTGGATAGTTGACCCCATCGACGGCACCAAGGAGTTCATCAAGCGCAATGGGGAGTTCACAGTCATGATCGGGCTGCTGCAGGTAGGTGGTGGGACCTAACTATGCCAGGCTGTTCATGGTGCTGCCATTGTCTTGGCTTGAACGCTGAATGAGATGATGAGGATGGTCAGCTCCGTTGCCATGTCCAAGGTGTCAGCATGCAGCCCTGCTGCTGGCAGCCACCGGACGCTTCCCTGAGTGGCAGCTACTCAGTCTGTGACAAGGCTGGCCCTGCTGTGTGATGTTTCAGCGCGCGCCACCCCTGTCCACTGCTGCTGCGGACCGTGCCCTGTGCATCCTGCAGGACAAGGTGCATGTGCAGGGCGTAGTGCATGCGTCTCACCTTTTCCACATCACTGCTGTGCTGACTGTGTGCTGGCTGCGCCCTGGGTAATGATGCAGGACAAGGTGCCTGTGCTGGGCGTGGTGCATGTGCCAGTGACAGGCAAGACGTACTATGCTGTGGCAGGCAAGGGGGCGTTCCTGCGGGAGGCAGACGGCAGCACACGCCAGATACACTGCAAGGAATTTGCCATTGGGCAGAAAGACTTAGTCGTGGTTGGTTCAGCGTCTCATGCCAACCCCACAAACAATTCAGGTGGGCGTGGGTCGTGCTGGGGTCTTCGGCAGAAAGAGCAGGGTGGAATGCAGCCCATGGTGTCGCACAGGCATACCCTCAGGACAGCTGCCCCGGGCGCCAACAACAGCTTGCTGCAGTTTGCTGTGTGTAAATGCAGTCATGATGTGCCGACCAGCACATGTGGAGTCTGTCCGTCGAGAGTGAACATGCGAACAGCGTCATGCCGAGCTGTTCGCAGTGTGTAGTGAGGTGCCTCACCCCCATCAAGGGTTGATCACACACAGCAGAGCAGCGGGTTGGTTGACGCAGCCTGCGTATCTGTGTTGTGCTGTGCTGTGCAGTGATGGCTGAGTTTATGGGGCTGCTTGACTCCCCCACCTTCAAGTCGTATGGCAGCTCACTCAAGCTGGTCATGGTGGCAGAGGGTGAAGCACACATATACCCCAGGTACGCCTCCGGCCGGTCTGCCTGCTGTAGAAGGCTGCACGGCTTTGCCCTGCATTTGGCTGGCGGCCCTGCAACGTGCAGCGCTGCTGCAGCTTGTTCTTCGGACGGGGGAACTTCCTCTCTGCTGAGGGTTGGAAGCTGCCTGCCAGGGTATCTCTTCAGGCTGCTGCTGTTTGGCTGCCCAGCTGTGTGTGCAAGTGTTGACATCTATGTTGGCTGTGTGTTTTCTTGTGCAGGCTGGCACCCACCTGTGAGTGGGACACAGCAGCAGCTGACATCATAGTGCGTGAGGCGGGTGGGGTGGTGCTGCAGGCAGGCAAGGTGACAGGCAAGGGGGAGCTGCTGGAGGACTGGCAGGTGAGACCCTGCTGCAGCAAAGTAACGTTTGGAAGCGCAGCAGCAGCTGTTGTGGCGGCCTGGAGCAAGCAGGGTGTCAGAGCTGCACAGTCAGCGCAGGCAGGGAGTCACAGCTGCCTTTGTGGGCTCTTCTGCAGGGACATGCACGTATGATCATGCCATGTATCACGCCATGCATGTCGTGTGAGCTGACAGGGCATGTGGGTTGAGTGTCTGCTGCTGCCAGTATGCTGTCACAGCTGTAAATGATCGTTCTGTGTCGCCCCTGCGTATTTCTGTTCGCCCTGCTGTCATGCAGGAGGTGCTGGTGAAGGAGTTGCCGCTTGAGTACAACAAAGAGGACCTGCTGAACCCATGCTTCGTGGTGTTTGGGAAGAGGCGTCAGTGATGCTGTTGTGCAGCCTTCGGAACCTTTCGAACTTCTTGGACGCTGACAGAAGAGGAAGAAGGACTTTGTCCTTGCTTTCAGGTTTATCCCGCTAAACCTTGAGCTGTAGCGGGGCCAAGCACAGCAAACTTGAGCATGTTCACTGTTCTCTACTCTTGTAAATGATAGGGAAGGAATATAGGGACGTTTCGACTCGTCCCCGCCATTTCTCCAGGCGAGCCCATCAGGCAGCAGACACAACATAGCTTAGAATGCTTACCACCAGCAACAATGTGCCCAGAACAACCTATGGATAGCAACGGCGATGAAAAACAGCCCAGGCCTGAAAGACAGGCGCCAACATGGCCGGCCAGAGGTACGGCGTTTGGCGCATTGCAGCATTATGAGTTGCTGAAACTGTTCAGGAGACGTAATATGTTGTTGAATGTCGGCCGTGGCCCCTTGCTGTGAGGATGGACAAGATTCCCGGCAAAGCAGTGGCCCGGGCACTTCAACTCGCCCAACCCCGTAGGCGCCTGCAAACGCATTCGTTCATCGTCACATGTAGTAAACGCTGCTCAGTGCTGTTACCTCGTGATGAGGGGAACCCTTGTTGCACCTGCAGTGGGCTGACACTGTTGCCAGGTGCTCTGCCCATGCACACCCTCACCCACACGCTGTTATGCATCACACCTGGGCCCACCAGGATTCCTACAGGCAGGATCTGCTGTTTTGGATGGAGCAGCTGGACACAGCGGTGGCCGAGAAGCAACAGCTGCTCAGCAGGGCCATGCAGGAGCAGGCAGCCAGGCGTGCCCTGCAGCAGGAGCAGCAGGTGCTGCAGCAGCAGCTGGAGCTGTCAGACAGCACAAGGCACGACCTGCAGACGTCTCTGGTGTCAATGCAGCGGGAGCAGGCCGAGCTGAGGCAGCTGCTGGACAGCATGCACGCAGATGTGGGCCGCATCCAAATGCTGCACACACCAGCTGCCGCGGCTGCGGCGACTAGTGCACCTGCTGCTGAGACCAGCAGGCAGCCTCACCTAGAACCGCCGCGATCGCTGCAGGAGCAGCAGCAGCAGCAACAGCAGCAGCCGCAGCCACATGTTGCTGCTGTCAGTCAGGTGCGGCTGCCTCACCACCACCAGCAGCAGCAGCAGCAGCAGGGACGTATGAGATTGCCTGCTGGGTGGGATGCTAGCCAGCCAGCACCATCTGCGACCGAGCTGCGGTTACAGCAGTTGCAGCAGCAGCCCAGCAATCACCAGAGCAATAGGCCCAGGATGCAGCAGCTGCAGCAGCAACCAGGACGTGCCAGGCAGCAGCAGCAGCAGCAGCAGCAGCATAATCACTGGCAGGGGCCTTCCAGCCACGCCGTGACAGAGGCAGCCGCAGAAGCAGCAGCAGTAGCTGCTGCAGCAGCACCGCCACCCAAGCGTATGAGCTGGCATCAAAGGCGCCAGCTGCTGCAGCACCAACAGCGGCAGCAGCAGCTGCTGAGGTCTGCAGGTATTGTGGGCAGCAGCAGTCCCAGGGCAGTGCAACTCCAACAGCAGCAGCACCAAGCTGGCAGCAGCAGCAGATTGCAGCCGGGCTCCCACAGCCGCCAGCAGCAACAGCAGCAACAGCAGCAGCAGCAGCAGGGTGCTGCTGCAGCAGAGGCAGCTGCTGCACAGGCACTTGCACTGCAAGCAGCTGCACAGGCTGCTGCAGCGCAGTATGCAGCAGCAGCACATGCAGCAGACACAGCACCGCTTCCGGCTCCTGGCTGGGGTGAGTTCAATCATGTCCCTGACAGCATTGCAGCCGCCGCTGCTGCTGCCACTGCTGCCGCCGCCGCTGCTGCTGATGCTGATGCTGACTCACCGGCAGAAGCTCAAGGTACCTCAACAGCCACCCCCCTAGCAGCAGCAGTACCCGCAGTACCAGCAGGCTTGCCCGACCCACCGTCCGGGCCTCAGGCTGCTGCTGCTGCTACTGCTGCTGCTGTTGAGCCTGTGTGTGAGGCCAGTGATGAGCCAGCTGAGCCCCTCACTGCTGCTGCCAGGCTATCTGGCCGCCGCAGCTCGGGTGGTGGTGTTGGGGGCCTGCTGTCAGGGCTCAGTTCAAGCTTGACGAGCCTCAAGAGGCTGGCAGGGATCAACACAGGCAGGCCTGCTGCACCACCCACACCAGACGGCAGCAGTGGCAGCGCTGGTCCGTCCGCTGCTGCTGGTGGTGGTGCTAGTGATAGCAGCGTCCTTGGCAGGGGAGGGGGTGTGGCAGTACGGATGAGCAGCCTGGTTCAGCCTGTGCGGGTGGGGAGTGTGGGGCGTCCTGAGGGGCCCAGCAGCCACCCCCTGGTGCTGGCTCAGGGGAAGGCCAAGAGGCGCAGCAGTGCGGCTGACGGCGGCAGCAGCAAGCAGCAGCAGCAGCAGCAGCAGCAGCAGCAACCACAGCAGCAGTCACGTGATGAGCTCGCGGCAGTGGGTGAGAATGACTCGCCCAGCAGCAGCAGCAGCAGCAGCAGCAGTAGTACCCAGGTGGCTGGTGCTGGCACACCTGGTGACTGCAAGCAGAATACGGCACAGCCAGAAGCAGGCGCATCAGGAGCAGCATCAGGAGGAGGGGGCAGCGCTGCTGCAGCAGCACTTGCTCACAATGCTGTGCGTGAAGGTGTGGCAGGCAATGTGATTCCCACACAGGCAGCGGCTCCAACCCCACCCAGAGCCGTCACAACAGCAGCAGCAGCAATGGCATCAGCAGCACCGGCAAAAGCAGCATCAGCGGCAACACGCCTTGCCGCAACACCCTCAGCAGCAGCACCAGCACCAGCACCAGCAGCAGCTAGTGCAGGCAGTGGTGGCGGTGTGACGTCTGTTAGCACCAGCAGCACCACCAGCAGCAGCAGCAGCAGCCCAGCAGTCAGTGATGATTCCTGGGGTGAGCCTGACTCTGGTGTGATGCTGACTGCTGCCCAGCGCATGAAGGCAGCTAAGGTGTCTGCCAGGCCACAGCCAACACCAGCAGCAGCAGCAACGGCGGCGGGTGCAGCAGCAATGGCACGAGCAGCAGACCTGCACGCACACGTCATTGGCAAGGCTGAAGCATCAGCAGTGTCAGCGCAGGTGCAACCGGTGCCATCACACCAGCCGTTCCTGCAGCAGCAGCAACAGCAGACGGCGAGTGGTGGCGGTGGTGGTGTTGCTGCTGCTGCTGACTGTCTGCCAGAGACACCCATGCGCTCTGCTGCAGCCAGCTTCTCAGCAGCGGCAGCATTTGGCAGCAGCAGCAGCAACCATAGGCTCCTAATGGCAGACCTGGCAAGCAAAGACACTGCCAGCAGCAGCAGCAGCAGCTCAATCAGCAGTGCAAGCCTTGAGCACACCGGTGGTGGTGGCAGCAGCAGCAGGTGCAGCCCTTATGCCCCAACCCGGCTCAACCAGCTGCATCAGGGTGTGTCTAGTGGCACTGCTGGTGCTGCTGCTGCTGCTGCTGGTGTGGGCCAGCAGCAGCAGCAATCCAGCAAGCTGGCCCAGCTGCTGCCTGGTCTGGTGAGGCTGTTGGATGAGGCTGGTGTGTTGGAGCAGCAGCAGCCGGAGTGGCAGCACAACAGCGCCTGGCTCTCAGGACTGCTGGAGGAACAGCAGCAGCAGCAGCAGCAGCAGCACGAAAACGTGAAGCCTGAGGGGCAGCAGCACCACCACGCCAGCAGCCACCACCACCAGCAGCAGCAGCAGCAGGTACAGCAAGTGCAGACACACCTGCAGGGAGCCGCTGACCACCACCAGCAACAGCAAGACGAGGCTGAGGCCCAGGTGTGTGGTGGCGGTCCTGGTGGTTTGCAGCTGCGGCCTGTGGCTGTTGTAGCAGCAGCTCCAGCCACCACCAGCGCCACCCTCAACACCACCAGCAGCAGCAGCAGCACGAGCAGTAGTGCTGATGGTGGTGGTGAGGGTGGTGGCCCAGCCGCGCAGGGTGTCTCTCCCCAGCCCCCTAGTGGTTCAGATGGTTGGGCTGTGTGTGCGCGCAGCAGCCTTCAGGAGCTGCTGGCCTCAACAGCTAGGCAGCTAGAGGAGGTGGAGGCATGCCTGGCGGCACAGGAGGCAGTACTGGATGCGGTACAGGTGCAGACAGTGACACCCACCAGCACCAGCAGCAGCAGCAGCAGCAAGGAGACGCCTGAGATATCTACGACACCGGCAGGGTCTGCCGCTGCTGCTGCAGCTGCAATAGACAGAAGGCAGTCTGTTGCGGGGCATGACCACCACATGCTGGAGCAACCAGCAGCAGCAGCAGCAGTAGATGCAGAGGGGATGCAGGCTGGCAGGTGGTGGGGCCTTCACAATGCAGATGTTGGGGGTGCAGGAGGATCAGCCAGTCACAATGTGCGTTCAGGGATGGGTGGGGAGTTCTCCTTTGGTGTGTCAGGAGGTGCGGAGTCACCTGATTCAGAGCTGGGTCCCCCCTCCCTGCTGCTGCACACCCTGGGCCTAGGGTGCTGTCACCCACAACAGGACCAGAGTCACCACAGCGTACTGCAGCAGCAGCACCAGCAGCAGCAGTCAGCAGGTTACTCTGGCCTGCACAAGGCGGGCCTACCGCTGTGGATGTTGGGTTATCAGTGCCTGGGTTGTCTGTGTATGGCACAAGCAGCAGCAGCAGCAGGCCACCTGACTCTGCACTGCTGGCCCCTGACACCCCATGGCAGCAGCAGCAGCAGCATCGTCAGCAACAGCAGCCCCAGCAGCAGCAGGGGGATGTAAGCTGGTCAGCCGCTGCAGCAGACGTCAGCACCAGCACCATCACAGCGGGGGCTGCTGCTGTAGACGCTGCTGCTGCTGCTGCTGGTGAGGCCTCCTTCAGTGGATCCATCAGCAGGTCCACCTCCCTGCCCTCTGTGGCCTCTTCCATCAGCCTGGCTGGCTTCGAGCCCAGGGACTCTATCATAATAGACCCGGCGGCATCACAGCAGCACCAGCTGCAACAAAAGGCTCCTGCGCAGCAGCAGCAGCAGCAGCAGCAGCAGCAGCAGAAGGATCCTGAGAAAGTTGCGGGGTGCACCCTGGACCTGCAGCTGCAGCACCACAGGCAGATGTTGCAGCTGCTGCTGCAGCAGCAGGAACAGCTGAAGCAGCTGAGGGGAGAGGAGGAGCACCCCAAAGAGCAAGCCACTGTCGCTGGGAGTGCTGCCGTCGTCGAGGCGGGTCACTCGAGTGTTCCGCAGCAACAGCAGCAGTACATGCAACAGCTGCTGCAGCAACAGCAGCAACCATGCCAGCAGCAGCAGCAGCAATATGGCCACATTCCCACAGAGCCCCTCCACTGGCAAGATCAGCTCTGGCAGAGCCCCCAGCAGCAGCAGCAGCAGTGGCACTCTCCGGCCGCTCCGCTGCTGCAGCTGCCGCCCAGCCTGACAACCATGCGGACCAGCACCAGCAGCAGCGGCAGTGGGCATGTGGGGGGTCACATCATGGGCCAGGTACCAATGGGCCAGGTTATGGGCCAGGCAGTGAGGCCTGTGGGCCGGGCCAGCTTGCCTGGTGTGTCACTGAGTGGTGTCAGCGGCCCTGGCTCCCCCAGGGCCTCTGCTGGGGGGTCACTGCCTTCTGAGGGCTCTTCAATCAGCCTGGGCCTGCCAGAGCCCTGCGGCAGTGGAGCAACCATACAGCAGCAGCAGCAGCAGCAGCAGCAGCAGCAGCAGGGTGGTGCAGCAGTAGAATGTGAGGGTGGCAGTCTGGAGTCCCAGCTGGCACACCACCAGGAAAGAATCGACATGCTGCTCAGGCAGCAGCAGCAGCAGCAGCAGCAGCAACAGTACGCACCTGCAGGGTGCAGCAGCTACCAGAAGGCAGTCTCCCCAGCTGCTGCTGCTGCTGCTGCTGGGTCCCTGCAGCTGCCACCCGGCAGCAGGCACCAGCCGCTGCTGGCTTATGCTGTGACAACAGTGGGCAGCTTGGGGGGACACCAGCACTGCCAGACCACCATGAGAGCTAGCAGTACCAGCAGCTGCAGCAGCAATGGGGGTGGGAGGTGCTTGGGAGGCACACCCTATCTGGCGACACAGGCATCAGGCCACGTGGCAGCACCGACAGCAGCAGCAGCAGCAGCCCCAGGCTGCTGGGAGGGGTGCCTGGAGGGTGGTTCCACTGTGTCATCATCATCACAGCAAGCTGCAGCTGCTGCTGATGCTGCTGAGTGGTGGCGGCCTGCTGGAGTGGCCAACCTGATGCCACAGCAGCAGCTGCCAGATCAACCCTCACCACACGCACATGTGCAGCAGTGGGGCAGTCTGCAGCCACAGCAGCAGCAGCAGCAGCAGTGGCGGCTCCCCAGGCACAGCCTGGACTCCATGATGGTCCCCACAGACCACCAGCAGTGCACCAACGGCCTCGCACAAACTGCCGACCAGGGTACCTGGCGTGCCAGCAGCACCAGCAGCACCAGCAGCAGTACACACAGGTACAGCCTGCCAGGTGCAGCAGCAGCAGCAGTGGGCCAGGCAGGTGTGGTGGGTGTTGGGCCAGGCTGGGGCCCCAGGGCTACCAGGCAGTCTTGGTCAGGGTTTCTGGCATCAGCAGGGCTGGCTGCACAGCAACAGCAGGAGGCTCAAGCTCAAGCTGAGGCAGCAGCTGAGGCAGCAGCTGAGGCAGCAGCTGAGTCAGCGTCAACCCTTGAGAGGGAGGCGTCACTCAACAGCCTAATGCAAGAGGCACAGAGGCCAGCCACACATGCCAGCAGCCAGCAGCAGCAGCAGCAGAATCATGCATGGCTGCAGCCTCGCCCTGAGCAGCAGCAGCAGCAGCATGTGGCACTGTCCTGGCAGTACAGTTCTCAGGGTGGGTGGCAGCAGGAGCCACCTGGAGTGCAGGACTGCAATCACCATCACCAGCAGCAGCAGCAGCAGCAGAATAACATTGTTGGTCACCGTGCCAGCGTGGCAGGCACCTTCATTCAGCAGCCAGCCTGGCAAGAACAGCAGCAGCAGCAGCAGCAGCAGCAGCAGCAGCAGCAGCAGCAGCAGAAGTTGTGGCATGCTCAGCAGGCCCCACCTGCTGCCAGCATCAAGCCTCAGCACACTGCTGCAAGCTGGTACCAGGGCCCACAACACCAGCAGGAGCAGCAGCAGCAGCAGCAGCCGTTTGCTTTCAGGCGAAGCAGCAGCACCTCTGCAGCTACCCCCGGGCAGGGCACACCAACAAGACCTCCAGCAGCAGCAGCAGCAGGTGGGGGCTACCAACACTACCATGGTCTGCAGGCGATGTCACAGTCACATGGCTTTGCTGTCAGTGGTGGTCGTGTGTATGGTGCTGCTGGCTCAACAGCCCCTCATGTCAGTGGAGGGTGGGGGAACCAGCTGCAGACACAAGGGACAGGCAGCCTACTGCATCAGCTGCTGGTCGGGAACGGGAATGGGCTCACCAGCAGCAGCAGCAGCAGCAGCAGCTTCCTGGCTGTGGTGCGTCGTGTGCTGCTGCTGCTGTGTCCCAACAGCTGGCAGTGGTTGGCATTGATGGCTGCTGCAGTGCTGTGGGGTATGAGAAGGAGGGCGGCACGGGCTGCTGCTGCACGGGCTGCTGCTGCTGCTGCGAGGCGCCGCAGCTCCACATCAGGGCAGGTGTAGGCCTGCTGGACTGACTGACTCTGACTGCACAGATTGAAGTATAGTTACCATGTCATTACACTACAGTATAGAGGTTGAATGGTACAATTATGGTGATTCTGAAGAGGGGTTTGGATGAAGGTGGGGGCCAGAGGGTGAGACATCAGGTGGTGCAGGGGTTTTCGTGACATAGGGGGTAAACCACGGGCATGTGTCCTGTGCAGGCGGTTGTGAGTGCCTTGCCGCATCAGTGGCGCAGCTCAACTTGTGTGCTGTACAGCAATGTGCTCTGTCACGCTTCCTGTCGTACACACGGTGTGAAGGGCTGGCAGAGGGTGGTGATGTGGAGTGATCATTATGGTGCTGCCAGCTGACGGTCAGCGAGGGGGTTCAAGTTGTTGCCGGGCGCTGCTGTTGTCTGGCAGAGAGCGGATTGTGCAGTTGTGGTTTGGCGGCCTGAACCCAGGGTTTAGGCGTGCCGAGGTGGTTTGACTGACTGACTGACTGACTGCTGTCCATAATGACCAATGGCGTGCTGTTTTGTTGACGGAGAGTGCTATTTGTGCCATGGTGACTCTGTTTTGATGTCCATGGAAGTAGCCTGGCTGACAGCAAGCCATTGCTGGTGGCCTGCTGCGTGTGCAGCTGTTGCTACAGGGCGGTTCAGGGCAGTACTGCACTGCACTGCCAATCTGTCCTGTGAGTGTGCTACTCCCTGAGAGATGTCCATGCAGGCAGCACTGGGGAGGCCCCGGGTGGGGGTGGGGGGGGTGGGGGTGCGGGGCGCTTGGGGTGGGGGGGGGGGGGGGGGGGAGAAGGCAACAGCAGGACTTCAAGGGTGATGGTGCTTTTGCAGCAGCAACAGGCTTGGTTCGTCTGTGTCAGAGGTCAGGGCCGCATCAGCAGCCCACACAGGCTGATCGTGATGCTGGCTGTCCGTTGGTTGATCGCATGTGTTGTGCGGTGCACCGGTGCCTGCAACCTGTACAGGCGAGTTCCACCACAGATGTGTGAGGAGGCTGTGAGGTGTGCCGTCACGGCCTGGCTGGGCCAGGGAGTGACCGTCATCATGGTGGTTCCCTGGTGGTGGTGTGTGTTGTCCGCCTGTCCGGTGGTTGTGTGTGTTGTCCGACTGTGTTGTCCGGCCTCACCGTCACCAACTCATGCAATGAGGGCTGATGGCCGCAATGCATGGTGACGTGCCGTCTCTTGATGTGAAGTGTCCCTTGTGTCGGTGCAGCCTGGGCAGCCTGGCTGAGCCAGCTGTTGCAGTGCTGTGGTGTTTGCTCTGGCGCTTGTTGCATAGAGAGGCCTGTCTGTTGATGTAGCATCCGTTGTATCGCAGCTGCTAGTAGCTGTGTGTTTGTGCTTGTGTAGGCTGTAGATGTGGTCACAGGCTGGGGGCCAAGGGCAATCACATGTGGGCTGTCCAGAGTGTTCCACACAGGTGCCCTCCTGACCGGCAGGCGGCACACATCGTATGCATTGTGCTTCAGGATGGCAGATGTGGGGCTTCCAAAGGTTGCACAGCACTGCCCATGCCAATGCCCGTGCAGAGCTGTTGATAGTTTCTTATGCAGCTGTGACTGCTCAAAATGTGATGCAAAAAATGCACTTACCTTCTGTGCAACACATGCACTGACACTTCAAATTGACGCCCAGCTGGCACTGTGCATTTGTATACAGAGAGGTGTGAATGGCTAGAGTTGCTGAGTGCAGTGCACACGCCCAGCAATGCATGCGCAAGACTGTGCTCAATATCCTGCACATTTCCTGTCTGGCTTGGCTTGTTGAAGTGCACAAAGCAGGCGGTTTTTTTTTTGGCTTACTGCGCCAGCAATGCTGATGAAACAGCATGAGACTGCTAGGACGCAAACCCTGGCGATATGCAGAGCCTCTGTTGTGGTGTGCATGTAGCTGCCGGCTGGCGGCTAGCAGCATACAGCGCACGGGACACTAGTTGCTACCACTTGTGGTGTGTAGACACAGGTAGTGGTGTGTCCTGCTGCCCGGGCCAACTCGCCCATTTTTGTTGAACACATGCCTGGTCTTGGGACCGCAACAAAAACGGTAAAGGTGAAGCTGGATTGCTCTCAAGTGCTGCTGGCACATGTCACATTACATGTATACACTGTCAACCTCTCAGCAGATCGGCATGATGGCAGGAAAATGCATGCCAGGAGCAAACAGGATTAGTAGACTAGTAAGACAAGCAGAAGCTGCTAACCTCTTCCCCCGCCCATAAGTCCAAGCAGCAGCACCCTGGCACAGCTGCAGTCACTTTGCCTTCAATGTTGAAAGCCGTCAAGCATGAAATCATACAGCAAACCCCGGTAGCCGAACAGGCACGACAAAGCACGCGAAACAAAAGCACTATCCTGACACGGGATGAGTCACTATGAAAGAAGCGCCCAAACACGCACAGTACCACACACACTTGTGCTGAAGTCCCTCAAGCGCCCCACAGATGCTGCAAGCCACTGTACAGGACAGGATACCCACATGTCACAGCCTCACTGCAAAGCTTCATACATGCCAACAAGCCCCCCCCCCACTCCCTGTGTCTACACACACCCACACCGAGTCACTGTCCCACAGACGTCACCGGCAATCAATCAGCCACTTGGATCTGCATTCCTGCACATACTTCTTCTCCATACCCCCAGCCGTACCCACCGCTATGATCCTGCCCCTCATTCCACTTGCATGGGGTCAGACACAGTCCCCTGCTGCTGCTGCCCCGGCCCCTCCTGCTGTGGCTGCTGCAGCTCCTTGAGCTGCCTCAGCAGCTGCTCCAGCGTGCTGCGTGTGTGGTCCGTAATAGCCCCTGTGCGCACATAGAAGTCCAGGCAGCGCCCTGTAGCAGACAGCAACGGATCAAGGCTGCCGCCCGGCAGCAGGGCCGCCACTGATGCAGCGAGGCCCGGCCCTCCATCCCTCACAAGGAACCCCAGCAGGATGCCTGAGTACGTCTCCACTATAGAGGCCTCACTCACGCTGCTGCTGCCCAGAGCATCTGCCGCAGCACTGGGGGTGGTCACAACCTTGGCGCCCGCAGGCAGAACCTCACCCCTACTGCCTCCTCCCGCTGCTGCTGCCGCTGGGTCTGCCGCTGCCGCTGCTGGGGCTGGCGCTGCCGCTGCTTCTTCAGCCTCTGAGTGGTGCTGCAGTAGCTGCCCCAGCGCTGTCATGACAGTACACAGCAGCCGCACAAAGCTGCTGACCCCGGTGCTGCTGCCACTGGTCCCATCAGCCAACCCTGACCCAGCCCCTGCTGCTGCTGCTGGGTCCTGGTCGCCTGCTGCTGCCAGCCTCCTGCTGTGCTGGGGCTCGTTCGAAACAAGGTTCATCAGCACACCGAGGGCCACACTGACCAGCTCAAGGTGTTGCAGCACAGCAGCACACAGGGCCTCCTGGCTGCCTGCAGAGGGCTGCAACAGCCGACTGTACACGTCAGCAGCAACATCCATGCCGCCGCTTGTGCACAGCAGCGCCCCGCCCTGCTTGTTGTCATGGATGAGGTTCATCAGCACAGACAGCAGTGCATGCAGGGCAGCGTGGGACTGCTCCTGGCTGATGTCCTGCAAGAGCTGCTGCCCCACACACACCAGCACAGCGGTGAAGGGCTGCTGTGACTGCAGATCTGATGAGCCATGAGATGCACCTGCCTGCCCTGCTGAAGCTGCGGTGGCTTGCCCTGCCTGCTAGCGGGCCTGCTGACCCCGCCCTTGCTGGTGAGCTGCAGCTCTGCTAGGGCGTTGCCGTTGTCTGGACACGTGAATGTTGCGTTCTCAAGTACCAGCAGCAGCAGGTGCAGCTGCTTGGTGGCTGCCGCAGCGCCGCCGGGTGCTGCTGCTACGTCTGCCACTAGAGCAGCCAGGCGCTGCAGGGCCCCGTGCTGACGCATGTTGTGCTTCAGCTTGTCGATGGCAGCGGCCTTGCTGGCATGGTGGCTGTTGGTGGCTTGCTCCTGCAGGCAGCACCAAGCAGTGGCGGGAGGGGTGGGGCAGCTTGCTTGGCGTGGGGTCAATGTACCAACTGTGTCGATGCTGCAGCTGCAATCTGAAGCACCAAGCTCGCCCCACCAGCAGCGCAAAGCTGCTGGGGTCAGATGCTGATGGCACAGAGATCCTGTGCATGTGAGCACCATCAGCACAACAGCATCAAGCCGCATCAAGTACCAACATATGTTTGACTGAGCATTTGGACAGCGTGTCAACCCCGCTCATTCACTTGCTCTATTGGTGATTGACTCCCTCACCAGTGTGATGAGCAGCAGCCCCCTAGAGCTGTTGACTCCCGTTGATGCCAGCAGGTTGCTGAGGGGCCTCAGACCCAGCAGGCGCCGCAGCTTGGCGCCAGCACCACCCTTGGCCGCAACCTCCTCAAAGGGGTAGTCTTGCTACAGCACAAACAAACAACACAGGATGGCACAATGAAACCCATGGCGGGTTGAACAAACAGCAAACACACAGAAACACCAGCTCAGAGCACACATGCTTGATATCTGTCCTGCCTTGTTGGGTGCTTCAGGCCTGACAGCACCACATGGTTGGCATCGTGAGGGGACTGGGGCGCAGTTGCGGTGTCAGCTAACAGGGCGCTGTGTCAACATTGGTAGCTCGTCTCTAGCATGCCACCCATCACTCATCAGCACCAGTGCTGCCCTGCATGCATGACTCTTAGCACTCTCGGCAGCAGAGCAGCATGCATCTCGACTGTATCAGAGCTGCTGTCCCCACCTGCAGCAGCTGGTCCACCAGCACAGCAGCTGCCACTGATGCCAGGTAGCAGGGGTTGGCGTCCTCTGCTGCCAGGTACCACAGGCTCAGGGTGGCTGCCAGCCCCAGCACACAGTCCTTACTGGCCTTCAGCTTCGCCAGGCTGGTCAGAACTGCTGCGCCAGACCCTCTTGACTGCAGGAGGGAAGGCAGCAGCCACGGCAGAAAACGGGGCTGGTGAGCAAACAGCGCCGCAAGCATCAAGTGCGAGGAACAGCCCCGCCTTGCACCCCTGGCATGCACAGCGAGGACACCACCAACACACAACAGAACAACTAGCAGGCGCATGCAAGTGCTGAGCAAGCAACAAAGCCCACACCCCAGCTGAGACACACGTATTGTTTGCAGGCTGGCTGCCTCAGTGCAGTTGCCTGCCCAGGAAGTTGTGTGGTCCCTGGCCTTTTGCTCCCGCCACCCTTGTTTGCCTCAACCCACTGGCTGCCCACTCACCGCAGTGCCACACGCCCCTTGCGTGTGCTGAGCATCTCTGTGAGTGTGACTGCGCTGTCTGCTGTGTGTCCAGCCTGCAGGATGCTGCCAGGCCATCCATGGCGTACGATGCGTCATCCTGCAGCTTGACCAGCTCACCACGCTCTTGAGCCTGGCAGCAGCACAGCGGGGAGGGAGGGAGGGAAATGAGGGAGGGAGGGACAGAGAGAGGTGAGGAGTGCTGTAGTGAAGCGGAAACGAGGAGGAAAGCAAGGGGCCCAGCATAGCCTGTTGCTGCCATCACAGACCGCCACTCGCATGTGACAGGGCTGCCTGCAAGTGTGTGAGAAGCAGACGGTGGCCTCTTGTGGTGCTGGTGCCACACAGCACAATGCAAGGGCACCCAGCTTGATTGTCATCACACTCCCCTATAATTCAACAAACAGGGCTGATGCAGCACATGGCTGTGAGGCCACACCTCTGTGGCTGTGCCCACAAGCTGGCTGCAGGGCACACTGTCACATGTGGGGCGCCCATCATTCCTGTGCTCACCTCCATGACCGTCTGTGCTGCCCTAACCTCAGCTCCCCTGCTCCTGCAGCTGCTGCCAACAGCCCTGCAGACAGCCTTGAGCGCCGGTTTGGGGTAGGCAAGCTGAGTGCCCCTGAACTGTTGCCAGCTGCAGCAGGCGGGCTGGTGAACCCACTGGGTGGTGCAGCCTCAGGTGGGTTACTATTGCTGCGCTGCTGCTGCTGTTGCTGGCTGCCTGTGTAGTTGGGTGCTGCCCTGCTTCTTTTGCTGGCAGCCGCAGGAGGCCTGCGACCGTTGCCCCCGCTGGCTGCTTTGCTGTCAGCAGAAGCTCCCTTGCCTGTCGCGGTGTTGTTGCCTGCGACTGACCTGGCCCTGCCACCACTTGCTGCTTTGACGCCACCACTGGCTGCTTTGGTGCCACCACTGGCAGGTCCTTGATTGACACCACCAAAGGCTGCTGAGGTTGCTTTGGCTGGTGGTGCTGGGGCTGGTGGTGCCGGGACTGATGGGGCTTCAACCTTTGCTGCTGAAGGGTTCTGTGCAAGCTGCGGTGGCTGCTTACTTGGTTGCTTGGGTGCTGTGCCGTTCTGCTGGACTGTTGATTTGGATGCAGCGGTGTTGGCTACATGCTGTGCACCTGCTGGGCGGGGCTGCTTGGGGGGACTTGGCCTGCGTTCTGCTGCAGCGGGCTCGGTCACAGGTTTGCCGGCAAGACGTGCTGCTGCAGTGGCTGATGCACTGACGGCTTGAAAAGGCCTCTTGCTGCCGGGCTTGGGCTGTGCAAGAAGACAGTGGGCATGGGCTGGTCAGCAACTGTTGCTCCTGGTCAGTTGGTCCGTCGGGTGGAACATAGGCTACAGCTGGCTTGAGCCAGCTAGTGCACCAACCTGTGATGGCTGAACCCTCCCTGATGCAGGCTGTTTCCTTTGATCAGCGTCGTCCTCTTCTATGTCGAAGCTGTAGGGGTCTGCTGGTGCAACCACTGCCAACTGCTGTGTGAGCCTGCCCTCTGGGATGCCTTGGCACTCCTTTTCTCTGCAGTCAGGCAAGCTGTCTTGACTGGCCGATAGTTGTGTCTTGGAGTTTCGTCGCGTAAACTGCTTCATTTCATTTTGCGCTCTCCTGATCACTTGATTCTTTCAGTACGCTGGATGTGAGCTTTGAGGCGACCAAGCCCGCTGGCGGTCCTCTGCAGCCTTGTGTGGACATGATGCTTGTTTGAAAGCCCATGGACGTGACACCCGATGAAAGATTCAAAAGCAGCTGTCATGCACAACTGCCTTCTGCTCTTGGATCCTGTGTGACATACACCCCCAGTGTCTGCTTTTTTGTGGTGGCGGCTCTTGATGAAGATTTGGAATTTGCAAGTTGTGCCTGACACCATCCCAAACCTACAGACTGGCTGGAACTTGGACCCAACTTGGCCGCACAACACTGCCCCGACAGCCTGAGGATCACAGCGACTGATAGAGCTACCATAATTCTTTTGCACTCACAATACAAGGCGCCTTCAAGTCAAATGTCTTGAAGCGACGGCATACTTCCTCTGCGATTGCTGTGATTGGCGTTTGCTCAGTCCACAAGTGCGTCTGCCCTCGTTGAACCATCAGTCATATGCATTGCAAAGTGACAGGTGGTAGGGTGTGCAAGGTAAGTGGCCAAGATTCACAAAGTGTTTGCACGTGATGGCCACTGCAATAGCCATGGTACTTGGCAAGTGACACCTGACAGTGCCGCTGCAAGCATACTGTGACGAGGCCGCACACCACACAAATGTGCCGTCCAATCAGTATGTGAGCCAACCTACGCCACATGCATGGGCACCTGGAACAACATGTTAACCACACATTTGGGGTCATGCCAGCTGAAAGGGACAGGGATGTCTCAACTGGTGTGCATGTCCCAGCACGTCATACTATGGCAACTCCCACGTTGCGCACACAGCCCTGGCTGCGCGTCACCCGTCAGGCTGGGAGTGCAGCAACAACAACATTTGTCTTGAACAAGATAAAACTACCCGCTGCTGCAGGTAACAGTTGATGGCGCCATCACGTGGGTGGGTGGGGGGAAAGGGGGGACAGCCCCATGGGAAGTCCAGGTAGCAAATAATGTCTTCACCAACACTGCAGCATGGTGCACAACACACCCGCACACACCTGCAACCAGCTCGTAAGATTGCTGCAAGGACTAGGTGCTCAAAGATCACTTGGAACCACCGTACCGGGTGTCTAGCAACTGGTGTCTGTGCTGCTGGCTGCAGGGCACCCAGGGTGCTGCTGCAGCAACTGCAGCAGCTGGACACAGCGTGCAGCATGACAGCTACAGCATGTGCCAGCCTGAAACATGCCTTGGGCCGCTTGGGGCGCAACACACCAAAAGGACATACACTAACTATACAAGACATAAGATTTGGGGATAGCATTTGCTCGTTCCATTGACTGACACGATCATGTTTTTTCATACCAATGCAACTCACATATACACACCCGACGGTCAACCCCTGCACCAATACACAGTCATGCGCAGTGCAGCGTGTTGCTTGCTTGCTCAACGCCATCGCGGTCTATCACCTGAGGTGCCAGTGCTTGGGCAGGCCCCACTGCTGCCTGCCCGGCTGCCAGGCTGGCTGCTGTGCTGCTTTGAGGTTGCTGGGGCACCACGATGTGGCCGGCTGCTCACTCCAGCGCCTGGCTGGCTGCTGCATGTGTCATGCCGAGTGTGCTGTGACACCCCTCCGCTGCTCGTGGCCTGTATCTGCACGCCTGCTGAACCGTTGCGCATGGCAGGGCTGGGTGCAGGAGCCTGGTTGCTGGCTATGCTGCTGCACGCAGGGGACTGCAGCTGCACAGCCGAATCGTCCTCCAGCCCAGAGTCCTGAACAGTAGACAATGGCAACAAGGCATCTGTGACCTGCCTACACAAAGCTTCTACCTCTGCGACGAGGTTGGCGACATTCACCCGCAAGACCAGGTCCAACATGGTGTAGTGTGTTCAGTGCCAGTTGTGGCGGGACAAGGTGTTGAGGCAAGGGTGTGTTGCCGCCATACTGTATGCTGCTGCCTCGTGTGCGACACTAGCTCAACTTCTGAGTCAGTAGAATGCAGGTGCAGCGCGCAGCCGTCTCACACAGCTGACAAACCACCAACCCCTTGTCGGCAGTTTGACCCTGATTGTCAGGCCAGGACCAGTGTGCAGGGTCCACCTCACCTGCGCAACTGCCATGGTGTCCTGGTCCGTGAGGCCGGGCAAGTCTTGATGGTCTGCTAAAGCCGTATGCGTCCCAGCAACCTGCAAGCTTGGGGGCCTGCTGACGCTGCTGCTGCTGCCGATGCTGCAGGGTGTTGGTGGCTGCTGCGCCTGTTGAGCCAGCAGCAGCTGACTCACTGGGGCGCACTGCTCCACAACACAGCTCACACTGGCCGACAGGTGCGCCTTCTGCTCACTCTTGTCCACCAGCATGCTTGCAACTGTTTTGAGAGCTACTGCTGTTGCCTTGCTCTCCTGCTGTAACGTCTTGACTTTGGTTTGTGCGGCCTGCTTGCGCTGCTGTGCTTCTGCAAGGGCGCGCTTCAACCTTAGGGCATCACTCTGCAGCCGCTCTTGGGCACACAGGCTTGCACTGAGCTGCTGCTGTCCTGCCGACATGTGCTGCAGGAGGATGAGGACCACGCCGAGGAGCTGGGACTGCGCTGTAACAGAGCCACAGAGAGAGGAGGCCAACTGCAAGCAGAGCTGCCTTTCAAGCATCAACTGCCGTTGCGCCAACTGCTGCTGCCTGCAGGCCTGCAGGGACATGTCAATGTACAAGTGCTGCTGCTGCTTGATCTGGAGGTTCTGTCCTTGAAGGGCTGACTGTGTGAGTGCCATGGCTATGTTGCGGTCTCCCTGCAGCAGCAGGAGGAACTGCAAGGCCAGCGGCACAGCACCAACAGCAGTGGCGTAAGGTATGATTGCACGTCATGGCTTCTGAATGTCGTTGGGACGCTTTGCAGCACGTTCAGGGGCCATCTGTCGATGCCTTGAAGCCACCCATTCACCAACCCACCTGCCGATGCATCGTCTGCGCTCGCTTGGCGTCCATGTCCGTGTGGCCTGGCTCGTCTCTGTGTCTGGACTCCTTCAACGTGTGCAGTGGATGCTGTGTGTGAATGCCAGGCTGGATCGTGGGACCAGCAGTGATTGCAAGCTTTCTGAAGTCTCAGAAAGAAGAGCTCGATGATTACTTATAAAAGAAATATTGAGACCACCCGATATATATTATAATGTCAATCAGTGATACTGTCTTTGATGTGCCGTACAAGATATCGATTGCAGTACAGTTGCCAGTCATGGTGACTAACCAGGCCCCACTGGATTGCCATGCAAACTGCATACCATCAGGGCCTAAGGACCTAAGGCCCGTGCATTGAGTACCTGATTCACACTGTTACAGCTGAACCATGACTGCCATGTTTGTGGACACACTGATGATGTAACTAGGGAAAAGAAATGAGGGTTGGCGCCTGCAAGCGAGGTGCGATGGCGCAGTGCAAGCAGTAGCACAGTTATGCTTTCCCCGTGTCAACTGTCGTGCCCTAACCAATTGGACCAAGATCAATGCACACAGCAAAAACCATGACTTGCAACAGGAGCCCTCACGGCAAAGGCATCAGCTCACTCTCACACACACTTGACTCCCCAACACCATGCCCACAGATTCATTGCTTGGCAGAAGGCACCGCAGACCGCGCCCATTGCTCACGCCAGGCGCGATATTCTCAAGTCCTTGAGCAACTGCTGCCTGTCTGCCTCTCCACCCTTTACTGCCTGTGCTAATTGGTACAGGTTGTCCAGCAGTGCCACACGTAGGCTGCCAGGACCAGCAGCACCAGCAGCACCACGCTCAGCAGCCAACCTGCAAGCACAGCATGCACAGCGCAGAAGATCACACCATGGAATTCCGAGTCCAAGCAACAGGACTGACAGAGTCTGCCTCATGTAGAAGTGCAGACCGTCTGTAATCTCCCACAACATCTGCCACACCTCAGGCAGGGTGGCTGCCTCTCTAACTTTGTATATACCCACAGTGCATGTGCGCCCTGCCAGGTCCCCTGCTCACCCGAAGACAGCCAGTGCTGCTGCTGTGGCCAGCAAGGGGTCTGCTGGTGGTGCCGCACAGAACCCAGCTATGAGTGCTGTCACCGAGCAGCCTGCTGCTGTGATCTTGGTCAGCATCTCAACACCATTGCCGACAGACAGCACTTGCCGACCATCTGTCACCTGCACAGCATGCCCCACATGTCAAGCTCAACAATGGTTATGGGAGCTGTTGCTGGCACTGGTGTTGTGCCATGATCAGTGTCTTGTGGTGCCAGCCTTGACAGCCTGTTTATGTAGGACCACATAGTGCATGTGCACAACATACCAGCCTCACCCCCGTGACGACTGTCACCTCTGCTGTGACATTGCACCAGCCACAGCAGGTGCAAAAGGCCGTTGCCACCCGTAGCCTCTGCTACCAATTGCGCGTCTTGTCGGCTGATACTTCCATCTCAGCTTGACCGGCAGTGTTGTGTACCCACCAGGTCTTTGGCTCCGGTCACTGCCACAATGCACTGGTACGCTGTTGCCAGCTGCTTGGCTGCCTCCAGAGCTTCATGGCTGGCAGCAGTGCTGTCAACACCCCTGGTGTTGCCTGCAGCAACAAAAGTTAGGGAAAGCAGCGGCTGTTACCAGCGGCAACACAGTCGAACACCAGGTTGTCACTGTACTGCGCAACCCACCGTGACTTGGATGGCGGCAGTCTGCACAACAAGCTCATGTTTGGTGAGCCTTGCACTTGCGCTGCTCTATGGCTCTATGGCTGTGGATGACAGTCCCCGTGCGACTGGCTGGGGAGCTGCTGCAAGCACAGGGTGACTTGAACTTGGACTGGTGAGTTACTAACCCTCTACTGGAAGACACTGCAACACACGGTGACAACACTTGGCAAGCATGCATCGCTCATGCTGCGACTACAGGGGTTAACTTGTCGCACCTGCTGCCCCTGCCAGAGCAAGTATTTCTGAAGCATTACCGCGCACCACTGTGGGCTGTAGCTTCAGCATGTTGACACATGCAGCTGTGCGGTAGGTAGTGGCACCACAGCCGACGGGGTCCAACACCCACGGCTTGTTCAACGCAACTGCCTGCAGGTGCACCCCACACACAGATGCAGGGTGTTGTGGCATGGCCACCCCCTTGCTGGCAGGGCCAAGGCTTTTATACAAACATCCCTTTCCCCATGACCTATGGAGAGGCCAGAAAAAGAGAGGCAGCATGGGAACACGTCTGGTTGGGCCAGCTGACCAGAGGCTAATCGTACTGGGCCCAGCCGCCGCCAGCAAGCTGCCATTTGTACTATGAAGCTGCCGCTGCTGATCCTACACACGCAGCCACTGGCTGTGTGCGCTGCACCCAGGGCTGACTGTTGCTGTCACCCACCCTCATTGCAGCCAGCTTTTTTGCAGCCAGCCAGTCACTCGCCAGGGTGCCCATGTTTATGAGCAGCGCTGAGCTAATGGCCACGAACTCCTCGACCTGCAACAACAAATTTCTCTCGCCTGATCACCTGGGTGCATATGGCAGGGCCAGACAGTGCGCAGCTGCTGCTACAACAACTGTTGTGCTGTCACCTCGTCCAGGCAGTGGGCCATTGCTGGACTGCACCCTGCTGCCAGCAGGGTATTGGCCATTATGTCCATTGAGACGAAGTTGGTGATGCACTGCACTAGTGGGCTGGTAGCAACAGCTTTATGGAATACTGCCAGGGCAGCTGCATTGCAGTCGTCCATTTGAGGTGGCCACGGAAAAGTAGAACACGCCAGTTGGCTGCAATAGCTTTGAAAAGTACCAGCTGGCTGTGGTGTTGTGTACTCGCGGCTTGTTTTGCAGTGAGGTGAAAGTCGCTGGCGATCGATCAGAGTTTCTGTCAATAGCTGTGGGTGCCGAGTATCAGCCAATAAAGCTGGTGTCAATATCCTCATTCGAAAGCTTTACCAATGGTGCTCCTGTGGTGCACTTGGTGCAAACCCTGGAACTTGAACAGGTGCCAGATGTGCCAAGCCAATGTGAGCCAAAACAATTCCCGGGCACGCAGACCACCATTTCGCCATGCACACCCTGCAGAAGCTGTATCACAGCGGACATGCTACAAAACACAGATGCCAGCACATTCCACTTCATGCTGCATCAATCAGTGCTTGCCCTTTTCCACTGCCCCAAACAGCTTCGTCCTGATGTCAGGCAGGTTGGCCTCATAGGCAATGTGCACACGGTGGTCCAGCGTGTTTCGGCACACAATGCGTCCATCAGCACTGGTCAGCACCAGGCCACCCGAGCTGCATCGGCAGACAGCACACAGCAGCACCAGAGGGAGTCAGGGATGCATGGTTGATGCAAACAGACTGCCGCTCCCACCGGCTGCACCTATGACGCGGCATCATGTACAGTGGAGCAGTGCTTCCCGGCAACCCCAAACACCTCACCCATTTGCAATGCATCCATGCCTCTAGAGAGTTGGCACGCCTGTGATGACTGGAAACACTGCTAGGGCTCAGTCCTGTGACCCCCTCACCAGCTGCTGGCCTCATCCCCCTCGATGTCTGCGTTGTCCTTGGGTGCTGGGGGCAGGAAGTCACGCTGATCCAGCGTCAGTGTGGGTGCCTCCTTGCCGAATGAGGCTGTAGCAGCAGCGAAAAACACAAGAGCTTCGATGGACCACAAAGCAGCGGACGAGTATTCATCTCCATCAACATCGCCACCAGCAGGCACCACAATCAATGGAGCCAAGCTGGAGATCAACTGCATACGAACGCCGTTACTTCCGACTCATGCTGCACAGCCTGCACCTTGCACCTGCGTGCAGCCTGCACCTTGCACCTGCGTGCAGCAACGCCCTTGCATGGCCCCTACCTGCGTACTGCTTGCGTGCTGGCTCCATCACCTCCTTGACCAGCATGGTGTCAGCTTGCCGCACCTTCACCAGCGCGGTGGGCTCGCCCAGCTTGTGCATAGCCTGCAGCACGCACACAACAGCAGCAGCATTTCCCTTCAACCCTGGGGCTGCTGCTGCTGTGGGGCATGCCCCTCACTCTAAAAAACAGCTGGTGTGGGGCAGCTGGAGACCCCTTACAACAGCCGTGATGTGACAGCACACTCAGACGCAGCCAGAAGTGCCCACTAACAGACAGGACCGCTTGAGTTGGTGAAAACAAACACAGGTGTTGAAAACAAACACAGGTGTTGAAATCAACCGTGAATCAACCAGCGGCCACCACACACTGCACGCAGAGAGAAAGCTTGCACTGGCACCTCCAAGCTGTTGAGGCATACAGGCAGGCCACCAACTTCCACTGCACTACCACCCAGAGAGTGCAACGTTCTCTGTCTACACACCTGCACCAGCAGGTCCTGCAGCAGCTTCTTGTATGCTGTTGGGTTGCGTGCCAGGTCGCGCACACGCGTGCGTGCCTCCTTCACGACTGTCTGAATGGCTGTCTCACGTGCTGCCAGCACCTTCAGGCGGGCATCGTTCAGGGTCTTGGAGTACTCACTGCACGACCAGAAGCAGCAACCGTTGCAGCAACAGCACAGGCAGCAGAGGGTCACAGCTGCAGGTGTTGCGAAGGACCGCCTAAGTGCTGTAATGTTGCGTGTGTTCACATAGTGGCACAGTGCGTCTAGCTGAAGCCCAACGCTGCCTGCACGCAACCGGATGCTGTCAAAGGTCAGACGCAAGAACACATCCATGCAACAAAAGTACTGCTGGTGCTTCACACTCACATCTTCTTCTTCACCTCCACCTGCCCCTCCCTGCGCTCATACTCCTTCCTGATTTTGGCCTTCTCCTGTTCTAGCAACTGCAACTTCTCCAGGTTGAACTCCTGCAGGACAGTTGATCAAACCAGTGAGTTGCTCCCCGCACGGCCACGCTCGACATATATGACACACTTGGTGTGTTCACCCCTGTGTTCACCCCTGCACAGCGCTGTGCACTGTGCCAAAGCAAAGCACACTGAGCCCACCTCTTCTGCTGACACCCTGATCTCGTTGGCCTTCTCCTCTGCCTCCTGTTTGATGAACCGAACCATCTGCTCTATCTGACGCTCAACCTGTCCAAAAAGTCAGGGCAGGTCATCAGCATATGCTAGTGCCTGCTGCTAGGCGACCAGCGGACGATCATGGCCCCGGTTAAACGAACCTCTGCCTCATTCATGGCGCTGATCTGTTGTTACAGGAGTGGGGCGTGGTCCGTTCTGCCACAACACCGAGACGCGGGTGGTGATCTGGGTGCAAGCCAAGTGGCGAGTCTGGTGAGCAGATAGCGCTCGGAAGCCTCAAACACGTGATCTATGCATATCGGGGTGTGAGAGAGCTGCTGGTACAGTTGGGGTTGGCAAACCCCAGCTGGTTCTGTTCCCCCCACTGAGCTCACACTTTGATGAACAGCCAGCCTTGCGTTCTCACAGATACGTAGGCACATGCAAGGGTACCTCAGCAACACACTCCAACCTTTGTGTGGGTTCCTGCTCAAGCAATTTGAACAACATCTTTCTTGCAGCAGAAGTCGCAAGCGTCGCAACAGCCACAACTGCTGGCGTCAGACTGTACACTGTGTGCTGTCTTGGCCCCCTGTTCCTCCCTATTTCAGGACAGTCAAACTCATCAGGGCTGCTGCCAGGTAGGCTTCCCTTGCCAGGATGCAGCAGGTTCAGTTTGCATGCATATGTTCAAACTCCCTTCTGTCAGCAGCAAATACTCTCAACTGTCGGCACATGACCATGCACCACTGTCAGAAGCTTTGTGCGTTGCCCGGTCAGCTGCCAGATTCTGCAGTTGGTCGTGTGGTTGCTGACACTCATGTGGCACTGGCGCTATCCGATGGTGTAGGTGCCGGCCAGTGTCGTGCAACAACAGTAGACATGTCACCTAAGGGTGAAACATGGACCACCATCGAGAGTGACCCTGGTGTGTTCACGGAGTTGATACAGCAGGTTGGAGTCAAGGGGGTGCAGGTGCGCCGTGGCTGTGTGCAGGGGAAGCAAAGGTGCAGCTGCGTTGCTGACAGTCCCTCAGGGTGCATGGGATTGCTGCATGGGTACAGGCCAGCCTGGGAGCTTGCAGCTGCATTACCTGCAGCGCAGCGTTACAGAAGCATTCAGGCCATTGTGTGTGCATCCTGCTCTTTATCTGTCTGCTGGTTGTTCGTGCTGTGGTCCATGCAGGTAGAAGAGCTTTACTCGCTGGATCGGGAGTCCCTGGATGCCCTCAAGTGAGCAATGGTAGTGTGTGTGGCTGAACAAATGGCTGCCACAAAGACCGTTGAAGCTGGATACACCTACCTGCAGCAGCCTCCTTTTCATCAAGAAGAACTGGGTCCAGCGTTGCAGAGGCCCAAGCTCCTGCAATATGCTAAGCAACGAGCAACAGCCACAGTGAAGGCTGCTCAGTCTGGTACAGGGCAGGAAACCTGCATGCCTACTGGGTACCCCATAGCATGGCAGCCGCTGTGCCCGGCGTTGAGCGCTGCCTAGGCCCACCAAACCCCACTGACCACTCTCATATGTCAGGGATCTGCCCTCCACTCCTTACCACAAGCATATGATGTTCGTGACGTTGCCCCTGCCCCACCACCACCACCCTCCCCAGGCCGGTGTATGGCTTGATATTCCTGTTCAAGTGGCGGCATGAGAAGGACGACCGGCCTGTGGACACCAGCCCTGACGCCAGCAAGGTCTTCTTTGCCAACCAGGTCATCAACAATGCCTGTGCCACACAGGCCATCCTGTCGGTGCTGCTCAACTGCCCCCAGCTGGACCTGGGGGCAGAGCTCAGCAACTTCAGGGAATTCACAGCAGACTTTCCACCAGACCTGAAAGGTGGGCGTGATGCGGTGGTCAGGAGCTTGCTGCGGCCCCAGGTGCTTATGGCATGCATCACAGTTTGCATGCCTCTCATTCCGGCACTCACTACCGCTCTTTGCAAGTGCTTGGTGCAGTGTTGAAGTTGGGCTGCGATTGGTGAGGCCCACTTGCCTGCAGAGGTGACTGCACTAGGACGCTGCTATGGTGGCACCCCCTCCCCTCCCCAGCACTGCTGACAGGTAGTGTGGGGGTCAATGGAATGGTGTGCTGTGTCTGCAGGCCTGGCCATCAGCAACTCTGACAGCATCCGGACAGCTCACAACAGCTTTGCGCGGCCTGAGCCCATTGTGCCTGACGAGCAGAAGACGGCTGGCGATGATGATGAGGTCTACCACTTCATTGGGTGGGTGACGGCAGCGGCTGCTCCTTGGCTGCTGCCAGCAGTTGCCAGGGCAGTGAAGCTCTGGCCATAGCAGTCTGCAGTGTATCGTCGCGCTACGGCTCTGTTCATCTGGAGTCGGTGTTGTTACTGCTACAGCGCGTGCACGTTGTCTCTGTGCGAGTCGGAAGCAAGCACAGGCTTGTGATCGTGTCACGCGCCTGGGCCTCACTTGCAGCATTACCTCACTGCGCACGTGTGTGTGCCTGTTGTTGCAGCTACGTGCCAGTTGGGGGCAAGCTGTATGAGCTGGATGGGCTGAAGGAGGGGCCCATCATGCTGGCTGACGTGTCGCAGGTGAGCCGGCAGGCGACCAGGTTGTCTGCAGCCACCACTTGCCTGTGCGTCACTCAGCCCTGAATACACTTCAGCTGCATGTATACCTGCCTGTTGTGCAACAGCTCGTGCAACCTTCTGGGAAACTGCAGTGCCTGACGGCTGCCGGGTAAAGACGAAATGCACGTCATGCGTCTGGAGAAATCTCCTCAAGGCTGCCCGTGCGTATGGCGCACGCCGCCTTTGTTGACTGCACCGCTGGCTGCATCTTTGCCTGCCCCCCCCCCCCCAGGTGGACTGGCTTGAGGCAGTGGCCCCTGAGATCCAGGCCCGCATCGCCCGTTACTCAGCCAATGAGATCCGCTTCAACCTGATGGCAGTGGTGGCTGACAGGCAGGAGCAGCTCAGCAAGCAGCTGGCAGTGGCCAGGGTGCGGCGGCAGGCGGCAGCAGCCAAGCTGGGCCTGTCAGAGGGGGGTGGGGACGCAGCTGCTATGGATGTGGATGAGCCTGGGAGCAGCAGTGCTGCTGTGGCGGAAGAGCTGCCGAGTGATGAGGAGGCACTGCAACATGTGCTGGCAGAGGCAGAGGGCGAGATTGGAAGGTAGGCACCGGTGGTGATGACTCTTGCACGTGAATGTAGCAATCTAGATCCGCGTTCATGAGTTCGGATTTGGGCTGGTTTGGCAATGTCTGTACACAGCAAGGGACGGTGTGAGGGTGAGTTGCATCAAGCATTTACACACAGTATCATGACGACATTGATGTGTTGAGCGGGTTAGGGTGAAGATTTGGCAGGTCGTTTTTGGGCAGGCCGTCTGCCCTCTGACCTGAGCCGCAGGCCTGCTGCTGCTTCAGCATGCTCCCAAAGGCATGCTTGTTGCTACATGACAGGGGCCTCCACAGGGTGGCATACGGGTGCACGCTCACAGCACAGTACAGCTCAGCGCCTCGTGCCAGCAGGGCCCTCCTGGGCACTGGCTGTCATGTAGCTGCTGCCTGATGAATGTATTGGCTCAGCCCTGCCCTGTGTGTTTGCTGCCCTGACTTGTCGAATGCAGGCTGCAGGATCAGCTGGCTGCTGAGAAGCAGAAGCGAGCCAACTGGCATGACGAGAACATCCGGCGCAAGCACAACTACATCCCCTTCCTCTTCAACTTCCTGAAGCTGCTAGCGGAGAAGAAGCAGCTCAAGCGATTGATTGATGAAAAGCTGGCAGCCCAGAATTGAACATGATTCCTTGGACCCCTCCCTTGCTTGGTGTTGTTTGTTGCGTTTGTTGTACAGTGGGGTGGCAGCAGTGAGCAGTTTTGCCTCTGATGTATTGCTGGTACATTGGGAAGTTTGAGGTGCTTGGTTGGCTTTTGTGCAACCAGTCCGATTGTAGCCTGCTATAGGCCTACTGTAGAGTAGCTACTTTGACCCCGTGCAACAAACCAATGTCTCTCCCTAAGACAGCTTCACTGAAGGTTTGAATGTTTGCGGCTGCAGGTCAGTCCTGTGTCCTTGTCGTTACTTGGACCATCGCACCCTTGGGTGGCAATTGTATCAGGGTAGCGTTTTATTTTGAAGCTCAAACACCCTATTCTTCTGAGGGGGGGATCGAGGAGCAACAATACGGTTCGAGGCAGCTCGGGGGAGGGGGGGGGGCAACTGAAGTCTGGCCCGCCCTGCAGGGAACTAGTGCACAACACAGTGGGAGAGGGGGGGAGCAAAGAGCACTGTTGCTTGGAAGCAGGCTTCCCCCGGGGGAGCAACTCCACTCTTGTCACAAACGAACAGGGTACATACCTTCAACTAAACGCTACCCTCTCAGGTGTGCAAATTGCAGATGACATGAAGGGCACGTGCTGTGTGGTTGGTGGATAGAGGCAAGGAGAGTGCCAGTGATAAACAGGAATATAGGCATCTTGTGTGGCTGGCTGCAACACCCTGACCGAAGACAGTAGTGAGTCATGCACTGCAACCATGTCCATGCATATGTTTCATCTGACCCATTCGCTGATCCTCAAGCGCCTCATTATTGCATCAGTTGACATTTATACGAAGTAAAAGGTATTTCAAAGGCCTTACCATGGCCTCTGAGTGCTGGAATGCCAACCGACACAAGGTTGGTGCCGGATTATTGTGTTACGCTGATGTGGTGCATAAGCAGATCGAACGTCCTTAAGTACAGACAAGACGTCTGGAGAGCGACACGCAGCCGGTCCATCCGCAAACGAGACACATCTATCGTTGTGTACTCACTCGCTCGAAACCGTGGAGAACCGTCTGCCCTGGGCAGCCTGGTGCGTTACCGTTCAACCTTGACATTCCTGCTTTGGTAAGTAACGTGGAAGAGGCTCAGCAACACGCAGCTTTGGTTCACTTCTCTAGTGGAGACGTGTACGCAATTCGTGATCAGGCAAACAGCAGCAGCCAGGCGGAGCGCGACCCTTCCTTAATCTTTTACTGCCTATGTGCATTCATATGCGCCCGTCCGAGACTGCATCAGCGCACTTCCACACAAGGTTGACGAACTGTTGCGCAGACAGTTTGACTGCAGAAACGCACAAGAGCCAGTGTTTCTTTCTCTGTGTTACCTCACCCGTTCCTGACCCGCTGCTGTCTCTGCTTGCAGGATTGAGCAAGCGCACAATGTCCAGTCCAACATCCTCCCAGTCATCCGGCAAGGATGGTGCTGTGGTGACACGAGCAGCAGCTACACTGACCGATTCCTGCTGAGTGAGCAGTAATCCTCACAGGAAGGTTATGCTGTGTACAAGGCTATACAACACATGCCTTAGCAGAATCAGTGTGATAGTTGACTAATCATGTTGAGTCAACAAGGACTCTGGGTGATATCAGATCATGCCAGATACTGCTGCGTGGCAGTGCTATTATTGGTGGTTAAGTGCTTGGGAGTTGTATGCGATGAGTTTGGTGCTGCGATGCACAGGATCACTGGCGGGTTCAGGGTTTACCGCCTGCAGTGCCGATTCCTTTGTGCCGCTGTGGTGCTCTGTGCGTCGCACTCGGCTTTGACAGTGCTTGGTGTAAACTTCTGGCAGTGTTTCCCGAGTACTCGCTCATTTGAATCCCCAATTCAGAGCGCACAGGTGCAGCAACCAGCCCCAGCAGCGACCTGTGGTCGAACCGGGTGCCTGAACATCACTCATACATTCATACAGCGCATCAACACTTTGCAAAGGACTACAAGTGAGTATCTGCTACCCTCAGAGCAGCCAGCTGGCTGCGAAGCATCATTGCTGCAAGCTTTAGGCAGCAAACCACAAGCCGAGTGCCACATTTGCATTTATACACTTGTAGTAGCTCGCTAGTGCTCAACTGCGGGCGCTAGTGAAAGGGCCACTAGTGGGTGGTGGGCGCTGCCACGTGCCTGGCTACTGGGGGCATCGCGGCGCGTCTAGTAAGCATTAAGGTGTTTTAAATACTATTATAGTTTACTTGCGTGGGTTTTTGGGAAGATCCACTGGTGCATTTCAGAGCTGGCCCATTTCCAGGCTGGCTTCTTCAGCGGGCAGGCGTGGACAGCAGCCATTTCCAACGTCTGGATCGCTTTCGGAGCAGTTCCAATCGGTGGTTCGGCAAGCTGTTGGTCAAGTGCGTGCGTCGGAGGAAGCAGGTGGCGCTGACAACCAGGAGAATTTGGGCTCTGGACTGATCAGCTACTCTGGTGACCAGGATCAGCACATTGGCGAGCAGCAGGAGGACAGCACTCTTGTTTTCACCAATCCACTCTTCGAGCAGGCCACCAGCAGCATGGCTGGCCTTGGCAGTCTGTCTTTTGGGGGCAAGCTGGACTCTGGAAGCAGCAGCAGCAACTCCATGATACCAAAGCTATGGTCTGGACAGCCTGGAGTGGATTCCTTCGGAGAATGGCAGCGTGCTGTCAGGTGGAACCAGGGCCAAAAGCGCAATGCAGCCATGGACAAGAAGCTGGACAAGCACTCTGGTGAAGAGATTGCCGAGATTGCCCAGTTGACTGTCATACGCTCCGATGGTGCCAAAGCAGTGGAGCAGGCTGGGCAGGTCTTGGAGAAACATGTCAGGGCTGCTGACCAGGGCTGGTATCCTCCACAGGAGCTGGAAGCAGCTGCTCTGGAGTTTGTGCGCAAGCGTCACCCCAACAGTGACTTGGCAGAGCAGACGCTGGCAGCATTGATCAAGGAGAGGTATGAGAAAGTACACATTGCTGCGGTTGCCAAGGGCTGGGCACTTGAGGACAGTGTTGGGCTGGAGCAGGCGCTGACAGCAAACTCTTCGCCACTTGTGCAGCAGCAGGACTCAACTGGCAACAGCAGCGGCGGTGGCGGCGGCGGCCTGCCTCCTGCAACAACAGATCCTATGCAAACTGCTATGCTGGGCTTCTTCAAAACGCTCAGTGACAGGCTGGTCAAGAGCACGCAGGACAATAAATACTTCATGACTGTGGGGATGAGGAAGTGGAGCCCTCACAGCTGTGTCATGGAGCTTTTCTGGTGTATGATGGACGCAGCATACGGAGTGGCCAGCAGCAAGGAGCAGGCTGAGTTCTACCAGCTGCAGAGTGAGGGTTCCCAGGGCAGCAGGCAGGTGCAGGAGTTTGCGCAGCGCGTGGCAGTGCTGTATGAGAGTGTCAAGACACTGGGCATTGTGCCAGCAGGTGCAGACATTACCACCTTCTGCAAGGGTCTCAGCAATGCCAGCAGCAGGCAGTTTGCACGGCAGCGCAAGGAGGAGTACTATGCGTCCAACAGAACTCACATTGCGCTGGAATCACTAGCTGACCAAGTTCAGCAATTCGAGAAGAACCTCCACCAGGATGGCGTGCTGGCGCAGCAGGCATTGATTATGGTGGGCAACAGCAGTGTGGGAGCTGGAAGCAGCAAGAACGCCCGGCGCGCAGGTGAGGAGAGTACACTGGTGCAGACGCTGCTGCGTTCTCGCCGGGAGAATGAGGCTACACAGCAGTACCTCAGCAAGATGGGTGCGCGTGAGAAGCTGCTCATCACCAAGGGCTTTGACATGGCGGAGATCGACCCCAAGGACCCCTCTGCTGTCTGCCTGGACTGTCCTGCAACAAAGCGGCCACACCTGAACCAAGACTGCAAGGGCAGGCGCATGGCGGGGCTGGCTATGGCAGCAGCGCAGGAGGGCAGCACTGCCAACAAAAGCAGCAGCAGCATTGGCAGCAGCGCTGGAACCTTGGACGTCAACACGCTGGCAATCATGGTGCAGCAGGCAGTGGCTATGGCAGCAGCAGGAGCAGGCGCAGCACCGGCAGGACTGGGGCAAGGGCTGCCAAGGGCTTACAACAAGCCAGAAAACAGCAGGGGTAACAGGGGCTATGGTGGCAGCAACGGCAGGCAGCAGCAGTACGCAGGGCCACCTGGCTTGGGTGTTGGGTCAGCAGTTATGGCGTGTGTCATCTGTGGCTTTGCCAAGGGCCACTCAGATGGTGTCTGCTATATGGACAAGCCAGAGCTGGCTCCAGAGAAGTGGGAGGGCCCCACGGAGCGTGCACCTGAGCAGGGGATGGTGCACTACATCTCCCGCTGCATGCAGCAGAAGCTGAAGCCACGGCTGGGGCGTTGCAAGGAGCTGCTGCGGAGGATGATGCAGAGCAACAAGCTGCCGCCAGCTATGCAGCAGTTCATTGGACAGCACACACAGCAGCAGCGGTACATGAACATGGCTTATGGCGCAGCAGCAGAGCCGTATGGGGCTTATGCAGCTTACATGACAGGCATGGGGTCTGCTGGTTCCAGCTACTGGCCCATGGGCGGCTCGGCAATGCAGCAGCCAATGGCAGGGCTGCCACCCTCTCACACACCGCTGGCTATCACTGGTGCAGTTGGCGACAGCACCGGTGAACAAGCAGCAATGATGGTGCTGCCGGATGCAGGCGGGTATGTGAGTGAGGAGCAGCAACAGGAAACAATGCACTTTGGGCCCTCTTTCTGTTATGTGGGCTTAGCAGACTGGCAGCAGGATCTGGCAGGTGGGCTCTTTGACTCAACGGGACATGAGTATGCACTGGTTGGGACACGTGCACAGGCAGGAGCTGGTGCAGTGCAGCAGGGCAGGGTTGTCAGGCAGCCTGTGCCCAAAGGCTTCCTACCACCCTCAGCTCTTCCTACAGACCTGAATGCCATGCGTTCCATGCCACGCATCACCAATGCACTGGTTGCTGGCTTAGGAGAGCTGGACGGCACCAGCAGGGGGCTACTGCACACGCTGCTTGACATTCAGCGGTTTGTGGCGAGCAGGGTATCTGCTTTTGGAGACCTTCTGGGTGTGCAGGAGGCTGGTGGAGCACATGGTAGCAGCAGTGCACAGCAGGGAGGGCAGCAGGCTCTGCAGGAGGCAACAGCAGCAAAGGGTACTGCCAGCATGGTGTCCAGCAGCAGTTCTGGGCGCTGTGGCCCTGTTGCAGCAGCGGCGGCAAGCAGCCGCAGCCTCCTGGAGTCAGTCATGCTGCAGTATGGCTTCAAGCCAGTGGCAATCGATTACACCCTACGCCAGTCAATGCCTGTGACGCTGGACTTCCTGGTGGGCACGAACAAACAGGAAGGATTGACACTAACAACCCCGGATGGGCGTGATGTGCTAGTAGATATGGCGTTCCAGGACTCAGGTGCCACACTGCTGCTGTTCACTGAGGTGGCTTGTGGCGAGTGGGGTACTTACATCTTCAGAACAAATCAGGTGCCGTCTGTCAAGGGCATTGATGGGCTGCCGTCCAAGAAGATTATCGGCAGGACAGGACCGCTGGTTCTCACACTTGCCAAGGGACACCCACTGGCAGCAGTCCTGCCCGTTCCGTGTGCTTGGGTGCTGGAGGGAGACGCGGGTGGCATGTTTAAGGTGTGCTTGGACAAGAAGACACTGCTGCCGGTGTTTGGGTATGTGGATCCAGCCCTCAACATGCTATGCTTCCGTCCCAAGGCAGCACAGGGCAGGCTTGACATTATACACGGCATTCCCGTGCGTGGCTATGTCAAGAACGGCAACAGCAGCATCAGCAGTGGCAACATGGCGGCTGCCACCATCTGGGAGGAGGACAGCAGGGACACAGAGGAGCTTGAGGGCTCAGCAGCAGCAGTGCCGGGCATCAACTACAGGCCGTTTACTGCAGAGGAGAACACTCTAGCCAATGCAGAGCTCGAACGGCTGCTTCAGGCAGGAGTTATCACAGAACTGGATGCTGGGCCATTTGAAGTGAACGATCGCTGGTACTTGGACCACCTGGGCCTGAATGGTGGTGTGCCACAGCAGGTGCAAGAGGACTTGGACAGCAGCAGCTCCACTGGGTCAACCGCTATGCCTGAGCTGTGCACAGGCAGTGACAGCGACAGTCTCCCAGAGCTGGTGGATGCTTACAACCCAGTGACTGCTGACATCGAGTATTTCAGCCCTCATGGCAGTGCAGCAGATGCTTGGCTGCAACAACAAACTGGGGGTGAGCACAACAAGCGCAGGCGCCGGCGTGGGCGCGGCCGCAAGGGCAGGGGGCGGCAGCAGCAGCAGCAACAGCAGGAGCAGGAGCAGGAGCAGGCAGAAGCACAGCAGCCACTGGAGGAGCCAGCAGGCAAGCTATGGGGCTTTGACTGGTCCAAGGCTGCTGGTCAGCTGCTGCCGGCATCAGCTGGATCACGACACACATGGTGCTGCTGCTGCTAGGCATGTTCCACTTCTTTGTGGACTTGCCGCTGAGGAAGTACCCCTCAAAGATCATGCGTGGATTGGTCAGCATGGCGGGAGCAGCAGTGCGCCCAGGCAACCCCAGTGTACACCCCTAGCAGCAATCTGAGCAGGTCAGTGTTCTACTGCGTCAGTGGTGGTCCAGACAGAAAACCTGGCCAATGGCTCCAAGCCCTCCAGCAAGCTTGGCTCCCTGAGTGCCATGACCAGGAACAGTGAGGGCTACGGCACACACAACAGGGGCAAGAAGAAGCTCATGATCCAGGCTGAGCGCAAGATGGCACCCCGCTTCCTGCTGGGAGTGTTCCTCACCATCTTCATGTGAGGGCCGGTGGCAGCCACACTCATGACGCTAGCCCACACCTGCAATCCCACTGCTGACTCAGCAGTGCTAAGTTGGCAGTGCTCACAGCTTGCTGCAGCGGTACATTGCTTTACTTACCACTGCCACCCCAGAAACTACTCCTAGCCCTGATGTACAGCAGCAGTACACTGACTGCCACCAGCTGTCGCAGACAGATAATTTTGAACGTTGTATGGCCCAGACTATGACCCCAGCTTTCACAAGCTGCACAATAACAGTGGCCAGTTCCAACCTGCTCTACAAATATTTGCTGACTGACCCTGCTTCGCCCTGCGCCTTTCCTCTCGCTTGTGACCTGCAGCAACTACATTGACCGCACCAACCTGGCCTTTGCCTCAGTCCAGCTGAATGCTGACATCGGCCTATCACCAAGCATCTACGGCCTGGGCTCAGGGCTCTTCTTCATCAGCTATGCTTGTGAGTGGCACCTCGGCTTGGACTCACCAGTCCCAGCTCCTTGCACTCAGCCTTCCAGCGTGACTTTAGCGCGGCTTTAGTGCTGCTGGATACCTCCCTGGTGCTCCTGGGCGGTTCACCAGTGCAGTGTTGCATACAGCCTTCCAATAGCTGCTGTTGACACCAATGCTGACCCCGTCCTGACCCCATCCTGCCTTGCTGTGCCCCTGTTGCTGCCCCCAGTCTTCCAGCTGCCCAGCAACATTGCCCTCGACTTCTTCGGCGGCCCCCTGTGGATCTCCTTCATCTGCGCCACCTGGGGAGCAGTGGCGGCAGGCTTTGCAGGCATCAAGAACGAGGCCACCTTCCTCGCCCTGCGCTTCCTGCTGGGCATCTTTGAGGCCGGTGCCTTCCCTGGCATGGTGTACTACGTGTCCTGCTTCTACCCCCGCAACAGGACCCAGGTGCCCATGACCGCCATTGTGATGGGTATCCTGGTCAGCCAGTGCGTGGGTGCTGCCATGGCTGCCGGCTTCCTGTCCATGGACGGCATTGCCGGCATGCGCGGCTGGCAGTGGCTGTTCCTCATTGAGGGTCTGCTGTGCCTCTGCGTCTCCGCCTACTGGTGGTGAGTGGTGACATGCTGCACCTGGAGACCGCTGCTGTTTGAGCGATGGCAGATGCATTCTTCACCTTCTGTAGTTTGCCGTGACTATGGCCTATGGAGGGTGGCGGTTGATGGCTTGGGGGTGTGCAAGCCAGCTTTTGAGGCGTGGTTGTGGGTGGGGAAAATCAGCATGCTTTTGCTCCATCCCTGTCCAAATCAACCCTTCAATCCACAAGCTGACAACTGCTCCTGCTGCTTGTCTGGCGCTGTCTTTGCCCGTGCCCAGGTTCTGTATGCCCCGCTCCATCCAGTCCATGAAGTTCCTCTCTGAGGAGGAGCGTGACTGCCTGCAGGAGATTATGGACGAGCAGGCAGCACAGGAGACACAGCACAAGGGCGAGCGCTCCCTGGCAGGCTACATGTCCAAGATCAAGAAGGCCAGCGCCAACCCCATCACCTTTGCAGCTGCTGCCTGGGGCTTCTTCTACTTCTGGGCTTAGTGAGTAGCAGAGCTGCGCGGGAAGGGACCCTTGCAGAAGCATGACTATATTGTGTAGCGTGCTGGCGACAGTCCCAACAAACAGCAAGTGTGCCTGTGTGCTGTTGAAGATGCATACACGATCAGGAATTCCAGGGAGTGGCTGACTGCTTCAGGGTGTGCGGCATCTGCACTGTTCCCTAATTATCAGTCTGCTGCTCTCAACACAGCAGAGAGCCTAGTGACTGACTTCGTTTCCAGCAGTTACTGACCGGTGTGCTCTGTGCTGCTGCCTGTCCTCGTGCCTCTGTCCTGCAGCTACGGCATTATCTACTGGGCACCCATGTTTGTCAACGCTGTGCTGGGCAAGCCCCTGGCCTCAAAGAACACCAAGGCCGACGTCACCACCGTGCTGCTCACAGCCATCCCCTACGCCTGCGCCGCAGTCTGGCAGGTGCTGTACAGCTGGCACTCACAGCGCCGTGACGAGAAGCGCTGGCACGTGGTGGCCTCCTGGATGTCTGCCGCCATTCTCATGTGCCTGCTGCCCACCGCCATGCAGACCAACACCACTGGGGCCTTCGCGGTGTTCATCCTGTGCACGATGTTTGTGTATGGCGCCTTCTCCATCAGCCAGAGCTACATCTCTGGCCTGTTGGGTGCTGAGCGCGGCATGGGTGGAGCTATCCAGAACTCCATTGGTAACCTTGGTGGCTTTGTGGGCCCCTATGTGATCGGCGCTATGTTTGAGAAGACCGGCACACACTTCAGCGGCATGTATGTCATGGGTGCTGGTCTGGCTGTTGCGTCCCTCATCGTTGCTGCGTACTTGCCACGCTGGTCTGAGGCTAAGGCCATGCCACATGCGCCCAGCACAGCAGCTCTTGACGGCAAGTCTGTGGGTAAGGGTGATGCAAAGTCTGTGGATCAGGTTTGAGCAGTTGTGGCTGAGAGTGTGCGCATGCAGAGTGCGGCGTGACTTTGCGTGCTCGTTGCATATCACCCGCGGTAGCTGCATGCACAGGTGCGTATGCGCATGGCAGTTGGGCGTATGCCGCACGTGTGGTTGGACGTGTGCTGAACAACACAGGCCTCCTTATGGGGTGAATACTGTGTGTGGGCAGCATGCAAGGGCTGTGTGCTTGTGCGAGAGGGCGTATGCCACGCCAGAGCCTTTCTGGCAGTTTTTGCCCAGCAGAGTTGTAGAGCATGTGCAGGCGTCTGGCATCACCAGGTGTTGAGCCGGCCTGGTGATGGTGGGGTGCTGATTGATGTTGCCGCAAGAGGTCTCCATTGAAGAGTGAGTGGGCCCGGACATGGGCAGGTTGCAATTTTTCCGGCGGTGATGCGGCATGGTCCCTGTGCTACAGTGACGCGTGTGCCTGCAAGCCACCTCCTGTTGGGTTTCATATGTGGTGCATCAACCCACGTGGGTTGGTGGTTGCGTTTGACTGAAGTTCAAGCAGCCACGTTTTTGTATGCTGAGCTTGGCTTTTTGTACTATGGTTTCTGTCCAGCTTGTTATTTGTCGGTTATGTTGGCGGGTGGTTTTGCGTTGGTGGATGTGTCGTCCCCCTGTTCGGCACTCATGGTCTGTCCTATTCGGCACTCATGCTCTTAAGATGAGGAGCGTCTTCTGCCTTGGTGCTGGTTCACTCGCCACCACCATAGCTACCATCAGAGAGAATGCATTCACATGCTGCGTAGATGCATGACAGCCACTGCTGCATGACACTCACATGCTGCAGAGGTCTGCATGCGAGCCACTGCTGCATGACATGCACTGAAGTAAGGGCAGGAGCTTGTTTGTGTATTTGTTGTTCAATTGTATCTGTTTCGCAAACTGGCACTTCAACTCCCACTAGTCCTGTTCACTGGTTCAGCTTTCTCTGGTCGTGTCTTCTGGTCTTGTCCAAGAGCAATGATAGCGTGATTATTTGGTGCAGGTGGTGTATCACCCACCCATTCATCACACTGCCAAGTGTGCTGTGTACTGCTCATGACCACCTCCGAAGGGAAGGATGTGTGGTCGTGTTTCTACATTCAGCAGCTGGTTATCATCTGCATTGTGCTGCCTGAGGCAGTGCAACCTGTTAGCCAATGTAATGCAGTTGCTATGCTGACATCGTGGGATCATGGCACGTGATGGCGGCAAAACAACTGGCAATGCATGCACATGAAGTGACAGCCAAAGCCACATCGGCGGTTGTGCATTCCAAGGCAAAGATCATATCACATGTTTCATTTCACATTCACATGCCTGCAAACACCGTAGCAGTAACAACATAGCAGCAGCTGTCATAAGGAAATGTGCAGTGACATGAGTAACGCCATATGTATCAAGTCAATCACGCCTGAGCCACACATGCTTAGTGCAAAGTCATTACCTCACCACCACAGCATCCGCCTGAAGGATGGTAGCCTGCGCGCAGGCGTCAAGCCGTTTGTCATTGAGAGCAACCCTGTGATGCCGTACCACTGGCCGCTCAGAGTGGGGGACAACCTCACGATATGCCAGCTAGTGCTGTTTACCCTCTGGGCACAGGCTGTGCCTACCCTTGGGGCAGCAGTAGCCTGCCATGGTCCTTGCCGTCACATGCACCCCAGCGCATGCATAGGGTGTGAACAAGTGCTGCTGCGCTCAACAGCAGTGGTGTCTTGGTTACACAAAGTTTGTGCCTGTTTTGCTACTGTTCTGACATGGCACAGGCTGTGCCAATGCTCTTCTGCGCACATGCTGGGCGCAGCACCAGCTTGCATGTGGGGTGGTTATGAGTGCGGGTAGTGAGCAATGACTAATGATGGTTGAGGTCTGGTGTGTGGACACTGGGCCCCACTCCCGTAGACTGCGTCAAACACAACCACAGCCTGACCCCTCAGCTACTTTCTCTGTGCTCATTACTCTAGGTCCCAGGCATTCCTAGTTCAAACCACTGGCAGTCTGCACAGAGTGTCGTATTACAGGGAAGTGGGGCCAAAAGGAGCAATCACTGACAACTTTACACACCTCAGCCAACCACACAAACCCCCATACAACTTCACAACCAGCAATCAAAACCGGCACAACACCAGCGTCTGCCACCACTGCAGCTGCTGACCGTCAGGCTGACTGCACGATGCAGTGCGCCACAATCAGAGCCCTAAAGAAGTTCCAAGACCTAGGAGCCTGCTCGCTCTGCTGGCCGCTGTCACCCACTCGACTGCTATATGCTGATAGTAGCCTCCTCCATGCACAGCCAGCAGCCACACCTGGCAACACAGAGCTTGTGCTGTCCTGGCTGGTTCACCTGTCACACTATACTGGCGCATGCACCTCACCACCACAACATGCAGCCCTCAGTCACCTCTGTCAAGGCGTGCTGTACACCACCGGTGTGCATAGGGACAGGGGAGACGCGGTAGCAACAGCAGCAGCGTACGTGACCAGTATGGGAGGTGTACCCTTCCACCACATCAACTGCGGTAGGTGTGCCTACTAAGCATATCTGTACTGCTCAGGGTAATTGAGCTGCTGCACGCCAGGCAGGAAGGCACTTCGGTACACAAACCCCCACCGCTTTCGGCGGGGTGCATGACAGGACCATGATAGGGTTTGGATTCCAACCACAATTGGTACTCCGTGGCCGCCAACCAGGCAAACCCACATGACAGCACCCTTCACCAGGCATGGTGCTCAGCGGCTACCCCACCACACCCACCCTGAATCAGATTGCACCAAGGCCCTGCTAGGCTAGGGTGCCAGCATAGCCGCGCAACCCCTCAACGCAACACAAGGACACACACGATCGTGCTGGGGTGCCAGCATAGCCGCGCAACCCCTCAACGCAACACAAGGACACACAAGATCGTGCTGGGGTGCCAGCATAGCCGCGCAACCCCTCAACGCAACACAAGGACACACAAGATCCTGCTGAGGTGCCAGCATAGCCGCGCAACCCCTCAACGCAACAAAAACACACACACACACGATCGTGCTGGGGTGCCAGCATAGCCGCGCAACCCCTCAACGCAACACAAGGACACACAAGATCCTGCTGAGGTGCCAGCATAGCCGCGCAACCCCTCAACGCAACACAAGGACACACACACGATCGTGCTGGGGTGCCAGCATAGCCGCGCAACCCCTCAACGCAACAGAAAAGACACACACGATCGTGCTGGGGTGCCAGCATAGCCGCGCAACCCCTCAACGCAACACAAGGACACACACGATCGTGCTGGGGTGCCAGCATAGCCGCGCAACCCCTCAACGCAACACAAAGACACACACGATCGTGCTGGGGTGCCAGCATAGCCGCGCAACCCCTCAACGCAACACAAGGACACACACGATCGTGCTAGGGCGCCAGCATAGCCGCGCAACCCCTCAACGCAACACAAAGACACACACAATCGTGCTGGGGTGCCAGCATAGCCGCGCAACCCCTCAACGCAACACAAGGACACACAAGATCCTGCTGAGGTGCCAGCATAGCCGCGCAACCCCTCAACGCAACACAAGGACACACACGATCGTGCTGGGGTGCCAGCATAGCCGCGCAACCCCTCAACGCAACACAAGGACACACACGATCGTGCTGGGGTGCCAGCATAGCCGCGCAACCCCTCAACGCAACACAAGGACAAACACGATCGTGCTAGGGTGCCAGCATAGCCGCGCAACCCCTCAATGCAACACAAGGACACACACGATCGTGCTGGGGTGCCAGCATAGCCGCGCAACCCCTCAACGCAACACAAGGACACACACGATCGTGCTGGGGTGCCAGCATAGCCGCGCAACCCCTTAACGCAACACAAGGACACACACAATCTTGCTGGGGTGCCAGCACAGCCTTGAGCACCAAGGCTACTGCTGACTGTGCCATGGATGCCCCGTGCCGCTGAGCCCAGGCTGGTGACAGTACCATGGCTGAACCCTCACATTGCACTGGTGTCCAGCCAGCTCCTGCAGCAGGCCGTCTGAGGCAGCTCCGGCACCAGTTTTGCACTTGTCACTGTGGTGGTAGGCTTGGAAACACCCGCGGCAGCAGTGGCGGCAGTGGGCAACACTGCTCAGTATACACGTTGCCAGCACGTGATGACCACACCCCAGCTGGTTGGCCAAAAAGGTGGCCGAGGGACCAAAAAGGTGGTCGATTGTGGCCATAAATGCGGCCGAGTGACCGTAAATGAGGTCGAGTGTGGGCCATAAATGAGGCCGAGTGACCGTAAATGAGGTCGACTGCTGGGGTTTGCTGCTTGATGTACTGCAAGGGCCGGCCAGACCCTACCTTGCATGTGTAACACAGCTCCGGCATCAGCCTTGCACTTGTCACTGTGGTGGTGGGCTTGGAAACACCTGCAGCAGCAGTGGCGGCAGTGGGGAACACTGCTCAGTACACACGTTGCAAGCATGTGATGGCAACACCCCAGCTGATTTGGCCATAAATGAGGCCGAGTGACCGTAAATGAGGTCGAGTGTGGGCCATAAATGAGGCCGAGTGACCATAAATGAGGTCGACTGCTGGGGTTTGCTGCTTGGTGTACTACAAGGGCCGGCCAGACCCTACCTTGCATGTGTAACACAGCTCCGGCATCAGCCTTGCAGTTGTCAGTGTGGTGGTGGGCTTGAAAACACCTGCAGCAGCAGTGGCGGCAGTGGGGAACACTGCTCAGTACACACGTTGCAAGCATGTGTTGACCACACCCCAGCTGATTTGGCCATAAATGAGGCCGAGTGACCGTAAATGAGGTCGAGTGTGGGCCATAAATGAGGCCGAGTGACCATAGATGAGGTCGACTGCTGGGGTTTGCTGCTGTGTGTACTGCAAGGGCCGGCCAGACCCTACCTTGCATGTGTAACACAGCTCCGGCATCAGCCTTGCACTTGTCACTGTGGTGGTGGGCTTGGAAACACCTGCAGCAGCAGTGGCGGCAGTGGGAACACTGCTCAGTACACACGTTGCAAGCATGTGATGGCAACACCCCAGCTGATTTGGCCATAAATGAGGCCGAGTGACCGTAAATGAGGTCGAGTGTGGGCCATATATGAGGCCGAGTGACCGTAAATGAGGTCAACTGCTTGGGTTTCTGCTTGGTGTACTGCAAGGGCCGGCCAGACCCTACCTTGCATGTGTAACACAGTTCCGGCATCAGCCTTGCACTTGTCACTGTGGTGGTGGGCTTGGAAACACCTGCAGCAGCAGTGGCGGCAGTGGGAACACTGCTCAGTACACACGTTGCAAGCATGTGATGACCACACCCCAGCTGATTGGCCAAGAAGGTGGCCGAGGGACCAAAAAGGTGGTCGAATGTGGCCAGAAAGGTGGCCGAGGGACCAAAAAGGCGGTCGACTGCTGGGGTTTGCTGCTGTGTGTACTGCAAGGGCCAGCCAGACCCTGCCTTCACTGTGTGTGGAGGAGCTCCCGTTGATGTTGGGTCAGTCCTCATGTTGGGCCCCTGTGCGGGGTGCTGGGCGTGATCCACACCTGTGACATCCAACAGTGTGAAAAACAACAGTGTGTAAACATCAAACACCCAGTCAACCAAGGTGTGTGCAGGCCTGGCACAAAACCCATACGCCATCAGGAAATTGAATACAAGCCTTGAAATGTCAACTGCAGGGCAATCCAGTGTGGTGGCGCTGCACATGTCATGCAGTGTGTTGGGGCGCACCCCCACTGCCCTGCTGCTGCTGCTGCTCCTACACCCACAGACTGCTGAGCCAGCAATATAAGCTGGCCTTCGGCTGTTCCTGTCATACAAAGTGCGTGTAGCACCTATTTGTGACCACACCTTGCACTGCATGCTGTGCATGCCAGTCTGAAGGGAGCCGCTGCTGCTGCTGTGGTGGGCGGGTGTCAACAAAGTGAACAGGGCGCTCCATGGTAGTAGAGGGCTTGACATCGGTGGCACACGATAGAAGAGACTCCACTTCACTACTCTGTGCACTACTCAGGGCTGCCAAGGCGCCCAGGTGGGCAGCTTCCGTCCACTTGAAACTGCGATGAAATGCAGCACTGGCTGAGCAAGCCGTGCGCGCTGTACTTGGAATGGGCCCAAACTGAGAAAAGACACCCGTGACCATACCTTGTAACTCTCGGCCCTGCTTCTCGCTCCACCTGTCCGTGTCCTGCCCATCCTTGCTGTCAATGCAGGCTGGCCCCAAGAAAATGCTTGTAAAGTATGTTGGCTGAGTGTCCTTGAAATATTCCGGAACAATTTATGGGTGTGTTCCGGCAGGACCACCAATATGTAGGGGCAATCCCAGGCTGTAGCAGGCTTGCAGAACCTGAACCCGCCTGAGCTTGGACGAGTGTTTGAGGCTATATCCTGGTAATATGGATGTTTGGAATGCAAATTCAGCAGTAAAAGAGATGTGAGAGCACCAACCACCAACCGGGAACCCAAGCCAACCGGGAACCCAAGCAGTACAAATCTTGTCAGAGCGCCACTTACCCGCGCCACAAGACTCATTGACCTGAGCTACCCTAGGGCGTTCCACTGCTGCGAACAAAAGTGCCAGACTTCAAGCCTCATATGAGAAGGGTAATTTATGCAAACCCAGCACGTCGGCATGCAGGCGTTTGTTCATCCTGTTGGTGTGCCACCTGCCCTCACCATCATCCCCCAGCGATTGCAAGCGGTTTCATGCGCTCGTTTGCAGCATCTACAGCTATTGTTGCTCCTCAGGCAGAGGTGGGCTGCTGATTTCAAAGCCACGGAGGCCTGCCTCTCCCCCTCCCGCCAGACTCATTCTCGACAGCAACCCAAGCAGCCACCTGGTACATAGGAGTACAACAGATATTTCCTTTCAATTATTTTGAGGGGCAAGGCAGTGGCACCAGGTGGGTCATGAGTCCGACGTGACAGCATGTGCACAGCATGTAGGTTGGTAGTTGGCTTGCAGTGTGCCAGGCCAAATCTGCTGGTCGAAACCTCCAAAACTTGCAATTGAATGTATCTTGTGCTCTTGGTGCTGCTTGTGTTGCAGCTTCTGCAGGTTATGCGGTTACTACACCGTGAAGGATTTCCTTTGGAGCCTTCTAACCTACTGACGCTGGGGTTGTGTGCTTGCATGTTCTGCTGCTCATATGGTGCTGTAGGTAATGCGGATACTACACCGTGAAGGATTCCCTTTTGGGCTTAACCTACTAAGGCCGTGACTAAGGCTGGGGTTGTGTGCTTGCGCGTGTGTGTCCTTGTGCTGTGTGGTTGTGCAGGCGGTGCTGCTTCTGCAGGGAGGTATCCCTTGGGGCCTTCTAGCCTGACGCTGGGGTTGTGTGCTTGCGTGTGCGTCCCCCCCCCCCCTGCCATGCAGGGTGCGGTCATGGCAGCTTTTTGCCATCTGACGAGCCACTTTGGCAAGGGCGAAACCGCACAAACCATCTGAAAGATGTGAGACAGTGCCCGGAACCGGGGAGGTAGCAAGATTTCCTGTGGAGACACTGGGAACACACAAAGATGGGAACACAGAACACAATGTAACTAGCACTGGGCACATCTGAAAGATGTGCTAAAGCCTCATGGCCTTGGGTGTTCAAGGATGGCAGACGGTTGCAAATTATTCCTGTGTGTGCAGTTGAGTGAGTGGTGGTCGTGGACACTGCTGTTGCAAACGTGCTGTCTTGTACACCCCCACATGAGAAAAGCAACAGTACTGCAACCTGTCCTGCAGGCACACACCACAGCAAGTGCAATGCAGCACTGCAACCAGCTGCTCCAGTGCAACCTCTCACATCAGCCAGTACACCAAGGCTTTCCTGTGCCAGTTGCTTCTCCTCGTATTTCAGCCAGAGCTGGGTCACTGCAACAGGTTACAGAACCGATGGGGCATACCACAGCTACAACCTTACAACAGCAGCACAAAAGTCAAGGCCTATCACAGGCTGACCAACAACATCAACAACTCAAGCAACAGCCATGAAGCCTCAGTTCCCAGCCTCTTGCTTGTAGGCGTTGCAAGTCAACATGCAGGCAGCATGCGGTACCCACCCATGATGCACATGGCTGTCCAAGCCACCACTTGGGCTTGAGATCACGACAGTCACAACAGCCAAAACAATAGGCAGACAGCAAAACTGCGAGCTTGACATTCTCGCCTGGCAGCACCTCCCACACAGAAAATTTGGCAGCAGGGCCTTGGGGCATGCTACACTCCCATCAGGCACACTGATAGCTGCCAGACTGTACACCAGGCATGTGTACGCCTGTTGTGTGACACAGCTTTACAAAACCACACACCGCAGTTGCAGCACGCAATCTGATGCTGCTGCAGATGTGGAGCCATGGCTCACATGCAAAGGGCCGCGATGCACCTCCTGCACATCACCCTCGATGCCACCTACACAGCACTATACCGGCACCACATGCCTACCATTCCATTCAATGAAAGACTTCCGCAAGAATTGTCATCTGCCGCGCCAGCTGACAGGCTACACCTCTTCGATCAGCTCCTGGTCTTCTAGCTCAGGCAGTGGGAAGCGCAGGATTGCTGCCACGCCTGACAGGTTGTTGAGTGCCTCCCCGCTGACGTGCATGCTGCTGAACACGAGCGCCTCCCCTCCCGCCTCGCGCACACCCTCAACAAGGTCCGCATACTTCTTGCGCTTTGCAACATTGTTGATGCGGAACAGCTTGTCTGCAGCAGCAACACAGCACGGCACACAGTCAGGGTGACATGGTGACGCACAGAGAGACGGAGACGCAGAGAGGCAGGACGGCAGGCCGACAGCGTCAACAACGTCGACGCTCCACACTTCCAACGTGCAAGTTCTGTCCAAAAACAACAGATCCTCAGTGTTCTTGACGCGCAGGGACGCTGCACATGAACTGGCTCGGTGCTCTTGCGCCCATGGGCTGGGTACATCTTGACCCAACCAGCAGCAAACCTGCAGCCTAAGCAGCCGCTCGCCTGCCAGCGCACCTGATATGAGCAGCGTCTGTATCGCGCCCAGCTCAGCAGCAGCCAGCACGTGACCAGGACCGTAGAAGGCGCGTGAGGAGTCTGCGGTGAGCATGGTGTAGAACTCCTGCAGTGCCGACACCTCCCTGGCAGCCTTGGTGTCCTTGATCTTGCTGGCTATGGCAGGCAGTGCCAGCACCTCCTTCAGGGAGTGCTTGTAGGCACTGGAGGCCTGCAGGGCCAGCCACAGCACAGCACAGCAGGGCGTCAGTTCAGCAGGCAAGCAATAGCACGCCAGACCTAACGCGCACTTCGCAAAAGTGCCCAACCAAGGGTCACCCATGTGCAAACTTGCAGCGCACCAGCAGGCGATGCCGGTGACAGCTAAGCTTTATGATGATGGTGACAAGCATGCAGGGAGTCGCAAAGCCCCGACATAATTCACCATGCAACCCTACATTTGCTAGTACACTGGAGGGTGCTGCGACTGTTCCACACAGCAGAGTGGGGCTGGTCAGCTCACCGATGCTGTGAAGATGCTGGCCTTGTTCTCAATGAGTGGCCGCACGTCCCTCTTGACAGCCTCTGCATCCAGGTATGTCTTGAAGCTGTCCTTGGCAAAGCCAGGCCCAGCAATCACCAGGCACTTGACGATGCTCCAGTCAACGTGCCGCACCACTGCAGACAACACCTGCGGTCATCATCATCAGCAGCAGTGGACGGGCCTTCACCCTTCCATGCACGTTGCCTCCATGCGCTTTGCACCAGGTGAGGTGACGAAGGGAAGTGCCACCAACATTGCAAACACACCATGCGCTGCGCTGCCACCACTCAATGACGTAATCACTGTTGCGCCTACATGGGTGACATCATTCATGTAGCAGCCATATGCCAGCAGCTGCACAGGTATGTTTACCTGCACCCCACAAAGGCATGCACCCACACAGCCACCCATGCCCCTCTGCTGACCTTACCTGGTCCATGAACTTGTCCCACGCCTTGTCATACCCAGCGATAGCAGGGCCCCTCTTGCGCGGCAGGTTGGCCTCGATCTTTGCACGCACCAGTGTGGTGCTGCTGCCAACAAGGCACAGGTGCGCCAAGCCCTCCTGCAGCAGCAGTGATAGCCCACACGTAAATCATGCGCAAGCACGCAGGCAAGGCGGGCCCCAAGGCCTGCTTCTGGGGCGCAGGGACAGCAGTGACGGCCTGCTCTGTGCGCATTACATCCATGTAGGCGCTTGATGCTCCCAGGCAAGCCATGCACCCTGCCCTGACGTGGCGTGCCAACCGAGATGCATTGAGCCACCAGCTATCAACTTTCTTGCAGCTGTACCAGCGTGTGCCATGGTAAACGCCCGTTCGGCCAACAGCAACACGTCCAAGCAAGCGGCGGCACACACCAAGCATTGCAGGCGCCCACAGGAGCGGCAGCACCAGCACAACCTCAGTCCAGCTGACACCCCTGCTGTGTTATACCGCTGTCTCACCGTGATGAGCAGAGCTGCCAGGTCTGCTGAGGCCTGTGGGTCTGTGGCCGTGCGTATGCGCTCAATGTCCAGGCTGTCCCACAGTGCCTTGTGCAGCATGAAGGAGCGCCCGGGCTCCAGCTCCAGGGTGTGGTAGGCACCCAGCTTCACGTGCTCAGACTCAGTGAGGTTGCGGCCCTTCAGGCGAATGGAGCTGCCTGCGGGGGGGAGTGTGGCGCAGATCGCATCCAGTGTGTCAGCGCATGTGCCAGCACCATGCACACAGGTTGCTGATGTGTGGAACATACACTCGCCTGTCGACACACACAGCGTGCCACCTGCAGTTGTGGAGCACTGTGTGTCCCGAATGCACCTGGCCGCGGCTCGTCACCCGCCCTTGCAAGTGACAGAATACAGTTGAGGCATGCGCTGGCCCACTGCATGCACATCCTGGTGGACACCCACACACCGACTCGCTAAGGTTGATTTCTACCTTCTGAGGCACCAGCCTGCAACCAGCTGCTCTAGAATGACGATAACATCATCAACGCTTCCTATCTGTCTCCACATGCCGAATTGCAGTGCACCGACATGCATGCAGCAGATGCTGTGCACAACCAGCGCCAGCAGTCTGTGTGTCTGTCTCACCGTCAGGGTCGAACTCTATGCCCTCCACCTTGACGGTGAGCTTAAGCTTGATGCGCTCACTCTCACTGCCAGCAGCTGAATCCTTGGACACCTTGCGGAAGGTGGTGGCAGTGACATGGTCGCCCTCACGCACCAAGTTGTACACGTGCCACATGTCCTCAGCTGCACACAGTACACGGCATGGCAGCGGTCAGCAATAAGCTGCAGAGGGCTGCCCTTGAATGCAACACGACAGACATTGCAGCGCAAAGCCCACTCACAAGGCACAGAGTGTTGACACATGAACTGTATGTGCGTGACTTTCAGTCAAACCCACTAGCAGATAACCTGCGCAAGATGCCATTATCAGTAAGTGCAACTGGCCTGAGCATACAAGCAAGCATATATTATTGCACACCCCGTTTAGCAGCTGCTTTCGGCCAGGCACATATGAATGGGTATATAGTCAGCTATGCACACAGCACAGCAACCAGCTTCAAGGGAGCCTCACCTTCTTCTGGCACCAGCTTGACTTCACCCTCTCCATTCTTCACAAAGCTCCTGTGGAGGCACTTCATCGTGCGTTGCTCCCGCTACTAGATTCCCCAAGTCCTTGCTCCTGTTGCTGCTCCTGTTACTGAGCTGCCTCCTCACTAGCTCAACCCTGAACGCTTCCAATACTACTAGGACTGCGTTTGTCGCAGCCCACCACCTCACCCCCTTCCCAGCAACCGCCGAAGCTGCTGCTGCTGCCGCTACTGCTGTGAGCGCTGTTGCGGCTGCTACAGCTGCTATGGTTGCCGCCTGCTGCCTGCCCCTGGCCCTGCCCCTGCCCAACCTCAGCCGCCCTAGGGCTGAGTGCTGCTCAGGTAGACCACCCAGTAGAGGGCAGCAAGCACGAAGCTGCAGAATGCCACCACGCTGACCCAGTAGGTGCCCTGACCGAATGGGTACCGGGAGTGCTGCTTTTCAACCTTCAGCTGGTGACGGCTTAGCCCCCCCTTATCCTTTGGTGTGGTCTGATCCCTGTGGCGAGCACTCAGACCAATGGTCTTTGTGTGCTGAACTTTAGGGTCGTTCCTCTCAGTGGGGGTGGGAGCCTGGAAGTGCTGGGTTTCGCCTGCAGCATCATTGCAGGAAATACCATTGACGTACTACCAAATAACTGATCAAAAGGTAGCTGGGGCGAACAACTCTTGGAAGTGTGAGCTCCGAAAGCAATGCTCACGAGATCGTTCAAAGTGCGACTCCAGTCCGACGCACAGACGCAAACACGTCCAGCAAAAGCACACAGACGATATACAGGACAATGTCACAGTATTGACCGGCCATTTCACCCACAGGGATTGCCAAGCATGTTCCCGACAGAAGGTGCTGCGTGTACTTGGTACGGTGACTTCCAAACCTTACCAGAGCGCCTCCCCATAGTCAAAGAATGGGCACAAAGCAGTAGGATGCGATGAGAGGTCGCCAAGGGCTTCTCCTGTCCTCGATTGGCCAACCACCTTTCCGACACTTGCTTTTGCTTCGACACCAATTGTCAACAGAGGCACAGGTTATGATCACAGTGATAGTGTCTGACAGCGAATAGAAACAACGGTGATCCTGCTGAGCTGCTTTAATGCCAGCCTTGCCATATACCCTGGCTTCTTCAACCTGAAATGAAACCTGTACAATACTTAAACCCAGGTGCCTCAATTGCAGAGTGTGCGCCTGTCTAAACAGTCAATGATTAGACAGACGTGGGGAGTTTGGCTCTTGGAACCTCTCCGTGCTTGCTTGAGGCCATGTGGCCTCCGCAAATAATCCGCAAATACATGCAGCATGCTGGTGCGCACCAGCATGGTGCCAAGTGGTGCTGCTGAGTCAAGGAATGACAGTATGCTATGCTTGTGCATAGGCTGCTATCACAGCGGCACAAAGTAGGTACCCATTGGTCCCAGTGCCAGTCTGAGGCACACGTGCGGCCCTAGGCCTAGAGTGTTGCATGAGTCCTAAGATCCGCTACCAATGTTGCATAAGGCTTACCGCGGGTGCTCACGGCCCTATCTTAGGACTCATGCAACACTGAGGCCTCACATCACCAACAACCCCTGGTGAGGCCGGTCACACAGTGCTTGTCTTCACTGAAGGCTGGCATGTCACTCATTCAAGGGTCACACTGATGCATGGTGGCCAAGTGCCAACAGGCACCAGACTCATTGATGCCAGCACAAGAAGGCGTCAACAAATGGCACAGGTACCCCAGCACCCTGGCGGAACCTTTTCTGCGGCAATTTTTTCTCCCGCAGACCCTTCCTGCCGACGTGCATGCTGCGTGGCCACCTGGTACAGCACCAGCTCCACCTCCTGCACAACAGTCAGCAGCAGCGTGCTGGCAGGAGTTTCACTCTGCGTGTGGCAATCATCGCGATCATGTTGATCATGCCTGTGCAGCTAAGCACACAACATGTGCATGGCATGTATCGGCTCTTCACGCGGTTCTGCTGCTATCTGTTGTTCGTGCAAATGCACACTCACTGCAACAGACGCCCACCCACCTCAGCAGTCATCAGTGTGTCTGCATGCAGTGTGCCTGGCTTGTGCAGCCCTCCAGACATGGCTGCACCACCTGCAGCAGCTCTGCTGCAGTGCTGCCTGTGGGCTGCAGCGCCGCACGCCCACTGCTGCGGCTGCCCAGCACCTTGCTGGCAGCAGCAACCGAGAACTCCAGCTGTACTGCCTGCAGCACCCGGGCTGTCCTTGTCCTGTATCTGTTTCTGTTTGCTGCTGTTGCTGCCGCTGCTGCTGTTCCCACTGCAGGGTGGTGTCAAGCTGCTGCTGCTGCTGCAGGGCGCCTGCGTGCTGCAGCAGCCTGCACCGCCGGCATGTGCTTGCAACATCGGCTGGGAGGCAGCAACTGCGGTGCCACACTTGCTGCTGCTGCCGCCATGCTGCTGCTGGGTCTGCTGCTTCATGCGCGACTGCTGCGGCAGCTGCTTTTGCTGCTGCTGCTTGAGTGCTTTGAAGAGCGCTGAAGCTGGCAAGCCCATCAACAGGCAGCACTGGCAAAGGCCGGCCGCACTGTCGCCCACATGAACACCTGAATGACAGATACACAACCGTTGTTTGGCGATGTGCTTTGCTTGGGGCATGTGGAGACCCACCAATGAGATGCTGCTGATTGACAGGTCATCTCATTGGATGCGTCAGCGCTTCAAGCTGGTTCTGCAGTTGATGCATTGGCGCCTTGGGCGGGCCTGTTATACTGGCAGCAACAAGACAGTGCTGCCACAGAGTGCCTTCACCCTGCTCACCAAGGAACGTCCTGCATATGCTGCCTGCATACGCATGCACTGCTGCTAGCTGCTGGCGTGCGACCCCAGCACACAGCAGCACCACCAGCAGGCTGAACTCTGCACAGCCCACCTGCAAGTCAAGGGGCCAGAGCAATCATTGACAGTCACATCAGCACACCTGCTGTGGCCCTGCCTGTCTACTGCAATGCAACAGCAGGGTTACGGCCAGATGACAGGCAGCACAGGCTGCTGCTTTGTTTTACTTGCTTTGGCCTGACTGCTGGGGCACAGCGATGCATTCCAGCATACTCACAAAGCCGCAGCTGTGAATATCCAGCGACGCCCACAGGTCCCAGATCTGCCATTGCTGCAGGTCTGTGAGCCTGCTGAGCAGCTCCAGGAACAGTGCTGGTTCAAGGCCCCTGGGGCAGCTGCCGGGGTTCACCAGAGCCAGGATGGGCAGCTTGCTGAAGGTGGAGCAGTGGGAGTCCCAGTACTGCAGGAGGGACCAGTGGGGCATGTGCAGTGCTGCTAGTGTCACAGGGTGTGAGTGGGGCAACCAGCTGGGCTGGCACTGGTCTGGGAGGGTGTCGCATGGATTGGCAGCAAACAGTGTTCTGCTGGGCTGTGCTGATCAGTCATCCGTACCTTTCTGATGCAAAGCAGACCTTCACTGCTGCTTGCTCTGCTGTACAAATCTGGTGTGTGACCTGCCGACCTGCAGCAGCAGAAAGATACCGGGCAAACAAGGTGCAGTGCAGACCAACACACAATGGATAAATCCCTGCACTTGCCGCATGCATGTGTGATAATCCACTCAGAGTGCAGGACTGACGATTACTCACCTTTGCAGATTGCTGTTGGACATGCCCAGAATAACCAGCAGCAGCCGTGTGTCTCTCAGCTGCATTTACATCTGCTCCTGGATTTCAACTGGGGCTCTGGCTTCACCCAATGCTGCATGCTACTTTTGTGATTGTGCGTGCATGTGCTGCAGCTCCACTACTGTGCAAAGGTGTGTTGTGCTGCACGAAGGGCGATCAGATTGATAGGAATATGCGTGTTTATGATTGTTGAGCATACAGCTTGCTGATTGGCCTGGCAGCGAAAGAGTGGAAGTCCAAGGAATAATGCAAGCAGACGGTACAAGCGGCCAAGGTGTGAAGATGCATGTATTGATAGAAGAAGGTTGTGAGCATTGCACCTGGTAAGTCTTCTACGATCAAATACACGGGTAACAGGAACCTGGAGGCCAGTCAAACAGTTGTTGACCAATCGCACAAGCTGCCAGTTGTTTGTGCAGTCACGCGCGTCTCTACAAAGCTCTTTCTGCAGTCACTGTCTGGGTTGGTGTCAAGGCGGAACTCGCCGCCAGTTAACTCCCAACCAACAGGATCCACACAGCCACATACAATGGCTCTGCTCACCAAGCAGTCTGCGGGCTGTGCCAGCTTCACCAGCAGGTTTGTTCAGATGCAATGTACCATGCAGGCCGCTGAAGGCTTTTGGCAAGTAGGGCGTTACTCACCCAGGCAAGATCTGCTGCTGCCCCCACCCTTTTTGGTCTGCAGGGCACCCACCCGTAGGGTGAGGCAGGTGGTGCGCTGTGCGGCAGCCACCGAGCAGTGTAAGTGCAGATGCCAGCTCTGCAGGTGCCGGTGCAGGCAATTGCAGCACATTCTGTGACCAGTGTTCCTTGTATTTGTTTGTGCAGCTGTGCTCAAGGTCGACAGGAATGCCAACTTTGGCAAGCTGCAGGCTGGATACCTGTTCCCAGAGGTGTGTGTGTCATGCATAGACAACGGTCTGGGAACCCTGCATTGACGCATAACCAAGCAGAAGGCATCAAACTGCATGTGCGCGCAAGTAGGGTTGCGCACACATGACATGCACCAGATCACTGTATGTTCCCCAGCCTGGCCTAGGCGCATGCATGCATGTCAGAGCTCAACAAGGCGGTGTGCACAGCATACATTCCATCAATGCACAAGCAGCTGTCACTGTGTCGCAGCACTGACATGCAGCGCTCACTTGGGCACTGCTTTTGTCTGCCTCCAACTTGCTGCTTGCGCTTGTGCAGATTGCCAGGCGCCGCCGTGCCCACCAGGAGGCTCACCCTGATGCTCAGATCATCAGCCTGGGCATCGGTGACACCACCGAGCCCCTGCCTCAGTTCATTGCAGACGCAATGGCCAAGGCAGCTGCAGGCCTGGCAACCCGTGAGGGCTACAGTGGGTGAGTGATGCTGACACAGCAGCGGCAGCCAGTGCAGGCAGCTGAAGTCACTTGCGCACAAGCATCAGCGAGCCAGCATTGAAGGGCATGCATCTGTAGGTGCTGCAGGCACCAGCAGTGGCTGAGGGGGCCGGCTGCTTGCTGTGTGTCACAGGTATGGGGCTGAGCAGGGCCAGGGTGCCCTGCGTGAGGCCGTTGCCAAGACCTTCTACCCTGGCATGGTCAACGCAGACGAGGTGTTTGTGTCAGACGGCTCCAAGTGCGATATCGCACGCCTGCAGGTCAGTGGCTCGGTGACGTGTAGCGGTGACGTGTAGCGGTGGGAAGGTGGCAGCTTGACAGCAGCTGCCATGGCTGCTGAACCCTTGGCAGCATTTGGAGCACGTATCGTCAGTGAAGCAGGTGTGTAGAGACAGCAGTGGCAGCAGGGCAAACATGGCCGCCACAAACGTGCATTTGTGGGCAAGAGTGGGGTGCTGTGCACAGCAAACACAGCAAGTTTCTGAAGCTGACCAAGGATCAGTCAGCGGCTTGCAGCTTGTTGCATTGGCGGGGCTGGCTCACGCGCCTGTTCTTGGGCTGTGACCAATTGCCGACAGATGGAGTGCAATGAGCCTCCTGGCAGTAGGGGCCCAGCACAACAGTCCATGGTGTGTATATGTGCAGGTGATGTTTGGCCTGGGCAAGAGCATTGCTGCCCAGGACCCCTCCTACCCCGTGTATGTGGACACCTCCGTCATGATGGGCAACACTGGCCAGCACAACGGCAAGGGCTTTGACAACATCGAGTACATGGTCTGCACACCAGAGAACAACTTCTTCCCTGACCTGGCCAATGTAAGTGCCGTATGAGTGCTGCTGCCAGCTGGACACTTGCGTCCGGCACTGCGGTGGTACTTTGGGGTGCTGACTGAGGGGATACCTGGAATACATGCGTCAAGTCTCTGTGTGTGGCACCTGCATCAGTCACACAAACATGGCCTGCCAGCCTGTCAAGACGTGACTGTATGGACGCAACTCGCACACATACAAGGCCCCTGTTCGTTCGCTTTTACTGCAAGTGTGGGGTGCCTTCCAGCTGGTGCTGCACTCGCTCACTACAGCGGTTGTGCTGTATGCTGCTTTGTTGCAGACCAAGCGCACTGACATCATCTCTTCTGCAGCCCCAACAACCCCACCGGAGCTGCAGCCACCCGCGACCAGCTGAAGCAGCTGGTGGAGTTTGCTCGCAAGAACGGCTCCCTCATCGTGTATGATGCAGCATACGCACTGTACATCCAGAACCCAGACTGCCCCAAGTCCATCTTTGAGATTGAGGGTGCGTGGCTGACTCAGCCGTGTTGGCTTGCTGACGGCGCTGTGCTTTGTTGACATTGCTGGAAGTGCGTTGTCAATGTGGCCGCATGAAAACCTTCATCGAGCGTGGGACGCGGCTGCGGCAGCCACTCGCGGCTGCTGGTGGTCGTGTGGTTTTGGTCGTTGGTTGCTGCACCCCGCACCGGAGTTTCCGGACTCGGAGGGCGGAGTTGCACAAGGAGTGGCAACTGGCGACTTTGTTGCAGGATCAGCACCGACGCTAGGTGATGTAGCTGATGGCGTCCTCCGAACAGCTACATCACCTGGCATCTGCTGATCCTGCAACACAGCTACCAGCTGTCCTTTTGTGAACACCATATACCAGCTGTCCTTTCCGAGCCTACGGATGACAACGGGCTCATGCTGATCAGAGGGGCTCACGCCCATGGGGCTGGTGGGGTATCTTTGCCGACGGCTGTTTGTATGTGCTCCGCACACAGGTGCTGACGAGGTTGCGCTGGAAACGTGCTCCTTCAGCAAGTACGCTGGCTTCACTGGTGTGCGGCTAGGCTGGACCGTGGTGCCCAAGAAGCTGCGCTACGCTGACGGCAGCAGCGTGCACGCCGACTGGAACCGCATGATGACCACCTGCTTCAACGGAGCATCAAACATCGTGCAGGCAGGCGGCCTGGCATGCTTGCAGGTGGGTGCATGCACTCACCAGTGGTTGGCTCATCAGGAGGTGCTTGCCGTCATTGGTACTTGGCTGCCTGGCCTGCATGTTTCGCCTGTGTCAGAGGTCTTGCCAAGCGGCTCTCGAGTCAAATCACTTGGGGTGGTGATGCACACTGCACCGTTGCTGCTGGTGAAGTGTGCCTGCGTGTGATTTGCCTGCTCTTTTACCACTGGTAGCTGACTGCATAGCTGCTGCATTGCTGCTGGTCCTGCTACTCTTGCCGGTTGTGTGCCGCAGCCTGAGGGTCTGAAGGAGATGTATGGCCTCATCAACTTCTACAAGGAGAACGCCAAGATCCTGAAGGACACCTTCCAGGAGATGGGCTTCAGCGTGTACGGTGAGCAGACACAGCTTCGTGATGTGGTGACTGCATGTTGTTGCACGTCCTCCTGTGACCAGGCGACTCTGACGCTGCAGTGGTTAGGAGACGCATGCCTGCCATAACCTGCATCTTGGCACTATTGACTTGGCAGCAGTAGTGTCCCTTTAGCTTGTGGCATAGTTGTCATGCTGTCATGCTCATGGTGTTGAGGCTCTCACTGATTGGGTGCTGATGCTTGTCGTGGTGTGCCCCCCCAGGTGGTGAGGATGCCCCCTACGTGTGGGTGGGCTTCCCCGGCAAGCCCAGCTGGGATGTGTTTGCTGAGATCCTGGAGAAGTGCAACATCGTGACCACACCAGGCAGCGGCTTTGGCCCCGCAGGCGAGGGCTTTGTGCGTGCAAGCGCCTTTGGCAGCAGGTGAGGGCCCGGTGGCAGGGCGCTGGCCTGTGGCTTCAGCATGGGTGGAGCCGGCAGTGTGGTGGGCTGCCTGTGCAGCATACGGTGCGGGTGATACCTGTAGTGCCCACATGCCAGTGGCGGCTAGAAGGGACAGAGATTATCAAGTGCTGCATAGAAGCACATGACGGCGTGCAGTGCATCTGGACGATAGTATGTTGCAGTGATAACAGGAGGGCAGATGTGGCAGGGCTGTGGTGATTATCTGCATGAAGGGCAGGCGTGGAGGAATTGAATTATGCTTTGCCTGGTTTCTGTGTGTGCAGGGAGAACATCATGGAGGCAGTGCGCAGGTTCCAGGAGGTGTATGGAAAGAAGTAGGTGGCGCCTGCTGTTGATGCTGGGCTGGTGTGAAGAGTGTCGAACCCACCTGCTGATTCTTATGTAACGAACCACCACATCAGTGGATGCTGATGTGAGCGCGCTGACCAGCATAACACGCAACGCGCCAGGTGGCTGTCAGGGGTGAGACATTGAAAAGATAAGGCGTGCACACGTGAGTGTTGAGTGTTGAGCAGTGGAAAGAGATGTGCCAGCGCTGTACAGGGCCTTTCAAGTTTTCCCACGGGCCTTTGCCAGTGCTATGAGTGCGGCATTTCAGGGGGGGGGGGGGGAGTGCAGAGTCTCGCAACACCAATTGGTAGGTCAGTGGCCCGGTCCGCTGTGCGTACAACACAGCACACAAACTGTGATCATGAAGCACTGCACAGGCTTATGGCAACCAAGGACACCCGTCAGATTCTGCATGTGCAGTCACTCAGTCACTGAGTGTCTGTGGTGCAAGTGTGGGTGGGTGGGTGCGGTTGGGGGGGGGGGGGGGGGGGGGGGTGCGTCCTGGGAGGTGGGACACTGGCTGCCAGAGTCTGCCAGCACCAGTTGCCATTACCTTTTGTTTTGGGTCTCGTGGCACTTTCTGTCCAAAGCTTTGTTTCAGTTCCCACCAAGCAGTACAACCATAGTCTGGGCTGCACCACCTAGCCAGTAAACTTACGAAAATTAACGTGCTTCTGCATACATCAAGGAACCGCAAGGCACTGGGCTACGACTCGCTGGCGCACAAAAGCAACAATCACCATACAGCGGTATACAGAGGTCTTTGTGGGCGTTGACGGCATTGCGTTGGCATCCGTAGTACGTTTCTGTAATTGCCTGAACGCCTTGAAACTCTTGAAGCAGGTTGTCCTTCAAGCAAGACAATTTTGACTCCGACAGCGAGCCTCTAGACAGCGTCCAGGCAGCGTCACGTGTGAATCAAACGCACCTTTGCGCATCTTTTGTGGCCTTGTTGGGCCCAGCACAGTCTCTTGTCCCTAAGCTGGCTGGGCAAGCAGCTGTGAGCAGCAGGATGCAGCAGTATCCGTCTCAAGGCACATGAGTGCGCCTGGAAGCCACAGACGTGCTCCATGGATGCTATAAAGCAACCAAAACCGCAGCTGAGGCGCTCCTCGTCAGCCAACAGCAGCAGCCTGGATGGGGGAGCCAGGGAGCGGGTCTGGGTGGGGGTGCGCATCAGGCCCCTGCTGGAGCAGGAGCTGCTGGCCAGGGAGCAGTCTGCCTGGAGGGCTGAGCAGGGAAGCACGCTACAGTACATGGGTGCTGAGCCCTCAACCACAGGCGCGAGCACGTCCAGCGCTGCCTCATACCAGTACAACCGTGTCTTCGAGGAGGCCAGCACATCAGAGCACGTGTATGCAGATGCAGCCAGCAGCCTGACAGCAGCAGCTGTCAACGGCTACAACGGCACCATATTTGCCTATGGCCAGACAGGCAGCGGCAAAACATACACCATGCAGGCCGTCATGGCGTGTGCAGCCAAGGACCTGTTCAGCCTCATCGCCCAGGACACAAGCAGGGAGTTCATCATACGTATGGCAGCGCTGGAGATCTACAACGAAAATGTCAGGGACCTCCTGCAGGAGAAGAGCCCCTCTGTCAAGCTGCTGGATGACCCCATCAGGGGCACAGTGGCAGACGGGCTCAGCGAATCTGGGGTGTCATCTGAGCAGCAGCTGCAGCAGCTGCTGAGCGAGGTGGCAACCCGCAGGCAGGTGTGTGCCACATAAGGATAACCCCGTGCTGACCCACTGCATGTGTCAGCACTCTGACACAGCCACCGTTGCTGCATGCTGCCTTTTGCCGTGCTGGGATAGTAATGACGTGCTGACAGGACCACAACTCAGTGTGCTGGTCTGCTTGTTGCCTCAATTGCAGACGCGTGCCACCAGGATGAACGACAACAGCAGCCGCAGCCATGCCATTGTGCGTCTGTACATTGAGAGCAGGCCGCTCAGCAGCGCAGCAGCAGGTAAGCAGGCATGATGTGTGCAGGATTGCAACACTGCATGTTGCATTGCCGTGTGCCCACTACAATACATCAGTGCTACCAACATTCGAAGCCTGTCTGGTGTGTTTGCTGGACTCGAGGGCCATGTTGAAGCTTAGCATTGTGCTGCTGCGTTTTGCAGATTCCAGCAGCACTCAGGACCTGCAGCCACAGAATTCAGCAGCAGGCGCCAAGCAGCGGACGTCGTTGGCTGTCACGACTGCCGCCATAAACTTTGTTGACCTGGCAGGCAGCGAACGGGCAGCACACAGTGCAGACACCGGCGAGGCTGAGAGGCTGAGAGTGAAGGAGGTGAGGGGCATGTTGCTCTAGCTGCAGTGTGCATGTGGGCCAAGCGGAGTGGCAGCAAGGGAGGCACCGAGGGACGGGGGAGGCTGGCAGATGTAGACACATGCGCGCATGCTTGCCCATGTTCCTGCAACGATGCATGAGCAATTGCATGTCAATGTGCATGCTGCCTCTGCCCCATGTGACAGCGCACACTGTGTTGAATTGGTGCAGGCGGGCAACATTCACAAGAGCCTGCTGACGCTCAGCTGTGTCATCAGGGGGCTGGCAGACAACCAGGTAAGCAGGGACATCATGTTCGCGCCTTCTGCTATTCTGCAAGTCCTGCATGGTCAGGTAGCACAAGCAGATAGCAATATCATGGCCTTGATTCAGGAAGACCAGTGGTGGTGCCGGTAGTGCCTGACTGTCGCCTGCTGCTGGCTCCTGTGTGTCGCTGTCTGCAGAAGCACTTGCCCTACCGGGACTCCAAGCTGACCCGGTTGCTGCAGCCCTTCCTCAGCGGCAACTCACACATGGCCATCATCACCACCATCTCACCAGCAGCAGGTATGCAGCAGGAACTGCTTCAGCAGCAAGGTACCAGCAGTCCTGCAGCAGGCAGCAGTGCGCCTGCTGGGTGTTGCTGCAGTGCTCAACCAGCAGAGGGGGGGGGGGGCAGCACCACCTTGTTCACAGTGCCAAGGCATAGCCAAGAAGAGCCAAGTTTGGCAACAACTCGGAAGTCAAGCTCTGTCTGCGATGTTTCTGCTGCCGCCACTGCTGGTGCAGGTTCTGCTGACAACACACGAGCAGCTCTGCACTTTGCCACAGCAGCCGCCCGTGTGGTGATGCGGCCGCAGCTGAACCGCGTGGCCAGCAGCAAGGCCGTCATCAAGGCCATGGCGTCTGAAATCCAGCAGCTGAAGGCCAAGCTGGTGAGGCATGCGACACCTGCCTGCCAGCACACTCACCCACTGGTTAACTGCTTCTTGCAGCAGCCTGCATGCATATGCTGGTGGGACGATGCCTGTGGTCTTGAAGGATGATAGAGCTGTTGTTGCTGATGCATGCGTGAGTGTGTGCTATGTGTATGGGTGTGATGTGTGCAGGGGCGGCTGGAGTCTGACCAGGCAGCAATGAAGCAGAAAGAGGCTGAGGCAGCATCAGCAACGCAGGAGCGGGATACCTTGCGCAACAAGCTCAAGATGCTGCAGGACCAGATCCTGCGCGGGGACCAGACCACAGCCAGGCAGGCAGCCCTGCAGAAGGTGAAAAGGGGCACTGCCACCAGCCACAACTTGGGGCCATGCAATAAAGTAGTGGTACACCAAAATTGAGGCTGTTGTTGCATGCACCTGAAGCCATGGCTGATGACGGAGGGCCAGAGCCAATAAGCTCCTGCCTTTGCTGCATGATTCCTGCTCACATTGTGCTGCGCCTGTGTGTGCTGCCATCCTGCAGCTGAGGGGTTCTCTGGACAGTCGCAGCTGTGACTGGCAGAACAGGGCTGAAAGGGCCAAGGAGCTGAGGGCATCGTCTGCTGGTGAGTCAGGCCAAAGGCTGCAATGGCATGAGTGCAGCCGTCTTTTGGCTGATGCAGGGGATGTCCCCATTGGCAGCAGAAGGAGACCTGCATTGTAAGACCCTAGTAACCTCTGCGTTGTGGTTGTATGCATGCATGTGCAGGTATTCTGTCTGGCCGTGTCACCAATGACTCTGCGGCGCCGCGAGACTGCAGCCATGTCAGGAGCAGGCCCAGCACCAGCGGTGGCGGCAGCAGCTGCAGCGCCTTCGGCACTGTGCCTGACCTCAGGAGCTGCGCCAGCGAGCTGCTCGTGGGTGGGCTAGATGTCAGGCGCAGCACGCGCTTGCTGAACTGCTACCTGCCACGCAATGCAGCAGCAGGGGCGTGCAGCGCTCAGCAGCAGCAGCAGCAGCAGCAGCCACAGCAGCCAGACCCGGTGGGGCGCAGGCAACCCCAGCAGCAGTCAGGCTGGCAGTCTATCCTCCAGCAGGCAGCACTCAAGCAGCAGCAGCCGGCTCCGAGCAGACTGCAGCAACAAGCGCCAAAGCAGCCGCAGCCAGAAGAGGTTGTCAGAGCACTGCAGATGCAGAAGCTTCAAGTGAGTGCCATGCAAGGGCATGGGGGTGGTTGCAGCATACATTGCACTCACCACGTCCGTGGTGATTTGTACAATAATATGCTAAGCAGCCAGCCACTTGAGTTGGGTGGCATGTCTAGGTTCCTGTGTGTACACCAGCAACAGGGAATGCATGTGCAGTCACCATGTGTCCTGGATGTTTCACCTTGTCACCACCAGATCACAGCATCAACCCAAGGGGCCTCTTGTCCCTGTCAGCCAGCTGGCAGCAGTGTACTGAGTGTTGGACTTGGCCTCACTCGTGCATTGTGTGCAACCCGCAGGAACCGTCGGGCCCCGAGGCCGAGGCTGCCATGGCTGGCCTGGAGGTGGAAGTGCGCTGCTACAAGCACGTGCAGGAGTACACCCTGGCGGAGCTGTCTGCAGCGCTGAACCACCTGGAGAACCAGGCCGCGGCAGGCCAAGGCACAGGCAGCTGGAGCAGCGACCAGCTGGATGCTCTGCGCAGCGAGGTGGGTCTGATTTCATTTCTCCTTTTTTGTCATAGAGGAGTTGGCTACGTTGACCCTGTGGAGGCTACTAGCTACAGCCTTTGTTGCTGTGACTCTGTAGCGTCGGATGCGGCCACAGCTCACATGCTGAGGGTGTTTGCATGCAGGTGGCGCGCAAGCGGGCGGCTGAGGCGCTGACGCAGCTGGGTGACAAGGCGCTGGATGCCCTCACCCGCAAGGTCAACAGCTACACCTCCTCAGCAGACGCCAGCCCCTTTGTGGACCTGCACCGCCAGCTGCGTGCGGCGTCCAGCAGGGATGCCAGCCTGGTGGAGGCGGCGCTGGTCAGTGCAGCAGCAGTGGCAGCGGCAGCCAGGGCTGGGGGGTGCGGGGCAGAGGCTGCCAGTGGCAGCCGCCGGGTGTCCAGCCCAGACACTGTGCTCAGGTAGGGAGGGAGTGGGAGTCATGGCACAGTGGGTCGTGGCTGTAACAGCAGCTTGCAAGGCTGGTGTCTGGTGATGTGTGCCGGTTGTACAGCTGCAGACCCTTGTATTGATGACAGTAGCCTTTTTAGATCGTTACGTGAGTGGATGCAGCAGGCACGCATGCGAAATGGAGCGAACTTGCTGCACCCGCTGCATGCAGTCTCAGCCGTGCTGCTGTGCCACCACTCACCTTTCTTGTGCCCTCCTGCATGTGCGCTTGCAGCCAAGACGGTGACCCAGGCAGCTGGCCTGACATGGCACCCCGCCTGCTGTCAGGCCGCACAACACCCACAATGAGGGTGCCGGGTGGGCGGGGCAGCATCATAGCAGGCGCTGCCATAACGCCCTCCACTGGTGGGACAGCTGCTGGAGGGCTGGTGGTGCAGCAGCAGCAGGCAGCTGGGCTCACACCAGAGGCCAGCAGCAGCAGCAGTGCCGCAGGCAGCGGCGGCACTGTTGCTGTCGGCAGCAGCTTCAGCAGCAGCACAGTTGGCAGCCGCAGGCAGAGTGCAGCTGGTGCGGATGCCAGCGCACCCTCTGCAGCTGCTGCCGCCTTGCATCCTGCTGGCGCTGCTGTGGCCGCTGTGGCTCAGGAGCAGCTGCTGCGCATGCAGGAGGCGTGGCGGGAGTCGGTTGAGAAGGATGTCATCTGCCTGCGCGAGGTGTTGGGCCAGTACAAGGAGCAAGTGGAGCGGCTGGATATGCAGAAAAAGCTGCTGCTCAGCCAGGTGGGTAGGGTTGAACAGTACAGCTGCAGTAACATGGTGCAGACGTCTCCACCCTGCAGCCGGCCCCATCGCACATGATGCGCTTGTTTGTGGCGATGATGGCGAACTCCTCCAAGGATTTTGCCATCGCCACAAAAAAGAGCATCGTGTTCGTTGGGGCCGGCTACAGGGTGGAGATAATCCACTCTGGCCAGGTGGCCTAGGCCTTGCGTGGCACTCCAGCATGATGATGGCAGCCTTGTTTGGCTTCAGCGGCTTCCCAGCCCTGTTGGTATGTGCTCCATGCGTGGCTCCTATGGCATTGCCAGTTGTCAGCATAGTTGCTTATGTTGTACCCAACCCCTCGCTTGTGCACATGTTGCTCAAGATGCCCGCACACACCTGTTGGGTTGACTGCTGCAGGTGCTGAAGCTTGAGTTCTCCTTGGAAGAGCAGGAGACAAACGCTGATAAGCTGCAGCAGCAGCTGTTGCAGACACAGCAGCAGCTGCAGCAGGCGCTGAGGGAGCGTGACACAGCACGCGCAGCAGCAGCCTCGGGTGGCAGCACCGCCATGCCCTCTGGTGGCAGCTTCACAGCAGCAGGTGCTGTTGCTGCAGCCAGCAACGCAACAGGAGACGGCACGGCTGCAGGCACAGCAGCAGGGACAGCCAGCACCCCGCGAGCCAGACCTGGGGCGCTGCACGTGGCGCTCCCGCCCATCAACACAGCAGCAGCGTCTGGCATCTTTGACGCCTGCTCGGACGACGGCTGGGCAAGCACGCCGACGGTCGACTCGCTGCTGCCAAAGATTGTTGCGCTGTGGGACGAGCTGTACGTGCCGCTGGCGTACCGCTCTCGCTTCTTCCTGTGCTTCCGGGGCCGCGAGGTGTTCTACTATGAGGTGGAAGCTCGGCGGCTGGAGTGGAAGCGCTCGCAGATGCTGCAGGGGGCGGATGAGCCGCTGGGGCTGGCACGGGGCTCCTACGGCCTGGACGGAGCCAGCACACCCACCACGCAGCGGGCAGGGGCGACTGGGCCCAACGGCACGCCGCGGCCTCTGTCTGCTGCGGCAGCTGCTGGTCTGACGGCAAGCTCCAGCAGCTTTGGTGGCATGCGCAGGCGCAGCAAGGAGCTGGACAAGGCAGCAAGGTGGGTCGGGAGCAGAGGCAAGGTTTGGGCCTGTACGGAAGTATCGGTCACTTGTCAGGGGTGCGGGTGCTGCCGACTGGCCTCACACACAGTTTGTGCTGCAGCAGTTGGGGCGGTGGATTCAGCTTGACGATGTGCAGGAGCACTTTCTGCATCACCTGGTACTGGCACATCAAACAGCACTACATAAGCATAAGCGACAGTGCGTGCGCGAAGGGTGCCTACTGTGTCCTGCTGATCCACCTGCTTCTGACGTTTGTGCCTGTTTCTGCTGCTGTTTGCAGGGCACTTGACTGGGAGCGTAAGAGCCTAGCAGCAGGGCTGAAGTGGAACCTCACAGAGCCAGAGCGTGAGGAGCTCTACAGGGCTTGGGCTGTTGACCCTGACACCAAGGAGCGCAAGCTGCAACTGGTCTTCAAGCTGTGGAGCAAGGAGACACTGCAGTGAGTGCACTGACCTGTTTTTCAACATGATGGTGCCGGGCTGTCATAAGATCAAAAGCTGATCAAGAGCACTCAAGGTTTGCAGCCGTCACACCTGCTGTCCTGCACAGCAACTCAGCCTGACCTGGCTCCTGCCTGTTTGGTGCTGCTGTGTGATTCTTGCAGGCAACCAGACGGCATGCAGCGCAGCAGCGAGCTGGTGGTGATGCTGTGCGGCATGGACGCCAGCGAGCACATGATGGAGCTGGTGTTTGGCTCACACCTGCGCGAGTACACCTCCAGTGCAGGCCCAGTGATGGGCCGCGCCAGCAGCAGCGGCATCAGCTACGCCATCAGCAACTTTGCACGCCGGCTGGCCCCTCCGCTGTCACGCGCTGGCACCATTGGCAGCAGCCCCTTGCGGTCTTCGATGACGTCCATCGGACCCAGTGGGCTGGGTGGTGGCTACGCGGGGCAGCACGGTGGTGGCTATGCGCCCAGCCGGGCGGGCGGCAGCTTCACCAGCAAGCTGATGCACAGCGGGTTCATGAGTTTGCTGGGCAGCAAGGAGCGCTCAAACTTGAGCAGCCACCATCTGGCAGGCATGGGCGGGGGCAGCGTGGGGCCTGCCAGCAGGGAGGGTTCCTTCAGCAGCTTGGCCAGTATAAACAGGAAGCATTGATGGGTGCGCAGCTTTGTCTAACGGGTGCCTACGCTGTTGGCCATGTCAGGCCAGGTTGGGCTGGCCTGGACATTGTACACTTGCAGGGATGTGGTTGGCGTAGTTAGGGAGCAATGCTAGGTGTTGTTGGGAGCCAAGGGTTTCAAGACTTGACTGTTGCAGCGTGCATATGACCTAATTTGATGACGCTATTCGGTTTTGCAGCAGGGTGCGGGCCACCATATGGTGCTCTGCACCCTGCGGGCCAGCGGCCGCATGCAAGCAGGCAAAGCTTGCAGGCGACTCTACTGCTGGCTGTACTGCAGCAGGAATTCGCTGCTGCAGGTTGAATGTATCTGTTGTTGCTGCTCACAATTGCACGCTGCGTCCAAAGCGTGACCACGTTTGCTTGACGGCCATGTGTCTGGGCGGCTGCTTGCCGCCAAAGTCTTGTTGAAGCAATTGTGTGATGAGATGGTGCAATAGTAAGGAGTACCTGTAGCTTATGGTGTAGCCAGGCTGTGCAACTTGGACCTGCTGAAAGAATTGATCAACAGACCCAGAACAGCGGTCGTCACACCACGTCTGGCATGACAGGACACACCATGCCTGTGATCACATGCAGCACAGTCAAACACAAGATGAACAGCAGAAAGTACAGGGCTGGTGCTCCACGACCAGTCACCAAACTGGCGTTGGCCAGCACATACAGTGGTGCGGGACGCGGCCGACCGCGCTGAGGGTCCATGCCCTCACACACCTCCACACAACAGCACCATGCCAGTCAGTCACGGCAATGCCCGAGCACGGCTTTGGATATGGCGGACGACAGCACAGATGCAGTCCACAGCACAAGTAGATAAGGTATGCAGCACCCATGCACAAAGCCCAACTCAAGAGATGAACATGTTGAACACCCGCCGCTCCTCTCCATCCAGCTCCTCAAATGTGAACTCATCCTGCAGTGAGCGCTGCACCTTCCTGAACGCCCTATCCTGGCTGGGTGGCACCTGCATGCCCAACATCACGTAGCTCTCCCTGTTGCCCGTGTTACGGTAGTGGAATAGTGTCACATTGTAGTCGGCAGACAGGGCTGACAGGAAGCGGCGCAAAGCACCAGGACGCTCCGGGAATTGCACCTGCAGCAGCAGCCAAACCAGAGCGGTCTTGTCTTACATTACACGCACACAGGCAGCCAGCCCCCTCACAGCCACAGGTCACAATCTGAAACCTAGCTTGATGCCTGGGTCAGGTGTGCTTGGATGATTGGTTCGCATTTTTGTGTGCCTGACCATCAGTTGCTGTTATAATTGTACGACAGGCACAACAGCAGCAGCCTGGCATGGCTGGCACGGCCTACCTGGAACATCCGCTCATTGGGGATCTCTCCCATGTATGAGCGAGCACGGCCTCCCACCAAGTGGCGCAGGTGTATCTGTGCCAATGACAGCATGGCAGAACATCACAGCATAGCGCAGCATGATTAGCGCTTGGCAGGAAGAAGACAACCGATCCTATAGGCAACCAACATGTGACTTCTGACCGGCAGAAAAGCAGCCGAGCTAGCCGATTGAGGTGATATGCAAACATGTTCAACATACTCCTATCTTGCTTCTGTCACACCCCCCCCCCCTATCTCACCCGTGCTGCGTCCATGCCGCTGATGTCCAGTGTGGGCATGCCTGCCGCCTCCAGCCTGCTGATGACCTCACCAACCTCACTCTTGTCCTTCACACCCGCAGACCACAAGATGTTGGCCTGAGCACCGGCAGAGTACCTGGGGGACGAGGCACAGCACAGCACATCATTGCCGCAGCCGCAGTGGAAAACATCAGCAAATCTCTCAACGTTTGCTGATGTTCTGCAGCTCCACGCTCACAGGCATACCATGAGCCATGGCCAGAAACACATGTACGCTGTACAACAGACGTCAAGAGTACAAGCCCTGGGCGTGGGCGTTGCCCGCCCGTACCTGTACTTGAACTCGGTCACGCTGAGGCTGCCGCTGCCGCCTGTTGCTGCGTCCACAAAGTCCTTGAAGGCCCCAGGCCGCTCGGGTATGGTTGTGGCCATCATCACTTCAGTGCTGGCACCCAGGTCGGCTAGCTCAGACACCAGCCGCAGCCGCTCAAAGTTGATGTTGGCGCCACTGGTGACCGCTACAACAGTCTTTCCCTGCAGCCACACCCAGCAGCGACCGGACAGACAGCAACATACTTCAACGTGCTGCTCGGAGGCGCAGGAAGGTATCTGTGCCTGAATTGGCCTCAAACCAAGGAAATTTTGTCCTGTGACTGAGCTATGACGAAACATATTGTACTATTTGTGTGTTGATGTGTTGCAGGGGAAAAGAGTGCCCACGTACACCAACAACAAGCGCCTTCACACGGTGCACCTGCTGCACAGTGCAGGGGTCACCAGACAGTCCCACCCTACCTTGTGTCCATTCTCCTTGAGCCATGCCTTGGCCCCTGCCACCGCCACTGCTCCTGCTGGCTCCAGGATGCTGCGTGTCTCATTGAACACGTCCTTGATGGCGGCACTGATGGCGGCGTTGTCAACCAGCAGCACACCGTCAACAAGCTGACGGCACAGACGGAACGTCTCGGCACCAACCTGCACGCAATACAGCACAACAAGTAAGGTCAAGTGGCAGGTACAGCGAGGCTGGCACACCAGCTGCCACCCAACCAGCCAGGCAGGGAGGAGGGGGACAACGTGTTGAAGCCAGCACTGGTGTAGGAATGGCCAATAGTATTGCCCCTGCTTCCGCAGCTTGCTTCCAGCTGTTTCGTTCTCTCCGCCTGGCAGATTTGTTCACCTCCTACCGCATCCATCAAGTCACCTCCTTGGTCAGTCCTGCAGCTGCTGCGAGGGTCATACCCGTGCCCACGAGCAGCCCTCACAAATACACCATGCACTACTGCCACCCACCCCTGCATTGACGCTCAGCCAACCGTGCCCCGTCCACTCACCTGCTTGACCGCCACCCCATCAGCAAAGGCGTCCACGCGTGACAGCGTCACCCGCCTGCCCTGTGCCAGGGACATGGCCATGGCGTTGGCGCCAGAGGGCTCCACCCCTATGATCTGGATGTGCGGGTGCAGCTGCTTCACATAGGCAGCAATGCCGGCGATGAGGCCGCCGCCACCAATGGCCACAAAGATTGCATCCAGCTTGGTGGGGTCCGCTATCTGCACAGCCACAGCAAACAGTGGTGTTGGGCAAGACACGATTTGTTTTGAGAAGGCAGTGATATCAGCACCTTCAAGCACACAATCAAGGGCCTGGCACACGATGAGGGGCCTGGCGCTAGCCGAACGTTGCACTCCTGAGGCAGTCAGCACTCCTGATGCAGTCAGCATTCCTGATGCAGTCATTACCTGGCGTAGGATCTCGTCCCCAATGGTGCCTTGGCCTGCAATGGTGTGTGGGTCATCGTATGGAGCCACAAAGGTGAGGCCCTCACGGATGGCACGGTCCTGCACACACACAACACAACACACCATGAAGTTGTGGGGCCAGTGTCGCAACATGGCACAATGCTTTGCTGGTGCCCCCATCGTCGCATACACACACATATGTTGATTTGCTCACTATTTTTTAGTGCACCACTGCAGCAGCCGGGTTGATGCTAGTTGGCAAGGCAGCTGGTATATTGCCAAGGTGCTGCAGCCATGTCAGGCATCAGAGTGAAGGTATTAACACAAGCTGTACAGAGAACACGGGGCGTCCCTGCCGTCAGATGCTGCCGTGCATGCAGGCCCTGTCCACCCACCTGTGCGTATGTCTGTGCCTCCTGGTAGCTCTCCCCCACCAGCTCCACCTGGCCCCCCAGGCGCCTCACATTGTTGACCTTGATGTCAGGGGTGTTGACAGGCATGCAGATGGTGGCCTTGCAGCCCTGTAAAGTAGAGCAGCAGGGCAGGACGGGACACGCTAAGAGTTGCTAGGCAACATGCGGCAGTAGGTGGGTAGGCAGTAGGGGCTGAGGGCAGCAGCAGCAGGGGAGGAGTCAGCTGCAATGTTACCTGGCCAGGACGGCGGATCATATGTTCGCTGCCACAGGGTGTAGGGGGCCTCTCAGCTGCAGCCGGGCGGCAGGCTGCCGCAGCAGAGAGAGCGTGCTCCCACACCCCAGTGAGACTCTCCGGCGGGGACCCCGCCCTGACTCTGCTGCTGTCGATTTAACGCCAGCTTGGCCTCCCCACACCCCTGATGTGTACTGCTGCTGTGCGTCGAACCTACTCCTGGTACAAACAAAGGATCAAGCTGCTTCTGCCTGCCATCATGCATGCCTGGCTCTGTGCTCGCTCACCAGCTTTGCTGCTGCCAGCGCCACGCCTTGTGCGTGGTTTCCTGCGCTGCTGGTGATGACCCCCCGCTGCAGTGCCTCCTGGGGCATCTTGGCCATCTTGTTGAACGCACCACGCAGCTTGAAGCTGAACACCTGATTGGGGGGGGGGAAGGGGGAGCAGCAGCAGGAACAAGGATCAACCGTGCAGCACCGCATGGCATCACAGCAGTGTCGGCAGCAGCAGGAAGCCTGCATGGGAGGACTCCTATGCTGACAGCATCATGGCGTAAACAGCAGTGTCAGTGCGCCAACCAGCTTGTCAGTCTGGCTGTGTACTGCTGCTGCAGCTGTCGTATGTGATGGTCGCCGCCCTTCCCTCCCCCCTCACCGGCTGCAGGTCCTCCCTCTTGAGCAGCAGGTTGTTGCCCAGGGCTTCACTCAGCTTGTCAGCACGATCCAGCGGCGACTGAACCTGCAGCCAGCACAGCAACACACAGCCAACAGGTTCAGCCAGCAGGCACGCCTGCACCTCACACCTTTTGTGTACACAACTGCATGCTGGTGTGTGTGCCGCAACTGCAAGGGGCCCTTCTCTGCCATGCTACAGCACAGCTGTCAGGCTGTAGCACCATGAAAGCACTGCATGCTGACCAGCACCCTACAGCTGCTGCTGATGCTGAGCTGGGTGCTGCTGCTGCTGCTTGGCTTGTGAGTGCAGCTGTCCACATTGCTGTGCCTGCTGGGGTCTAGTGTTTGACCCTGCTGCTGCTCAAACGATATGGAAGCTGTAAATTGCAGCATGCACCAGTTTGGGTGCCCTCATTGCTGCTGCTGCTGCTCACCGCCACATCATACACCCTTGCTGTGAGAATCTCTCGCAGGTACCCCTCCCGCGTCCAGCGCCACATGTTGGCAGCACAACCCAGCTCCGTCTGCAGCAGCAGCAATGGCAGCAGTAGCACAGAGTGGTTGCGAGCTTGCACACTTACTGCAGGCCATGCAATGTAGGTATGAAAGATTATGCCGCAGGGTACAGGAGGGCCGTGGACTCATGACGGCGAGCCCCTGGTGCATGCCTACTGCTGGCAGCCATCCCTCTCATGCAGGTTGGAAGGCGGCAGCCCCCTAGCAACACTGCTGGTCGGTTTGTACGGTGACGCTGCTGGAACTTCGGGCTGCTGCATAGGGTACTGCTTCCTGAAGCACTGCAGGTCTGTGCGCTAGCACACAGACATACACGTGTACCTCTATTTGTGTCCTGTCCTGATGGGCTGCTACCTTGCATATGCAGATGCTCTTGAGTGTCAGGCCACTCACCTGGCACTCTGCCTTTGTGCAGCCTGGGCACATGTAAGCGTCCTCTGGTGCTGCTGGGGAGGTGCGATCAACTGTGCTAAGCACCCCTGGCACCAGCTGGAACTCCTCTGGCACACAGGTGGCTTGGCTGCCTTCCTCTAGGCTGCTGAGAGACGCTACAGGAGATAACGTGGCTGAATCTGCTGGTGCTGCTGCTGCTGCTGGCTGTTCAGGGCTGACCACCCTGCAGCATATTGATGCCAGCCTGGCGCCTGGAGAGGCATGGTGGCTCTGGGCAGGGGCACATCCCCAACCATGTTGCACTGTATGATGCAAAGAAGCAAATGTGCAGTGCTGAGGTTGATGCAAGGTTGGCTGTTGCTGCCCTGCTGCTGCTGCTGCTGCCCTGACACGGCCCCTGCTGGGACTGCAGAAGCCCTGAGTGGCGTGCTGGTGCAGGGCCATGGCGTGCACACGTGTGCTAAATGCCTGAAAGCATTAACTTGTCAGCACTTCCTCTCCTTGTGCTTCAGAGTGGCGGTTGTGGAATGTGACCATTTTGCAGTGTGACGGGCCCGTCCAAGGGGGCGCGAAATGCAAAGATGCATGCGAGTCACGACCTGCAAGAAACAGCAGATCGCACTGCCAAGGGCTGTTGGGAGGCATACACAGGCTGTGGGACCAAGGGCGAGCCTTGGTTTGAAAAGCTTTGAAGGCAGCAGCCATACACAATCGTGCTACTGCATTCTCCTCAACCCATGCCGAAGCCGGGACAGAGGCAGCCGTGCAGCATCGTCTTCAAGCCAGAGCAGCAGCAGATCAGCCTGCACAGTGACATGAGACCTTAGCTAGATCGCTCAGCAAGTACCGGGCTCACACACATTGAATCACAGCGTTACCTGTGATGTCCAGCAGACCCAAACGTCAGGCCAAGAAGGCCAAGAAGTATGCTGACGAGGGTGGGTGCCTGCAATGCAGCAGCACGCACTGGCATTGCTCGCATCAAAGATCACAACCCCATGCTGGGCTAGTTACGAGACTGCATATAAGCCGCAGCAGCCAGAACTCATCACACCCGCTCATGCTGCCGTGCTGTGCTGGCCCTTTTGTTGCCGCAGAGTATGAGGTCCCCAGCGCAACAGCAGAGCTGCCCAACACGCGGCGCGTGTACAGGCTGCTCAAGACACGTGACATCAGGCCCAGCCTGAAGGACACCGAGGTTCACGTGCTGTGGCCAGACAATGGCATCTGGTACCTGGCAGAGGTGCTGGAGGTGCGCACCACCATCCCAGCAGCAGCGGCAGCACCCCCGCAGTACAGCCTCCTGCAGGCTGCTTCTTGCTGTTGCATCAGCACCACTCACCCTGCACAGAATCGCCTTTGCCTCTCTGCAACATTACCTTCCACTATCACGTATCCCATGGGTATGCCCTGCACAGACCATACCCCCCTTGCCCATGATGGTCCACGGCCCTCCGTCTGTTGTCCTGCACCCTGCCCTCTGCCCTGCGCCTGCCGTGCACCCTGTTTGTCCCGCGCCTTGCACAGTTTGACATCAACCAGAAGACTGCGCTGGTGCAGTACCCTGAGACGCACGAGGAGGAGTGGATCAACCTGGTGGAGCTGGTCAAGGAGCGCTGCATTGCAGTGGGTGAGCGGGGGGGGGCACTGGGGGGAAGGGAGGATGTATGGTGCGTGGGTGGGGGGGGGGGGTGAGTAGAAGCAACTGTTGGTATGGGGCTGCGATGTCCAAGTTCTGTGGCTGCTGCTGCAACACCTGCCGTCTGCACAGCCCTGTTGCACCTTTGGCCATCTACAGCCTTCCACGCAGCACGCTAGCGGGGTTGAGCACAAGCACTCAAAAGACATTGCAGGGTGGATGTCATCTCCGCCAGGCCTCCCAGCCACCAGGCTTCAACACAACGGGTTTTGACTTGCTGCTGGCCCTGCCCTGTCCTGTCTTGGTCTGCTGTGTGTGCGCACATGTGTATGTGTGCCCCTCCCCGCTGCGTGTGCTGCGTGTGGTGTGTGCACACAGTGGAGCATGTCCCGCTGGGCACCAAGCTGCGTCGTGGGGTGGAGATCCCCTTCAGTGAGCAGGACGCAGCAGGGGCTGAATTTGAAACAGACTCGGACGAGCCAGACCAGGAGTCCCCCGCAGCGGAGCAGCAGCAGGGGCCCAGCAAGGCCCCCACCCCGCAGTCAGCAGGAGGCCGGCAAGGCCCCCTCCCCGCAGCAAAGCAGCAGGCAGCAGCAGCGAGTGGCGGCCCAGTACGTCAGCAGCAGCAGCAGCACGATGACTCAGACTTTGAGTTGGACTCGTCTGACGGCGCTCCCCCTAGTGATGACGAGCGCCTGGACTCTGACGCAATGGTGTCAGACGACCATGGCCACAGCGAGATGGACAGCGATGTGTCGGATGACCTTCCGCTGGCCTTCAAGCAGCGCACCGGCAGCGCCAGCAAGCAGGCCAGTGGACTGCCGGCGGGCCGCAAGACAGCAGGAGGAGCTGTTGGCGGGAAAGGCGCGCCGGCAGGAGGGGCCAAGAAGAAGCTCAATACACCCAACAAGCAGCAGCAGCGGGTGGTTGGGGGCGCGCTGGGACCTGTTTCGGGAGCGGGTGCTGCTGTGCAGCAGCAGAACGGGGGTGGGGGCCAGCAGGTGCTAGGCAAGCGGCGGTTGTCGCAGGATGGGAGGGATGACGCCAAGCGGCATGCGAGGGCGCATGCGGCCGATACAGACGCAGCAGCAGCAGCAGCAGGAGGTGGTGCTGCTGCTGGGGGTGACCACTACAAGGATGCCATGCTGCGGAGGCTGCTGGCTAGAAAGTCAGGTGGGGACGACGCAGCAGCAGCAGCAGCAGCTGGAGCTGGCACACCCCGCTCAGCGGCAGCAGGAGGGACTGCATCCCATGCAACCAGCAGCGGCAGCAGGCAGTCTATCGGCCACCACCACCACCAGCATCACCACCACCAACAGCAGCAGCACCACCACCAGCAGCAGTATCAGCATCCGCGGCGGCTGGAGGGTCGTTTGAGTGGCAGTGGCACCCTGCAGCGCGCCATGTCTGACCATGATGTGCGGCAGAAGGCTGTGAGTGGGCTGCTGGCGGGACTGACGAAGGCAGTAGAGGAGGCACAGGAGAAGCACCAGCAGCAGGCAGGAGCAGGCCAGCAGCAGCAGCAGCAGGTGGGAAAGCCCTCTACCAGAGAGCAGCAGCAGCAGCCAGCTGAGGAGGCATCAGGGCAGGCTGCTGAGGGTGCTGCCCAGCCGCCACAGCAGCAGCAGCAGGAGGGTGGACAGCAGCCAGCGCCTGCTGACGACCAGCAGCAGCAGGGGCAGAGTCAAGTGCAGCAGGAAGGTGTCACCCCTGCTGCTGAGGGTGCTGCTGCTGCTGCTCCCGCCGCTGCTCCTGCTGCAACGACAACTGCTGCTCCTGCTGCTGCTCCAGCTGCAGCAGTAGTTGCCCCGCTGGAGCTGCCTGACCCGCAGCCTATAGCTGAGTCCATTGAGGAGGAGCTGTTCAAGCTGTGTGGTGAGTCATGCGGCTGGGGCACACACCAGGGAGGGAGGGAGGAAGGGGCCCATGCCACCACCTCACGTCAGTCGTTGACCTACCACTGCATGTATGCCCCCCGGTGCACCCTGACTGCCTCTCTTGCGCTTTCAACAGCGCTTGTCTGTCCCAGACCCTTGCAGCAAGGGGCGCTGTACTCAGCAGCTGTACGGCAGCACCCCATGACACCCTCCTCACGCTATCCTGATAGGATCGCCTTTGTATGACTCGTATGAATCTCCCCTGTCAATACCCTCTCCCGGTCCCTCCCCTCAACTTCCCCTTCCCCCTCTTTGTACCCCTCCCCTCCCCCCCCCCCCCCAGGCTCTGTGAACACTGAGTACAAGGCCAAGCTGCGCAGCCTTGTGTTCAACCTGAAGGACAAGACCAACCCAGAGCTGCGTGCTCATGTGTTGCTGGGTGAGATAGCCCCCTCACACCTTGTCACCATGAGCGCGGGGGACCTGGCCAACAAGGACAGGGCGGCGTGGATGATGCGGGTGGAGGAGGAGCACAACAAGGCCATTGAACTCGACAAGGAGACAGCAGCCAAGGTATGTTCACGATTGCACTTGCCACACACAGACTGAGTGTGATTTTGTTGGGGTGCATGTTGATAGTTTTTCTGCATGTGTCAACATGAACCAACACACTGTGCACAGTGTGGAGCTGCTGTTGATGGAAGCTCACCTGTGATCATGTGGCTGTTTCACCGCCCAGCAAAAAGCAGCAGGTTGTTACACCCTCAGGCTTGCCGCCCCCCGCCCTCCCCACAAGTGCTCCAACCCAGACCCGGGGGGGGGGGGGGGCTGGCAAGGGGGAGTGATATGTGAATGGGCTCACATCACATGACATGGGGTGTGATTGAGGCAATGAGTCACCGCTTACCGCTGCTGGCATGCGCTCAAATCATACTCTGACTGCTGTCCCTGATGTGCTGTGCGCCGTGCTGTGCTGTGCTGTGCACGTCCAGTTCTCCACTGCTGCTGCATGGGCCACCCGTGAGGACCACCTGCGTGTGAAGGAGGCAGCCATCATGGGCATACTGGCCCAGCCAGGGGCGGCAGCCAAGCGCCGCACACCACCACCAGCCACACCAACCCCTGAGGGCACAGAGGGCGAGGGCCAGCAGGGGGAGGAGGGACAGGAGCCTGGGGATGCTGCTGCTGCTGCTGCTGAGGGCTCAGGGCTGCATGGTGCCGGCAGCATGGGGTCAGGGGAGGGTGTGGGCCGGGCCGGGTCCCTGAGTAGGGCTGAGGGCATGGAGGTTGATGGGGAGGGGGGTTATGCTGTGACAGACGGGGGCTGGGGGGGTGAGGAGGGAGAGGGGGGTGCGACACCCACCCGACCAGCTTCAGAGGAGGCTGACGATGCGGGGGTGTTTGCTGCTGCAGCACTCACGGCTGCAGCTGCTGCTGGCGGCGAAGGTGGGCTGGGGGGGTTAGGACGGCACCAGCAGCAGCCTCTGCTGTCTGAGCAGCTGTCAGGTGCTGCTGCTGCTGCTGGTGGGCTGTCAGCACCAGAGGGCAGCTTGACAGGTGGACCTCCCCTTGACAGTGTGAGCCTGGGGTTGTTGCCCAGCAGTAGTGTCGGGGTCCCCCCGCCCCCACCACCGCCAGCTGCTCTGCAGCATGTAGGCTCTGTCAGCAGCAAAGGCAGTGGAGGTACCCCTGCCCCTGCTGCTGCTGCTGCTGGTGGTCTGTTGGGTGGCATTGACTGGGCTGCTATCAAGTCAGAGGCCCTCAAGGCAGCACCAGCAGCACCAAAGCCTGGCCCTGCAGCAGCAGCGGGTGCTGGTAGCACTGGTGGTGCTGACGACGATGCACCATACAACCCCATGGAGGGGGAGGAGGAGGAGGATGCAGCGCTTGTGAAGTCAGAAGGGGACCAGGAGCGCCCAGCAGCAGCAGGGACAGCAACCCCACCAGCAGCAGCAGGAGCGGCCGCACCCCGGGCCCAGCCCAGCAGTGCGGACGCCACTGCAGCAGGCTTCCCTGACGTGCCTGACATGCTGCCGCTGGTGGCCGCACGCCCTACGAGCGCCCCACCCGGCCCAGTCCCCGGGCAGCTGTCCTGGCATGGCTGCTTTGCCGTGGAGCGCGGCTCATTCTTCTCGGCGCATGTGCAGCACCTGGGCGGCAGCGGGGAGGTTGGCCGCATGCTGGGGCCTCCTGGGGGCACAGTCAGCATCATGGGGCGCGTTGCGCTGGACAAGTTTGTGTCGTTTGCGGGGGAGTTGCGCAGCAGCAGCCGCAGCAGGACCATCAGTTTGGGGCTGGTGGTGGTGGCGCCGGGGGCGCCTGGGCCTGAGGGTGTGTTTGCTGGGGAGCTGCTGGAGGGTTATGGCAGCAAGGGGCGTGTGGGGCGGCTGGCCCTGGCCAAGGAGGTGGAGGGGTACCTCATGGCAGCTAGCGGTGAGTGAGGGAGGGGAGGGGCGTATGGGAGGGTGGAGTAAGATTGCGTGTTTCCTTTCTCGGTGCCTTTTCAGTGCTTTATTGGGTGAGTCAGGGTCAGGGTCTGTTCACGCGGCAATGTGCTGCTTCTTACTGAAAGCTCACCCCAGTTGCTTTTTATTTCCCCATGAAAAAGATTCTGCTGCTGTTGTGCTCCCGCCTCGTTGTTGTTCCATGCAGACTTTGCGTCCCGCATGTTGAAGACCACCTGGATGGTGACCCCTGCAGCCCAGCAGCACCTGCTGCCCCGCCAGCTGCCCCCAAACACCTTCCTGCTGCTGATAGTGCACCGCAAGGACTACAACCCACCTGCGCATGGTGGCAAAACGCCAGACAAGGCTGCTAGTAAGCACCACCACCACCATCATCACCACCATCACCACCGGCAGCAGCAACAGCAGGAGAAGGAGCAGGGGCAAGGGCCGCCACCCCCACCTCCTCCCCCACCTGCAGCGCAGCCCACAGGTCTGCAGGGGCCACCCGGACCAGACCCACAAGCAGCAGCAGATCCGAGAAGGAGGGGTGGGGCAGATCCTCGGCGGCCAGGTGGGGCAGCAGGGCCAGCAGGAGGACCCCCTCCACCACCACCCCCACCTCCAGCAGCAGCAGCAGCCGGGCCAGGAGGGGTCCCACCCCCACCCCCAGGGGCCTTGGCCCCTGCTTCAGCAGCTGCTGCTGCTGCTGGTGCTGCTCCCGCGCTGGACCTGTCCCTGCTGTCAGGCCTAGCTGCTGCTCTGGGACTGCCAGGGGCCGGCCCCGGCGGCCCGGCCCAGCCTGGCCCACCACCCTCCTCTGCTCCGCAGCTGTCTGGCCCACCCAGCAGTGGACAGATGCAGCACATACAGCAGCCTGGTGGGATGGGGCTGCCTGGCTTCCCTGGGCCCCCTCCACCCCCTGGTGCCGGTGGTGGGGTCAGTCCCCTGCAGGCCCCAGCCAGTGGGGGTGCACCTCAAGGACTGCTCGCAGCTCTGCAGCAGCATCAACAGCAGCAGCAGCAGCAGGGCCCTCCGCAGCAGCAGCAGCAGCGTACTGTTGACCTGCGGTCAATGGGACAGCCTGGGGGCCCTGGGGGGCCGCCTGGGCACCCAGAGGGGATGGTGTTTGACCTACGCCAGCAGCAGCAGCAGATGCCACCCCAGCAGCAGCAGCAGATGCCTGGGCCCCCTGGCCCTCCAGGCCCCCCTCCCCCTCACATGCTGGGCCATCCAGGGGACATGGCAGCAGCAGGGGGCCCACCCCCGCCGCAGCAGCAGCAGCTGCCGCCGGGCCTGCCTCCTGCCCCCCAAGGGCCTGTGATAGTGCTGCCGCCAGGTGCAGCCATCCCCCCACCCGGGACGCTGGGCATCCCAGAGGGTGCAGTGTTCATGACCCAGGACCCAGCCACTGGCATACTCATACCTGTGGGACCACCGCCTGGCCCCATGCCTGGCCCACCAATGCCTGGCCCACCGGGTCCTGGCCCAATGCCCGGCCCACCAGGGTCCTTCCAGCCAGGAGGGCCCCCAGGTCCACACCATCACCACCACCAGGGACCTGGTGCTGGGGGTGGAGGCGGCGGCTATGGGCCTGACTTTGGGGGAGGTGGAGGTGGGGGAGGTGGCCCCCCAGGGGGGGGCTACCCGCCTCATGCAGGAGGCAGAGGGCCCCCACGGGGGCAGTGGGGTGGCCGGGGTGACCGTGACGGCGGCAGCGGGCCGCGGCAGATGTACAGGGGTGGGGGTGGTGGCAGGGGTGGTGGTGGCAGGGGTAGGGGCAGGGGCAGGGACGAGCAAAATGCCTACTGAGGCAGTTTGGTGCTGGACAGGCCTGCTGCGGAGCAGGGGCGGGGTTGGCAACCTGCTGGGCCAGCTGTGTGGATAGTGCAGCAGAGCAAATGGCCTGCAAACATGTTTGTTGGTTGTGTGGTGTTGACATTGACGCCCTTTTGTTCGTTGAGCACTGTGTCAGGTGTTGCCATCGCTGATGCCTGTTGGCTGCAAGATTGCTTGGAGGGCGCGGTGGTGGTTTGGACACTTGTACCATACACACACGTGTGACTGGCGTGGCATATGAGTGTAGTCCTGCTGGTGCAGTGATGGCACCAGGAATCGCCTGCTGCCTGTGGACAAGGAGGTTTATAAACCTCCTAATTAGGGCGTGATTGGCAGCCGCGTTTGATTGGATCAAGAAGTGTGCATTTGGAATCAAAGTAATGTTATGGTGGGTGGCCAATTTGCACAATGCGCCTTTTTGTGCAGCCATCACAGCACACCTGCGTCCTGCTGCGGGCCTTATGAGAATCACTGCAGTGATCAGGCACTAAAAGACGCCCCCTATCCGGCCAAGCGGCAGGTAGGAGCGTGCATTACGCCATGCAAATGCTAAATGCAGCCAGGTGTTTGATGCGTCCACGCCCTTCGTCAGCTCACATCAGACAGAAGCCGTGACGTAAGGTGACTCGCTGCGCGCGCGCTTTTCAAACCGCGAGTGGCATATAGCAGCAAGACTGCTTTTCCGCGAGGTTTGTGAAAGACGTGCATCTTATCAACGAGTCAAAATCGCACATCTCCAAGCCGCGCGACAGATCAGCCCGACGCCATGTCTGACGACAAGCAGCAGCTCAGGGAGGAGATCGCCCAGGAGAAGTTTGACAAGAGCTTCGATGAGCTTGAATCTGACGAGGTGCGGGTGCATTTCGTGGTGCTTTGAATCTGCCCCAGCTGACTCCCTAGCGCCTGTGGCTGAGAGTTATCCCTGCCCTGTGGCTGTAGTGGGGCAGATGTCTGCACTGTTTTGCAATGTGTGGTGGACTGGTTCAATGCGCTCTCGTTGCAGTGCTTGAGTGTGGACGCCTTTGGTAGGTGGAGTGGTGGGAGATCGACACACTGTTTGTTCTTATCCTGGTGTGTTGCATTGCAGAAAATGAGTGTGGGTGGCACAATTGGTGGCAGGCGCGGTGGAGAGGCGCGCAAGAAGCAGATGGCTGAAGAGCATGGGGGGGACGTGCACGCAGCATACTCAGAGATGGGCCAGAGCGGGGCTAAGAAGGGTGAGGGAGGACCGCAGTACCGACATGCATTGCACCACCAGCCTGAGTGACTGCATGCAGGTCTGCTGTTGACTCTAGCACTATGCATGATGATACTGCGTTACATGCATGTAGTGCTGCATACTATGCAGCACTGGGGCCCAGTGCTGTTTTGGCTATGACTGTCACAGCTGATGGATGGTCGAGCATGGTGCTGCCACTGCTGCATGCACTGGCTGCATGCACTGGCATCATAGCTTGCATGAGCAGTCCAGACGCATTGCATTGTCATCATGATGTGTTCACACATGCTCATGGCCCCTATCGTCTGTCCTTGCAGGTGGCTACAGCACTGGCTATGAGCATAACCCTGAGGAGAAGGCAAGGTACACTGACGCTGACAATGCAAACTTCAACCCATGAATAGCAGACCAATGTGCAGCATGGCAGCTTGAGTGATTCCAAGGGAAGGGATGTGGGAGCCTTGCAGGGTGGGCTGCCAACAGCAGGGACTTACGTCAGAGGAGTCCTGTGTGTACAGTGGTCTGTCGTATTTTGTACAGTTTAGTTGAACCCGTTGCAGATGCTTTTGTAACATACGGCCGACTGTGCTGATGGCTTGCAAGGCGCCATTTGTAGCTTGTCGCGGGACTTGTGGTGCTCATGATGAGTTTCCAGCTCATCATGCAGTTCATGAAATTGACATAGGCAACATGTGACGTCACCAGTTTGAACACTCTGAACAGTCTGTAACAGACTGCACATGTGTATGTATATCAACTCATACGCTGCGCATCACCAAGAGAATAGACTGCATTGTGACAAATGCATCAACATCAACAAACACTCTGGCAGTGAGACACAGAGTGCCGTCATGCTTGCATGTGATGAGCGTGTATTCATATGCAACACACAACACTCGTGTGCATCATGATGTGGTCACAACTTGTAGGCAACTATGCAACTTGAAGTACAACGCTATGACTGCTCCACCCTCATTCCGCAGCTGCATTGATCGTCCAGTCGTACGGTGCATACTCCACCTTGATGCTGCTGGCCTTGGGGTCAGCTGCCAGCAACTGCTCAAGAGCATTGCGCTTGTCGCCTGGCAGATGTGGCAGCAACCAGCGAAGCCGAGCCGCTTTGTCGGACCCAAAATCAGTGTAGTACCAGCCCAAGATCTTGCTCAATGTCACCTGCACAACAGCAGCAAAAGCGCATGCATTGGGACCACAACACAGAGATGACATGACGAGAGGACAGCTAGCTGGGACAAAACCCTGCATGAGCACCAACCAACAACCACCACCTGTGAGTGACAGTTGCTCCTGCAGTAACGACCGTATGTTCTTTGACAGCAACAGCAGCTCCCGCCAGTATGCACACAACCCCCAGGTATGCAACGCTTATCTGGCACACGAACTGGCCCACCTTTTTCTGTGCTGGCTGCACCACCACCTCTGAGGCGCAGAATGCCTCTGCAGCTGCTGCCAGTCCCTCCTCCAGCGTGTCTGTGCTGTACAGCTTGATGGCGGGGCAGGAGGCAGCACCGCAGTTGAGCGCAAAGTGGATGCGCGCGTCAACCGGCTTCACAACCTGCAAGCGAAGGCACAGACAACGCCCACTTCACGTGGAGAAACAGAAGGTTTGCATGCCAGTTGTGCCGTCAAAAATGTGCACAGGGCAGCACGAGGCTGTATGCTGGTGATGATATGGCACCTGTAGTGTGCATCCAGCAGTGATGAAATGCCTGCCAGCTGGCCAGCTTGCGGCTGCAGATCGCTGCAGCCAGTCCGGGCAGGACACGGAGCCATAAGCATACCAACACCTGACCACAATGCACTATACGGTACGGTGGCTGCATGCTGCTGACACAGCCTGCCCTGCCCAGCCCTTGCTCACATGTTGAGCGCGTGGGTCTCTTGCCTTGAAGGGCCCCTTGGACAGCCAGGGCAGCTTGAGCAGCATGCCTATCGAGGATGCCCCTGGTGCATTGCCCCGCAGTATGCCGTTCTCCAGGTCATCCAGCACGTAGTCACACCCACCAATGTTGTAGCAGGCCGCCTGGGTCAGACATGACATGGGTTGATTTGACTGTCATGCTAGGCCTCCAAGGATGGCTTCAAAGCCTCCATAGTCAACAGATGAGTGGCGGTGTGCTTCTGTTTCCAAGGTCAGCACATGGCGCGTGCAACAAGCTGAGCAGGGTGCTGGTTTCAAAGCCAGGCATGGTTTGTCACACAAGCAAGGAGACGACGTGCGCAGAAACCCACGGTCGCTTGGACCGTGTAAGGAGAGTGGCAGTGCTGCTGCGCGCATGCCGCCACATACCTTCCTGAAGAATTGCAAGCGTCCAACGCTGTCGTTGTACTTGTCGGGGCCATGCACCACCAGTGTGTGCAGGACCAGGGTGTTGTACAGGTTGATGGCAAAGCACATCAGTGCCTCACGGGAAAGCGGCGCCAACTCAACCTGCAAGAACGGAAAACAGCCATGTGGGTGTGCTCGGGCAAAGCTGTGTTGCAAGGGTCTACCGCAAAAGGGTTTTGGCTCATACTATGTAGTAAGCTGTACTATGTATGGGAACTAGGCTTTCAACACAGCATGACACGCGCCATATGCATGCCACTGCGATAAGCGGCCGCTGAGTAGGTAACTGCCGCAGAGAGCTGGGTACAAGCAGCGTACTTGCAGGAACACACTGCAGCATTGAATGCCTCGCTGCATGTGAGGTTCAGCATGTGCAATGTTGTGGTGCCCCTCCCTACCCTAAACCCTAACTCCTCCCTCACCCGCTGCAGCTCTGCTGTTGCGTCCACATACTCCCAGAAAGCCGGGTCCCGCTTGAGGGCCTTGTAGGCCACTGCCTTGCCGTCAGCGCTGAGGTGTCGCTCGTAGAGGGACAGCATGCGCGCACGAAGCTCCTCAGCTACAACCTCTGCGGGCCAGGCAGCCGCAGGGCCCCACCAGTAGCCTGAAACACAGCAGTGGTGCACCAACAGAACAATATGCCAGTGGATGGACCAACTGGGAAAATGCTTATTGAAAATCGTAAGTGCACAGGAAGGGGCTACCACCCAGGTAATGCCACATTGTCAGACTGTCGCCTCCACAATGCAATACAGTCACTGTCACAGTTGCATATTACATTTGCAAAGTTCAGCATGGCAGCATCGTGCACCACACAAGGGAGCCAGTTGCATCTCTAATGGGCTTTGTCGTTTGCGCCACAGCTCACCTGTGTTGAGGGGTGTGCCCCAGGCCAGGTCCCGTGGCGCCTGAGCACGCAGGCGGTACACAGCAGCCGCCTCATCCCTGAACACCAGCCCCACCGCTGACGGCTGCTGCTCAGACACCACAGTGATCACATTGGCTGCAAGCAGCTTCCCTGCTGTCTCAACGGCTGCTGCGCGACTCCCTTGCGTGCTGCTGCTGCTGCTGCTGCTGCTGCTGTGCTGCATGATCCAGTCAACCAGTACCTGGCCGGTGAAGGCCTGTGCAGGCAGCTGCCCTGGCTGAGGGGAGCGTGGCACTCCACCCTGCGGGTCACTGAGCCTGCTGACCAGCTGCTGCAGCTCAGCGGGGACCTGCGGGCCCCCTGATGGTGTACCACTGGGCTTAGCTGCCGCTGCTGCTGCAGCTGCTTGTACTGCTTGCTGGAGCTGCTGCGGGAGTGGGGCTGGCTGTGGGCTGCTAGAGGCTGAAAGGAGCTCTGAGAAGCTGCCATCAGTGACCTTGGCTGTCAGCTTATCGCTGCCACCAACCAGGACGCCGTTGACAAACACCTGCAACAGCAAGAGAGCCGCAGCAGGCCCAACAGGCCCAACATGTGATAGGCCTGCCACAGGTGGTGCCACAGAACTGGCAAGAGTCTGGACTGGACAAAAGCAAGGTGCGGACACACCCCACAGCTTGCTTCCAGGGAGTTGGCTGCAGGCGGCAATGCAGACGCTGCTTGCTAAGTTCAGAAATTGCAGACACGCAGGCCATGAGAGATGCAACGCACACAGTGCTAGTGTCCTCTGCTCACCACACCACTGCGCACCTGTGGCACGGTCCGCTCCCCTGTGGCCTGCTGCAGGGCTTGCCTCAGTTGGCTGCTGCTTGAGACGTCAACCTCCTGCAAAAGTGCCCCACATCGTTCGTCATGGTCTCTGTTCACGAGCGGCGATCAGCTTCTGGCCGGCACCACCTGCAGCATCTTCTACCACAAACACAAAAACAGTTCAATACGACATTCCACACAGCATCAGACTTCCAGCCACAACTCCTTACCTTGTAGGCTACTTGCTGTTCCTGCAGTGTTTGTTTGGCCTTCCTGCAAAACTGACAGCCTGACGTGGTGAAGACCACCACGCTGGAGGTGTCACCCAAAGGTGTCGTGGTTGCTTTGGACGCTGGGGTTGCATGCATTCTGGTTTGTGACTGGTATTGCACTGACACGGCTGCAGGCCTTGGAAAGTCAAGCAGGAAGCGGCTTTGTTGTGCACCATGCAAGACCTTTGCTTTATGGGCCAGCATTTTGGCTTCAATCCAGACAAGAGTGGGGGGAGCGTTGCTGGAAGCTTAGAATATGTGTTGGTGATATTGACGGTAATGCGGTGTCCATTGGCCTTGACGGAACAACTGCGTCACCGCACCAATGCGATCCATGACTAACCGCTCTCGAAACGGCAGCCTGTCGCAGGCTGTCCGAACGTTTCTTGCTCATGCTTGCGTGGAGAACTGTTGGGCAACAGCACACGCGCGATCCTATGCAGTGTATCATGATTTAGTCGCTGATCTCGGTGTTGTGTCAGCTCTTGCATGTACCTCTCAGGCAGCTCTGCATACAACCTGTGAATCTCAACATATCACAAAGAGTCTGCACTTTCTTGGGCGTAGGGGGCCAAGATGCCCCTGCTTCATGGAATATTGGACGCCCACATATATGAAGCAACTGTGAGTGGACCTTTCCTGCTAGAGGCCTACCAGTCTGCTGGGGGATTGTCCTGCAAGGGCCTGGGGCCATGTAACGTGTACGTTGCTGCACCCCTGCTGCACTCCAACAGGACCTGGCGAGCACCTACCGCATTCAGGTGGTGGGATGCATGAAGCGGTACATCTGCTGTGGGGCACTGCCACAGCTGTCCGGGTCATGTGACCCCTACCTGTGCCTGGACGTTGGCACCACACGGTGGGTGGCCTTTCTGCACTCACGGGTTTGGGCCTGGGGCTGGCAGGTGTAGGGGCCTGGTGCTTCTGAGTCCTGACCGGTGTGTCAGCGTCACTCTCAGCAGTTGGGAGGGCCAGTGGATGCAAGGAGGCCCTGTCAGGTGCAGGGGCCTCTATGCGTCACCCCCGGGCCCAGGTTGCAGAGGTATCGCTGGTGGCCATGTTGGGTGTTGCGGGGGTGTGTGCAAGGCTTCCACAGTCCTGTCCTCCTCCCTTGTGCAGGCGGCTGCGCACACGCTACATTGAGGCGACGCACAGCCCTGTTTGGAATGAGCGGCATGAGGTGTACCTGGCAGATGAGGCCGACACCATCAAGATCTGGGTCAAGGTGGGGTCAGCAGGGCTAGTGGCTGGCGGGTGTCACCTGACACCACTGACAGTGCTACTGTCGTGCCAGTAGTTCGGTGCCAGTGGTGCAGTGCATACCTTGCTCTGGAAGTACTACTGCCTGGCCGAGTAAGCTAGTGGCCAACAGTCGGATGTGCTGCTGGACCCAGTAAGCTGCAGCACTGGCTGTACAGGCAACCACATGGCTGCGCATGTCCTGTGTCTGTATTCGGCCAGGCAGCTGTTTGTGCCAAGTGCAAGTGTGTTCCGCCCACCCTCCTGCCCTATCGTTGGCCGCTGTGCAGGATGCTGATGTTGTTGGTGCTGACTTCCTGGGCCAGGCGCTGATCGAGGTGTCCAGCATCATGGATGGCCAGGTGCACGACCTGTGGCTGGACCTGTTGGACGCAACAGGGGCGCCGCAGCAGGGCAAAAACCTCACAGGGTGAGCAGCACAGCCTCTGCAGCCCCCTCTGCAGGGGCACGGAGCTGGAACACCAGCAGGGGCTGGCTGGAGCTGCCTGTCAGCAGAGCTGCGGGCAGGCTGGCATCTTCTTAAGTGGTTGGCGGCTGGCCGGACCAGCAGCTGTGCAGGATACAGCTGCAGCAGGTGCTACAAAGCATGCAGCTCCAACATGCAGGGGATTACCTTATTGGTGATGACCGCCATACTGTGTGGGGTGATGTTCATGAAGTTGCAGGACGTGGGACTTGTCTGAGTCGATGTCGTGCTGTGCTGTGCTGTGCTGTGTGATGCTGTGCTTTGCAGGGACCTGGAAGTTTCCAGGGTGCACATTGCCCTGCAGTTCAGGCCGGTACTGCCAGATGTGAGTGCAGGCCTGCGTGCAACAAGAGTCAACACCCACTGCAGCGTCTGCGTTACCAGCAGTGTGGCACATGCTGCCGTCAGAGCGACCCGGCCTGCAGTCGCAGCGGTTGTTGCACTACCACGCTTAGGTGGCGCCTTACAGAGCTCCATCATGGGCTTGCTTTGCGTGTTGCGGACAGACCTAAGCTGACGTGCTGCTCACCTGTTGTGGCTGTCCACTGCAGGGCTCTGTTGCTGAGCGGGCAGACGCCCCGCGCACCAAGTATGGAGAGGTGGGCACCACTGCATGCCAGGCTGACGCAGCATTGCAATGCTCATTGCAGCCTCTGACCAGGCAGCTTGTCCAGTCGTCCCTCATGCGTGAAGTGGTGGTGGATGATCCAGGTACTACAGCCTGCAGCAGCAGCACACGTCACACAGTGGCCCAGTTTGAGGGGTGCCGTGCACCAGCAGCCCAGCAGTGCTGGCGCACCAACAGCTCGGCAGTGCCTGCTTTTGGTCATTACAACCTCAATCACGCTCATGGTGCTGCATGCCGTGTGCTTGTGCCCTGCTTGTCCTGTCCTGCCTGCCTGCACCACGTGCTGCGCTGTGCAGGTGCCACGCACCTACTTCCCCATGCGTCCAGGCAACCGCGTCACGCTGTACCATGACTCAACCTGTGTGCCAGGTCCTGTTGAGGGCATCAGCCTGGCTGGGGGTGGTCTGTACAGTGAACGCAGCTGCTGGGATGACATCTATGATGCAATCATGCAGGCTGACAGGTGGGGAGGCTGCTGCGGGGGTGGTGAGGCTGGTGGCGGCAGCAGCAGCTCACACAGCAGCAGCCATTGCGAGCTGGGAACAGTAGCGCAACAGGGGCAGGTGGAGGGGATGGCGGTGGGTGACGTGGCAATACAAGCAGCTGCCAGTAGTGGTGCGTTTGCAGGGCCGTTAAGCAGGGCTGGTGACGGCGCTGAGCACTCCAAGGCTGCAGTACCACCTGCATCTACAAAGCAAGCCGACAATCATTCAGACTCACCTCCTGGAGTGTTGCAGGCAGCCACAGAGCCAACGCACGTTTGCACGACCACCGGCTGCATTATAGCTTGTGCAGCGAGCCGCAGGTGTTGCGCAGCACATCGCTGCAGGGCCGGAAAAGTGGTGCTGGCATGGAGACACAAACATGTGGCATGTGGCTGCTGGTGTGTGCCCCCAGGTTCATCTGGATCACTGGCTGGTCGGTATGGGTTGAGACGATGCTGATGCGCAAGCCGATGTGCGCCAAGAACTCACCCTCGCTGGGGACACTGCTGAAGTTTAAGGCGGAGGAGGGAGTGAAGGTAGGTGGGAGGGCTGCAGGAGGAACAAGAGCAGCGATACGTATGGGAGGAGGAGTCGCAATGAAGGGACACTGCAACCATGGCTGCAGCAAGCACACATGCTGCCGGAAACCAAAAGCCACACGTGCGAGGGTCCCTTCTTGTGTTGGATGACGTACACAAGACGTGCTTGGGGCAAACAAGCAGGCACATGTTGTTTCAGAGTGATTGGACAAGTGCACCTTGTGTCCATGCGATACAACATCTCATGCAGGAATTGAGGTCTGAATAGTGTGCAGCAACAGGAGTCCCCAGTTTCCCTGTTCCCCTGTTCCCCCATGCCTTACTGTGTGGGTGCCTGGCGCTCCAGGTGCTGATGCTGGTGTGGGATGACAAGTCCAACAACTACCCCCTGCCCATTGCTGGCGTGATGGGCACGCACGACAACGAGACATATGCCTACTTCAAGGGCAGCAAGGTGGAGTGTGTGCTGTGCCCCCGCCAGGGAGGCACTGAGGACAGCTACCTGCAGGTAACTGGGGCCCAGACGCACAGCACTCCTGCCCTGGAGTTGGGGAGCATTTGGCTGGGCTGGTGCATGTGTTGGTGTAGTGTGGGGCTGGCTGCAAGCTCGTAAGCAGCTTGCAAGGCGTGAGTGATGTGGACATCCCTGCGCACTCGCCTTTGGGCAGCTTTGTCAGGTCAGCCCTGCACAGCCACCGGCTGGTACCAGCCTGTAATACACAATGCTGCGCTGGCAGCTGCCCGATTGCACCCAGCGCAGTGCCACTGGGCCTGTGCTGCGTTGTCCTCACCCACATATTTCCCTTCTACCCTTCCTGCCCTCCTGCCAGGCTAGAGTGCGTGGCAACATGTTCACGCACCACCAGAAGACAGTGATCGTGGACGCACCCCTGCAGGACCCCCGCATGCAGTCACAGCAGCAGCAGCAGCAGCGTCCCACCAGTGCACCTGCACCGCCAGGCTCCGCTACGGTGGGGCCTAACAAGCTGCAGCGGGCTGGCAGTCGCATGTGGGGCAGAAGGTGGGGTCGCGTTTGGTGCGGGCTGCATCTAGGTGTCTGTTGTGGGCCAGCATTTCGCCTGGAAATGTGGAGCTGACCTGTTGCCTAAGGTACTGCAGAGACAGACTTGTACAAATTGTCAAGCGTAGTACGGCAGGAACAGCCGGGCAAGCACACTGGCTCATAGGTATTCCTCATCCGCTAGTCGCCTCTTTGCATGTGCTTTTGCTATGCCTGACAACAATCAGCGTCCGTGCTGGCATGGCCAACTGAGGGCGATTTCGTCGTCATAGATCCTGCTAGTTGCTTGCCTGTCCTGGCTGCTGCCGCTGATGACCGACCCTTCGAATTGCGCTTTGGTGCCACTGTCGCCCTCTGCAGGGATTCCAGTGGTGGAGGTGGTGCTGGCGAGCCCACGACGCGGCGCCTGCTGGCGTTTGTGGGGGGCCTGGACTTGACAGAGGGCCGCTACGACACACATGACCACCCACTGTTTGCCACAACCCACCCAGGGGGCCCACACGAGCACGATCTGTACCAGGGTTGCATCGGAGGTGAGGACTGCATGAGGGCGCATGACGGGGTTTGTGAGCTTGAGCAGGGGCTATGCGCCTGTCTCACTCTGAATCTACTGGGGAAGATCTGTTAGCCCTTTGCCAGCCTCCCTCCATATTGGGAACTCAAGGGGGGGCAGTCGACTGGCTCGGGCGGTGTCTACCCAGGCCATTTGGCAATGCCATCTTCGAGCCTCCCAAGGGCCTTCCCTGGTGACTGCAGTAACCGAATGCATTGTGTACAGTGCCTGCGTTTGCATGTGATACTGATTTTTTTTGGTTTTACCAGGGGTTTTTTGGTTTTACCAGGGGATGTGATACTGATTGTCACAAGTCCTGCCTGCCTGTCACTGACAGGGCATGCCTACTGTGCTGGTCGTCGCTGCCTGTTGCGCCCGCAGGCCTCAACAGGAACGCACCCTGCCCGCGTGAGGTGAGACCTGGGGAACTGTAGGGTGTGTCACATGGCACGGACTTGCTGGCAGCTGTTGCACACCCACAGGCCACATGCGTCTTGCAGGCGGTCAAGTCTTCGCCAGGCCTGGGGGTGCGATTTGGTCTGCGACCTTCTTCACCGCCAGCCTGGATTGACTTGCTGCCACTGAAGATGCATCTGCAGCTCGACACCAGCAGCAGCATGTGTGTCGACAGATGGAGTACTTGGGATACATGCAAGCGCACTAAGACTGTCCTACTAGATAGGCAAGCAACAGTGACGTAATCCCTCGGTGCCGAGCAGTGCGTCGGTGTGTGCGAGTGCTGCCGTCCTGTTGCTGCTCGTCCCTCCAATGTCCTTGTTGTTTTTGTGTGCAGCCCTGGCATGACATCCATGCGCGTGTGGAGGGCCCTGTGGCTGTGGATGTGGCCATCAACTTCCTGGAGAGGTGGTCCAAGCAGGTGTGTGTGTGTGTGTGCAATGCTGGCCGCGAGCAGCGCCTATCAGCAGACATGTGATGCGTTGTTGACACAGAGGATACATCAGGCGGACATGCATGCAATCCTAGTGGTGTAGTACCTTGCAGGTTAGTCATACAAGGATAGTCCTGTGTGTAGGATGTTTGTGCAAGGAGAATCCTGTGTGTCAGGTTGGTCCTACAAGGGCAATCCTGCATCCGTGCAGGACGTGAGGCTGCATCCCCAGTACTAAGCTTGTTGATGCCCAGGGTGCATGGAAGTGTGCTGATGATGACGGCGGCCACCTTCATGCCCCCTGCAACCTGCATGCATGTATGTGCAGGACACCGGTTGCTGGGCATACAGCACTTTGTGCCAGCAGATCGGTGCTGTGCACAGTACTTTAACATGCTTTTGGCTGTGCTTGTGCGTTGCGGTGGTCTGAGGCACGTTCAGGCTTTCATGCGTGTCCTGCTGCTGTTCAGGCTGGGCTGCGGCGTCGCATGGACATCTCCGTGGACACCAACTGGGACGGCGTCCTGCTGCCACAGGCACTGCACAGCCTGCATGTGAGTCATGGGGTCGCCCCCCATGCCTGACGGCACAGCCTGCATCAACAGCGTGTGCTGACAGGTGCAGGGCCCCCTGCGTCGCTGCAGTGACATGCGGCCTTTCCTGCCTTGCGTGTGTCCTCGCGGTTGTGGTGTGGCCAGTCAGTATAGCACGTTGCCCTTGCCGCTTGGGGAGATGGCATCAACCCACGTCAGCTGCTGTCTTGGGCCCCCCTCTCTTGCTCCCTCCCCAACGGCCTGCCTGCGTGCCTTTCTTGCCGTGCTGCAGCAAAAGCGTTCAGCGCTGAAGGATGCTGTGCGTGGCCACGTGGCGCTGAAGGTGCAGGCCATCCAGGCGCTGGAGTCAACGCTGGAGCTGCCTGACTTGGGGGGAGAGGGCTGGAACGTGCAACTGTTCAGGAGCATCGACTCAAGTGAGCAGCACCCCATGGCTGCTGCGTAGACCAAGTTGGGATGTTCATAACACCAATTCTTGGTTTCGTTCAATCTTAGCCCAGCCTGTTGCCTTGTTGTGCTTGCTCCCCAACTACCTTGTAGCCGTGGGCTGCCTTGGCGATGTTGTTTTCTTGAGCAAAGAAAGCCCGAGCAAAGAAGGTCATCCTGCCCTAACGTTGCTCATGTTGTGGTTTTGGCTGAGAGCAGGGGGTGTTTGTGCTGCCTGCACTCATCTTCTGCAGACTCTTGTGATGGCTTGCCGACAGTGGCTGCGGGCTCCACCTACGAGGCGGGGCTCAGCGCAGGCAAGGGCAAGGTGAGCCAGGGAGGGGTTAGGCCGTAGCGGCAGACCTCAGCACTCCACATGAGCAGCACCGGGGCACTGTAGCTGTGGTGTGGACGGGCTGAGGTTGTTGGTCGTGCTGCAAGAGGTTCCTGCAGATCCCTCTGCCCAACACAGGTCACCAGGGGGGCCCTACGTTCCTTGAACGCATTGTGACAAGTACTGCTGAGGCAAGTGCTTTGTCCATCTGTGTGTGCGTGCCTGTCTTTCTGCAGACGATTGACGCCTCCATCCACCGTGCGTACATCACCCTGATACGTGGGGCCAAGCGCTACCTGTACCTGGAGAACCAGGTGAGGCCGGCTTCAGGCAGGCACAGGTACCTCCGGCTGTGCTGTTGGCAGACTGAACAGCATGTGATGCTCATGGTGGAAGTGGTACATGTGCAGGCTTGTTTTGCAGGAGTTGCAGCACATGCTGGAGGGTCCAGCTTGGTGCAGTTTGCCCCCTTGCTGTGTGACTGACATGCTGCATGCTGCTGTGCTGCCCCCTTGCTGCCTTTGCAGTACTTCCTGGGCAGCGCACACCTGTGGGATGTGTGAGTGCCTGAACCACAAGTCGCAGCACAGCAAACCAGCAGACCAGCAGGATTTGAACCACCTTGCAGAGCATGCCTGTATTGTGCTGGCTAGAGCTGTGGCTTTGTGCGGGCTCATTTTGTTTGACGTGTTGGCTTGCATGCCCGCCCTGTGTGCATGTCAAGCTGCACGCTTGGGATCTTCACGATGTTGGGGTATGCGGCATGTGAAGCTTGGTTGGTTGCAGCCAATTCAATTGAGCCTTGGCTTTGTTGTGTGGTTTGCAGGGACTCTGACACACCCTGCACCAACCAGGTGCCTGCAGAGATTGCACTCAAGATATGTCAGAAGATCAGGGTGAGCCACACCAGCAAGGATGTATGCAGAGATCGACGCGCGCATGCTGCCTTCATGGGTTAAGTATCTGTGTGTCCGTATGTGTGGGTCAGCGCTTGCAGCCTCCGTTACCGGCATGACTAAACCTCATTCTGTCAGCCGCTGTGGCGGCCACAGCTGTGTGCAGCATGACATGTACGCGTGAGTGCACATTCCTGTCGGCGTTCCTCCATCCCCAACATGTTGCTCTGGTACGCATGTCCCCAGGCTGGTGAGCCGTTCCGGGTGTACATTGTCATCCCCATGTACCCTGAGGGCATCCCCACCAGCGGCAGTGTGCAGGCCATCCTGTACTACCAGGCCAAAACGCGCGAGATGATGTACAGGTCAGCACAGGGCCTGGTCCTGCAGCAGCAGGCGCTGAGTGGGGTCCACCCAGGCGCCAGTGGTGCTCATCAGCAGGCCAGATGTGTGGAGCAGCTGTGTTGGCATCACAGCACTCGACTGCACAGCAGTGGTTGATGTTCATCAAATGGCAAGTGTGGAGTGCCATGCAGTCCAAGATGACGGGCGGTCGTGGGGTGTGCTTTGATAAACCGATGATTAGCCATCTAGGTGTATACAGATCGTGCTGGACAGCCTCTGTCTGACGCTGTCTGCTGTGTGTTGTGCAGGCGCATTGCTGCGGCCATCAAGGAGGCTGGGCTGGAGGGCAAGGCCCACCCGCTGGACTACCTGCAGTTCTTCTGCCTGGCCAAGAGGGAGTCCAATGAGCAGTACTGGGGCGAGGTGAGGCCGAGGCCTGGTGCAGGGCTGTGCGAGTGTGCGCAAAATGTGTCCCTGACGAGCCGTGCCTACTGTACACAAACTGCCTCCATGCTTTGAGGGGGGGGGGGGTGCACGGCAACGGCAAGGACAGCACAGAGAGCACAACATGCTGGCAGGCAGTGGCTGTTGTTGCCACTTGGCTGCTGCATGAGCGGCTGTCATCATCTCCATATGCCTCATTGTCAGCTCACACAGGCAACCATGTGGGAGGCACCAGCGGCACCCACCAATATGAATAGCACCAACTGTGCATGTGCAAGAAGCAAAGTGCTGGGACAAGATGTAGCCTAGACATTTCTGCGTCTGCGCTCACTGTCGCACAAGGTTGTATATCAATAAGCTCTCGTGTGCTCACATCGCGCTCTGTTTTGACCCTGCAGGACACACCTCACCGCCACCTGGTGCCAACCAGCACAGTGCCCGACAGCAACGGCACCAGCGGCCGTGCGGTGCACCCCTTCGAGGTTGAGGGCGCAAACATGGACCTGGACCCCAGCAAGGGCCCCCCAGGCAGCAGCGAAGGGGCTGCCGCGAACGGCACACCGGCAGCCAACGGCACTGCTGCTGCCGATGGCACACCCGCGGGTGTTGACACGCCTGCTGCGCCAGTGCTGGACGGCACCCCGCAAGAGCGCGCCACAGCAGCCAAGCGCTTCATGGTGTACGTGCACAGCAAGCTGATGATCGTGGACGACGAGTACATCGTGGTGGGCAGTGCCAACATCAACCAGCGCAGCCTGGACGGCACACGCGACAGTGAGATCGCCATCGGCGCCTTCCAGCCCGCACACACCCTGCAGGGCAACCGGCTGGGGCCGCTGCCGCGCGGGCAGGTGGCTGGCTTCAGGAAGGCGCTGTGGCTGGAGCACCTGGGGGTGAGTGACTGATAGGGAGGCGGGGCTGCTGCTGCACACACTCAGGTGCTGAGCCGGTTATGTCATAGCTCAGCCTGAGGTCGACTCGTCAATTTACCGCTGTGTGGACCCTGTTCCAGCTTCTCGAGGCAAGCTGTTACTGGTACTGGCAGCCGGCATGGCAGCAGCACAGCACAGTAGGCAGGCCGCCAGCCAGCCAGCTGCCCCTCACTGCAGCCCTCCTGCAGACAGGTTTTTAAGCCTCCCTGCCGACCCCCTACGTCATCAGCATTGAAGCCTGGGCTCTTGTTGTGCACTTGACATCCACCTCCTGTCCCCAACTGTTGTTGTCACCACCAGGACCGCAGCAAAACGTATTGAATGTCGGCAGAGAGCGTGCATGTGGAGTTGCCCTAGGCAAACCTTGTCATGACCTTCAAGCAGCGACACATGCCAAGGGCATGCCAAGAACAGGCGGTCAGAGGCTAGGCCCAAAAGCGCCCTGACCTGTTTGGTGCTGTGTGTTTGTCACCCTTGCCGCGTGCAGAGCCTGCCCCCAGAGGTTGATGACCCCAGCCACATTGAGTGCATGAAAACCCTAAGCGTGGCCGGCAACCAGAACTGGACAGCGTACGTGGACCCTGCTGTCAACGCCCCCCTGCCACACGGCCACCTGGTGACCTACCCCAACTGGGTGGATGAGGCAGGCAACGTGACGGAGCTGCAAGACCATGCAGAGGTCCCTGACCTGGGGGGCAGGATCCTGGGCACAAAGAGCAACGTGCTGCCACCCATCCTGACCACATAATGGTGGCTGCGAGGGCTTCCTGGCAAGGGAGAGATGTTTCGAGGCTGTAGCGTTACAACCTCTGGGTTGTGTGGAGGGGTGGCATTGCGGCTGGCTGGCATCATGTCTGGCTGCTGGGCTTGCGAGGAGCAGGGGGAGTGCGCTGGCTGGGCTAACACGTGTTGGTGCACCCCGTAGAGGGCCAGGGGCATTGCCGCCGGGTATCTGTGGTTGAGGTGTTGTGTGTGGCGCATGGGTGGTGCTGGTTGAGTCGAGTGCTGAGTGGGGTATCGCCCCTGGGTACCTGTGGCTGGGGTGTTGAGTGTGTGGCATGGGTGGTGCTGGTTTAGTCAAGAACTGAGTAGCTGGCGGGCGTGTAGGCACCGTTGTGGCTGGTGCAGGGGCTGCTGGGTCAGTTGGCAGTTGCACCAATGGTGTTGCCAAGCCCCCAATTGTCAGTTGTGCTGCTGATGCAGCCTGATCGGTAAATGCATGCATTCCGCTTTGCTGTTGCTGTGACATCTGATGGTGGTGTGGGGCTGCCATCGTAGTGTTGACAGCAGCTGTCAGCACGGGGTGCGGTCGTTGGAGGCTGGTACACAGCTGGCTTTTGCTGTGTGGCTTACAGCATTGCTTGAGGGTTGATTTGTGTGCCAGTGCCTACACGTCACTGCTTATTGTGTGTCCGCAGACGGTCCAATGCATGTGTTTTGTGCGCGCTGGGCTGCTTGTGCTAAGGATGCCGACTCAGCATCGCATGGACAGCTCGACTGCAATTGACACTTTGGCGATTGGCAGTGGTGACTTGGAGCTTGGGGTACGGTAGGTGGGGTATGGGGCATGGGGGCTCTCACATGGACTGGAGGGTTTGGGGAACCTCGCCTGGGGTCAACGCATGTATCTGCAAACATCCCATGCTGCATTGGGGTGTGTTCAAGCAGCAGGTGCAGCCAGCGACCTTTGTGCTGGTCTGTGGGCTTGACAGGGCCTGCCAGCATGTACACTAGAGATGGTGCCCAATGGGCGACTTGACGCAAGTACAGCAAGCATGCAGGTGGCAGCTGCTGCAAGATGCAGTTTGTGTACCAGGCAGCTGTTGCTGTGAGTGCCTGCCCTGCTGCAGTGCAGCACCAACTCAGCTGTCACCAGGGCCTTGAGGGTGGTACTTTGAGCATACGCATGTGCGCCAGATGGCGCGGGTGACAAGTTGAAGGGAACATACTTTTTCTGTGTGTGTTGTGGGTTGTTCATGGCCGGTTGCATTGTCGCATCCAGCCACGTGTGTGTTTTTGGGTGGGGCAGGGGGGGGGGCTTGTGTGCATGTTCATCAAGGCGTACATGCTGCAGCATGTCAAGCTTATGGCTGCTATCAGTGGGAGTGCTGTATGTGTGGCTTGCAAGCGCTTGTGGCATAAGGACAGTGTCTGGTTGCGCAGCAAAGCCAGGACTGCTGGCTGGCATTTTGGTTTATGTTCACACTGGCGGGGTCTGCCTCTCTTGCCTCCCAAGGCCGAGGCTTCAATCAGCCAGCAGGGCGTGTGATGTGTATCCTGCCAGCAGCTGGCTCGGTACAGGCAAAGGGGGTGTGGCACATGTGTCTTGGCTCTTCAACAAGCGCATGAGAGCTGTATCTTGAGTATGCATATGGCCGGCGTTCAAGCACACACCTGCTGCGGGATCTTCCCACACATCAGAGCTGTGCTTCACAGGTGCTACCAGATGGTGCCCGCAGCAGGACATCCTTCGTGTTGGGGTCGTCAGTAGTGTACACATGTTTCGAAGTTCAGCTATGTCAAAGCTGTCAGTCAAGATGTAAAGCTGAATGTGGAGTGAATGTTGACAAGGTGCCTGCAACATGTGCTGTATGCTTGTGAATGCATGTCTTGCACTCTCGCGCCACCATGCTCGCAGGGATATGTGTGCTAATGTTCTGTTTTGCAGAAGCAGATCAGGCAGACTTGCAGCACAGATCAGTTTTGACTCTTCTAGCAAGCCACAGTGAAGGTGCGCCAGAACAAGCCTGGTGCACAGCACTGGCCGAGGCTCTCACTTCGACAACAAATCACAACAGACCGTCACTGCTGATAAGCATACCCCACAAACAGCACATACACCACATGACATACACTGGATTGTGGTCGGTCGAGAGCAGCAACAGCAAGGCACTGTGACAGGCTGGCAGTGTGGAATATCCAGCAACAGACCATCGGACAGTGTGACTATCCTCTCTCTTTGTTCTTGCACTTCCTCAATATCTCACTTGATCGGGTCACGTGTGCGACAGCTGCAAGTGTTTGAAACATGTACAAGTGCCAGTCACACAAGGTCACACGTTGGAGGAGGGCCAGCAACAGGGTGTCATAAGCCTGCACTGGGGCAGGGGTCGACCCCCCTCTCTTTTGCTGTGCTGACATCTTGTTGCTGCGCTGTTCTGCAGGTGCGTTCCTTGTGCTTTTGCAGGCAGAGTGTTGCTATTGTTGACATCAGCCCAGCCCAGCAGGAGGAACAGCCAGCATGACCCAGCACCGATGATCACAGTGGAGCTTTGATGCAACATCCAGCCCAGCAGGAGGGCAGCAACTGACCAGGCACCTTCATGTCACAGTGAGCCAAGGGCTTGGGGGCCCCGAAGCTCGTCTAGCTTCAGCTGCACATGCATATGCATCACTAACTACTTCTTTTTGTTGACTGGCACGGCAGCTTCAGCCTCTGCGATCTTACTACAACAACAAGCCTGGTGCAAACAAGATTCTGGGGCAACACCTGCAAGGGCCCCCTCGCCAGCTGGCTGGAGCTGTAGCTGCCTCTCTGCTGGGTGTTCTGTGCCGTGCCGGAGCAGCGCAGTGTAACAATTGACGGTGGCTGGGCTCCTGCACCATATATGGACCTGGGTGTGTTTTAGGGGCTTTGTGCCTGTACAGCATGTTGCTATGGGGGCTGGAGATGCCCATTCGAGGTGCCACCAATGTGTGGGAGCATTAGAAGAACCGGCATGTGATCTGATCGGCAACAATCTTCTTGCATACCAAGCGTGCGCAGGTATGTGAGTCACTGGTCCCGGGTGATGAGTCACTGGGCTAAATGCAGCTGGCTGAGCTGTATGGCAGCTGTTAATGGAACAACGGACATGTGAATGAATGCCTGTGAAACTTGGCACTGTCTCATGGCTACACACGTGTAAGCTGGGTCAGTCTGAGGGCTGTGCACATATCTGTGTTCCAGAGTGGGTTGGGTTGCCCACTTAGGGGGTGCTCACACCAGGCTTGTCAGGGGTAGGGTGACAAGGCTAGCACCGAAACCCTTGCCAGAAAGACGTTTTTGTTGAGCGCAGGTCCCACCTCTGCATCACCTAGGAGGCCTGTGGGGCACCCTTTGGCCTCCACATCACACCCATCAACCCCACCACGAATGGCGGCATGCTGCAAGTGGTGCGAGCTTGGGATGGCAGTCAAGCCTGTAGAGGTATGAAAGCCTCGGCAGGCACATATGTGAGATGTTGTGGGGACCCGGTCAAAACGCTGCAAAGCCTCATGGGTTCAGCGAGTCGGGATATTTTCAGGCGACCTCTGTGCACCATTTCGGCATGGGCGATGCAGTCAGATGAGGTGGGCCTACAAGAGGTCACACCAGGCGCCGCGCATCTTGCCCGTGGATATGGTCAATCATAAGTAACACCTGTCATTTTGATACCGCAACGTTTCAGGCGGAACTGGCACACGGCAGGGTCAGCGTTGGACTCAATGAACCAAACATGGACTAGTCAAGCACAAGGCGGGGCTATCGCCGTCGACCGAAGCAATGAAGATAGATGCAAAACGCGAAAAGAGCCCCAAGGACTTGGAGTTCTTTATGTACCAATTTAAGACAAGGTCTTGCACAGTGGTGAGCGGCGTTGGGCGCAACAGACTTGTCTATATGTATGATGGAGCGTGGGCTTTGGGAAGTGCAGCCGGGCTGCCTCTTGCGCGTGGCAAATCAGTACCATGCCCTGCGCCCCTTGATGGTCTTGAGGCGGCTCAGCCCGCCACGCCTCGCGCAAGCTGGCTGATGACTCATCAGCCTTGAATATCTGTGCACAGCAGTGCTTGATGCCCCCAAACAGCCCAGCCCAGTGACATACATGCCGAGCATGTGCGGCAGATGTTGCTCGGACAGGCATGCAGTCAAATTGTCTGACACCACAGGGGCAGTATGTAATGTTTGAGAAGCATTACATCTCTGGTATGGTTCCTTTCCGAAGTTCAGTACCACACTGCTGCAGTACCACCATGCTGCAGGCATGGCAATTGAACGTGATGCATGCACTCATCCAACTTGAGCATGGGCCTGTGTTGACCTTGCCTGCTGTTCGTTGCCGCTTGCTGCCCACAGAAGCGCCCACATGAGTGGAAGAACTGCTGTTTCGTGCATGAGAATGAGAAGGCGCGCAGGAGGGATCCTCGGGTATACAGCTACTCTGCAGACCCTTGCCCAACATGGATGGAGGTGCGTCGAGCAGGAAATGGGGCTGGTGGTGGGTTGCCGGGGAATTGCAGACAAATAGGGCAAGCAAGCAGCAAGAGAAGCAGCAGGGGGGCATACAAAGCAGCGCAGGGGATGCCAGCATGCTTGTCTGGATATGGCACTATTTTATACTTCAGAAGCGACTGCAGCCGGAGCGGCGTCAGGCTGTCGTCTCCATGTGGCAGCTGCAAGGTCCTCTCAAGGCTGCAGGGCTGGTAAATGGTCTCTATAGCGGTGCACTATGGGGGCAGGTTGCCAGGCCAACTCCGTTCTGCCCTGCTGTCTTGCTGTGCGCAGAAAGGATCCTGCCCCAACGGTGATGCGTGCACACTGGCGCACGGGGTGAGCAGCTGCCACGTGCAACAGTGAAGCTATCCCTGCACCTTTTTTGCTTGCACTGGGCCTCATGCCAGCCCCGGTACAATTGATAGCCCATCCCTGACTGTAGAGTGTGTAAGCGATGGTGTGCATGCATGGCTGGGCAGCAGCAGTGCCGAAGCATGGCGTCTGGCAGTCTGTCTCCTTGGTGCTGTCCTGTGACCGCTGGCGCGTGGCACGCTGTCGCACGCAGGTGTTTGAGACATGGCTGCACCCCACCAAGTTCTGCACAGTGATGTGCACTGAGGGCCAAGCTTGTCGGCGCAAGGTCTGCTGGTTCGCGCACACACCCGGCGAGCTCAGGGTACCCACACCCGCGCCCGCACAGGCAGCAGCAGCAGCGCGCACGCATCCCACGCATGCAGCCGCAGGAGGGTCATCTGCGGCTGGCACCGGCGCCACTGCCAGCACCAGCAGTCAGGGCGCAGGCAGCTCTGCACAGGCAGTCACCAGCCCTCAGGGTGCAGGCGAGGGCACGTTGACTGCAGCAGCCTTGCGGGACCGGTTGGCGCTCTACGGCAGCAGCGCCTATGCTGCATGCAGCACCTCTCCCGCATCACCCTTCCAGGAGCCCGGGGAGAGCATGCAAGCGGCGGCAGCAGGGCTGCATGAGCGGGTGGCTGGCCTCGGCAGGAGCGCCCCTCTTGTGCATGGCAGCAGCGTGAGCAGCACTCTGTCCAGCATGTATGCGGGTGGGGTGGGCCCTGGGGCAGGCGTTCGCCGCGGCAGCAGTGCAAGCTACACGGACACATTCAGCGGGCTGGGTGGTGACAGCAGCAGCCGCCGTGGCAGCAGAGCCAGCTACACTGACACATTCAGCGGGCAGGGTGGCGACAGCAGCAGCCGTCGCGGAAGCCGGGCCAGCTACACTGAAACCTTCAGTGGGCTGGGTGGCGACAGCAGCCGCCGCGACAGCAGGGCCAGCTACACTGAAACGATGAACATGCTTGTTGGGGACAGCAGCCGCCGCGCCAGCAGGGCCAGTTACACCGAGACGTTCAGTGGGCTCGGCGGCGACAGCAGCCGCCGTGGCAGCCGCGCCAGTTACGACGCAATCAGCGCGCTTGGTGGTGACATTAGCAACCACCAGCTGGGCAACGCCCTGGGATTGTTGGTGGGCGGCAGTCCAGCCCATGTTGCACCAGCCCCTGACAGCATGCAAAGCCCTTCACTGCTGACGCAGCCCTGGGCCGGTGGCAGCAACGCAAGCATGCTCTGGCAACAGCAGCAGCAGGCAGGAGGTATCAATGGCAACGCTGTGCCAGCGGCCCTGCCTGGCGTTGCTGCATGCCCCTCTGTCAGCTTGCTGCAGCAGTTGCAGCAGCTGCAGCTGCAGCAAGAAGCTGCGACAATGCTGCCAGCTGCCTTGCAGCAGACCACCAGCTGGAGCAGGATGGGTGGCAGCAGTGCTGCTGCCGCTGCGGCGGCTGTGCCTGCCAGCATGATGCCGATGCTGTCGGGCACTGGCGATAGCGGTGTGCTGCTGGACTGCGGCAACCTGGCCCCCTTGTCCGGCCTGCTGAGCAGCTTGGAGGAGCAGGCGGTGCAGGCACAGCTGCAGGCTGCTAACGCACAGGCTGCTGCCGCTACTGCCACCAACAACCTGGCGGCCGTGCTGTCTGCACTGGGGGTCCTGCCTGGCATGCAGGCTGCTGGCGTTGCTGGCAGCCCCTCAACCGCTCTGCTGCAGCAGCAGCAGCAGCAGGCACTGCCGGCGGCGCCTGCACCCGCTGCCAGTGCTGGCTTCACGTTCCCGCTGCTGTGAGTTGGGCGTGTCAAGCTTTTAGCTTTTAAATGCGTCCGTGTTGTTTGTCAGCTCTGAAGACTGTGCTGTGATGGCTCGTTTTGGCTGGGTGCCCCGTCTGGCTGTGGATATGCTTGTTGTGGCTGTGATGCCCATATTGAGTGCCTGCTTGAGGCTGACGAGTTGACACTTGGGCTGCTGCTCCAACTCGTTCTTGCACCAGTTGAGGGCGTTGATGGTAGGCGAGGAGCCATTGCTGGCATATTTGTTGGTTATGGCGGTGGCGTGCAATTGTCGTGGTAGGGACGTGCACTGCATGCTGATGGTGTTGTGTTTATTGACGCTGCAGTGCGGTGCAATGTGGTAGGTCTTCACGAGACAAGTTGTCTTGTCCTCTCCACACCAGTTCTCCTAGCACTTTGAGGGGTGTCAGCAGGAGAAGTGATGTGTTTGTTGCCTCTTGGAGCGAGGTGTGAGGGGTATTTTGCAAGCTGCACTGCTTGGTTGGTGGGCTTTTGAGCGCAGCAAAGGAGTTGCGTCGAGGGTTTCACTGTGTCTGATGGTTGTTGCTCACCAGAGCAACGTTTATGCTGCATTTGCGCCATCTTCCTTCCAATTTGGTGCTTGTAGCGCGTCCTTGGGCTGCTTGGTTGTATCCCCCCCGTCGTCCGCAGCACCTTTGCGCAGCACCAGTCGTACCCTGACCGATGCAGGGTTGATTGCTTGTGCATGTAGCTGATTGCGCGTCAGCCTTGTCAGTACACTGGGTCACCACGACCCCTAATAGATTAATGTGCTCCCACCCTCTCCCCCTGCGTTACGAGGGGCTCTACTGGGTTTTGTTTGCTGGCATGTGACTAATTGTGGCACCCCCATCGCTCAAGCAGCTTCCTTGGCTGGGGTGTGGGGCAGACCTGCATTGGGCCCCCGGTTGCTGCTTCCTGTTTCCTACATGCATTTTTCTGTACAGAAGCAGCTGAGTGCTCCAACCTCTGCACATTTGGTGCCACATCCATGGTGCGGTTTCTGGGCCCACCAAAGCTGGGCTTGAACCAGTAATGCGGCTTTGCGGTTTCAAAGGGCCCGGGCTGCAGCTATTCTTGCTTGCTCTGTCTACTAGTCTGGGGGAGAGAGAGAGTGCATGGGTGGGCTTGGTGTCTGTGAGTATGGTGCATTGGCCAAGGTCACGTCTGTGTCCAGGCCTTGCGCATGCACGCCTTTGCCTTCACCCATCTACCACTGATCTTTTCTTGTGGTCTGCAGCAGCATGCCCTGCTGCTTTGGGTCGTAGCATATAGCTGAAAGGTGGCAGCGAGGTGAAGGTTTTGAAGGGACGGGTTCAGTATTATTGTGGGTGGGGAATGAGGTGGATCGCGCTGTAGCCACTGGCTGCTGCGTTCTCGTGGGGGATTTGCGTCTCTAGGCGCGTGCTGACCTGCAAGAGAGGTTGTCTCGTGGGGGATTTGCGTCTCCAGGCGCTTGCCGACTGGCGAGAGAGGTTCTTGATGAAGCAAGTTGTATCGCAAAGGCAGGTTTTATGTGGCTGTGTGGCAGTTTGGTCCGTCAGTGTCCTGGCACTGCAGCCATGCTGTACAACAAGTTCAAGGTTCTGCGTGATGCATGTTCATTGCCCCTTTGGGCTGGGGCCGTGCCGAAACCACGTAGTACGACCTCGTGATGAAACTGCCTGCGTCTTTGTAGGGATTGCTTTGGTGCTGGTGCGGGGGTTTGGGTGGGTGCACTGCGTGTTGCCCTTTTTTTTGCCATTGGAGGCAGCACCTTGTCCCGAATGAAGTCAGTGAGGTTTGTACCTCCCAGGGTGCTGATCGACTGTGCATGAAGCTGATTCCTGCGTCAGCCGGTACACTTGGTCTCCATGCCTCCCTAGTAGCTTGAGAGGATCGCTTGGTTGAAGCGCCTACTTGAGTTGGTGTAGTAGGGCACGAGTAAGGAGCATTTGTTGTTGCTGGGCAGTCACTGAGTTTGTGCATCCGTCCGTCCATTTCCTGGCGGTATTTCCTGGCGGTATTTCGAAGCAGGCGTTCTTGGATGCGGCCTTTATTGCCTGCCTTGAAACATTGAACAATTCAATACCAGATCATGCTGATTGCTTGTTTAGCAGTCACGTGTGTGTGTCCTGCAAGGCTGTGGTGCTGTGTGTGCGTGCCTTGTGCACCAGGCCAGGCTGTCAGAGGCAGTGTGCATACACCATGCTGTGATTGACGGTAGGCGTGCCGCGAAGTCTTTTGGCGCCGCAGTTTTGTGTGGAGAGTGTGCTGGTAGTGGTTCTTTGGTTGCTCGCCTTCCTTTTGCCAGTGCGCTTGTGTGGTGTCGGTGTCTTGCAGCGCAGTGCTGCGTGCTGAAGGGCATGTATGGACCTTTGATGTTTGGGTCATTGAGAGTGACATACTTTGTGCTGCAGGAACGCTGATGCGCATGTTGTCTTCTGTACCGTGTCGGTTGCTGTTGGGTAAGCTTACTTAGTAATGGTGTTACGCCGCAGCAACAGGCATGTGAACAGCGTTCCTACAAGCGCAGTGGATGTTACTATGGCAAGTACACAAGGAGGTGTGTGCTCTTGTTGTTTGTTGTGTTTCAAGTTGCGTATGTTACGGACGGTGACTGTTTGTTTGTGCAGGTGCAACAGATTGTGGGGCAGAACGGTCTGCCACAAGGCCCATATGTGGGCATGCAAGGGGTGATGCGGTGTCTTTGTGTTCATCTGATGTGGTGGATGGGGCTGAAAACACTTGCATCGCCTTATTTGTGCAAAGGGACGCAGGAAGCTCCCCTGGTGTGGGCTACTTGGCTGTCCTTGCGGCTCGTCATACCACCAGGCAAGCTTGCTTGCACATGCACCATGTGGCTTGCGGGAAGAGCTTGGTTGGTTGGATACTCTGAAGGAAGTGAAGCCTATGTGTAAAGTCATCGGCAACGACAATGTTTGATTCTTTAGCATCACCATTCGTACAAGCTTATGGGAGGCAAATGCAATGATGGAGTTGGCCTTGGCACAGCTCAAACAATCTCCGTGTCAAGCTCAAACCAGCTGCACATCCTTGCACCTGAAACTGGTCTGCAGCAGCGTGATATCCAGCCTTTGTTGGACCGCATAAGCTTTAGTTCCAGGTACTTAGCCAACATAGCTATGGTGACTCATCAGTAGGACTGATCATCACATCGATCAGAGTGCAAACATACAGGTTGCATTCACACACATTGCCTATAATATGTATGCATGCTACCTTTTTTGTTTGAGCTTTGTCATCGTCGCCTTTGGCGTCGCCTTTGCACTCCTTCCGTTACTTTGACCGTTACTTTGACCGACTTGAGAGGTTCTGTTCGTTGTGGGCACTGCTAATACCGCCTAACGTCCCCGCACCTGCAGCCAATTGTTGCTGCCACGTTGATTGCAGAACAGCCGTATGTTCCTGCTGTAGCAACCGTCATGAATCACCCTAGCGGGCCGCGCACTGCTGTGGACGTGGACTTTTTCTTGTACCAGTTCAAGACTGAACTCTGCACATCTGTGAGTATGACATCCCGCATCACCGCCAAGGGGGCTGCTGCTGCGTGATCGTCAACCGAAAGCTAACATTGGGCGCCCATCACTGTGCAGACCCGGCAGCACGAGTGGAAGTCTTGTCCTTGCTTTCACGTTGGTTCTTGTGGTGTCGAGAAAGGTAGGGAGTGCTGCATTTGGGTATGAGTCATCATGTCAAGCAACTCAATGCATTCACACACACAAGGGCCGTAACGTCGTGTTTGTGCAATGCAGCACGCAGGCGTGACCCTCGTAAGCACAACTACGAGTCTACAAGCTGCTCGGAATTTCAGCAGGTATGTGAGTCACTGGTCCCGGGCGATGAGTCACTGGGCTAAATGCAGCTGGCTGAGCTGTGTGGCTGCTGTTGATGGTACAACGGGCATGTAAATGAATGCCTGTGAAGCTTGGCACTGTCTCTTGGCCACACACGTGTAAGCTGGGTCAGTCTGCGGGCTGTGCACAGCAGCAGGACAAGGCCACAGCCATCCTCCAGTGTACAGGCGCCCGCAAAACAACCTCCACAATACACCACATACCAAATCATGTGCAAGATACTTGAATATATTGTAGTTGTTCTTTTGTTGTGGCACTATTGCTTGTTCTGACCGTTGACATGAAGCACAGCTGTTGACGCTGTACAATGCAATGCTGCTGCAACTTCACATTACTAACAACACTTCAGTCACCAGTGTCATAATATAGCCACCATCATCATCACAACCGAGGTACCACCCTCAGACAGTCATCCGATGACTGGCTGTTGGGGTGAGTAGACCACACGTAAGCGTCAAGATAAGTCCCTGCAACTTGCACTGCCCAATGGTACCACGAAGGGAGTGCTGCCACCACTCTGCCACCACAGGAGGCCCTCAAGCTTGCAGCTGCACTTATCGGCTAGCTACTGGCAGTGTGGCTTGGCTAGAGTGGTGTGCAGCTGCAGCTGGGAACATGGGAGGCATGGGCCAAACGGTATGGCGCGTTTGCGCACAGCGCATTGTCCTGGACAAAATCATGCAAGGCTACCCCCAGGGGACTATTCAGACCAATCGAACTACCCACAGGTTCCACGGGTGCTTGAGTTGACACGCATCTGACAGTTGTGCTGCTTCTGCCCTGCTGTTGGCCACAGACGGGAGCCTGCCCCAATGGGGATGCATGCCCACTTGCGCACGGGGTAAGCAGCTCAGCCGGTACTGCTTGCTGGCAGCAAAGCGTTACCAATCATTTCACATGCTCACAGCAACCTTCAGTGGGACATGCTGCGCCACATGCAACATCAGCAGGCTTAGGTTGCAGCAAGCCCTGTCAGACAGAGGCTGTGTTTCAGACATGCATTCGCCCTTGATAGCATCCAGCTGGCCCTGCAAGCCACTGCAAGTACTTTCAGTGGCAGTGTCCCAAGTGCGATTACTGTCTATGCCATGCCTCCCCTGTGTGAAAACACTGCAGGTGTTTGAGACGTGGCTGCACCCCACCAAGTTCTGCACCGTGATGTGCACTGACGGCCCAGCCTGCCGGCGCAAGGTCTGCTGGTTCGCCCACTCGCCCAGCGAACTCAGGGCACCCACACCCGCGCCCGCAGCAGCAGCAGCAGCGCGCATGCAGCCTGCACAGGCAGCAGGTGCAGCAGGGCTGCCGGCGGCTGGTCTGCAGCGGCAACTGCCGGCGGGGCCATTCTATGCATCTAATGCACGTGCGGCAGGCTATGAGGCGTGTGCCAGGCCCTCTGTGCTGTGTGACTGGGCCCCTGCAAGCTCCTGCTCAGCTGGCAGCAGCCCCCTCAGCAGCCCCACGTCCGCCTCCTCCACACAGGGAGCAGGAGACACTGCCAGCACTGCGGGCAGTTGCAGCAGCTCCAGCACAGTGCGCAGCAGCACCTGCTTGCGCAGCCACACCAGCTGCAGCCCCCGTGTTGCCATGCCAGGGTCCGAAAGCACGCTGCCGCCGCCGCTGCGGCACCCATGCACGGCTTACGTGAACCAGCACAGCCAGGTGGCTGCCAGCAGCACAAGCATGCTGCCGCTGCAGCAGCACTATGGAGTGTCAGGGCCATATGGCAGTCCGATCGCGATGTCAGCTGCAGTGCAGCCACCCGGCGCGTACAGCAGGCACATGCCACCTGCCCTGTCTGGCACCGCTGCGTTACCCTCTGACAGCTTGCTGCAGCATTTGCAGCAGCTGCAACTGCAGCATGACACAGTGTCAGTGCTGCAGAGTCCCCTGCAGGGCAGCTCGGTCTGGCGCAGCATGGGCAGCAGCAGTGCGGCTGCAGTGCCTGCCAGCATCATGCCGATGCTACCTCACACAAGTTGTAGCGGTGCACTGCTTGACTGCGGCAGCCTGGCGCCCCTGTCTGGCCTGCTGGGCAGCTTGGAGGAGCAAGCAGTGCGGGCACAGCTGCAGGCCGACAACGCACGGGCTGCTGCCGCTGCCGCCACCAACAACCTGGCAGCCATGCTGGCAGCACTGGGGGTCCTGCCCGGCATGCAGGCCGCTGGCAGGCCCCTGCCGCACTGCTGCAGCAGCAGCAGGCACTGCCCTTCTAGTCTGTTGATTGATGGCTGCAGTGGGTGTGTCTCACTTGAGAACCAGCGGTGCACCTACAGGTCATGTGATGGTACAGAGGTGTGGTTGTTTGGGATTGGGGCCCATGCAGCAGCTTTGCTGCATACTTGCTTGCAGAGTCATGCTGTGCTGCCTTCACGCGACTTGTTCTCCGTGTTGTTGTGGGCTGCCGCCAAAGGGTGTCGTTCACAGCATGTTTTCAGCAGGGTTCTGCCGTCAGGCTTGTGTTTTTTGGCTGCACCTGAGCACTGCATGCTTGGCCAGTCTGAGAGGTGTAAAATCAGCGTTCGTGTATTGTGCCAACCAGCCTTTGTATGCTGGGTTGGCCTTGAAGTACTCTTAAGTCCAGCAGCCTGGGCGTCATGTATTGATTGTGTGAATGTCCCAGTGCATAGGACATTGCTGGCTGGCCCCGCTGCTTGGCGCCGTCCACTTCAAGTTCCCCACTTCCGGCATCAACAGCACTTGAGGGCCAGTGCAGCTGGTAAAGAGCACACTTGCTCTTGAGATGTTGCTCACTCCTTTGAATGTCAGTCCTGGCTGTAAGTTGGCATGTCTGAAAAGCCAGCAATGGCTGCCCCCTGTCCTGTTGTTTGTGTTGCCAGAACTTGCAGTGAGTGCGCCTAGCGCTGTCCACCTGGCTGCCAGCTGTGTCACTCACTCCCTGTGTTGGCAGCTCAGGCTCAGCTTGTGGTAGAACTTGTCTGTAGCCGTTGTTGGTGCTGGTTGAAGATTTTCCAGAGCCTTGCCAGCTTGATTGAGTGGAGGCTTCTGAGGCCAAGCTGTGTGCCCAAGGGCACGATTTCACGCGGGGAGGGTTGGAGTGGCCTATCAAGAGGTATGCTCTGCATGGCACACTTAAATGTATGGTTGTATGGGTTTTGAACAGGCCACGGATTGCACATGGTGTGGCATCTGCCGCCGATGTGGGGTGGTGCACTTGAGTTCTTTCTTGATTGCACAGCCGCTCTGTCTGATTGTCTTCCTGCACCGTGCAGCACCTGGCATGACAAGTGGGCATTTTTGTTCTGGTGATTGCAACAAGCTGTCTTGTTGTGCTGTTCTGTTCTGTTCTTTATGACTGGTGTGCACCGTTTGAAGTGCTGGTGGCCGCCCGGCTTCTGGCATGTGCCACAGTGCATTTGCCGTCTGTGTAGGCATGCCTGGAAACGAGGCTGGAGCGAGAAGTAATTGGCCGTTGCCGCCAGCTGCTTGGCTGCTGTTGTTTTTTGCTGGCTGAGCTGCAGACGCTGTGGGCTGCCTGGCAAGCAGCCAGGGTTGGGGCCGAACGGCAGTTTGGTCAGGCACGCAGTGTTCCCATAGTATGATAGCCCGCCATATGGCGATGCATTGGGGCCACAGCGCTCGCGCCGCGCTGTGGTGCCTTCTGCCTTTTTACATGTCTTGGCCATACCGGATGATCCTTATGGTGGCTTGCAGGGAGAGGGATTGCTTGAGAGTTGCTTGGTGCACAGGCGATGTTTGGTCAGGCAGTGCATGCATGCCACGGTGGCAGGATAGGGGAAAGCAGTTTGACCCAAATGGTCAGCAATGGTTGCTGAGATATCGTATCGATGGAGATGTCTCTATGTACAGTAACACACCCGGTGCCAGGATCTGGCTGGAAGTGGGTTCCAGCTAGACTTCTCCGCGCGCCTGCACAAATTGAGTGCAGTAACTTATGAAGGATGCACATAACTGCGGTACCAAGATCCAGCTGGCTTGTACAAATACATCCTCATCCACAGTACATCCTTGTTGTCCACACACGGTGTGCACATAATGCATAATGGCTGAGCGACGTCTGACACTGCCCAGACAACCAGGCTTTGCAAAAGACCAACGAGCTGACAGCTAGCACGAAGTAGGACAGCACACAACCAGCAAATACACACCAGCCTGTGCTCTTCCTGCATGTTCTACGGCGGTGCACTACACCGGGCACATACCAGCTGTTGCATTCCAGCATTCAGACGGCCAGCAGCACCAGGCAAGTACAACTCGCTGCACAATGTAGGGTGCCGATCCCCATTGTCTGGCCGGTTGATCTACAGTTGCGTGTGCTTGGCCATCCCAAAGCTGTAGTACACGGAGGAGGTGTATGTGCGCAACCACCCTGCAACTTTGGTCCAGGTGCTGGGCCAAGAGGTTTACCTGGCTCCCTGATCAGCGAGCCGGGCATCTCCAGGAAGAGAATGGGCCGGGAAATTCCACAGGGCCGGGTGAGGTCATCTTCGGCCCATGAATAGAAAGGCTTGCAAAGCACCTTCTTTCTGTAGGTTTGGCCATATATTGAGCCTTCCGTATCCACAAATGATACATTGGATGTGCCGCAACAAACGTACACTCACACCTCGGTTTAAGGAACGTCGGTTTAAGGAAGACAGGTGGTTTAAGGAAGTTTTTGCTGTTCCCCGGTGTTGGTTCAGTGCAAAACGGCCTCTGTTTAGGGAACTCGATATAAGGCATAAGGAACCTCAAAACCCTTCCCTGCAAGGGCAGTTCCTTAAACTGAGAGCAGCTGCAGCAGCAGATGACACCCCAATTGTCCTCTTGACCGTGTCAGCAGCCTGTCTGAAGCCAGGAGTATGCAGCACAGCGGGTGCACTTCCTGTCAGCCAACCCACACCACCCCTCTAACAGCACAGTGTGCAGGGTCACCAGGCTGGCTGGCAGTCTCCAGGGCACTGTCATCAGCTGTCACAAGGCAGCACAGGGTAAAATAAGGCAATTTTTGGTGCCTACATGGCAGATATGGCCAGTGACTGGCTGTAGGGAGTGTTGTTATCATAAAAGTACCCAGCAGCAGTGCCTGCGGCCCTCCCCAGGCTGTAATACGGCCCTGTTCAGTTTAAGGAAGATTGCGATTTAAGGAACTTTTTTCTCGGTCCCGAGGGGTTCCTTAAACCGAGGTGTGAGTGTATGCAGTGCACAGCCTCCAAGGTTGTCCCAAGCAACCTCATGCTTTGGCTGGAAGTCTGGCTGACCAACCTTTCATGGATGGAAGTATCAGAGGCTCATATGAAAGGTTAGACACATACTGACAGTGATGGGCGCTGTTTCCTACCACCTGGTACCTGGTACTTCTGCCGTGCCATCATTGCATGGCAGCTCTAAAAACAACCCCTTGGCACACATGCCTCGACGGAAAGTGCATAGAGTGCCACACACCTTTTTGGCATCCGAGCCCGACAAGTAGATCCAAATGGCATGCTAGCCATGTTCATGTCGGTGGTGTTCAAATGAGGCCTGCCAAAGTCGCCATAGCTGTTGCTTGATACTTGGCAAACTAGAAATCCAGCGTCGTAAGGACGTCAACCATCCCTTTGCCCCTCCTCGTCACCACCAGGGTTGAAGGGTTTTGCGTCAATCTTTTTGCCTAGATCTGGCTGTGCCAAGCGCTGTGAAGGTGAGCTCTTTCAAAAGCATCCAAGCAGCTTATCCAATCCAGCTGCCCAGCCTCAACCATGGCCAGTCTGCTGAAGAGCTCCTCCTCCTGTGCTGGTGCCCGGGCAGCACGCAGCTCACGCTCCCGCGTGGGTGCACGCGTTGTGTGTGCAGCAGCTCGTCCCACATGGCTGCCTAACCTGACCCCACCCAGGCACCTGGATGGCAGCCTTGCAGGCGACTTCGGTGCGATCCCTGGTCGCTCTTTGCAGCAATCAGCCCGGTAACATAGCAAGAACGTACAGCTGATTACTGGGTTGATGATGTTGCGCAGGCTTTGACCCTCTGGGCCTGGGTGCTGACCCTGCTCGCCTCAAGTGGTGAGCTGCAGCTGGGGGTAGTGAGGGCGTCATGGGGACAAGAGCAGGGTTGGATGTTGGTAGCAGACTATCGCTGGGGGGATGAAAGGGGGTGGAGCACAGCTGCATCAACTTTCCAGCATCAGGCAGGATCAGCAGACTGGAGCAGCTGACTGGATAATCGATGCTGCAGGTATGCAGCACTGGCGCGGTGATGAGTCAGCGGATCAGCTTCAGCAAGCTTGTGGAAGTGTGAGAAGTGGGCAGCTGTGCATGATCTGCTGTATGGATGGTCCTTTCCGTGCAGGTATGCTGAGGCTGAGAAGACCAACGGTCGCTGGGCAATGATGGCAGTTGCAGGCATCCTGGGCCAGGAGCTGCTGGGCGTCACCCCAGAGTGGTGGAACGCAGGCGCCAAGGACTATGGTGTCCCCATGGCTCCCCTCACCGCCATGGAGTTCCTGGTGAGCAGCACAGCAGGGAGCGACTGGGTGGAACTGGCAGCCTCAGTTTGCTTGCAGCTGCTTTGTTCGATGCAACAGAATGGTGCACTCTGTCTCTGGAGGCAGCATGCAGCTGCAGTCCACATGAGAACATCGGCACACCCATGGTAGGGGCTACCTGGCCCATCATATGGCAGGCAGGCAGTGCATGCACCAGGCAGGCAAGGCCCTCCCCAGCAGTCTGCAGCTGCAGGCAAACGCCCTCGAGCGTGGGGCAGCTGGTCAGCAGCTCACCAACATGGGATGGCAGGGTCGGATGCGTTGGCAGTCAAGCTGGGCGGGGCTGGCTGCTGGCGGTCAGCAGCGCCTGGGGCTCGCCGTAGTTGAGCTCAGCAGCAGGTTGTTGGTCAACAACAGCAGTGGCCAGCAGTCGACTTGTGCTGCAAATGGCGGGCGGAGCCTGACGTCGGGCAGGTTCTTTGGGATGCAGCATGCCAACCTGTCGCTCAGCTGCCCGTGTGCTGGACGGCGTGCACAGCTGGTGGGTGGCAGATCGCCATGGCAATTATGGCAACTGCTGAGCTGTGCGTGGTGCTGTGTTGTGTTGTGTGCAGATCATGGGCTTCCTGGAGACCAAGCGCTACCAGGGCTTCAAGGAGACCGGCTCAGTGAGTACCAGCAGGCAGGGCAGGCACTCACACCCAACAATCAGACAACTTGGCACTGTGGTGCAACAGGCAACTGGCACCCCATGGTGCTGCAGTTGGCACTCCACTGGGTTTCAAACAGGCAGCCACACTGCTGTCATGTTGCAGCGGCACCAGTGCACCCACCGTCTTGCTAGCTGTGGCCAGCACGTGACTGACAACCTCCACGTGCTTGCTGTTCTGTGCAGTCTGGTCTCATCAACCAGTTCCCCTTCGACCCTGCGGGCATGAACAGCAAGGAGATGGCAGTCAAGGAGCTGAAGAACGGCCGCCTGGCTATGGTGAGCAGGGACGCGCGGTGCAAAAGGGGGTGCAGCAGGGGAGGGGGGGTGCAGGTCGGCTGTGCTGGTGCTGGAGGACTGCACAGCAGCACCTGGCAGCAGAGCAGTGGTTGGTGGGGTGGTGTAGGTCATGCGGCCTGCGCATGACGGGTAGCTTGCAGGTGCTAAATGTGTGAATCTCATGGTTGCGTACATTGTGTGGGTGAACATGTGTGCAATGGCCACACATCATCTTGGTTGCTCATAAACTTGCGTTGTGCAGTGGCATCTGCACCTGGTGTCTGGGCTGCAGCTGCAGCTGACTCTGTGTCTCTCTGCCTGTTTGTTTTTTTGCAGGTTGCTTTCATCGGCTTCGCTGTGCAGGCCCTGGCCAGCCGCACCCAGCCCATTGAGGGTCTGGCCAAGCACCTCAGCAACCCCGGCTACAACATCACCTACACCCTCACACACCTGTAAGCATACTCTGGCACAGCAGCCGTCTTGCCCTGCAACTGCATGGAGGGCTGCAAGTTACAGCCTGTGCACCTTGGGTTGCCTGCATTTTGGAATGCTCGCGTGCTGCAGCTGTTGCAGTCTCCATGCATGCTAGGTGCACTCGTTGTTTGGGTTCAAAGCTGACTGTCCATGTGTCCTTGTGTTGCTGCTGTGCTGCAGGAATGAGGTGAACACCTACTGAAGGGTGTGATGCTGCTGCATGTGTGTGTCCCTTGAGTGTGTAGTGGTTGGCAGCGTGTTTGCTGGTGTGTTCTGTAAACGTCCACCAGGCGTTTGTACCATGGGCTGGAGTGTTTCTGCTAGGTAGCTGCGCTTGTAACAAATCTCATGACATGGGGGTCTTGGCTGGTGTGTGCTGATGGGGTGCTGCACCGCCCAGGCAAGCGTGTGTATCCTGCAGCACGTGCACATGCTTGCCACTTGGTGTGCACACCTGCTCGCTGCTAGATATACTGTCTAGACAAGAAGAGAGCAACAATGTTGCCAGACCAATGCAATTGCCAATGCAGACGGGCTGTATGGACACAGTTGTTACCTGGTCGCGGCAGCATGTGTGTCTGCTGAGAGTGCTTTTGCCTTGCCACGCACAAGGTACTGCCAGGCCGGGCAACAGGGACAAAGGATACACCGTGCAGTTAGCGCACAGCACTGCTGTTACAGCCGTTCATCTGGTCAGGATCTGTGAGTGCCAAAGTTCAGGGAGTGTGGTGGATTAGGCATGCATGGGGGGTTGGCTTGAAGGCTGTGGGTGACCTGCTGTTGCAAGATCGGGGTCCTGATGGTGTAGTGATTATCAACAGGTCAGGAGTGTGCTGGGTGACTTTGTGAACCCAGGTCACTGCAGACATGACTGAGGGGCAGGGAGGGCGTAGATGCAAAGCCTGAGGCTCAACCAAACCTCATGCCTGACAAGCATGCAACCAGGGTCATGTAGCCAATCACCCTGACCATCCTCAAGCCGTGCTGCCATCCTCAAGCCGTGCATAGAGTTTGCCGTGGAGGGCTGTGCAAGTGTTAGCTTAGGGCCTCCCGTGCTCAGGTGGCTTCCCATATGGTTGGCTTGCAGGGCCGTGCTTGCCTGTATCCGGACACAGAACATAGAACTTCATAGCTAGGAACATAGAACCTCACAGCTACAGGTGTAATTCTGATTTGATTTGATTGGAACACAACACAGTGGATGCACCGCTCAGCTACTCTCTGCAGAATTCCTTGGTCTGAAGTTGTGCCACTTGGTTACCAGCCAACAGTGCCATGCATGGGACATGGCGCCCGTTACACCAGGCTGCCTCAAAGATGAAAGCCGCCAGCACAAGCGCCTTGTTTGTGGAGAGCCACAGGACGCAAGGCAGGACATTGGAGAGGCCCGGGAGGGCAGGGTGGAGAGCCGTAGCTTGCGTCAAAGGATTGGAGACTGCAACCAATTGGCAGAAGAGTCCTGCGGCACGGGAGGGATGGGGAGCTGGACATCGGGGAGCAAGGGCGAGAGTGTCAGCTCCGGCGCGCCTGCCACCTGCAAAACAACATGTAGATCCTTCTGAGTGGTGTCGGGGCTGCGGGCTGCCTCCAGCGTCCAGCTTGGGGGAGAATCCTGACATGGCTCCATGAAGGCCTGTGGACGGGGACGGCATGACTGAGCTGCTTTTGGCCCTACTTAGCTACGGAATTGCTGGGATTGCATTGGCAGGTTGCACAGGAAGGAAGAAGCGGGTCGGAAGCTTGGCAACAAAGCAACAGCGGACAGAATGGCATGGCTACAAAGCAACACAACAAGGCAGTGAGTAGTTGAGGATGGGAGAGAGTGTCGAAAGGGTCGAGGGTTGGCCTCTTTATGCTGTGCTAAATCCTTGGAACCCAAACCTGAGTGACATGGCATGTGAAGGTCCGCACCACTTTGATGTGCGCTTCACTGTGGGATGCCTGCGGCACGTTGAGGTTGTCCACGGCTATGCACACGGCCCCTCTGACTGACTTCAGCAGGAGGCAGGGCAGATGGCAGGGCAGATGTTGGCTCAGTGTTCCTGCCTGTGCAGCACAGGCTTCATTGCAGCCTTGTTGGGACCTATTGCACTGGGCCATACCCTCACAGCCCCATTTCCCAAAGAGGTCATCAGCATGCATGCAGGAGGGGGTGGTCTGGGTGAACGGCGACCCCAAGGTCGCGCCCACTCGCCCAGCACAGGAATTACCAAGTTGGGTGGTGGTTACAGCACATGCCGCATGACATTGTGGTGGCCAACCGTTGTTGCCACGGCAGCAACCATTACGAAGCCTGCTGACTCCCCAGCACGGCCTCAGGCATAGTATGCCCAGTTCCTGCATACTATGTATGTGTCAAATTATCATCAGGCAGCACAGGCTGCGTGCAACCTGCTTCATGGTTGCATCGGGTTTTCCCCCCTCCTTGTGAACAGGCAATTGGCAGCAAGCCTGCATTGCCTGATTCGGATTGAGCCAGACCACAGGAACCCGTGCAGCAACTCCTGAAGTAACATCACCCAATGCCCTCGGCTGGCAGGGACAGGTGGGGTGTGGGGAAATTATAGACATGCATAACTGTCTGAAGCTGAGGTTACGCCAGCCGCTGGTCAGGCTGACCATAGGCGTACTTTCTCGATCACTCTCTCAACCACACACACGAGATGTCACATCTCTGCATCTGTCACATCTACGGTAGCACACTGCAGAATGCCAGCTCAGTCGCATGTATCTCTGGCCCGGGGCGTTCAGCAAGCCTGGTGTGGCTGCTGCAGCCCCTCAGCACAGCGTTGTACTGTGCTGTTGTCATGCGCTCCTCCCCGGAGCGCATCACAGAGCACAGCAAGTGGCCCAGCCGCAGGTGGTGCTGTGGCGCAGTTTCATTTTTGTCAAGCAGCTTATGCTGGCCCGGCCTTGCTGAGCAGGTGCGCATGCCATGGTACGCTGTGTTGCAGCGAACATCCTGTATCAGGCACCCTGCAAGTGCAGCCCTGGAGGCTGTTGGCTGTTGCTGGCAGCACTGCTGCGGTGTCTTTCCATGCCTTGCGTCTGGCCGGGAGAACCACCTGTTCCCCTTGCACCCTTGGGCCTGAACAGCGGGGAAACTGCAGCCGGCTGAAGCCAACAACTTGTCAAGCCTTGCCCAGCCTGGCGCCAGGCCGGCCGGCCGCCACCTGGTGAGCTCGCAGCGCAGGCATAAGGTTGGTGTGTCAACAGGTGCGGCACCTGTCACTGTGCTGATACTGCAGGGAAAGCGCAGCACTGCCAGTCGGCGGATTGGGACGGGCCCGTCCCCGGGGTGTGTGGTGCCATGCGTAGGGCGCAGTAGCTTGCAGGACCTGGCACAGTGAAGCAGCGGTCAAGTGACCCAGGCGTGCTGACAGGTGACCCACACAGACCCATGTCTCACTCGCAGTTGCGCCACCCTCTGGCCAGGCGTCCCGAAGCAAGGAGCTCTTGGTTTAGCATGAGTCCTGCATACCTCTTGTATTGCATGCCAGCTAGCAGTGCTAGCTTTATGTGCTGCATCGGCTGCAGCTCGGCCTGTGCGGCATCTGCATGTGGTCAGCATGAACTTTGTTGGACCAACCTGTGCTGGACCTGTGAGCATGGGGGTGGTGTACACTGGTGCGCGCATCACTGGCAAAAGTATGTGAGCTTGGCTTGCTGGTTGTGTGCACACCGGAGGGATTTGGGTCCACGAAAGTAAAAGTGGAAGTAATCATGTACGGCCTACAAGGCAGATATATAGTTACGGATCCCAGTAAAAGGTCATCTAGCAGTTTTTGGGGCAGTTTTTGGATCCCCATATCTCAGCAAGCACGGGCGCGCGAGGCTTGCAACTCCGTGTGCGTTATAAGGACATAAAAGTACCAAGAGACTTTTCAATTCAGCCACTATGCAAGCTTGAGCTGCAAATGCGTTTTGAGATGTCAACATGTGCATGTTCTTCCCAATGCACAAAGGCTTGAAAAATTCGTTTTCAACGTCATTAACTTACAGAAACGACTGGACGGTCACACAGCAGCAAAGACAGTGCATACCGGAGGACACAAATTGAAAAAAACTCTGCTAAATTCACACAATTCCGTGATCGGGCTGAAACTGAAGCAGTACATTTCTGTACTGTGTGTACACGTTTAAGTGCAATCTCAAGTGGTGCAGGCGAGCAGGTGAGGCACTTGTCCTGACCAGTTACAAATGACACTTCGGCGCTCGATACACATCCATATGAATCAAACGTGTCCTACAAAGTACGTTTGCATCGCAAAACGGAAAGATCGGGTCTCCAAGACTCACTTACACCAAGCTGCGCGCCATCGTTTAAAGCAACATGCAAGGCACTTCGCTAGGGACAGTCAGTATAGCACTGATCTTTCTTAGCTTTGTTTTCGGTTTCAATGGGAGCTGTCACGAGGAGCAGGCGTGCTGCTGACGTTGAAGCACCAGCAGACAGCACAACAACAGATGGACCACCAGCAGCAGCACCTGCTGCACCTCACCGGTCTCCTGGCGTCATTGAATGTGCTTCTCCGTAGAAGCTCACCATCAACAAACACAGCACACTCACATTACAGCATACGCACACTACAGCACATTCACATTACCTGTTGATCAACACCACTAGACAGCAAGGCAGCCAGGGGGGGGGGAGCAGGAAGCACAGGAGCTTTCAGGTGCAGCAACTGCACACAAATGACAATTGTACAGCAGGATGCCGGAAAAACCCACGAGTGAATAAAAATGAACAGGAGGGGACCACTGGGATCCGTCGCCGTCCCTGGTTACTATTTAGTAAGTGCCAGAGCACCAGCAGACCATGTGCTGTTTGCTTGCTGCACACGTGCTGGCTCACTCAGCTGTCGCGCCTATGTCTCACTTTGACACAGCTGACAGGTACGGCGATGACATGGAGTTACGCTGTGTGTGCTGTCGGCTCGTCACAGAGGCGCCTCAAGTGGGAGGCAGAGGGGCCAAAGCTTGAGGGCGCTGGAGAACAGCTGGTGACACCTCACTGTGGCATCTTCATTGGTGGCATTTTCATCTGACTGTGTTACGGCCTGTCATTATGGGCACAGGCCTATGTACATCATGAACCTGGTGGACTCCATCACGGTGATGGTGTGGCAGCTGCCCCCCCCCCCCCCCAGCTGGTGATATGTGATCAAGTTTGTCAACCGACCACTCAGCCAAACGTGACCAGCATGCAACCAGGGTCCTGTTGCCATTCGCCATGACCACCCTCAAGGCGTGGCTGGATGGCTGCCTGCATGCATGCCAATTGCCTCTTCAGCGAGAAGGGAGGACCCAATGCATCCACCAAGCAGGCTGCATGCAGCCTGCGCTGCCTGATGATACTTTGACACATTCCTTGTTTGAATGAACTGGGCACACGCCATGCTCGGAGTCAGCAGGCTATGCACTGGTTGCCACCACTGTTGTTCACAATGATATCATGCAAGTGCAGTGATCACCAATCAAACAACCCTGTCACAGTGTGCTGGGCGAGTGGGCGCGACCTTGGGGTCGCCGTTCACCCAGACCACCCCCTCCTGCATGCATGCTGATGACCTCTTTGGGAAATGGGGCTGTGAGGGTATGGCCCAGTGCAATAGGTCCCAACAAGGCTGCAATGAAGCCTGTGCTGCACAGGCAGGAACACTGAGCCAACATCTGCCCTGCCATCTGCCCTGCCTCCTGCTGAAGTCAGTCAGAGGGGCCGTGTGCATAGCCGTGGACAACCTCAACGTGCCGCAGGCATCCCACAGTGAAGCGCACATCAAAGTGGTGCGGACCTTCACATGCCATGTCACTCAGGTTTGGGTTCCAAGGATTTAGCACAGCATAAAGAGGCCAACCCTCGACCCTTTCGACACTCTCTCCCATCCTCAACTACTCACTGCCTTGTTGTGTTGCTTTGTAGCCATGCCATTCTGTCCGCTGTTGCTTTGTTGCCAAGCTTCCGACCCGCTTCTTCCTTCCTGTGCAACCTGCCAATGCAATCCCAGCAATTCCGTAGCTAAGTAGGGCCAAAAGCAGCTCAGTCATGCCGTCCCCGTCCACAGGCCTTCATGGAGCCATGTCAGGATTCTCCCCCAAGCTGGACGCTGGAGGCAGCCCGCAGCCCCGACACCACTCAGAAGGATCTACATGTTGTTTTGCAGGTGGCAGGCGCGCCGGAGCTGACACTCTCGCCCTTGCTCCCCGATGTCCAGCTCCCCATCCCTCCCGTGCCGCAGGACTCTTCTGCCAATTGGTTGCAGTCTCCAATCCTTTGACGCAAGCTACGGCTCTCCACCCTGCCCTCCCGGGCCTCTCCGACGTGCCTTCCGCGGAGCTCCTCATACGGGTCAGTCTGTTTCTGGGCGCTCATGCTGCTTTTTATGCAAACGGACCGGGGTCTACTTTGGTACACGCAAGCCAGCAAGCTTCTGGTGGGCAGGCAACACGGGCTCCAACACTGCAGCAGTGGAGTAGAAGGCCTCAGCGTTTTGGTGGGCATCCAGCAGGGAACTCCGGCATCACACCCCCTAGTGAAGTCTGGCATCTACACCTAGGCATCCTCAGCACAAGGCAGGGCAGCAGGCTGCACTGGCCACAGCTCTGGAAGGAAGACTGTCAGCAGTTGCTGGGACAGCTAGGACTTGGGGAAGGGAAGCTGGGCTGCCGCTCTGTACGTCATGCCAGCAGGCGACTCCGATACCCGCTCCTGGAAGAAGCCCCTTGCTACCACCAACCGACCCTTGGTCGAGATGTGACAAAGCTGCGGTCAACTCGGACACATACCGCTCCTGTAGCAAAGGTTCGCATGTGACGGTGCTTGCTACAGCATAGGTTGTTTTGGCTTTTCAAGCTGTCTGTCGGTGCTTTAAGACCAGTGGTTGCCCCAGCTGATGTACTGCTAGTGCCATAGCAGTGTTGCAGGCTGGTTTAGGAACAGCAGTAGGGTTGGTAGTCGGGGTTCTGTGCTGCTGTGAAGCGCTGCAGAAAGCCATCAGGCCACTGCCCCATGCCTCTGCCACCGTCAAGGGCCTGAGTGCCCCCCCGCTGGCGCGGCTGGACGTAGTGCGTCTTCTCACCAGGGCTGGTCGACTATCGACTTACGCCTGTCGGAACACAGGGTGGGTGGTTTGACAACCACGCAAGTGTGTCGTTGTGTAGCTCACTGTTTATGATTACAACCGTGCAAGGGCTTGTAACCCAGTCATAAGAACTTGGTGTCTTAAGGTGTCCAGGTCCATCATGGTTCATATTGGGATGATAGCACTGGCAGCAAAGGTCTGGCATGCATGGGAAGGGGTGGTGGGTCTTGTGTCCTGCCCTGCCCTGTTGTCACTGCGCACAGGGCTTCCATTGAGGTGCTGAGCTGAAATGGAAGCCTCCTGCTGGCGCAAGGTTATATTTACTTCAGTGCAGCGCAAGCCAGTATGCTCTTCCTACCCACCAACACCCTGTTGTCAGCAGCAAGTCCTCCTTCCTTTCAGCACACACCCTGCTCGTTTCAGTGTTACCCTGGGGCTGGCAAGTACAGTAAGCAATGGTGCTATGATAGCCTTCTGTTGTCAATTCCATTCTGTTGTCAGTTGCAGCTGCAGCACCCATCACTTGTGCGCAAGGGCTTATGTGTTCCTGTTTGCAACTGCACATGGTTTTTACCGCCAGGATCAGCAAAGGGGATTGCAACAGGGGAGGGATAGCATGTTCTGGGCTTCCTTGTGTCTGTTTTCTGGTCTGCAGGCGCTCTGTTGTCTTGTGATCTCTGTTTGGCCTGGGACCAACATGCCTCCCGGCAGTCTCCCAACCGTCATGTGTACACCACTGGCATTCAGCTACAACAGCAGGGTGGGCGCTGCTTGCAACCATGGTGATGTTTGGTTTGGGCGCATGACAGTAAGCAAGTTCACCAGGCCTGAGTTTTGAGTTCTGGGCCTGCCTGTCTGCAACACTTCAATGGTCATTTCAACATGCACACTGACTTTTGGGGCAAGCAAGTTGTTCTGGCTTGGCAGTGTGTTGGGCAAAACTGGGTGCTACTGTGTCAACAGCTCTGGGTTTGGTTTGGCTCGTGCTGCATCGCCACACAACAAGGCATGGTCAACTTTGGTGTCCTTCCAAAGCAGCTGTTGTTCATGTGTCAGCAAAATGTGCCAGCTAGAATGGTCTTTGCACTCGTGCGGGTGGGGTTGGTGGTGGGTGTGTTCTTCTGCCCTGCACACAGGTAGCTGCAGCCAGCTTTGTCTGGTTTACTGAACAAGCCAAGGGAGTGTGTTGGCATCACCCGCCCAGTCCCTACGGCTCCAAGGCACAACAGCTGCGTCGCCTCTTTCCCCTACGCGTCCTGTTCTGGCCACCCCTGCGCCATCACCGTGCGTCAACACATCAGAACATGCTGAGCATCACCTTGGGAGTTTCCCTGCACACAACCTTTCCTGCGCACAAGGCTGCCTGTCAACCTCATCGTTTTGAGGACTGGCTACCCCTCTGTTGTGTCGCCTTCTGTGCGGTGTGCTGGCTACGCCCTCGACCCTTGGACCTTCCTACTGGACTGCGCGGCTCCCTCCCTCTTTGACTCCGCTTCCTCTCGTCACTTCTTGTCGTGTTCCTACATGTGTCGGCCGAATCCCCTCCACCCCCTCGACACGTTTCTACTCTTCTCCACTGCCTGTGGTGCTCCCCTGCCGTTCCATGGACAACCCTCTACAATGCCGTAGCAGTCGGCTAGGCCACCTCCCCTCTTCACCTTTGCCCCTTTCATCTACACATCAGATGACACAGGTTCACAAGGTGGAGTCCCGGCAAGAGTCCCGGCAGGAGTCCCGGCAAGAAAGATGACACTTGCACAAGCTCGATGGCTCTGCCACAAGTGTAAACGCCTTTCACAGGGGGAAGCCCTGCACAAGTGCAACCCACAAATGGTAACAAGTGCGTCTTTCTTCAGCTGGGGGCGTTTGCAGCACACCTGCCAAACAGCATTGTAAGCATTTGCCAGATTTTGGTTGGGCAGGACTTGGTGGTTGCTGCTGTGTTGTTCAGTGTCCAGGCGTTCTGTGGTGTGGTGGCGGATGGCCTAGCGCGGAGATGGCTGCAAGGGGTGATATCTGTGGTAATGTGAAAGCATATGTCCGATAGGGTTCCTCACCAGCCAGGCAGTTTCTGTTACGCCCTCCATTTAGCTGAATTTGTGCATTTGTGTGCACATCTCTATAGCTTTGTGTATACAGTAGTGCAGCGTTCGATGCATAAGAGCAAACACGTAACGGGTTGGGGGGCAAAGCTTGGGGTGTTGGGGGGTGGGGTTGGGGGTGCTAACACTGCTGTCCATCTGCTTCCTGCTGTTGTCAACAGGGGTGTGTTTATTCCTGTGTGCGCTTCGAGGTTTGCCAAGATGTGGATCTTGTTTTACTCAAGTCGTCTGCACTTTCTTACCACTGGTAATTGCACTTGCTCTTCTTCAAAAGTACTCAGCCCTGTTGCTGTTATTTCAGTGCACTGTTCTCTCAACGCACTTGTTGTATGTATCATCACACATCAGCAGAGTGCTGTGCAGGACATGTGGATGGGGTAGGTGTTGGCTGCTGCTGCTGCACTGCTGGCTGCAAGTTTTCAGGTGGCTGGCTGTTTGGCGCGTTGTCAACCATATGGGGGTGATTGGATGGCCTGGTCTCAAAGCTGCGGTAATGTGAAGCTGTACTGTCGATGTTGGTTTCACCCGCATGTTAGCTCTGCTCATCCTGTTTTACTGGCATACAGTGCATAGGTCACCCGCGCTCGAAATGTTCATGCATGGTCATGCACAAAGGCATTGTGGGTGGTGGGGCTTGGGGGCGGGTGGTTGGGGGTGCTAACTGCTGTACCAGTCGTGCTTGCTGTACTTCACAGGGGCTCCCTGTCCCTTTGGGGTGTCAGCCTTTGGGCGGTGTTCCTTTCCAAGCTCATCTGCACCAGTGTGTGACGTCTACACTCTGTTGTGACACGGTGACTGTTGCTTCGGCTGGTTGCGCTCAGCAGTTGTGCCACTCCCATGTCACAGTTCTTCTGGCCTGGCATCCTTTTTGTCCATAACCATAACAAGACTTTTGTCACAGCAATGCTACATGCATGGGAGGTTTGGGGAAGTTTCCCGCAATGCTGTTTTGCGAGCTGCAGGCTATGATCTCGTCAGATCGGCTCTGGAGGCTGCACGGAGTAAGTCCCCACACTTATGCACACAAAAGCCCTCTCATACTGTCGTGGCTGCTTATTGCAACCCCTGCTTATCGCGGTGGCTTGTGCAGCTTCAGTCTGCCCATGCAAAACAAATTACATGTCTTCGAGAGGGAGCGGGTGGGTAGGCGCCCCCGGGGGGGGGGGGGTCATTTCTGTCTCTTGTTGCACTGCTGCTGCACTTGTTTTGAGTCACAGTGGTATCCCAGCTGTCGAGGCGTCAGTATGTGCTGGCAGTGGCAATACGAGGTAATCGTCGTAGCGTTGTCCTGTGCTGTTGGTAGCTTTGCTCAGTTCACATATTAGCACACTTTTGCTTCTTTTGTGTAGCTCAGCAGGCTTGGTAAAGGGGGGGGGGTGCAAATGGGGGCTGTAGTGTTGCTGCTGTCTTATGTTCTTGCAGGCTCAGTGTGTCTGCTGAAAAGGGCCATCCTGGGCCATAGCTTTGCTGCATTGTGGTAAGCCTACACTCAGCGCTGCTGTAGGGTTTCGTGCAGCATCTGCATGTTGGGCGATCAGGGCTGCTTTGCTCTGCTTTGCTTCCATTCAGGTGAAAAGAAAGTGTGTTAAAAGTTGGTTCAAGCAGCTGTATGGTACTTGTCGCGGGGTGGGTCTAGTGCCTGTGCTTGGGTTGGGCAGGCGTGTTGGTCTGCTGCTGCGCCCTTGCTGCGTACAGGTTGTGCGTCCCTGCAGATCGACATGCTCTGTGTGCCAAGTTGCCTTCTGGAACATGGGTGAGGCTGTTGCATTCTCAGCGGGCCTGTCTGTGGTCTGTGCACTGCTGTGAGCTGAATATGCACAGCGCACTCTGTTACAGTGTGTACCTTGGCGCATCTTCTGTGTAGCCCTGCTGGGGTGGGGTCGTGCGTGCGTAAGGTGGGGGGGATGGTGGGGTTGTCTTGCTTTATGCTGCCGCAGTCTGCTGCCACAGGGACTGGATCTTTTGCCGCCAAAAGAGCGCAACGTTGCAATGGAGAATCGGGCAGGCGTTGTGTGTCATCAATGGGTGGGCAGTCAATACGTCTCACTTTCAAAATCATGTTGGTTGCATGCCTGACTTGTGTTGTGCTGGCAGTCTGCTGATAGTTCCTGTGCAATGCTGTTGCCTAGCATCAGTGTGGGATTGGGCCTAGCATCAGTGTGGGATTGGAAGGGTCCTGACTGGGGTGTGGGGAGGGGGGGTACTGACACCTGCTTGAGTTGGTTTGCGCATGCGCAGGCACGTGTTGGGTGCTGGATAGTGCCACTTCCAGGTGCACACAGCTAAGTTGTGTTACAAGGTGCACAGCTACTTGAAACAGCGTCAGCACATGTTTGCTTCCGCCTGCTGGCCTTCATACAAAATGTCCAGCCTGCATGCTGTGCTAGTGCATCTGTGGTAGTGTGGTGTCTGCCAAGATGTGTGCAGCTGCAGGGTCCCTTGCTGTGAAGCCTCTGCACACGTACTGCTGGTACTGCTGGTGTGGTCTGGTCTGCTGTCGTCCTGTGGTAAATCACAGCTTGCTCACACAGCTAGCTAGCTCGCACACGTGCTATCTATTGACACTCTGCATGCCTATACAGGCAGACACTCTGCATGTCTATGCAGGCAGCATTATGCTATCAAAACTGCGCTGCGCTTGCGCATCACTTGTTGGGCTGGGTTGGTTTCGTGTGTTGTATCCGCTGCTGCTGTTTCATGCTCAGGCTGTACTCTGTACCTGAGGCTAGCCACACAAGCGACTGGGTCCATGTGCAAGCCAAGCAACAAGGCGTAAGGCTACACAGTCATTGTCTAGGTTTTGTGTCCATGTTGTCCTGCTGACATGTGTTTGGCATCAAAGTCTAAACTGCATTCATTTGCATACCTTGCCTAAACCTGGCTTGCATTCACCTGCATGGTGGTCATACCCTGGGCTTGCCAGGTGTCTGGGTTTGGCCACCCGTTCAGGGTTAGGGGGGCAACACCTCCCTGGCCCTGGACGACAAGACTGGCGGGTGCGCCGTGGCAGAGGGCAACAGGCTGTTACAGCTTGTTTGTACCGCCATCAGGGGTTCAAGTCCCTGGGGTCTGTTTATTGAAATTGGGGTTACAAGGTGGCAGAGTAGTTGTGCAAAGTCACGTGACATGTTTCATTGCCCTCAAGTTGCTGCGACCCATCCATGCCTGCAGCTAATGCGGTATTGCCCAGCATTGGTTGCAGAAAAAAACATTTGAACTGTTGTCTGCTAACCCAGGTTGAGATGACCCAGTTTGAGCCAAAATCTGGTGCTCTACTGGAGCTGCTGCACTACATCTGCTGGTCACTGCCCTCACCCGTGCGCAGCAGTAGCATCGTGCACAGATAGTAGCAGCTCAGACTGCATGTACAGTTCAGCAGCAGATGCAAGGAGGCTAAGTTTGCCTCACACCAGCTGATTAGTCGTGGTGGCTCTTTTTTGCATGAAGCACAATTGTGTTAAGCGTCTGGTTTTGTGTTGTCCGGTGCATTCGTTGTCGGCTGCAAGATGCCCTTTCATCATGCATGCTTCCTTGAGTCCCCTTATGCACAGATGTACAATCACAGCACATGTGTTGTGTGGTGGTGGAAACATGAAGCTTGTGTGCACTGCAAGACCAACATGGCTTGAGAGTCTGCATGGGAGTTTGATTCCGACAAGTCTGCTTGTGCAGCGATGTACAGTCTCAACACATGTGTTGTGTGGTAGTGGAAACACGAAACTTGTGTGCACTGCAACATGAACATGGTTTGAGCGTCAGCATGGGAGTTTGCTGACAAGTCTGCTGTACATCGTTTCCAGGCACAAGCAGGGACCTTTGCTGCCATGATGATGGTTTGGTTGTAGTAAGATTGCAGAGGCTGAAGCTGCCGTGTCTGAATGAAGATGGTCAGGTGCAAGTTGATGCCCCATTTTGTAACAGTTCTCTTTCTCCCAAGTTGGATGCACTCTGCGTACAGCTCTGCCACAGTGTGCCTGCGTTCGTACCCACCTTGCTGAGCACTATCCACAGTGTGTCATTGTTGATTCAGGGTTTGGACTGCTGTGGGCTTCTTGGAAGGCTTCCTACTGCGTCAAATTCTGGTACAGTTGCTCGCTGTTGTCAGCACAAACTCCAACACAGTCACACATGCAGTACCCCTCTTCCTAAGCCAACTGCTGCCCAGTGGAAACAGCTGACAGTGTTACAAATCTGACCATGTTGTCAAGCCCTGAGCCAACTATGATCCCAATCCCGACAGAGAATGCTAGAGATGACAACACGTCACCTTGCATGCCGCAGTTAAGCCAGTGACAGCTGGGCCACTACTACTGGCAACATGCTGGAAACTCAACTCATTCTTTCCCTGCCTGACAAGAAGCCCACAGCCCCTGCTGCTGAACAGTGGATACAGCCGCTCCTGCTGCTTGTCTCCAGCACTGCTCATGCCCTCCACATGAGGTCCACTGCTGCACTACATACTGCCTGGCCTGCTGCTGCCGCTCACACAACTAGCTTGGCCTTGACTGGCACAGCAGACAGCTCAGGTGGGTAGTAGCCGATCTGCTTGCGGTACTTCTGGCGGCGGTACCTCAGCAGGGGCAGGAAGTGGTGGCTGAGGTGCTCCAGACCCATCTGGTCCTTGATGAACTCACCCTGCAGCACAGCACAGCACAGGGTGTGCAGGACACAGCATAAGCATCAGCAGTGCAAAGCAACAAGAGCATGCTGGGAGGTGATTAGGCGTGTGCAACATAGCTGTTAGACCGGCAGACACTGGGCAAAGTGTGGGCCGTCTATGTACAGCCACTGGTTGTGCATCACAGGCATACGCCAAGGGAGCGCTCAGCATGGGCAAGGGCTAGCGCAGGGTAGTCTGGCCCCTGCTGTCTTCGCCACCCAAAGCACAACACCTTCCCCGCCCCCACCTGCTCGCAGTCTGCTGCCTGCACTGCCTCGTGGTGCAGCAGGTCCTGGCCGTTGGTCAGCTCCCAGTCCAGCTTCTTGTACAGCAGTGGGTCCATGTGGGCAACCACGGCCTGGGGCAGGTCAAACTCGATGTGCTGGGCGATGTGCCTGGCCTGCTGCTGCAGTGTGAGCATCCACAGCTCCTCCTCCTCTGCCTCCACCAGCTTGGCCTCCTCAGCATCCAGCTCAGCCATCTCAATCTCAAGGCGCTCCTGGGGACAGCAGAGCAGAGAGCGAGCGAGTGAGTGAAAAGACTCAAGTTGAGTAGGGGGGGGGGGGCAGATGCAAAGCAGCGCAGGCATACAGCCCACCATGACTTGGGGCGCGGGGGGCGGCAGGGCGAAAGATAGCCATGATGCTGCATGGCGAACGTGGGCACAATTATAGAAGGCTCCTCAGCTTTCAGGCACTGCACAGCCTGCCAGTTGCTGATGTGGCTGCTCTACAACATTGCAGTGCTGACAACACAGCCACCACTAGGCAGCACCTGCGCAAAGCACTGCCCCACATGCTAGAGGCCCAGCAGTCCACATGCACAGGACATGTGAACCCACCTGAATCAGCTGTGGCAGCTCCAGCTCCTCAAAGGCAATGTTTGAGGGGTCTGATACGAATGCCAGCTGCTTGTCCAGGGCATACTCCTTGTAAGCATGGCCCTTGGCCTCAGCACGTGCAGCCTTGAGGGTCTCAACCTGTACGCAGGAGCCAAACACCTCCACTCAACCCCTGCACACACCTGCCACATGCATCCCAGCTTGCATTGCTGTGCAGCAAGGTTTGCCCGTCACTTTGTGCTGTCATGTTATAGCATATGCAAGAGCGTCGCGCGGGCCAGGGACAAGCATGTAACAGCACATGCAAGAGTGTCGAGCATGACATGCAAGGCTGAGGTATGACATGAACAGGTTGGCGCCCTCAATGCCAGCCCTGGCCCCCTGCTCACCAGCTCAGCCACCTCCTTCTGGTGTGAGCCCAGGCGCTGCAGAGGAGTGGTGGGGGAGCGCTGGGCAGCCAGCAGACCATCAGCACTGCCGGTCAGCTTCTGCAGCCACAACAACACAGGTACACACCACACAGGACCACATGAGCAGGACCCCCAAAAGGCACGAAGCATGCTGCCATGACACCGCCAGCAGCAGCAGACAGCAGCACAGCAGCGTGCAACACAGCCTGGACCACCACAACCCCAGCCATGTGCAGGAGAGACAAGGTGCAGCAACTGCAACAACGCAAACCTGTGCAGCACCCTTCCAAACCATGCGCCACTGTGCTGCGCAGGAAGGCGCCTCCTGGTGTGCGCGCGGGTCACAAGGCAGGCGCCCTACATGCAGGGACAGCCGCACGACGCAAGCACACACGGGCCAAAGCCTGCCCCCCAGGCGCACCTTGAGCTTGTCTGCCAGCTCTGCCTCCTCCTCCTCGTAGCGCTTGGCCAGCTTCATGCCCTCAGCATACATGTACCTGGTCATTCATGGAAGGCGGGATTGGAGACATTGAGACAAAGGGTGCAACAAGGTGCAGCAACCAAAAGGCAAGCTAGGCCATGTGTCCCAGCATACGGAAAGCTATGCAAGTGTCCCTGCAGGAATGTGGCCAGCACCACACCCACAGCCGTGTTGCCAGCAAGACACTGCCGAAGCACACCCAGAACAGTACCACCTGAGTGCACAATCTGTGGTGGCAAGAGCCCTAGAGCAAAACCAAGCGCATACCCCACCACACGATCGAATGCCAACCCAGTGAAGGCTGCCAGCCGCGCGAGCGACACGTCCCTCTGCCTTGCTGCCTGACCCCGCCCCCTCACCTGTCAGATGAGTACAGGTGCTCTGTGAGGGCGCGTGCCTCCTCACTCTTGAGCCTGTTGGATGAACCCTCTGGCGACAGGGTAGGGCCCAGCAGCTGCTCCAGGGCCCACGCACGGTCCTCTAGCTTGGAAGCAAGGTCCAGAGCCTCAACCTCCTGCGGGCACAGGCAGTGGGGCAGCAGCAGCAGCAGGTGCATGTCGACACCGAGCCAGCACACATCGACACCGAGCCCGCACACATGATATGCAACACAAGATCTGTCCAGAATGCCCAGCTCGTGCTGAGCATCAGTACCAGCATCATCTGGCAACAAGACTACAGCAGCGCAGCAGCAGCGCACGCTGCATTCCTTACCAGTTGCCTGTCTTGCAGTAAGCAATACCCAAAAACCAAACCATGTATTGAACCAATCCGCCCAGCTCATCCCTGCGCACCTGCTCATTGGGTGGGAACATGTCCAGCACCTCCTGCTTGCCACGCCTGAGCAGGAAGCCGTCCATGGCTGAGCACTCAGACAGGCGCTGCCCGTACGACTTGGAGCCACGCTGGACCAGGTTGGTCAGCGCGATGTACTTGGGGGACACATCCTGGGGGGTGGCAGGGGGTGTGTACAGTTTCAAGGCAGGGACAATGCAAGGGGCCAGGGTCACGCACGTTTGCACGCATGATGCAAACAAGCATTGTTTCGCAGGGTGGGTGCGTGGGCGGCTGAGCGGGCCCACCAGTCACAACAGCACCTGCTGTGCAATCTAGGTGTACAAGAAGACGGATGTGGCGTGCGCGCTGGCAACACCAATGTCCTGTCCCACTTGCCAGAGCTGCTGTCGGCAGGGTGGCTGCACCACAAGCTCCTGTGATTCACCCATTGTTCAGTTGAACCCCACACCCCCAGCATTACACAAACATCCTTGCAGCTGTCATGCTCATGTGCCTGCGCCTGGTCCTCCTGTCTCACCTCGTGCTTGCTGGCCAGCAGTGCGTCCCTCTCCTTGAGGGGCACCAGGGCCTGCTCAGGCGAGGCCATGATGCGACGCGCCCACAGGTTTAGCCAGCGGGCATGGACCTGAGGGGAGGGGGGGGGGAACACAGCACAGCACATGACGGGATATTGCGCGCACAGGGGTGCTTGGGCGCTGTATGGTCGCAAACCTGCAGTTGTCATGCTGATGCTGCAGACTTTGCAAAGCCCTGGACCAACACAGATGCATACGCGGCTCATCGCTACCAGCGCCATGGCCTGAGTCAGCAACATTGTTGCTGCTGCTGTGCGTGGTGCCACTACTGGCAGGGGCAGGCTTGCCTCATTTAGCAGTGTGCCCAACCTGTTCCTTATCTGCTCCTTGCTGTGTGCCGCCACAACTTATGCGCACCCTCATGACTACACAACACCCCCCCCTGTGTGTGAAACAAGCCAGCCCCCTGTCCTCCCACCCACCTGCTTGCGGCGTTCTGCCACAATCTTGTTGGCCTCTGCTGTTGAGAGGTACCTAAAGCCTGGCAGCTTCTGCCCCCGCTCCTCCACGTAGGCGCTGTCAGTGACAGCCTTCTCCATGAGGGCCTTCAGCGCAGCACCATCAGCACCAGTGGTGCCCTCAAGCACCTTCAAGGAGTCAGTCACCTGTGCAGCACAGCACAGCAAGCAGGGTTGGTGTCTAGGGCAGGACTACGGGGTGACTGGATAGAGAGCAAGACGCAAGACGACTTGAGTGTGTGCCTGGCTGTGTTGTTGTGACGAGTCTGTGTGCAGGTGCGTGTGCCAAACCCACAGCAAAGGCCCCCTGTTGGAAGCACGCGTGGCTGAGGCAGTGTGGTGCTGTTTCTCACCTGTGCTGGCAGCTGTGGCACCTTGAGCTTGCGTGCTGGCTCCAGTGCCTTGTAGTAGGTGTCAGTCACACGCTTGAACTCATCCAGGGCAACAGGCTGGCCCAGCGACCAGGAGGGCACAGGCAGCTTGGGGAAGGGCTGCAGCAGCAACACAGCCACACAGCAGCAACAGAAAGATATGAGGAGCTGATCAGTCGCTGGAGGTCAGGCGGGGTGCTGCTGCTGGTGACAGAGAAAACTCAAGAGGAGCCCAGAGCTGCGGTGACAGACTGCGGTGCTAGCGATGTTGCTGTGTACTGTGCAGGGACTGCAGGAGGGTGAGAGATGGGTGGCGCAGCTTGCAGCACTTTTGCTCTGCGCAGCAACCCAGTCAGACACTGCCCAACCCAAAACCACCCTGCTGCCGTCCCCATGGTGGCCACCCACTGGCTTGACATGCATGCACATACAGCAGCCCCCCAGCCGCACCACACACACATGTCCCCCCAATCCCATCTTGGCAGTCACCACTCTCCTTCTGTTGCTAATGCCCCACTCCTCCGATGCATGACCAAGTACAAGTGTGTCCCCCCTCCCTCCCCCCCAATCCTTGAACATACCTTGAAGGCTTTCTCCTTGACTCCCTCCAGCGCCACATCCCTGCGTGCATCCCACCAGTGGCCCTTCAGGGTGGCAGCCTCGCCAGCACGCTTGCTGAACACAGTGTCAAAGAACTTGGGCACCTCACCTGCACACACAGCAGCAAGGTGGCAACAAGCACAGCAGGGATACAGCAGCAGCGATCATTAGCAACAAACTTGTGATGAGAACGTGACAGCTGGAGCTGATCCGCCGCAAACTGGCCCTGCAGAATGCCTCCGCTCCCCCCACAAACGATTGCAGGCTGCTAATGGCTGCAGCTGCTGCACAGGGTCAGCCACCAGGGGCCAAACTGCAGCACTACTCTGCAAGCAAACTCAAGCACTCCTCCTTCGCCAATTGACCCCGCCTGCTTCCTGGGGTCTGTTGGCCCCTCCTTCTGCCCTGCTCCAGCCCGCCCCCTGCAGTCCCCGCCCCTTCACTACAGCAAAGCCACCCTTCCTCCCCCCCTTCCTTGCACGATTCGGCTCCCCTCCCCTGATGGCTCACCAGACTTGAGGCCAAACTTCTTGAAGTTAGGGATGGGCTTGTCCATGTCCTCAAAGGTGCGGGGGTTGTGGTACTTCAAGTAGGGCTGCACCACACACAACACACATGCAGCACGCACACACATTGTTGAACGGTTGACAGGTGCAAGTGGTAGGGTGCATGCGGTGACATGCAGGCAGACTGCTGCATCACGGCACACACAACATGTGCGGAGGAGAAATCGGTGCTCACAGCATAGCATGGCAACACCTCTCCAGTGCCTGCAGGGCCTGGGTGCTAGCGTGTGGGGTAAGGCAGCTGTGCTGCTGCATAGCGCCACCCTGCCCGTCCCTCCCACACACAACAGCGGCGGCACTTGATGTCAGGAATCATCTGCTGGATATCAGAAGCTGCGTATGAGGGGGGGAGAGGCAGTACAGACCCCCTGCTCGCACAAGTATTCCGACAGCCACAGCACCCATTGCATGGTGTGTCTGCTGCTGCCACTACCATGCTCGCCTTCAAGGCGTGCCTGCTCCTCAGCTGCGCAGCTGCTCAACCGTTCAGCTGCTAGTGCTGCGTCCCTTGCCTCCTCCCACCTGTCCCTCGTAGTCCCCCAGGTCCTTGTACATCTGCATCAGCTTCATGGTCTGCTCAGTGGAGGCCTTGGTGCTGCCCCACTCAGACACAATGTTGGGGGCACCCTTGGAGCTCTGCACCACAAACACAGCACACAACCACACAGTCGGCCCAATGCATTCACAAAGGTGTGGTGACCGCATGTGCGTTGGTGCGCATGTGCTGCTGTCCGTGCGCGTGTGTGGGACCCCAGTGGGGTTCCTTGCTGACATCAGAAAGAGCTGCAAGGCTGCTGCTGGGGCGCCACTGCCTGCAGGGTAAAAGAGGCTTGCCAGCTCAAGTTTTTGCTCCACACTGCTGCTGGTGAGCTGTGCGTGCCATGGCCTGCTGCGCCCCGCTCCGTCATGGTGGTGCATTCCTGCTGCTGAATGCCGATCACTGCACTCGCTATGTGCTGTATGCCATCCATGTGGTGGTGCCGGCTGGTGGTACAGTGATCAGGTGTGTCTGCATCGCTCCCTCCCTGTGCTTTGCTGCTGCTGCTGTTGCTGCTCGCACCTTGGCTGCGCCACCCACATCTTCACTGAAGTCAGCAGTGAGGGAGAAGTACTGCCTGCTCTGAGTCAGGAGGGCTGCAGTAGCAGACTCCTGGCCCTGCAACCACAAACATCAGCACCAGTGATTGACTGAGCAACCAGTGACTCTGCTCTGCTGATCGCAGACCCACCACTCAAGCCATTGCAAGCCGCTGCTGAGGGTGAGGGAGCAGGGGTGCATCTTCGTGCTGCCCCGTTCAGCTGCTGCAAGGCGTGTGAAGGACCCAAACTGCCTCAGGTGTTCCCCATAACAGCTCCATCTGCCAGATCTGAGCACACATCAACAAGGGTCCTGGAGGAAACACAATACTGTTCCCACCTGAGAGGCCCTGACAGCTGCCGAGCGCAGCATGCTCCTGCTTGGGGGTCAAACGTGCAATGAGCAATGCGTCACGTCGTTGCCACAGATGGCCCCCTGTGCTGCCAGCCCCGAACGACCTGGTCACGATCTGGGCACGCACAGATGCGTGGATGAGTCCTGACAGGGGCCAGGCCTTCAACTTGGCTACAAACGTAGTATTTCCTGACGCGTTGGAGCTACTGGTGAGGGAGCACGGGGTGACGTATGAAACCTGCAAAACCAAGGAAGTTTGTAAGTTTGTTTTGTTGTTGTGAGGCAGGGCCAGGCCGTTTGATCAACCTCAAGACAGAGCCAGTATCTTTTTGTTCATGACTGAGCCACAACAAGGTTGTCCTGCAGAACATGTGACACGCATCGCTGGGTGAAAGTTGCTGACATGCAGCAGCAGCATGGACCTCCTGCTGTGCCCAGGCTTCCAACAGTGGTAGCATCTAGTGCAGCTGGGTTGCTACCCTTCTGCACTCCCAGCCAGCCCTCCAATGTCACAGCAGGTGCTGCCCCAAGCAGTGCACAGCTTGTGCCAACAGCGGGGCTCCTGCATGCTGTGTGTGGAGCACTGCTGAGTGCAGACATCAGCCAGTTGTAAGTAAAGTTTGCTGAGTTACCAACAGAGACATTCAGGGAGCCTGTGTGCTTCACAGGGCTGATCCTTGGCTGGTGCTGTTTGCCTTGCAGACAATCAAGGGTGCAGGGGCAGCCTCTGGCTCCACAGCCTGGCACGCTGGAGCATGCCCTGTTGGAACTGAACCCTCTGGTGTTCAGAAACCACGCAGGTGAGCAGCTAAGCTGCCCTCCCGCCCCATGCTGTGCGCGCTGCGCTACCCGACTGTTGCGCGAGCAAATGTCTTGGAGAGTTCGAAATGCTGCAGTGCGCTGACTAATGGGCTGATGGATCGTTACAGGTACTCACCACAGCGCCACGCCAACCACTGTGCCCCAGCAGCAACACCAGCAGGAGCAACAGCAGCAGGCGCAGCAGAGGTCAGCCAGCAGGAGCAGGACAGCTGCACACCCGGCATCGACAGCATCTGGTGCGAGGCCTGATGATGAGGTGGGTAGCCTCTTGGCGTTATGCCAGCGGCCGCGCAGCACAAAAATAGCTCTTTGTGAAAAAGGGCATGTGCAGGTGTTAGAGCTGCGGGCTAACAGGGGAGCTTTGCGCCTGTGCATTTGATGTGCTGCTTAGGGTGCTGCTACACAGCATGCTGCAAAGAGGCGCAAGACATCAACCCCGGCAATTCAAGAGGAGTACGTTGCAAGGACCGTGGATGTCCAGCAGGTTGCAGGTGCGCACCACCTGACCCCTAAAGCAGCCCACTCTGTGTCGTTGTCCAGTACGCACGCTTGCAGTCACCGTTCATGTGAGGCTGGCAGCATCAGCTACAGCTGTTCCTGGCAGTAGACCAACAATGCAGCTGCAGCTGTGATGTTGACTCTTGTTCCTGACATGTAGTTGTGCTGTGCCTCACTTGCACTGCTTGCAGCCACCGTTGCTGAGGAGATCTGCAGCTTCATGCAGCAGATGGCTGCCTTCAGCACTGCCATGGGGGAGGCAGCACAGCAACCGGCAGACAGCACTGACCAAGACAATGCTGGCAAGCGCTCGCGCAAGTCAGCAGGGCGAGGCAGCAAAGTGTCTCAGGGGCCAGTGCCCGTAGCCATGCTGAAGCAGCTGCAGACCAGCCTGGCTGCTGGCAAACAGGCAGGCATCCTGCACCAGCTAGACCAGGAGCAGCTGAGGCAGCTGCTGTTGCTGCTGTTGGACCATGTGCGACTGGGGCAGGACCAGCTGCTGGATGAGCAGGAAACGGTAAGCTTGCTGCATGCAAAGAGTCACGCTCGTGCTCAGCTGTTGATGAACTTGGCAATGCGTACATCACAGCATGCCTGCCACTGCCTGCCTGCATCATGCAGACAGCGATGATTTGGACCCCCTTAGGGCTCTCTCGATGCCTGCTGAGCGTTTTGGTGCTGCTGTGATGCTGCTGCAGGCCAGCAGTGACAGCGCCCAGGCTGTGAGCATAGCACTTGAGGCAGCCTGCTGCTGCATGCAAGTGCTGTCTGCTGCCAGCATGCACAACAGCCTGTACATGGACGAGGTTGTGACGGCTACAGTCAGCCTGGCCAAGTACCACCTGCAGTACAACGTGTTGGCTCTGCATGACCAGCAGTTCAAGCGGCTGTACAGGCCCTCAGCAGCAGCGCATGGTAAGCAGTGGGCACGGCAGCTTCAGATGCCACCACAGCAGCAGCGGCGCTGCAAGCATACCTGCCTGACCAATTTTTTCAGCGCAGACAGGTGAACGGAGTGGCTGCAGCCAGCATCAAACGCCTATCAGTCTTCCTCCATATTCAGAAGCGCATATCGTTGTCACTTTGCTGTGCAGATGCTCCACTGCCAAACACTGGCAAGCGGAAGGCGCGGGATTCGTTTGGGTCCAAGTAGGTGGCAGTGGTTTGGGTGATGTGGCTAATGTGGGGCAAGTGCCAGAAGCCTTGCAACACGCTGAGTGCCTGTTTGGGTGTGACAGTCCTGCGTGGTCCCAGTGATGTGAGGCGGTGTGCTTTTTGCATGCAACAGATGTTTTGTGTGCATGCAGGCCTCCCAAGGTTCTTGCTGATGTCCGCGTCAAGCTGGAGCTGCTGCTGTCACTACTGGCAGAGGTGTGTGCACGAGTGCAGTGCAGTGACAAGCACTTGGCGTGCAAGGCTTGTGCCCAGATTGTCTCAAGCCTCATGCATGCACTGTGTAGCCCTTCAGTATGTATGTTGTGTCAGTGAGCACCCTTGTTGTGCAGGCAAGGTGTCAGCCTGGCATGCGGCAGACCGTCAAGCCGTGTATTCAAACCTGCTGCGTTTGGCCCTGTCTCTGCTGCAGGTTGTCGAGCGCATTGTACTGGAGGTGGAGCTGCTGCTGCCTCTCGTCAGGGTTGCACTCAGCTGCCTGGCTGTGGATGACCTGCAGCTGCTGCAGATCCAGGCTGTAGGTGCGTGACAGGCCATTGTGACCTTCACTCTGCACTGCAGGTGTTGTGTGACGATGAGTCGCGATGTGTAGAGCACTGCGCCACACCAAAGCAGCTTAACGGCTCCCTATCACAGGACCATGGCCACAAGTTCGTTCATCTGCATGGTAATTTGTTTGCAGGTCTCACGGTGTCAGTGTTCAGAGCTTTCCCCCAGCAGCGGTCCACTCTGGCAGATGAGGTGCTGAGCACAGCGCTGGGCAGCACCCATGTGTCGGGCAAGGCGCCGCCGCGTTTATGTGAGGCGACGGGCCCCTCCCTGCAGCCGCTGCCGATCATGATGGTGACAGCGCTGCTGGCGCGGCTGGTGCAGGTGAGCAAGGTGCTGCGTGGGTGGGTTTACCCCAGGCAGGCTGGACCGCCAGGGTGCACCGCTGCTCTTGGAGACATTCGCGCCTGCATGGATCTTCAAAGGCCACTCCTGAGGGGATCCTTGGTTCCTTGCATGCGACTTTACTTGGCCACCGTAAGGGTTGTTGACGGCGCAATACACTAGAGCTGCTGCGGCTGCTGCTTCCTGTTGCAGGTGTCTGTCGAGCTGCAGGACATGGCCGCCGACCCTGCCGTTGTGCACATGAGCTTCCTCGCTGCCTACGGCTGGTCTGACTACCTGTGGAAGGGTATCCTTGCCAAGCTGCCTGCAGCCAAAGCAGCAAAGACTGACGGTTCAGGAGACTTCAAGCTGGTCATGCAGGCCCTGATTGCAGGTAGGCACTGCTCTGCATTGGCCCCTGGGCAGTGTGATGTTTCTTGCGCCTGTGGGCTGCATGGCAGCATCAACAGTCAGTCATAGTCTAGTGTTGGTGTTGCAAGAGCAATGGGTGAAACAGAACACTTTCACTGCTCATGACCATGGTTCCTTGACACGTTGCTGCCGTTGCTGCTGCAGACCTGCTGACAATGCAGATGCTGCCTGAGTGGCCGGCGGCCAACATCCTATTGCGGCGCTTCATCAAGCTGCTGTATGGGGAGCAAGGCCTCAAGCACAAGGATGCAGCTGTGAAGCTGGCGTGTGTGGAGTTTACAGGACAGCTTGCTACGTCGCTGTGTGCAGAGGCCTTGGCCGCAGACAAAGAGGCAGATGAGTTGCAGGCGGTGAAGGAGGCGGCACAAGGTGGGCTGAGCTGGCGTTGATGGGGAGCTAGGGATGGAGTCTTGAGTCAGCCTTACCCTGCAGATAAGCATGGGGCACTCGAGGCATCAAATGGGTATGCTCCAGCGCTCTTTGTGCTGACACCTGAAGTTTCCGCTTGCTTTTGTGGGCAGACCACGCAGTCCTGCGAGCAAAATGTATGCTTGCAGCGCTTTGGTGCTGACCAGCTGAACTTGCTGTCTGCGTGCAGATAACGCTGCGCTTCAAGCAGCGGATGGTCAGCAGCCAGCTGCATCTGAAGCTGACTTGCTCCTGCTGGACTACCTGGCAGCATCACCAAGTGGCGGCAGCGCAAGCAGCAGCAGTGTGCTGGCGTCAGCACGGCGCTTTGTGTGCTGCCGCATGCTGCACGATGCCATCCATGCGCCCGGCGTTGACGCTGACCCCAAGGCTGTCGAGCTGCTGCTGGTCCAGCACCGGAGGTTGCAGGACAGCCGTCTGCCTTTGCTAGGTGATTCCTCTGCCGATTGTGGTGTGCAGCAGCTGCAGGTCCCAGTACTGGCTGGTCTGCAGAGGTCGCCGCTTTGTTGTGCATGCTGCAGGCCCACTTTCAACAGCCGCTCTATTGCTTCAACACCGTGATGGATGTAGGACCAACAAGGTCACCACCAGTCGTGCTCACATTTGTGCTTGGCCACCTGCTGCCGTCCGCCTGCCGGTTTATGTGCCGTCAGGCGGTGCTGCTGCAGGGCTGCAGCTGAGCCGTTCCCAAGTGGTCAGCCTGCAGCGGCAGTGGGTGATGAGCAGGCAGTTGGGTGGAGCACGTTTGGCCCTCGTCAAGTGGCTGTTGGAGGCCGGCAGCAGGCAGGGGCCAGACGCCAGCCCAGCAACAGTAAGCACACTGCAGGCTTCACACCCCAGCGGTGACGTCAATGGCAGTGCAGTGTCGGACTGTTGCCTTGCACGATCTTGTTGCTGCGTCCACCAACCCGTGCTGAAGGCCTTGACCGCGCCGTCTGTCTTGGTGCGCTAGATGTACAGCAGCACTACACAGTGATGCAGAAGGTGCCGAGGGGCAAGCGGCATGCGTAGCCCTGGCCATTGGCTGACGTATGCAGGACCCTGTTCCTTCGACAGTACAAGTGCTGCCATGCTCTCCTATGCTGGGCTGCAGGTACGTACCAAGGTGTTCAAGTGCCTTGGGTGCGTCGTTGAAGCAGACTCGCGGATCATGGTCATGCCGGAGGTTGCGCAAGCTGTGAACGACGCCCAGGGTGATGACAGTGCTGCAGTCAAGGAGGCTGTGCTGGAGCTGCTGGTCAAGCTCATCAACACAAACCCTGAGCTGGCCAGCGGCTACTTTGACACCCTGGTGCAGGCATCCTATGTGAGCTCTACTTTGCTCGAGGGGTTGGGTTAGTGCAGATGCACAGTTGGCATGTCGGTACATGTGCTGGCATGGGTGTGCTGGAATTTTCCTGCCTGCAAGGCTGCTAAAATGCATCACTGCGTGTTGAGACCTGGTGCTGTATGGATACTGCTTGAAATGTTGTAGCCGCCAACGCCACTGTTTGCATGTCTTCACATGTGTACATTGTCCTGGATGGAAACTGGTGTGCCCGCAGGACCAAGGCATCATGGTGCGCAAGCGGGCCATCCGCGCCCTGTGGGAGTGCTGCTCCTGCCGTGGCTTCAGCAGGGCAGGGGACGCCGTGGTGGCTGTGCTGAACCGTGCCAACGACAGGGAGGACACCATGCGGAACCTGGTCACCAAGATTTGCGGGGAGATGTGGTTTACTGATGCCAGCAGCTTTGCAGGTGGGTCTGTGATACCTTGAGTGCTCATGTCTGTCATATCATGTGCTGTCCGTCTGGAATGCTGCTGTGATAAGAACTCAGTCAGCCATACTTTTTACGTCCTCAGCAGGCGCAATGTGTCCTGTGTTCAAGATCGCCAACAGGCCTCTGTTTCACCAGGGCTGTTGGATTTGTGCTGGCAGCATGCAGAGGGTCAGCTGTCTGCCCACTTGAAGTGGCAAGTACGCTCACGTAACTGCACCCTGTGTGTCCTGCAGGCCTGGGTGATGGTGAGGTGGCCCCCAGCACTGTCGGTGCTGCTCGCACCCCAGCACTGAGGGCGGCTGAGCTGGCTGCTGTGTGCCTGCAGCTGTATGAGGCTGGCGGCAGGACCATCCATGTGCCGCTGCCCGCGGACAATGGCTTGATTGTCATTGTGAGAGAGGTGCTGGGTAAGGGCAGCAGCAGCAGTGCAGCTCCACCAACCACCAAGGAGTTAAAGGAGCAGGCACAGTTGCATGAGGGGGCAGCGGAAGTGGCACAGGCGCTGCTGGAGATGATCCTGCAGCAACACCAGCAGGTGTGTTGTGGAGGGAATGCTGACGCTAAATGACACAGTTATGTGTGTGGCGTCGGTGCTTTGACCGCTGGCTGTGAGAGCGGGGATCATGCATGTGCGGCTGTTCAATTCAGGGGCGCCTATGAGCAGGTTTTGGTCCTGGACTGCCTCTTCAATGAGTGTGGCTTGTTGCCAAGAATTCTGGGTGGATTGACACTGCGATATGTGCGTCCATCTGCTCTGCTGCTGCAGGGGAACGCCGATGAGAGCATGGACCAGGACAATGCCAGTGCGGGGAGCTTCCAGTACCTGCTGGCCCTGCATGCCCTCACGACAGCGGACCCCAGCTTGGCGGCACCTGCAGCCGACCCTCAGCGCTACGTGCGGCTCCTGACCCCCTACACAGCCGGCCTGTCCAGCGTGCCGGCCGCACCCACTGCCGGGCGGATGTCATCAGGTGGGCATCAGCCTGTGCACAGGGGTTGGGGCAATTGGTGTCCACTTTGTGCACAAGTGTTGAAGTTGCAGGCTGCATGACGTTCAAACTGCAAGGTGTTCTGATCACCTGTCCACACAGCCACTGATGCAAGCACTGTGTTTTTTGGCTGCTGTGTGCTTGCGTGTCCTGCCACTCAGCTGGTGCAGCTGGGGCCCCTGTGGATGACCCGGGCCGGCGCGTTGCTGAGGAAGGGCTGTGCCTGCTGGCTGTGCTGGACGCCCTGCTCAACCACCTCGGCTGCGTGGAGCAGGACGTTGGGCAGCAGCTGGCGGCCTCTGTTGCCAGCATGCTCAACAGGCAGCGCTTCCTGCAGGTTGTGGCCGTGGGCTGCCAGCTGCTGTGCACCTTGGCACGCATGCATGCGCCTGCTGCTGCCCACGTGACACAGCTGGCCAACAAGGTCTACAACATTGCAGCAGGCCTGCTGTCCATTGTGCAGCCAACACCAGGCTCAGCAGAGTACAGGACGTTGCAGCAAGGGCCCAGGTAGGCATGCAGATGCGCAGGAGTGGGCATTGCACTCTAGCCTGTATGATGCAGCACAGGTGCTGCAATCAGGGTAAGGAGCCCTGCTTTCACTGTTTTGTTGTAACTGCTGGGTCTTTATTGTTGCTGGCTGGCTGCCCAGTTATCAAATGGTCCTTACTGCAATGTTGTTTGCTGCATGTGTGCCTGCAGGTTGATGTTCATGCTGGGCCAGTTGTGCCGGTATGGTGCCAACATCCTGGATGCTGAAGCTGCACAGAACCCCAGCAGTCACAACTGCACAGAGTGTCTGGAGCTGTGTGTCAGGTGATGCCAACACTGCACGCTGGCCACGCCTTTGGCTGCCACTGGACCCACATGCATGTCTTCCTTGTTCACAATTTGCATGCAGGGTATCATTTGTGTTGCATGCAGTACGCAAAGTGTCACGTGTGTTGCTGTTTGCATAATATGGGTTTGCCCATTCACATGCAGTTAGTCTGCAGGACTCATGGTGACGCGTCTGGGTGGCGGATGGCACACACCTCGCTCACATGTGCCCTGCTTGTTTACCTTGCTCCTTGCAGCTTATGGCACCACCACAAGCACTCGCCGCTGCCTCCCCTGCAGCGCCTGCGTGAGGCTGCGCTGACGTCCCTGGGCCTCATCGTGATCGGCAGGCCACAGCTCATGCTGCAGAACCTGCAGCTGAATGTGTCAGACGGTATCCTGGGCTCAGGGGCCACCTCTGCCCCAGCACACAGCGCAGGCAGTGGGGACGCAGGGAGCCCGCCTCGGCGGCCGCTCAGCGCGCAGGCAAGCGGCATCCTGCAGGGGCTGCTGTCTGGTGAGAACGTGGTGAAGGTGTACACCTCAGTCCTGTCGGAGCCAGACGTGCCGATGGCCGTGAAAGGCAGGGTGCTCACAAACCTGGTGGAGCTGCTCAGGTGGGTTCGAGGCAGCCAGGCACTGTCACGAGGTTGCTTTTGGGGGGTGCGGCATATCCGTTGCGTGCCACTCGGCATAGTCTTTCACAGGTGCACTGCAGCCAAAAGCCCCACAGCAGCACATGCACAGGGCATGCCACCTCTACCTGTGAGCATCTTGCTGGCTGCATTCGGTCAACATACGTCGGGGGGCAAGCTGGCTGGCTTGTATGTGGACTGTCGGCAGTAGGCATAACTTGTGCATGCATCCTTTGCCGCAATGCAGGGCGGAGGAGGCGGCTGTGATCGCCCGTCAGAAGGAGGCGGAGGCTGCTGGCACTGCTGCTCGTCTGCCCAGCACAGTGCGCCCCGACACCAAGGCGCCTCTGGCCAAGGTCAATGGGGAGAACGACATAGTCGCCGGCAGCGGCAGCAGCAGCATCATCCAGTACGTATGGAAGAACGTGCTGGGCCTGGCAACGGGTGTTGGTGGGCGCAGCGGCGGTAGCGGTGGTGGCAGTGGCAGCAGCGCAGCCGATGCTGGGTTGCTGCCAGCGACACCCATGAGCGCTGCTGGTGTGCAGGAGGCTGCCGTCACCCGCAGGAAGGCCTTAGAGCTGATTGAGGTGAGCTGGGCCTGCCCTTCACTGATGCCTGCTGCTACAGTGTTTGCCAACCTGTGGGCATTCATGCAGAGTTCCTTTTAGTCAGCATCCTGCAGGGGTAGGGGCAGTGGAGTAAGCTGGCTTTCGTGATTGATTATGGTGACTTATGTAGCCTTTCAGTGGCATATGTTGTCTCATCTGAAGGTAGTAGCTTGTGCTGACGAACAGGCAGAGTGGTTAAGAATGCGTTGGCAATGTGCTCTTTGGTGTGCCTGTCTGCCTGCTTGCAGGTGGTGCTGCGTGGTGGGCTGGTTGCACCATGGATGGCTGTGCCTTCCCTTGTTGCACAGCTGACTGACGATCTGCCGGAGACGCGTGCAACAGCACTCAAGGTGCGGTTCCAGCCGCTGCAACAGTGGTAATCGCTGCCGTCAGACATGAGGTCGTGCCTGCGCAGTTTTGGGGCTTGCTGCCGACCCCCAGGAAATGAGCGCATAGCCAACTTGTGGACTGTGCTGCACTGCTGGCCGTCCATGTACCTGCAGGTGTTGAAGGATGCTGCTTGCAAGCACCCCGACTTTGTTGCTAGCAACCTGGCCCCTGGTGTGCTGGAGGCCTTCAACTTCCAGAGCAGGCTGTGGGCGGCAAAGCACCCTGGCAAGCCCATGCCCAAGGGTGAGTACAGCAACCTCCTGCCGTTGATACATCCAGAGGGACTCCTATATTCCTATAGAAGTATTGTTGGCAGAGCCATGCTGTGTAGCACTAGTGGGCTTGGCCAAGTTGGCATGTACGTGTGAGCTGCCTTTGTTGTGATGCGTACTTCACACGTGTTTGCTGAGCATGCCTGCGGGTTTCTCCCTTCTTCTTCTTGTGTCTTATGTGCAGGTCCCAGTGCGGATGTGCTGGAGGGCCTGTCAGCGATGTACAGTGACATCGTGCAGTCCACGCAGGGCGTGCGCCAGCGCTTCCTCACAGCCCTGCTGAAGCCCTTTGACGCCTCCTGCAACATCTCAGCCAGCCAGTCAGCAGCCGCGCGCGAGGACCCCTCGCGCCTGGCCTTCTGCGCGTACCTGGCAGCAAACCTGCCGTTTAAAAAGGCTGACGAGCCGCTGGCGCTGCTGCACGTGATCAACGTTTATGTTAGCCGGCTTGCGCAGGAGGTGCGGGACCAGCTGCGGCGTGCGCTGCTGCGTGTGGGGCTGCAGCAGGCCATGGGACTGGAGGAGGATGAGGAGGAGGATGACCCTGCCCCATCCCAGCAGCAGGCGCAAGGGGTTCCTGCAGCAGCAGGAGCCAGCAGCACCCCTGCTACAGCACCTCAGGACCTGCAAAATGGCAGTGCACAGCAGCAGCCTCACCATGCTGTGGCGCTGCCTCTGGCGCTGCCGCTGCCCCAGTGGCTGGCTGCACCGCTGAAGGCCTCTCTAGGCCTGTCAATGCTGCTGGTGCTGAAGCAGTACCTCATGGCGGCCTACGCCCTCAGCGATGAGCGCGTGGCGCAGTACGAGTTGAAGGGAGAGAAGGCGCGCGCTGAGGCCAAGGTTGTGGTCAGCAGGAGCAAGAAGCTGGAGGCGTTTGGACTCAGTGTGGTGAACCTGCGGGCAGTGCTGGACGGCACTGGCGACCTGTGGGCTGCGCAGTACAAGACCTTTGCAGGCCTGCTGGACAACGACGCTGCCAACTACAAGTGAGCCACCGGTGTTGCGCCGACAGGTTTTAGAGACATGTCTTTACATGTTTTGGGGGGCCTGCAACAGTTCTCGTCTCACGTGCAGCATCACAGATTGTGTCATGCGTCCGGGCTTGCTTTGCACTGTACAGTTCACATGCATCCCTATCAGCGCCCTTGTCACCCCTGTTGTCTGTGCCTGTGTAGGGAGGTGGCTGTGCTGGCAGCCCTGGCAGACAAAGCTGATGAGGAGGAGGCAGACGCACCAGCTGCTGGCAGCAAGCACCCTGGAGACACACCCGCTGCTGCAGCTGGCCTGGTAGTGTACAGCATGGAAGTCAAGACTCGCAGCACACGAGGCCGTGGGGTTAAGGGCTCAGCCTCCACCGGTGGTCGGGGCACCACAGGGGGCAAGGGCAGGGGCCGTGGCACAGGGCGGGGCGCCAGCACGGGGCGAGGCAGCAAGAAGCCAAAGTCAAGGCGCCGCAAGTTTGACTTGTCGGACGACAGCGAAGAAGAGGCTGGGGTGGATTCCGGGGATGAGGAATGGGGCAGTGCCAAGCCGCCCAAGGTCAGGAAGCTGTTTGCTGAGTAGGGGAGTCCTGGGGGGAAGCTGCTTGAGCGATCTCTGTGAGTGTGTCTTTTGCATTATACCAATGCACCATGATGGTGTGGCAACCTGTTCATGAGTGGCCCATGTTCATCATGCTGCCCACCCCTCCTTGGTAGGACAGCTTGCGTGTGCTGTGTGTAGTGTATAGATGGGAGACACTACGGCTGTCCTGGCTGACTTGCATTGTATATAATGTTCACCCCTGTATGCTATCTGGTACCTGATCCCGAGGATGTTTGTTGCATTTTTTGCACAAGGGCCCCGCTGCAAACATGATGATGTGCCTGGTCCCAGCAGCCTGGGATGAGATTAAGTTTTGTGTTTCGAGGGTGCTGTGCTTTGCTGCGCTGTGAAAGCACAGCCGGTGCTGCCTTCTCCATTGCACACTGCATGCCTCAGGCCACCTTGGGGTGATGGTTTGCAATACTTCTCACAGCATGGTTCCTGAATGAGTCTGTGAAACACAACCACGCCTTGTAGAGCCTTGTGTTACCCGTGCACCCTAGTTACATCTTGCAGGTTTGCGAAGAAGTGCAGACATTGCTGCCTGTTTGGCATGTGGCAACATAACAGATACTTTGTGTCACCAGGGCGGCCAAGCCATCCAATTCGTGTGTCTCAAGTCAAAAGCAAGACATGCCAGGGGCACTGCGCAGGCAAGCCACCCCACCCCATGCAGTATGCTGCCACCGGTGCCCTTTGAACTACACGTTAACGTAAACTGATACTACACATGCAGCTGCCTGCCTGCAGAAGTCATAAGTCATCTGGGTCTGATTTCAGAAGTCATGAAGCGCTGCAATGGTCATCTACAACAGCTGCTCATCAAGGTTTAGTCATCCCCAGCATTGCTGACACCATCCTCAGCTGAGTCCTCTGAGCTGGCTGACACAGACAGTGTCAGCATCTGTGTGAGGTCAGAGCTCACCCTGCTGATGCCACACGACCCCATGCGCACAGCAGCCACCTGCTGCAGCTTGCGCTGCTGCTGGAGCTGCCTGGCTAGCTGCTGCAGCTTGCCCTTGTCCAGGCTGGCCAGCAGCCCTGCCTCTGCAGCCCCAGCAGGAGCTGCACCCCTGCTCTTTGAGCTGTTGTTGCTGCTACTGCGCAGCCCCTTGCCGCTTACCCGACCAGCAGCCTGTTGATGCTGCTGCTGATCTTGTGGCGCCGCTGGCTGCAGCTGCTGCTGCTGTGGCTGCTGCTGCAACATCATGTGTTGCAGCTGCGACAGCTGCTGTAACAACAGCACCGTCGCATTGCTGTCGCCTGTTGCTGGGGCCTGCATAGGCCCGGCACTACTGAAGTAGCCAGACGGCTGAGCTGGAGCTGCAGGCAGTGCCGTTGTCCAGCCACTGACTTGTTGCAGCTGCTGCTGCTGCTGCTGCTGCTGTGGTTGATGGATGCCAACAGGGCACAACATCACATGTGAGGGACTGCCTGGTGCAGCAGGCAGTGCCAGCATGGCTGTGTTTGCGGCCACATGGTTGAAGGTGCTGCTGCTGATGTGGCTGACCGGCGAGGAGCTGCGCAGCAGGTCAAGAAAGTCTTGCTGTGATCTGACAGCGCTTGACACCTGCAGGCAACGGCCGACAGCGTTCAGTCACAGCCAGATTCCGCATTGTACCCAACAAGAAGCAGTGCTGGCCCTCCTGCACAAACGCTGCATCCATGCCAGGGTTCACACCACAACGCAGGCAAGGACCAGGAACATCAGGGTTTGCCAAGCACTGTTGCTGCAATGCACCATGTTGTGCTGCTCACCCGCTTGCCCTTGCCTCCAGCCCCTTGGTCCTGCTGCAGCTTGTCCACCATGCGCCTGAGCTTCCTGCCCGCCTTGCTGCTGCCGGCCCCCATGGTGGAGTTGCAGCGCCTGGCGGCTGCAGCTGCTGCACCGGCTGCTGCTGCTGTGGACGATATGCTGTGGGGCACTGATGCGGACGGCCACAGCTTGCCGGCTAAGAAGGGGCGCTTGGCAGCCATGGCAGCTGCCATGCCAGCAGGGATTTCCAGGCTCATGGTGTCATGTGCAGCAGTGTTGGCTGCTGCATCTGTTGCTGCCTTGCTTGCTGCTATGCGCTCCCTGATCAAGGCGGCCCTAGCATCAGCGATCTCCACCCTTTGCCTGCAAGCATGACACACATGGCAGTGGCTCATCCCTCTTGCCTCGCAGCGTCATCAAGTTGGCTGTGGTTGCAGGACATAAACACACAGCGCCTGCATACACCAGCAGGCTAACATCTGCCTACATCCGTTGAGCAGGTCGACACAGTCAGTGCTGGTGTGTTAATTGAAAGGGTGTTGACTCACCTGTCCAGCTCCAGGCGTGCAGCCAGCAGGTCCTGCCGCTGTCCCTCCAGCCTGTCTTGCGCCGCAGAGAGGGCAGCGCCCTAAGCAGGGACAGAGTGGCAGGCAAGCAGGCAGGCAGGGACAGGTAGATGAGCGGCAAACTCCCCTCTTGGGGTGGACCACGTAAGCGTGAATGATTGTTGCAGCGCGATCAGGCTGACGTGGTATTGGCTGTGGACACGGACGATGGCTGGACCCACCTGCTGTGTGAGCAGGTTGCGCTGGCCCTCAATCTCTGTGCGTGCCGCCTTGACCTCCTGCCGAGCCTCATCAAAGTCACGTGTCAGCGCAGCTAGGCGCCCACCCCATTCCTGCAGCTGGCGGCGGTCGTCATCAAGCTTGGACGTTGCTGCCTGCAACACAAACCACACAAGCACACCAACAAATCTTGCAAATCAGGTTCTCAACGCGCTGTCGTTGGAATGCGTTGCTATGGGCATCTGGTTGTTCAATTCTGGGAGCAATGCTGCACCAAGCAGTTTGCGGTCGCCCACCTGCAGCTCCCGCTTGAGTTCGTCCAGAGTAGCCCGCTCCTTTGTAGAAGCCTCTTTCGTGGCAGTTGCCTTTGCCTCCTCCTCGTGTGCTTGGCGCAGCGCTGCGGCAGCCTGCGCCTCGTACTGCGCAACACGGGTCTTGAGGTCCAGCAGGTTGGCCCTTGCTTCCTCAGCAGCTCGGGAGGCAGCAGCATTCTCGTCCGCCAAGCGACGCCGCTCTGACACGACCTCGGCAATGAAGGCCTCCCTCTCCTGCAAGACACCAAGACGCGGCAGAATTTGTGAAAGCTTCAGCACAACCCTACGCACATGTGGCTAGGGCTATGGCTGTTGCTGCACAGTCAGGGACAAGTGCAGACTCAACATCAACGCCAGCCCCAGTTGCATCTCCACCCAGTCAGATCAGTCACCTTGATCCTGGCTGCGCGTGCCTCCTCCAGGGCCTGCTTCTCCATGACAAGGGCAAGCTTGGCCTCCTCTCGCTCAGATAGGAGGGCACCCTGTACAAGCAGCAGACGCAAGCAGCAGCAAAAGGCATTAAGCTGTGATACTGTGTAACCGTTTCCCCAAGTGCTCGCCAGCACCCGCTACCAGGCACACAGCGAGTCACACAGTACTGAAACACAATCAAACCGACAGCAAGGCCTCAGCTTGTGATCGACTGTGCCACCACTGCATGTGCCTGAGAGATGCTGCAGTGGCCCTCACCTGCAGTGCCTCCAGCCGTGCTGCCTCCTTTGACAGGCGAGCGGTGTGCCCTGCCAGCACCTGCTGCTCTGCCTCCCTGTGCGCATCCAGACCACTCAGCAGGCGCGTGAGGTTGGACTTGAGACCCTCAAGCTCCACCTCACGAGACGACACCTGCGCAACAGGAACAGAATGGCACGTGCTGTCAGGCATGTACGCAAAACAGCTATGATTGCAGCAGCTGCCAAGGTGTGTATGCGCCCTGCATCTGCCGCACCTGCCACAGCACCAGCAGCAGCTGCAGAGCGCACCAAGCTGTCAGGCACGTGCAAGGGTGACAGCACGCGCCAGCATTGAGTGCGCTCAACAAGCACCACAAGTGTTGACGTCGGCCTGCCAAGCATGCAGAGTCTATCCGGCTCTGGTGCTTCTGGAAGCGCCAGTTGTACTTACCTTTTCCTCCCTTTCTTGCAGCAGCCTCTCCCGCGCTGCAAGGGCTGCTGCTCGCTCAGCGCTGCTCTTCTCCAGGGCTGCCAGCGCGCGTGCTTCCCGCTCAGCAGTCACACTGGCAGCACCCCGCACCTGCAGGACACAGTGTTGCCACTTATGTCAACATTCCAGGAGCTCAATGGCACTCTCAATGCCTCGTGGGTGCCTCTAAGTGCAGCAGAAATGACGCCAAATGCACAACCACCAACCAGTGTGTGCCCAGCCGCCTGCACTTGGCCAAGCATGCTGCGCTCATGGCCCACCTGCTCTGAGAGGCTGGCCAGCATGTCGGTGTTGATGCGCTGGTTGAGCAGTGCCTCACGCTCCTGCTTGATGGCAGCAGCCTGAGCAGACAGCTGGGCAGACAGCACACTGTGCTGCAGGTCAATCTCCCTGCAGCAACAAGCAACATCAGCCGCAGTTAGCCAAGTTATAAGGCACACCCTATGTCCAGCTGGTGCAGCTGCCAAGCAGCACTGCTCGGCTCTAGCTGCATAAGCTAGTGTTGAGACAGCCTGCCGCACCCCATACGCAACCCCATCCCCAGCTCACTTGCGCGCCCGTGCCTCTGCTGCAGCCACTTGCTCTGCTGCCTCTTGCCGGACTGCGGCTACATCCGCGGCTGCTTTGCGGTGGGCTTCTTCCAGATCACCCCGCAACCGGCTGGCCTCAGCCTGGTGCCTGCAGGATGAAGGCGAGGGCGTAGCACATGTACAGGAAGCGGTGTGTGCTGCTACAGCAGCCCATCTAGACTTCTGCCCTCCCCTTACAGCCTGCCACTCACGCCTGATACACGCATTCATGCCACGCTGTTGTCGCAGCACGCATCGGTGTGCAGAGAACAAACATCACCAATGTGACACCATCAGCTGGAGACGTCGAGCGTGCTGCTGTCCTGCAGCATGCGGCAGAATGTCTGTGCTTCTGTCTGCCCAACCCACCGTGCATGGTCCTCCTCTGCCTGCTGCCTCAGTCGTGCCACCGTGAGCTTTTGGTCAGCCAGCTCACTCTGCATCTGAGACAGCTCCCGCATGGCCGCAAGCTGGTCATCAAAGCCAGCACTGGCAGGACCAGGGACGGCCGCAGCAGCTTGTTGTTGCTGCTGACGCTGCTGAACAGGCTGTGGCGCTTGTGGCTGCTGCTGCGCCTGCTGCTGCTGCTGCTGTTGTGCAGCTGGGGGCTCAGTTGCATTGCCTGTCCGTGGACGCGCATAGTTGCTGGTTAGGTTGCTCAACAGTGCAGTTGCAGCTGCAGCACTGCCGCCAGAGCTGCCCTGGCTGATGGCGTTGCCATTGCTGCCTGCTGCCACCTGCGTTGCTGCTGCCACTGCTGCTGGCAGTTGCTGCAGGGGCTCCACAGCAGCAGGCAGTGCTTGTGCTGCAGTGGCCTCAGTCTGCAGGGCAGCCGCAGGCAGGACTCCAGGGCTCCTGCGTCCTGCAACAGGGCTGGCGCCAGCTGGTAAGGCGCCCATGTGTTGCTGGGCTGGGCTGCCTGCTGATGCAGGTGCCGACAGGGGCCTCAGCACACTGACGCCTGCAGGAACACCGCCCACACTCGCACCTGCTGCCACGCCGCTGCTGCTGTTGCCACCTAGTGCTGCTGTGGTTCCTGCTGCTGTTGCTGCAGCAGGAGGTGCGCTATCCTCCAGCTCTGACTCACTGATGCCCAGGTCTGCCAACCCGCGTGCCAGCAAGCCACCCACACCACCAGATGCACCACCAACAGCAGTGCCAGCTGCAAAAAATCCTGCAGCAGTGCCTGCGCCCGCCTGCTGCCCAGCAAAGTCTGCAGCAGCTGTCGAGGCACCATATGCTCTGCTCATGCTGCTGCTGCGGCTGCTGTAGCCGGCCGAGGGTGCTGCCAGGGGGCTCAGCTTGTTGGGAGAGCCCACTGGTGTGCTGAGCCCAAAGCCCTCGCTGGTGGCAGCAGCAGCTATGCTGGCAGCAGGGGCAGCAGGACTAGCTGCTGCCTCAGGCTGCTTGACAGGAGTGTAGAACCTGGGGACAGGGCTCGTGTCGCTGCTGTTGCTGGCACTGTGGAACTGCTGTTGCTGGTGGCTGATGTGCTGCGGGGCTGGCTGCACAGCTGGCTGCTGCTGCTGCAGCTGGGCCCGCCGCTCAAGAGCTGCTGCCATCTGCAGCACCACCTGCTGCCGCTCTGCCTCATCCTTCCTGCTGGCAGCTACCGGGCCCTGCTGCTGCTGCTGCTGCTTCAGTGGGCTGCTGCTGATGCTGTGGCTGGTAGACCCTGCCTGTGTTGCTTGAGGCATGGGCGCCACACCGCCTGCTGCTGTGGCCTCAGCACTGACCGGCCTGCTCCTGCTGCCCAGGGCACTGCTGCTGCTGGGAGCATAGCCCGACACGTGACTGGCTGCAGTCACTGTGGGGCTGCCAGCTGCTGCTGCTCTGCCACCCACAGCTGGGCCTGCGCAGGCCGGCGGAAGCCAGGGAGCAGCACAGCATGCTCAAAAATCATCACACATGTTCAGCCATAGGTGCAGTGAGCTAGGTGAGCATGAGCATGTACACAGGTGGACGTTCACTCCATGCTGCAACAAAGATTGCAGCTGCGCTGTGGCCACACAGTACTTCCGGGCACTGACCTTGCGGGAGTGTGCTGGGGCTGCTGTCCGGCAGGCCTGCGTCATCAAGGTCCCAACTGTCCAGCCTGCCGGCAGTCGCTGCAGTTGCACCCCTAGTCATCACTGCTGGCTGCTGCTGTTGTTGAGCGTTCGCTGCTTTGCTGGGGTTGCTCCAGCCGACTTTCTCTGCGCCTGCAGCTGCTGCTGTGGTGCCCATCGGCCCTGCTGTGCCCTTGCCAAACCTGCACGTCACCAAGCACATGGGACACCACTTGAACCCGGTACTGCCAAACACAGGTTACAGCAAGTAGGCTGTCATGTTGCAGTTGCATTCAACATATGCACCCTGGCATCCAGGCTTAGTTTGCACCCTTATGCTGTCCACACAGTCAGAGACGGCCTGCTCACCCGTGAGCACCAAGCTGGTCTGCTTGGCCCTGTTCCTTTGACTCATGTCCTGGCACTTTGTTGGCTGCTGGGGTGCTGCTGTTCAGCATGGCCCGATCCTGCTGCAGGAAATTCAGCAGCGTGCTGGTTGCGTCTGCCGCAGGCGTCTTGCGCTGGCTGAACATCCCAGTCGACCCAAAGCGTGATCCAGGAGCTGCGGAAGGGTTGAATGATGCGCCCTGGGCTGCTGCTGATGGTCCTGTAGTGCACAGGCAGCCCCATCACATGCATTGTGTGGGACGGACTGCTGACAATGCACACCAGCATGGACTGTGCTGGCAGCGTCCAGCCTGCCAGCAAGCAAGTGAAGCATGCATGCCGTGCTGATGGGCAGTGTTTTGGCAATCTCAGTGCTTACCTGGCTCCAGGCCAGCCAAAATGTCTTCTTCCATCCTCACAGCAGCACAACAAGTGCTCCGTCTTGGCGATCAGAATGCATCTGAGCAATCGGGGTGTTATAAGTGATTATGTGCTTTCCATCGATGGTTGGTTGGCGCAGGCAATGCCTGGCATGCAGCAACAGCCCAGTCAAAATCGTTCAGAGAGTGCGGCGTAAGCGCCCAATAACGCTGCAAAAACCGTGATCCCTTGCCATGACTTCGCGTTGAATGGCAATGAGTCAAGCCCGGCTTCTACAATTTCAAGACCTGTTTGACAGACCGATTTGAACAAGCAAAGTGTCCTCACGCTACACCCTACGGCCCACAGCAAGCCATGGTAGTGACGGTCTGATCTGGAGGAGCTGCAGTGCCGCCAGGAACGCAGCATCAACACCATTGGGCTGGAGGACCATCTGATCACCGAAAACTCAAACATCCAACTTTTTCCTGCCTCATCCACCCATTGACTGCTTGAGCCTCAGACAGCACACACATGCTGTTGGCAGCCTCCACAGCACTGTGGAGACTGCCCCTCTGAGATACACATCCCTCAACCCCCGGGCATGATGGGGAGGTCTGATCAGCCATCATGAGGAGGGCCGGATCAACATACTGGGTGCTCCAAGCTAGGTCCAAGTTGGGTTCCTATGCCCATCTGTACCTGCTGCTCTTCCTGCTGTCGATCTTTGCTTTGACATCCTTCTTTTCAGCACCCCACAACCAACCCCTGGCAGCTCACCCAGCAAGCGACGCAAGAGGTGAGTGTGGCATGCAGTAGCATGCAGGACAGCTCGTTGCCTAGCAACAGGCCATGCATCCAAGTGCATGCAAAACACAATTGCTCTCTGCATGCATGACAGAAGTGCTGTCATTGCTGCTCAATTCACTTAGACATCCTTGCCGTGTGCTGATTCGGTGTGCTTGCATGCAGACTCCATCCACAGCACAGCCACTGCCAGCCACGCAGCCGCTGCCAAGGCTGCAGCAGCGCAAGCCCAGGCAGCTGCTGAAGGGGTGATTGGCGAGCGAGCCCAGCCTGACAGCTGTCATGCTGAGCAGGGCGCTGAGTATGGGGGCGACGATGTGATTGAGTGGGGCACCAACAACCTCAAGGTCAGTGCCACCTTTGCAAGCTGACCTGCGAGCTGAGCTGACCTGCGGCAAGGCCTAGTGACCAGCACAACTGTGTTCAGCAGCAGCAGCAGCAGCGCCCACCAGCGGCACGGGCAGGTTGCAGGGTCTGCGCGCAGAGCTGCATTCACCGGCACCCATGGAAGCATCAGGTCTGCAGGGCAATTATTTGGACAGACGCCTGCAACGTACATGGCGCAAGCAGCCAGCAAACTGCCACTCCCGGCCTCGCACCCCTGCAACAGGCAGCTGCTGCATCGTGTCTGGTCGGTGCGTACCGACACTGCAGGACAGCGCGGCTGCGTGCTGTGCAGCCTGCCATGCGGCTGCTGGGCGTGGCTGCAATGTGTGGGTGTGGTGCGGCAACCCCCAGGGCTGCGGCGAGCGGCATCACAGGGAGTGCTGGCTCAAGCGGCAGAAGGAGCTGAACCCCAACAGCATTGCAGGACAGAGGGGTGAGCAACGCTGCTGGGTGCGGTGCTCTGCTGCCTTGTGGTGGTGGTGTCAGCAGGTAGCAACAGTGGCTACGCCAAAGCATCCTACCAATGTAGCGCATGCATGCAGCCCCAGGTTGCACTGCGCAATGCTGCCTTCATGGTATGCCTGTACCTGGACTTGCCTGCATTGAGGGCCATGGGTGATTGCATAGCGGCTGAAGAGCAGCTTGGCGTTGTCGCCTGGGGTGCTGCTTCCATTGCAGGCACCAACTTCACGTCTGGTGCACTCTTTTCAGATGCCAAGCGCGACGCAGCAGCTGCAGCTGAAGCTGCTCGTCTGCAGGCACTGAAAACGAATGAGGAGCTGCCCCTGGTGTACTTGGATGTGGCCATCAAGGGGCGCCCGGTGGGGCGCATTCACTTTGTACTGTTCACAAAGGAAGCACCGCGAGCAGGTGTGCAAGCTGCACAGAATCAGGGCGGCGGCTGTATTTGCTGTGCATGCTGCCCTGGGCTTCAAGTCAGACCATTTTGTCTGGCTGTGTTCTGGTTGTGCGCTATGGCGCTACCACCTACACACCGCATGTAATGCACAGGTTTGCAGTCTAATGCTGCGCACCCACAGCCAGCAGCAGGTTGCAGTCACTGCTGCAGCTTCTGTAATGGTGCATGTCTGGCAGGACCGCTCTGGCCATGCAACACTATTATGTGCGGTGCTGCTTGTGCCCCCTGCAGCGGAGAACTTCCGCCAACTGTGTACAGGTGGGTGGTAGTGCACTGGCCCAGAGCCTGGTCGGGGCAGACACAATGCCAACCTCGGCTCACAATGATGTGGGCATGTTGGCTGTGGCATTGCTGCTGCACATTTACTAAATGTAGTGTGCAGCAGGTTGGGTCAGGGCAGTCTACTGCGAGTGTGCTGTTGATGTAGCCGACAGCAAGGCATGGTATGGTCCTCACAAGGCAGACTGCTCCGTACATGTACTCAACAGGGCTGGGTGTGCTGCTGCAGGTGAGAAGGGTATAGTGCCGCCTGGCAAAGAAGGCGCAGGCAAGCCATATCACCTCAAGGGCAAACCCTTCTACAGGATCATTGACGGCTTCATCGACCAAGCAGGTGAGTGACTGAGTACTGTTGGTGCACAGGATGCCACCCAAGCTGCCAGCAATTTTCAGTAAGCAGAAAGCTGTGCTGGAGGGTACAAACTTCAGGCCGGCGCCTTGACTTGTGAGGTGTGCTTTCCGTCTGCTTGATTGGGAAACACATGCTGCAGTGTTTGGCTGATGTGGCAGCTGGTATGTACTTTGTGAGCCAAGCTGCCGACTGTGTTACTGCATGTTGCTGCTGTGCATGCAGGAGCTGAAACAGAGTCTGTGTTTGGTGGGCAGTTCAAGGATGACCCTGGGGGCCTCAAACTCAAGCATGATCGCAAGGTAGGCAGCAATACCACAGCATTATCATCACTGCCGGATGGGCCTACAGATGCATCCTGTGATGCATGCACCGTATGTGGCTGTCGCCAAGTACCACACAAGCCATCTGCTGCTTGCTGTGGGTGTTGTTGTGCAAGCCTTTTTGCATCATCCCCACAGGCAGCCAAGCATAGTAACCCTCGCTTGTAATGCATGACGTCATGCATCCGCTCAAAGCAGTGTTGATGTACAGTTGTGTGCTGCTGCTCACGTTGCAGGGTTTGCTGTCAGCTGCCAACACAGGTCCAGACACCAACACGTCTCACTTCAGGTAACTGCATGCACATGTCTTGTCTCTGTCGCTGGGGGTTGAAACTGGTTCTGCCCTCTTGGAGTGTCAGTCTTTCCGGCTTGCTTTTTCCTCCGGTCGCCATTGCTGGCATTGACTCTCCAAGCGTCATAGCTACAGGTTTAATGTGTATGTGTGCATGTATCTGCACGCTGTGTTGCTGCAGCATCATGGTGGCTCCTGCCCCACACTTGAACGGTCACTACACAATATTTGGTGAAGGTGCGGTGTGCTGGGAGCAGCAGTGTGTAGGGCCTGTGTGAATGCATGCAAAGCCTGCTCACTTCACCACCGTGGCCGTTGTAGAGCTTCCTGGCTGCTGGTCCCCTAGGGGCCGTCACTGCTACTGCAGAACATGTATGAGGCCCCACCAACCTGTCATGCCATGCAGTGCATCTCATTCCACCACCCAGACCACTTTGTAGTGTTGTCAACAACAAAAAAATATGATCTGCTCGGCTCATGCAAGTCATCATGTGTCTGTTTGTCCGTCTCTGCGCATGTCTGCGTGTCTATGCTTGCTTCACTCCATGAAGCTGTGGACGGTTTTGAGGTAAGGGGGGTGCCAGCAGAGGGGGTGTCGCAGGACAGGTCCAAGGGTGGCAAGCCAGGTTGAGGCCCTGTTTCCACAGCTCATGCACACCACAGCCTGTCATAGTGAAACCCTGAAGCCGCCTCTGTCAGGCAGTTTGCTATCCTTTCGTCAGTCCTATGGTTCCAACTGTAACATGATGTACAACCAACACCTCCTCCTTCCTCCTTCAATCTCCCTCCTCCCCCTCTCTTCCTTTTGCAAGAGCTCCTCCCCGCGCTCCCTTTTCCTCAACCCACAAATTAAGTCAGTCACACCAGACATCCAGAAAATACTTGCCAAATTTGATGATACAAGCTGCTACGCCCACTCGTCAACCCCCCAACTAATGAAGACCTGTGTGATGCCTGCTGCAGGTGATAGATGCCATCAACGCCCTGGCTAAGGGCAAGAAGGACAACACAGCAACAGCAGAGGAGGGTGCTGTGATTGCAGATGCGGGCCAGGTCCGCAAAGGCACATACACCCCCAACCTAGAGCAGATGTAACAACCTTGGACTCCCTCCTGGGGCTTCAGACCCTTCGCAGCAAGCTGTGCTACTAGTGGTATTCACGGCAGCATATCGATTCCAACAACGCAGCACTACAACACACATTGAATGTGTACGCCTGTGGCCATATTGTCAATCAAGGTGACATGACCCCTTGCGAAGGGGAGGGAGATGACCCCTTGGGCAAGGAGGGAGATGGACATACTATTGCAACCTTGCCTCCCAGGTGACAGTCAGCCCCTCCCCTGAGCAAGGAGGTGAAGACACTACTGCAAAGCCCACCAATGCGACATGCCGGCTGCCCGCCTGCACAACGAGACAAGCCCTCAGGCGACGAGACACGCTCTGGATATAGTCAGCACACAATTGCCCCCTGAGGAGAGAGTCAGCACACAATTGCTCCTTGAGGAGAGACACGTCAGGACTGCAAGCCTCTCAACCAAGGTGGCATACGATTATCTGCCCCTGCCCCCCCCCCCCCCCCCGAGCAAGGAGGCCAAGGACAGGGCTGCAAAGCTCCCAATGAAAAGCACTGCGCCCCTGAGCAGTGGGAAAAAAGAGGGTAAATCAAACAGGACTGCAAGGTTCTCAAACGAAATAGCACATGATTGGGTCCCCCCCCTGGCTGCACAAGGAGGCAAGGCAGGTCTGTAAAGCTCCCAATCCCAGCAGAACACTGGCCCCGACAGCAGAACACTGGCCCCCACAGCAGAACACTGGCCCCCACAATAAAAGACAGGAAAGCAAGCCTTGATTGAGAGAGTACAAGACCCCCCCCCCCCTTCTCCCCCCAACAGGCAATTCACCTCGATCCACCTAGCCATACATCCTGCTGTCCATCAGGCACGCAGCCACCAACACCAAGCCGCGTCACACGGCACAGCACGCACCACCGGCATTTCGAAGCATGACAGCTGGGCATGAAGGCTCAAGAATGTCGATTACACATATGTACATGCATAGCATCGCGTCTTCTGGATGGGGTGCTGAGCACATGATGTGTTCATCGTCATACACACCAATGAGGCCTCTGTACCCAGCCGGTGGGGGGCGCGCCCCCCCTGGCAACCACAAAATCTGGCATGCCTGCACTGGCCACACATACACAGGCGTCCTGTCCAATCGCACAAGAAAAAGATAGCGACATACAGGCACTAGCACTGACGTGCCATGTACTGGGACGCACCAGCCCACAACATGTTGCGAAGCTGCACCACCGTACACACATGCTAGATACATCTGTATTCACTCTGCTTAACACACCCAGCCCCAGCTCAGTTTGTCTTCACGATGACCTTGGGTGGTTGTAGGCCTGCAGCCACAGCAGCCGCAATCACTGCTGACGCTGCCTTGTCTGATGCTAAGTGCAGCTCCCCTGGTGTGTAGTCCTCAGGCAGCTTGGGCTCAACAGGGTTCAGCCAAGCATCCTGACCTGCAGCACAACAGGCAGCACAGGGAGCAATGAGTGGCTGGCATGAGCTCATTGTGCTGCACTGCTTCAAGAGATACAAGGGTATGTGCGTATGAGCTGTGGTGGAGTGCACAGCAGCAAGTAGCAACCAGGTTGTCCAACACGCAAGAGCCTGCATGCATAAACCACATGCAGGCAGCTGGTCGCTGCTGTGCTGCTTGGGCTGCACAGTACTACAACACAGACAAGGCCCAGCACGCACATTTGCTGCCTCCTGCAATGCATCCGAGCTAAACTAGCCAGATGGTCACGTACCTCTGAACAGCAGTGCTGCCTCATTCCAGACACGAGCGGCCTCCTCCTCTGTCGCAAACGTACCCAAGTTGATCACCTGCACATGACACCGGCAGGAGGCACCACAAAGCAGGCAGCACAAGTCAGCTGTATGTGCTGCATCAGACTGCAACCAATCCCTACCCAACACCGTAGCAGCGCTCCTTGCTTGCCAAAGCCCTCAACAGCAGCGCAAAGCAATGCGATGCTGCACGTTACTGCACCAGCACACCCTGCTCACCTTGTTAGCATAGCAGAACTGTGCCCTCCAGCCCTCCTGGCTGCGCCTGGACCTGTACACCCCTGTGAACTTCACACTGCGCAGGGAGAACTTGGCTGTGCCTGCCTCAGTGGGGTCTGCTTGCCCCGGCGGGCGGGGCGCCATCTGTACCCTGTTGCCTGAACCCTTGGGCCGACCTCCCCGGCCACGCAGGGCGCCCCCACGCCACTGGCCCTGCACAGCACAACATGCACATGTCATGCAAATGGAGTTCGTGCAGGATGGTGACAGCAGATTGGGGATGGGGTTCTGATCATGCGGCGTTGCTATGACATGCGCATGCAAGGGCTGAGACACTCACGGCCATATCTGTCAGTGCAGCAAAAGCCTTTTGCTGGCAGCTGCCATGTACCCACCTGTGCATCAAACCCACTGTCGTCTCCCTCACCCCCTGCGCCATACATCCAGTTGAAGGTGGGGTCAAACCCATACGGCATGCCCTGCAGCATCATGGCACCTGCTGCAGCAGCGGCTGCCGCTGCGGCAGCATCCCCCGCCAGGTCCTCCACCCCTTGCAGGCCTGCTGCTGCCCCCATGGCATTCAGCCTGGCAATCTCCCTCTGCAGTGATGCGATGTGCTCCCTCTTCAGGGGGTCATAGATGTTGAGCAGGGCACTGCGGTCCTCAGGAGCCAGCTGGGACATAGGCACTGGCTCCACAGAGGTGGCATCTGCCAGGCTGCGCTTGCTGCCGACCTCAGCAGCAGCAGCCACACCAGATGCATCAGGCTGCTGCTCTGGGATGTCTCCCTTGAGGTAGCGCTGCAGCTGGTGCCAGGCCTTCTGCCAGAAGCCGTCACCCAGCTCCAGCTGCCGCTGCTGGAGCAACCCCAGGAGCTGCTGCAGGGCCTGCCTGTCACCCTCCAACAGAGCGGCACGGTCAGGCGGCAGCGGGCCTTCTGGTGTTGCCGCACGAGGCCTCTTGGCCGCCCGCTCGTCCCCTGTGGCTGCAGCATGCGCAGCATCGTCGGCCCTGTTGTCCTCCTCCTGGTAGAACAGCAGGTCCTGCAGCACCCGCTCCCAAAAGCCAGGCTCGATAGGGCGTCGTGGTGCTGGCGCTGGCACCTCAGGCTGCTGCAGCTGGGGTTGAGACAGGCCCTGCAGCTGCTGCAGGGCGGGCTGCAGGCCCAGTGCTGCTGCCTGCTGCTGGTACTGCAGCAAGCTGGCATTGTCTGGCTGCTGCAGCAGCGCCTGCAAGCCCATAGACAGCTGCTGCTGCTGCTGCAGCTGCTGCTGCAGGGACTGTGGTACTTCGCCTTGCACCACCTGGTTGTAAGCTGCCAGGGTCTCAGCAGCTGCTCCAGACATGCCTACATCCCCCTCCTGCAGCCCCTCCACCTCCTGCTCCGTGGGCTGATGATGATAATGCTGCTGCTCCTGCTGTGGCTGCTGTGCTGACTTGGGGGATGGTGCTGCTGCTGCTGCTGCTGCTGCACCAGGTGACTTGGCAGCAGCAGGAGTGCTGGGTCTAGGCGCTGCCGCTGCAACTGCTGCATCCGTGGCAGCAGCAGCAGCACTGTCAGCTGCAGCGGAGCTGGGCCTGCGGTGCTTTGATGCTGAGTGCTGGCCGCTGCCCTGCTGCTGGTTGCCCTGCATGGACATCAGTGTGTCTGCCAGCATCAGCAGGTCAGCCTCAGCACCCTCAGCACCGTCCTTGTCAGCAACAGGCATGGCAGCCATAGCAGCACGGTCCACATCAGCATCAGGGGCAGCAGCAGCAGCAGGCTCAGGCTCAGGCTCTGCCTTCGCTGCCTGCACCTTCTGTTCCTGCTGCTGCTGCTGCTGCTGCTGCTGTGCATCACCAGGACCCTGCTGTGCAGCTGGCGACCTGGGCTGCTGTGAGCCGGCCTTCTGCAGGCCAGCAGCTGAAGGGGTCTCAGCCACCTGTGCAGCAGCACTGGGGGTAGGTGCAGGTGCTGCAGGTGTGACCGTTGGTGGGGTGGCAGCGCCAGCAGGGGGCTGGCTGACAGCACTCACAGCAGCAGGAGGAAGCTGGGGCGCTGCAGCAGCAGCAGCAGCAGAGGCCTGTTGCTGCTGTTGCTGCTGTTGCAGCAGCGCCATCTGCTGTGCCCCTAGCTGCTGCAGCAGCTGCTGCTGCTGGACCCCTAGCTGCTGTGCAGCAGGTGGCATGCCTCCCTGGCTGCCTCCCCTACCGTCACCCCCACCCACCCCGCTCCACCCTGCTGCTGCCAATGCTGCTGAGCTGGGCGGCGGGGGTGCAGACCCCTGCTGCTGCTGCTGCTGGCTCATGGCTGCCAGCAGTTGCTGCTGCAGTTGCTGCTGCTGAGCCAGGGCTTGCGCCTGAGCTTGAGCCTGAGCCTGTGGCAGCTGCTGTGCCTGGTTCTGCTGCAGCAGCATTTGCATTAACAGTTCATTCAAGTTGCCCTGCTGCTGCCCCACCCCTCTCGCCGCCCCCTCCTTGTTCCCCAGACTCTGCAGCAGCAGCATGGTGGTGACATCCAGGCCGCCCTGCCCTGCAAGCTTCTGCAGCAGCAGCGCCCTGACCACCTCATCTGACACGCCGCCGCCACTCAGAGCGGCCTGCATCAGCAGATCATTGCTGCCTGTCCCCGACAGCCCACCCCCACCCAGGCTGGTGGGGCCGCTCATGCCGCTGGAGGTGCTGGCCAACAGGCTCTGCAGGAGCTGGGCCTGACCAGACTGGCTGCCCTGCTGCGGCCCACCCAGCCACTGCTGGCCAGAACCCACACCAGCTGCTGGCGCTGCGGCAAACCCAGTGAAGCTGGGGCCTGCTGCATCCAACATGTGTGCTGCACCCTGCTGCCCCGGCAGGCCTGCAGCACCTGCCGCCTGCATGTCTGCTGTGGCAGGGCGCGAGAATGCTGTCAGGTCTGGGGTAAAGTGGCGGGCAAAGGCGCCGGTTGCCTCTGTGAGCTGTTGGCCCAGCACCGGCATGGACTGCTGCTGCGGCTTCAGAGTGGACTGCAGCTGTGGGATGGGCGGCAGCTGCTGGTGCTGCAGCATGGTTGCTGGGGGCCCATGCTGCCCTGCGAGTACTGGCCATGGGACTGTGGCGGCTGCTGCTGCTGCTGCTGTTGCAGGAACTGCTGCTGCCATGCAGCTTGCTGTGCTGGGTAGGACACGCTCGAGTCTGCAGGAGCAAGGCCGTGGCGGCCTGCAACGTCCACGTGGGTGTTGGTGGCATACGAGCTGTGACTGAGGGTGGGGGGGATGCCGCCACCAGTGGCAGCCTGCCCTCCCCACTGACTGTAGGACGTGCCGTGCTGGCCAGCGTCAGCAGCCTGCCCGGCCGGCAGGACTTTGGCCGGGTCGGGTGCGCCGACGTTGGGGTGTGGCTGTGCCCATTGGGGCTGTTGCATTTCCCAAGGTGGTGTTGCTTTGTTGGTAGCTGCTGCCCGCTGGTGGCAAGTAGGGCTTCTGCTATTGCTGCAATATGGAAGGGTAGCCACTGTTCATGCAAACATTCTGGCAGCTTCAATCAACACCTGTTCTGGGGAAGAGTGCTGAAACGCCGCGAGTACGGCGTCGTTGAGGGAAGATATCATCTATCTTGCTGCTTATCCGGTGATACTTGCACCGGCTGTGCCTGCGGTGTTCATGACCGACAAGGCGGTGCAGAAGACGATGTTAGCCGTACAGTGTGCAAGCTGGTCCAGAAAGAAGTTATTCCCTTGCAACTGGAATGACGTTGCATAAGTGCACATGCACGGGCCCATGCATGCAGACTTGCGCCTGACGCACACAAGACTGCATGGCATGAACAGTAGCAGACGTCACCGCTGGTGATATGTTGGGTCTATTAGGCAAGCCGGCATCCTCTCCGCAGACGCAGCAGGCGGCTCTCTGTAGGGGTGAGGGGAAGCAGCAAAGTCGATCTGGGGCTTCTGTAGGGCCCTGAAGAGCCCTAGCCCCCTGAGCCGACAGCTGCTTACCTGAGTGTTGAAATCACGCCGCTACACCCTGATACAGACGCCACGAGCCCGCATCAGACCTTCGTGGAAACGTGCCTGGATATGAAGCTTGCTTGTTCACCTGCAATGGCCACCGCGCCCAGTATTGTGCACAACAGGTGAAACCTCAGGTGTTTTGGGCACTGCTACTCTTGTGCACGCAAATTCGGACATGTCGTCCTCGAAGTATGCTTGCCCGCTTGCAAGGCACCCACCTTCCTGTCACGTTGGTCTAGGGCTGGAAGAAGGTCGGTAGTTACGCCCATGGGCCAGAGCAATGCTGCTAATGATGCTGATGCTGCTGTGCCCTGCTTCATGGTTTTGGAGCATGCGAATGGTGTCGCATGAGCATGGCGAATGATGAATGATATGGTTTGCGGAATCCCAGGGATATCCGGTCTGTAGATCCAAATGTGGTTGAATAGAGCTTGTGGGCCAGCTCAAGGGAGCCATGTCACCATCATGGCATGCAAGTGAAGCAGGCAGTTTCCATTCACCCGCCATCCTCCTGGCACCTGAAGTCACAGAAAACACCTACTGTGTGTGTAGGTAATTACAGACCTGATGAAGATGCACGGTGCCGATTGAAGGCACCTGGTGCAAACTACAAAGGGTGACTGGCCAACACCACTGTGACAGTGCAAGCGAGTATCAACACACAAAACACCAGGCCACGTTGAATAGGGGGTGCCCTCAAGAAACGAACCACCTGCCTGCCACCACCATCAATGTGATACACAAGGTGCCAGCAAGTACAGCAAGTCACTGCAACCTGCCAGCATCGAAGGGGTCCATGAGTTAAAGGCCATCACCTAGCTACTTCAGGGGTACATGCATTATAGTTGTCACCTAGCTACCCCACAGCACCTCCACCACTCAAGTCCGTCAAGGAATGAGTCAAATGCAACAAATGTCACTGCCATGGCAAACAAAAAACAGGCCTTGGGGAGGGGGAGGGCGCCGTTTCCAGTGTAATTCACCTCCCTCAAAGCCTGGCGGTCGCACCACAGCAACAGGCAAGTGCACACGCAAACAGTAACCAGTGCATAACCGCCAAGCTGAGCGACTCCTGTGGCTGTGCTTGCAGACTGGCCCTGCAGAAACTTCCATTGCGACGATGCATGCAATGATTGTGCACGAATATTGTACAAGCATAGGCCCAGTCTGCACGCCACGACGGGCAGGTGGATGCACTAGTCGTGCAACAAACAAACATACAAGCTTGGTAGCGAACCAAGGGAGAGGAGGTACGTCTGCACGCAGCTTAGCCCTCATCCTAACAGCTTTGCCAGCTTGTCAGCGTATGCCTTGAGCAGTGGTACCGGCAGGTCATCAAACTTCTCAGGCTCCATGCGCTCCTGCAGCCAAACAACACCAAACAAGATCTTGCACACAAACCAAGGTGACCCGTATAGCCCACTGGTTTGGGTTTGGTGCCGGGCAGCACAGGTGCATAGGTTGGCAGGATGTGTAGGTAGCCATCATACATGGCAGGTGCTGAGGTTCCTCCATGCACGCTATGTAGCACAGATCATGGCAAGGTGCTTTGCCTGTCTGAAGTGCCCACACGAAGGTGCAGTATGAACACTGCTTGTTGTTTGGACCATCACTGGCTTTAAGCGGCTGGGTATAGCTTGGATGTACGGAATGGCTGCAACTGAGGGGCCGCTGATTTGTTGCTGCTACCGTTATAGCAGCCATTTGGTGTGTACTGCATGTATGCTAGGCTAAGGGTATCACCCATCCCATAGGTGCCAGGTGCTCACCTGCAGCTCACGCAGCTGAGAGGGTGTGGCTAACCCACAGTAGTAGGCTGATATCAAATCTGAGGCCTCACCCCTGGTCGCCGACCGCAGCACAGGAATCTGGTGGCATGCAAGGGAGACAGGGGGCACGTTCAGCAGACAGGACAGCGCAGCAACAACAGCAAACATGCTTAACAATCGCAGCCCGGAGTCCACAAGAGCGTTTCTCTGACCGTGGCAGCAGGCCGTCACAGATCTGTTAGGTGAAGTACCAGGGTCAAACAACCCGCCATCTACAACCCCACCTGAAGTGAGGTCGCTGCAGATTCCGACTGCCGAAGGGGCAGGTACACCAGTGGCTGTGCTTGTTGACCATGCCGTATGCTTTTGTACATGCTGCCCACCAGAACCCACGCTTAAGATGCACACGCAAAAAACACACCGACGCATCCTTGCAGTGCTCTCATACCATAAGTGGCAGCCTGCAGCATTGCCGCCGCAGACGCTTGTTGCATGTGCCGGTGTCATCAACACGCATACCAGACCCCCCCCCTGCTACTAGCAGGGCCTGCCTCTTAGCCTTGCCCCTGCTGGCAGTCACTTGTGCTGTCACCCACCTGCAGCTTCTCCAGCAGCCCCCTCTGCCTGTCCGTCATGGGTTGCCGCCTCCAGGGTGCATCCTTCTTGAGGTTGGGCACGAGCGTGTCAGCTTTGTAGGCGTAGTTGGACCCCTGACCACCCCGACCGGCCCACCGTTGCCGTGCCTTTGCTCCGTACTCCGCCATCACAACCTTCCTCTGCTTGTCATGGGCCCACTGCAACAGGTGGACAGGATGCAGCAGAATTACAGCAGTGAATCAGCCGCTGCGGCAGCAGCAGCAGCAGGAGCCACAAGAGCAGCCATAGGGCCATGTATGCAGAGCATCCGTACAAACATGGCAGCATGTACTCAGCAGGGGGGCAGTGTCATGTAGTCAAGGGGCATACACTGAGGGTCACCATCCCCGTCTGCACCGCTGCCCGCCTTACCCGCTCGATGTATGTCAGCGCTGCCCCGCACGCATCCACTTGGCTCAACCCTGACCAGCTGTGGCCCTGAGGCCTGAACGCAATCGTCCAGCTCATGGCTGAGCCAGAGTCGCTTTCCTGGTGCAGAATGACATACCTAGCACAGCACAGCACACAAGGTAGGGATCTTGGGCTCAATTGTGATGATGTATCAGCATTCGTCATGTTGCATTTGTTGCTGTGCAGGTGGAAGAGCTTATGCCAGCCACTGACTGACTTCCGCAAAGAAAACGAGTCACAGTTGAAGGGTGGAGTGCCTAGCGGCTTGATCGCAGGTGCTGCAACAACAAAGGCAGAGGCGTGCAGCATCATGAACACACCAAGTGATAAGCAAGTATGAACATACTATTTCATACATGTAAGCTGCCAGCCAGTGGCACAAAGCACGTGCCTCACAACGGCTTCAGAGCTGCTGCACCCCACCTGCTCTCCTCATCCACGCTGCTGTCATCATCGCTGTCATCATCGCTGCCACCAGCAGCACCACCTGCCTCACCCTGCTCCTGCAGCCCAGGCCTGCTGCCTGCAATCGTGGACGGTATCAGGCCCAACATCTGGCACTGTGTTGGGCCCATGTCTGTCGTGTCCACCAGCCACACGTTGCCGCCTTGGAACACATTGGTCATCCAGTGGGGGCCTACGCTGGTCCAGGCAAGGTCCAGTGGGTCCAGGCCACTCGCGATCACGTCGACCTCACCCCCCACAGCATCCTCAGCCACCCTGCTGGGCCCCCTATCAGGGAGGTCTTTGTCGCCAGGCTGTAGTACAATGTCAGGCAGCAGTACCCGGTGTCCACGATCTTGCCGGCCTGCAGGCACAGCACAGCACAGCGCGCACACATAGAATGCTTCCTGCATGAGGATGCCCTCATGCGAGCCTTGTCACCACGGAAGCGGGAATGTGCACTAGAGGCGGCCACAGGGCGGCCTGGCAGGCGGTCCACAAGCACATGATCAGCACACTCTGGCTGACCGCATCAGGCTGGCTAGTGTGCAGGAAGATGACTCATTGAGTCGCCTGGCTGTGCATGGGTGCTGGACACCAGTAGGTACAGCATAGGATGGAAGGCATCAACAGCCCTGCTATGTGAAGATGTACCTGCTTACACACCTGGTGATACTTGTCTGTGAAGTCCAGCACGAGGCAGTCCTGCTTGCCGGGCATGATGCGTAGCCCACGACCCAACATCTGCAACGACACACACACCGCAGTAGCTTTAGCAGCATCTCAGCATCTCAGCAGCACACAGAGAGTGCCATGACCACCCCCAGAGAGTGCTGCAGGGCTTCAGCTGTGGCTCAACAACCAGGAAGTAGAGGTTTTACAGGTCCAGCGGCACTGCCATTGATGCCACTGCTGCTGTAACAGCCAATGACAACTACCATTGTTTGAGCGGCAGTGTCACTGGTTACCCGCCATTGATGTCTGTGAGTGTGCCGCATCGCATGGATGCTGCATGTGCCCTGGAAGCATGCCACATGGACTCGTGTTGGCCTCACCTGTGTGTACAGCCCCTCGGAGCGTGTTGGCCGGGCCATCAGGATGGCATTGACAGCTGGCTCGTCAAACCCTTCCGTCAGCACCTGCAGGACAAGTGCGCCACAGCAGCAGCTGTAGTAAGCGGTGGGCGAACAGTGTGCTGATGTCACGGCACATGCATCCCTCCTGATTGTGAAATACATAGTGCAGCACATGGCATGTGCAGTGTGGGTTGATACACATGCCATAATGCTGTGAGCCACTTGGCGGCCTACAGGATGCGCTGGACTGTGCACCGCCAGGGCCACAGCATCTGTGGCCGCCCTTGATCCATATGACCAACAGATTGCCCGTACTAGTGTTTGAGACCGGCAAAAAGATATTACAGTGTCCGTGAGACCTACTGCCAGACCATGACCTGGCATTTTGATCGCAAGGATCAATCAACAAAGTGAGCAAGCCATGTGAGCATCAAACCCACAAGCCAGCCTGCGGCACGGCTATCACCTGATCCCAGGCAGGCACTGCCCCTACCTCACAGTTGAAGAGCACATCCAGCTCCCCTGACCTGAAGCGCCCCAGGTCTGCCTTCACAAGCTCATGCGGCATCAAGCTGTGGATGGCAGAGCAGCGCACACCTGCAGGGACATGCAGCAACACTGGACTGAGATGCTGCCAGCAAGGGCCTTGCTCTGCCCTAAAACGTACAACAACAGCCAGTCGGGCAGTTGATCTCATTAACCAAGCACCGCATCCTGTGCTGGTGCGCGCAAGTGCCTGCTGCGCCGCAGACTACCACATGGCCGCCTGACGATCACAGGGTGCAGGGTAATGATGGTAGCCTGAGGGCCCAGCAGCCCCTGGCTGCTGTTGCCACGCACCTGCAGCACCAAACACTGCGTTCATGGCCTCTGCGTGCTTGATGTCCACTGCAAAGGCGATCGTCTTGCGCACAGCCCTCCTGCCAGCCATACTGAGGCCACCAGTAAGCTCCTGCGCCGTGGTACCAGACGACACAGCAAAGATCTCCCTTGCCTCCTCCTCATCCTCCTCACCCTCCTCATCAACGCTGCCGTCCTGAACGCTGCTGGGGCTCGCCCGCCCAGACTGCTTGCCTTCATTCCTGCGCAGCTTGCTCTGCATGGCTGAGTGCACAAACCGCCCACGGGACAAGGCGAGTGCCCTGTGCTTCTCATCTGACTCAGGGGTGTGCGCACGGTAGCCATCTGGTGCTGTCTCCGTGCAGTGGTTGAGGTATGCTGCCAGCACCAGGCGGTTGCGTGACCTGCTGTTGACCAGGGCGCTGAGCTTGCTGAGGGAGAAGTCGCCTGAGGCACCAACCAGGGCACCCTTCAGGTCCGTCTGCGTCAGGATCTTCTCACTGCGCACCTGCAGGGAGTGGTAGCGTGGCGTCAAAGCGCAAGGCATCAGTATGCAACGTGAAGTGCAACACATAGTGGATTTGGAGCTCGCAAGCCTAGATGGTGCAGGGCGGTGGGCTGGGTAAGCAACTCAGTAAAACTTGTCACATCATGGTGGCACCAAGCTCGCTTGCATAGGCCATAGAGCCGGTGGCCGATGCTCACAAGGTTGGCCAGCTTGCCAGCCAGCCACAAGGGTCCAGGTACACCATCACAACGCACGGCATTCAGCAGCCGCCACCAACCCCTGCGCCACACATCCTGTGCCCTCTCAACCCGGCACGCCGCACCTGCGTCAGGTGGTTGTCACGGATCATGTCCTGTATGGTGCGCGCGTAGGAGTAGGCAGGGAAGATGCTGTAGAGGTCCTCCGACTCTGCCTTCTTCATGCGGTAGGGCGTAGCCGTGAACCCCAGCAGCAGCTGATGGGGGTTGGGCTTCACACGGATCATCATCTTGGGCCCACTAGCTGCGGCACTGCTGCCCTCCTCATCTCCTGCTGACGCCTCGCTGCTTTCAAGCCAGCTGCTGCTCATGCTGGCTGCTGATGGGGTGTCAGCACCTAGCTGCTCCTCACCCTCATCCAGAGAGTCCATGCTGCTGAGCTGCTGGTCCTCCTCATCCAAGGAATCCAAGCTGCTGAGGGCGGCAGCGCTGCTGTTGGGCTGCTGTGTGTCGGCTGGTGGGGGTGCTGGGACCTCCTCTATGAGCCCCAACCCTGCAGGATCACCCTGTAGGTTGGTGCCACTGAGTGGTGTGCCTCATCAACCACCACCTGGGGACAAGAGGATCAGCACGACGCACATAGTGAGCAGACTTTGCAAGTGCTGGCGACCTGATGAAACAGCCGTGGTACCGGCGGTGGTGGGTGCAAAGAAGTGCCAAGGGATGAATATGCACACTGGCAGGTAGTGGGGTGCTGGTCATCGGTTGAAGCTCATGTGGGTTGTTGAGAATGCTAGGGGCACAGCCGCACGAAAAATCCATGGCGATGCATAGCATTGACAGCATTGTCTTGCCATGCCTTGCAGCTGTCACCTTGTACTCACCAGGCTGAAGTTGCACTCCACAAGCTGCGGGATGCAGTTGACAGCTGTAGCAGCAGATGCAACCACCACCTGCATGCAAAGCAGGCAAGTACGTCACCAAACCATGTAACCACCAATCAACTTGACCCTGGCTCCAATAAGCAATAGCCATGTCGAAGTAGGGAGCGCACACCAGCACCTGTTGATACTTGAATGTGTGCAGTAGTTGACCGAGCACTCTGCACATCAAGGCCCAGCCCAGCACACATCCCTTGTTCTGCCTTACTTTGGAGTGCAACAGAAAAGTAAACACATTGTGACCTGTAGGGTCATATGGTACAGCAGCACGTGCCATGTGGCATGCCGTGTGTGGCTGCTCACCTGGCCGTCAAACTCCTTCCTGCTGCCCTTCACCCAGCTCAAGGTGAGGTCCTCAGCACCCCACATCAGCCGAAACTTCTCCTCAGCCTGCCGCAGCAGCTCATACCTGTGGGCAAGCACCAGCACACGCATACCACGTGGCGGCCCTGCCTCCGCAGGCTCCGGCTGCTGCTGCTGGCGGGGCTTGCGGCCCCTCTTGCCCTTGCTGCCCTTGCCGCTGCTGCTGCCCTGGCTACTGATGTCATCGTCAATGCTGTTCATGACACTGCTGCTGCTTGTGGCACTGCCTCCAACATCGCCAGTGCTGCTGGCATGGCTGCTGTACGTGTCCAGGTCACTCACAGCGTCCATGGCTGGGCTGGGGCTGGTGCTGCTGACTTGAGGGGATGTACCCCGTGCGCCTGTTTGCCCAGACTGCTCTGAGTCCAAAGTCAGACCCAGTCTCCGCAAGCGGGATGAAGACGAGCTGGGCCGCTTTCTACTTACAGACTCAGGGTCATACTGCTCATCGTCCGTACTGTCAGCGCTGCTTGGGCTGCTGCTGCCTGTGGCCGCCAGATCCTCTGAATCTGTAGCTGGAGGGCTGCCGGGGGCACTGCTGCTGATGCTACAGTGGGGCTGCCCCGCTGCTGTGCACTGCCTGCTGCAACGCTGATGCTGCAAGCATCGGCAAGCGGCGCTACAGCGCTGCTGCTGGTGTCAGCCAGTGGTGCGGAGGCTGCTGCTGCGCTGGCTGGATCGAGCTCCACATAGTGCTGAGACAAGTAGCGAGCCAGAGCTGCAAGCACACCAAGCAGCAAGGCCGCAACACGTCCTGATGGGGCATACTGCAGGGGTTCAACTGGGGGTGTGCAGTCGCATGTGACATTACCCCCACAGACCACTGTACAGCAGCTACAAGCAACCCCTGGGGCATGCACCACGCAGCAAGCATGACAGCCTCGCACATCTGCTGTCAGACAAGGCAATCGCTGCCTCCTCACCTGCGAACAGGACTGTTTTGCCGCCTCCAGTGGGGAGCATCACCAGCTGTGCATTGTTGCCCTCCTTCCACCCCTTGATGATCTCGCGGATGGCCTCCAGCTGGTAAGGCCGCAACTGGAAGGGGGCATCGGCAAACTGGGGGTGGCCTGACGCTGGCAGCGGCACCACATCTGACAGCGGCCGTGGCACCGCTGTCAGCTGTGCATCTCCATCTGCTGCCGCTCTTGCTGCCAACGAGGCTTGCTCGACAGCATCTGACGTTGCTGCGGCTGCCACAGAGGATTGGACGTCATGAGTTGCTGCTGCTGCTGCTGGTACCTGTTGGTCACCAGATGCTGCTGCAAGGCTGTCCGGGGTACTTTGAGTGTGCACCTCTTGAGGTGGAGTGCCAGCACTTTTGTTAGACTTGGTGGGTAGACCAGTTGTGTCTACGGGCGCTAATGTTTTCTTGTGCCTGGTGCGCCTCCTTGCAGAAGGACCAACCCTACTTGTGTTGGGTGGGTCTGCTGAACTGCTAGCCCTGCACAGAACAGGCAGGCCCAAATGCAGCCCTCTGCTGACCAAGAACGAACGAAATTTGCAGCTACTCGCAGTGCTCATGAATGCTGCAAGCATGCGTGTGTGCCAGATCACAAGCGCAAGATCGTGAGAGCTTCGTGACCCGCTAAAGGCCGTGATGTGAAGCTGGACCCTGCCTTAAACTGGAACAGAATGTGTGGGTTTGTGTAGGCAAGCTTTACCATACGTGCCGCGGCATGCACATGTACTTGAAGAAAGTACAAGCCATGCCTAACATTGGAACACTCAAAAAGAGCATAGATCACCACCTACCATCACCTCACGATAATCACCAGTGCATTGAGCCCCTAGGACTCTTGACAACCTCGCACGTGCACTCAATGCACAGTGACTGCACAGTCACCACATTGGTACGTACCCATGTATACAGCAGGTCTACCCATACAGCTACCCCACCAGCCAAGATATGAAACGCATTCATGCATGCAGCTTGGAACCATCCAAATCATTTCACACCCGGCCTCAACCAAGTGCATACATGCACAGAAACTTAAATAGTGCACTTTGAACTTGCTGCATTGAGCCGCTAAGCTCGGCCCGTATGCATGCACTGCGCACATGCCCAACATACACACCACAAGCACATGAACATCATCACCACCCAGCAAGCAGATGAAACCTGCGGCACAGAGTGATCACTGATCCCGTCGTCTATCATCAAGGACATGTCAGGCCCGAAGCGCAATAGACCAGTGTGACGCCTGGTGTCACGCAGCGACTGTGCCTCAAGCCCTCACAGCCAGAGGGGTGACACGTGCTGAGGACCCGCAAAAGCGCAGCAGCCAGCTGCTCAGTCTTCTTACTGCCCAAGGACCCTTGCTGAATGCTCTACTGTGCTGGATGCTCTACACAAAAAGGGGATGTCAGCACAGTTGCAAAGTGCGGGCCATGCAAGTTCCATCAGCCCTGCGACAACAATCGCAAATAAAGTGCATGTAGACCTTGACAGTCCCACAACACCATAATCACCCGTCAGGCATGCCTTGCGCGCCCCATCATGGCATGACCCGGCTCTTGGGCGGCCTTCTGACATCCCAGAAGGCCAGGCTGACAGCAGGTGGCGGCATCAGGCTCAGCCGGCAGTGTTGATGGCTGCAGGCAGCAGCGACCCCCCCTCCGGCTGCGGCAGGCTTGCTGCTATGGCCAGTCCCTGGTCCTCTGGCAGCACAGGCTCCACAGGGTTCACCCAGCAGCCACCACCCCTGAAGTGCATCGCAGCAGCGTTCCAGGCACGCGCAGCATCCTCCTCTGTCTCGTAGCTGCCCACGTTGAGCACCTGAGGGGCACAGACAACAAACAGCACATGTACTTCGTGTTCCCAACCTGCAAGCAAATGTTTTTGTAGTATGCACTGTGAAAAGAACGCGCAGCTAATGCCAGTGCATTCAGAGCTGGCCATCACTGTTGGTGCACAGCCCACAGGAGCAATGCAGCCTGGGGTTGGGCACTTGAAGTTAACAACCTCGACCAGCAAACATGCAGCACAGCAGGGCCACAGCCGCTGGTAAGTTTGCTTCTGCTTCTTTGAGAACCCCTCACACCAGATGCTGAATTGGTCACAGGAAGGCCATGGCGCAGCGGCTTACTGTCACACGGTTGTAACCCAACCCCGGATTGCTGGATCAAAAACGCACCTTGCGTGCGTAGCTGAACTGCGTCCTCCAGCGCACCGTCATCCTCTGGCACTTGTACACACCCCTGAAGCTCTGCGACCTGCAGCCATAGGCTGCCTCCCCGTTGGAGTTGACGCTGCGGGGCTGCATCTCATTCCTGTTGCCTGCACCCAGGGGCCGGCCCCCCTTTGGTCCCCGCTTCCCTGCTGCAACCACCACCACCCCATCCTCGTTGGTGGTGAACTGGGGACCCACAGCTGCGGGCTTGCTCCTAGGAGGCCTGCTGCGCTTGGCTGCACCACTCTTCCTGCTGGCTGCCCTGAACTCAGTGTCTGAGTCTGATGTGTTGTCGCTGCCGCCGCTGCTGCCACTGGTAGAGGTGGGATCGTCAGAGTCGTCCTCCTCATCGCTGCTGCTACTGCTGCTGCTTGCTGCAGCCGCCTGGGCTGCAGGCCTGCCTGCCCTGCTCTTGCCTTTGCTGCCGGCTGCGGCAGCAGAGCCCCTGCTTGCTGGCAGGGAGAATGCCTTGGTGCCAGCGGCTGCCTGATTGCGCTTGTGAGAAGCAGAAACAGCAGCAGCAGGAAGGGTGCTCTTGGGGCCTCCTGTAGCTGCAATCTGCTGGCTTGCACGGGCTGCGGCGCTGCGCCTTGGGGGACGGCCTGCGGCAGCACGCTGCATGGCTGCTTCATCTGCTGCAGCTGGGCCTGCTGCTGCTGGCTGTGGCTGCCTGGCTGCAGAGCTGAATGGGAAGGTACCACCGCTGGTGTGGGCGCTTGCTGCTCCTGGCTGTGCAGGTGTTGCAGCATCCTCTTGTGCTGCAGCACTTACCGCTGCTGCTGCCTTGGCTGCCAGCCAAGCAGGCAGTGCCTGCTTGGGTGCTGGGTGACTGCAGTGCTTTGCTGCTCCTGGCGCCTTGGGCAGTGAAGCTTTGGCGCCCTTGGCCGCAGGGGAGCATGGAGCTGCTGGGGGCACAAACACAGCTGTGGCAGCTGCACGTGCCACCTGTGCAGCAGCTGATGCAGGCCTGCTGGCAGCCGCTGCCTGTGACTGAGCGCGTGTTGCTGCGGCACGAGCCGCGGCAGCTGCTTGCAGGCTGGCGGCGAGTGCCTGGATCTGAGGGTCTGTTGCTGCTGCTGAACCACTGCCTGCAGTGTTGAGGGGTTTGCTTCCTGCATTACCTGCTGCCTTACGGCCTGCTGCCCTGCCAGGGTTGCCTCCTGCACATGCTGCTGCAGCGGTGCCCGCCTCCGTTGCTGCAGGGTCCAGGAGGCCTGCTGCAGAGTGCTGCGCAGCATGCAGTGATGCAACGCCATCACTGCCACACCTGCCCACAGGAGCATCCGGGCTGCTGCTGCGGCGCTTCTTGTTGGGCAGTGGGGGCCGGCCTGCCAGCTGATGCTGCTCACGCTGCTGGTGTAGCTGCGCGGCAAGCTCCAGGCTCTTCAGGCGGTCAGACACACGCTGGCAGCTGCTGTTGCTGCTACTGTGGCTGCTGCACCTGCGCCCTTGCCCTTTGCTGGCAGCTTCTTCCTGCAGCATCACTGTGCGCAGGATCTCACCCTCAACTGCTGCTGCACGCTTGGGCCTGTTGCTAGGGCCTGCTTGTGCTGAGCTGTCCCGGCTGCGGGTCACAGGGCCTGCAGCTGCCTGCTGAGCTGCCCTGCTTTGCACAGCTGCAAGGGTTGCTGCGACAGCATGCCGCATGTGGGCATCACGTGCTGCTGCGTCCATGTTGTCCTGGCCTGCGGCTGCGTAGCCTGTGTTGCCTGCAAGCCCCAGAGTGTCAGCTGCTGCTGCCTCAAGGTGCGCCTGGTCTTCCTGCATGGGCACTGGTAGAGGGCTGAACGGCACACCATCCTGCTCCTGTGCTGAGGCACAAGCTGCGAGCAGTGCTGCTGCTGGGTCATGCTGCTGTGGCTGTGGGCCAGCTGCCTGCTCTGCATCTGCCTTCTCTGCCGCCTGAATGACCAGCATCAGCAGGTCAAGGCCGACTGCCGAGTCCTGCCCCTCCAGCTGCTGCTCTGCAGGACCTGCTGCAGGTGCAGGTGCTGCATCAGCCATGTCTGCATCCTGCTCCTGCTGCATGTGCTGGTGTGCTGGTAGTTGTGCTGGCTGCAGCTCAGCTGCTGGTGCTGGCAGTGGCTCCTCCTGCAGCTGCAGGCTCTGGGCATGCATAGCATGCAGCAGCTGCTGTGCATGAGGCCCAGCACGGCTGGCCTGCAGCAGCTGCCGTTGCGTGGTGGGGCTGGTGCTCATGGGCCTGGCTGCTGCAGCCGCGCGGTTGTCAGCTAGTGAGCTGCGCACATCATGGTGGCTGTCTGCATGGGGGTGCTGTGCAGTCTCTGTGCTGAGCGCACTGCTGCCTGCACTGTGCTGGGGCTGAAGGAAGCGTGCTGGAAAATGGGAGGTCCAGTCGACGCGCTGGCTGCCCATGGGAGCAGCTGCCTGCGCAGTTGCTGGCAGGAGGTTCATGCCCAGCCCTGTGGGGTTGTGCCCCAGCACAAGCTTATGTCCCTGCATGGGCGCTGTTCTATATGGTGGGGCGTCTGTGGCCTGTCACAACAAAACTGGCATGCGCATGCCACTGCTGGGTTGACTAGCTGACTAGGGATGTCACTGTTGCCACTGCCGAAACGTTTCCTGCGTCGCTCCTGCAAGGTGCAGGTGTGCATGACACGACACTTAGTGAAAAAATGTGCTATACTGTCCCAGAATCTCATTCCAGTAGTCCTCGTCATCAGCAACACTTCAGGAAGGCCAGCAGTGATGGGTGCCAGTGCAAGCATACAGTGGTCAAAGCAGCAGATGCAAGCCCAGGCCCATCACGTCAGCAGAGCTGCCAGCGCAACTTCCAAAGCTTTACCTTGATCACATAAGTCTTCTGAGTGACTGGCAGAGCAAGAGCAGCAGAGACGGGGAGGCAAGCTTGAGTTGGCGGGCTGAGCTGATTTTGACTGATCAGCAGCACCAGAGTCACCGGAAACTTGCTGGATCAAGTCATAGCAATTCTAAGTGTATTTCTAATGCTTCTGCCGCTCGACACGTGCACCAACGGCCTTTCAGTGTCGGTTTAGGTGGATATGTGTGAGATCGCCCCAAGAGGTGTAACGTGGCTTATCTGAACGCTTATCTGAACGCATGACTGTGCAACTGCCGCCTGCGTGCCGCCAACATATGCATTTCCTGTTGCCTGCTACTGCCCTAAGACCTCTGCTTGTCTGTTGACCGCCGGCCACTGCAGCAGTACACTCAGGTGATTATGAGTGTGATTTGGTGCCAAGCAGGTCACTGCAGGAACATCACTGCTCGCGTGACACCTTGCTTTGCTAGTGCTTCTGGCACGAACACCCCAGTACACTGTACTGCTCGTGTCAGCTCGCCACAATTGCTGTGGGTATTCTGTGGGTGCTGCATGAAGTGGCCTGACTTCCACTGCTAGTGACAACCACCTCAACTTGCTTGATTGATGGGGAGATGCCAGGACCTGCGACACAACATTGCATCCTGCGCTAGTCTTGGCATGCTTGCATGACCCAGTGTGGTCCTGGTGCCTGACCCAGCGTGGTCCTAGTAGAGATGGGTGGAGTGGTACTCCCGGTCGCGTAACTCCCGGTGGCAGGATTTTCGTTTGTGAGTTGGCGACCACTGCTGGCCACATTGACCCAACGCATGGCCAGGTTGGGGGTTGACTTGACATCATGTTGCAGTGCATGGCCAGGTTGGGGGTTGGGGGTTGGGGGTTGACTTGACAGGCTTGCATCATGTTGCCGGACATGTCCCGCTTTATGGTGCGATCAGAATACGTGTAAACGATGCCAGGCACTGCGGCAAAGGATTCAATAGCAAAGTGTGCAGCATTGCTTTCTTGCCCCTGCAGCGCAGCAGCACCATGCCATGGGCCTTGGCACACAATGCTGGATGAGCTGGATTCACATGGTTGCTTACGGTTGCCAACCGGGTCAGATACATGTTGCATCAGGTCCGTACAGGTACCTGTAAGGTGTGCTGCCAGCACACCTGGCTGCCACCTGGGTTTGCTTGCACCCATGCCCCTTGTGGCTATACCATGCCGACGCATGTGCTCAGACACCTACTTTCGATGGCCTCCGCAGTCAGCCACATCACGGTAGGCGTCAGTGGGTGATCATGGTCCCAGCGCTGGCTAGCCTTGACTTCTGATCGATGTGATCAGGTTTTAAATTCAAACCAGGCATACCTCAACATGACCGTAGTGCGCGCTCGTGCTTTGATTTCGTAGCCACATGGACTGGCTGTTCTAACGCTAGCTTTCTTGAGCCCTGCAAACCTGTCCAAGGCAGTCTATTCCCGCACTCCCCCACACGAAACATTCAGCTCAGCAAACTTGGGCAAATCGCATTGAGTGGGACCGCCGAGTCACTGATGGCCACCCCCTCTGCGCAGACACAGCTACGCGCAGTGCGGTGCTAGTGCTAGTGCTGATCTGCTTTCTGCTGTGCTGTCTGGGGCTCCCTTGTTCTCAAGCAACGCCGGTCAGCACGCGTGCCCACATGCACTGGTGATTGACAACACTGACCACTCCACAAGGGTGCAAGCATGTACCCGCAGCCAGCTGGCCAAGCTGCTGGAGGCACAGCACCCCAGCAGTACCCTGCAGCACCCATCCAGGCACAAGTGCCTCCTGAGGCCTCAACAAGGTCTTGCAGCATCACCCACATGTGCAGCAGCACTTCAAGTTTGATGCCCCCCACAGCCGAGGTGCAAGTGTGCGATACCCAACAGCAGCAGCTCTCACCCATCCCATCCCAAGGCACTGCTGCTGGCCCCCACCATGTGCCTGCAGCTGCTGAGCCACCTCACCTGAGTGCCAGCCAGGCAATGCCTGCATCAGCAGCCGCTGTTGCTGCTGCTGCTGCTGCCTCAGCTGCACCCGCCAGCCAGCAGTTGCCCAGCTCCACAGGCCCACTGCTCAGCATTGTCCAAGGTGGCTACCTGCCATCAGCTGCAGCACTGCCACCAGCAGCGGGCACCAGCCAGCAGCCCTCCCACGCCAACAACACCCAGGTCCCCAGCAGGACGGGCACAACAGCCCCAGCAGCCCCTGCAGGTGCCGCCCAGCTGCCTCAGGGCCGTCCTATGAAGATCACCAGCCTGCAGGCCCTGCCAGCTGACCACCCCCTGGCCCTGCTGCTAGCAGGCATCGACACCACACACAACCCAGCCAGCCTGGACCCTGCCACCCTCAAGCAGCTCCTGCAGCAGCAGCAACCACAGCAACAGCAGCAGCAGCATGCTGGCAGCAGCGGCCACAGCAGCATCAGTGGCCACCTGCTGCCTCCTGAGCAGCAAGGCCTGCTTGAGAGCAAGGCAGCAGCACGCGGCTCTGCTGCTGCTGCTGCTGCTGCTGCTGCAGGCACCCATGCAGCACTCCGCGCCCAGAACCCCCTAGGCCCAGCAGACCAGTCCCCAGATGTTCAGACAGCATGTCTACCCCTACACAACTGCAGTGACCCTGCCGCCCTGGCAGCAGCAGGAGCACCGGTCGCCGCGTCCGCAGTGCCCGACAGTCGCCTCAGGCAGGGGCTGGCCAGCAGCAACCACAGCAAGGCTGCCAGGAGGCTTGACGTCCTGTTTGAAGATGATGACCCTGCTGCTGCTGCTGCTGGTTGGGGTGGTGGCATGGGCCCTGATGCAGGCGGTGCTGCCACTCTGTCCCAGCACCAGTTGGCGCACAGTGATCCCTCCCTGGGCTTTGCTGCCCCAACCTCTGCAACAGCACCGCCAACAGCACCACCACCTGCAGGACCAGCAGCGACAACAGCAGCTGCTGGTCCTGCGGCAGCAGCAGGTGCTGCCGCACCTGACAGGCTGGACGTGCTTCAGCTGTTGGGGCCTGTGGGTCCTGCCACAGCAGCAGTGCTTGAGGGGCTGCTGGCACTGGACGCCAGCAACACACTGGCCCTGGGAGGTGGCAGCAGCCACAGCAGAGGCCTGGCCAACACTACCACTGCTGGCCAGCCTGGCCTGGCTGCTGCTGCAGCAGCACCTGCTGCAGACCACAAGACACCACAGGACAGCATGGCAGAAGAAGCAGCTGCAGCAAGTGCCACTGCCAACTCCTTCCCTGCCAACTCTTCACACAACATCACAGACAGGGCCCCACAGCACCAGCAGCAGCAGCAGCAGCTCCTGCAAGCCACCCTGTCCTCCTGGGAAGCTGCCGGAGTGGGCAATTCTGCTGGTGGCAAGCTCTCCATGTATGACATCCCTGCTGAAGCCCTTTGGCTGCTAGACACACCTGCAGCAGCAGCAGCCGCAGCAGAGGCAGAAGCCGCAGCCTGCGCAGCAGCACAAGCTGCTGCTGCTGCTGCTGCACCCGCAGACACCACACGGCCTGGCAGCGGCAGCACCAGCACAAGGTGGGTCCAAGGCCCACATGCCAGCCAAGGTGCTGCCAGGCCTGATACTGCCGGCAGCAGCGGCCAGCTGCGGTTCAGGGGTGAGGGTGCAACCCCCGCAGGGCCCCCTGGTGCTGCTGCCAGCAGCATGCTGCTGTACCCCAACAGGCTGTACCCCTCAGCAGACCTGAGGACAGCAGGGACCCACCCACGTGACAGGCATGCTGCTGCAGCTGCCAGCAACCCCTCCGCAGCAGCAGCAGCTGCAGGAACCTCAACAGCAGCAGCAGCAGCAGCAGGTGGGAGGGGCATGCCTGGGCCTGGGGGTGCTGTTGGCTGGGTGGTGACCACCCCCACCAGGCGGCAGCAGCCAGTCAGGCGGCACAGCAGCAGCATCAACACAGAGGCCATGCTGCAGACACCACCAACACACACCAGAGGTGCAGCACTACACAAGCTGCAGGCAGCAGCTGCACGGGGCTTTGGTGCCGCCCTCATGCAGGATGCACTGGGCTTTGGCCTAGGCCTGGGGGCCGACCCTTCCCTGCTCCTCCCCTCTGACAGCGACCCAACAGCAGGTGATGAGGACAGAGCAGTAGCAGCAGGTGGCACAGGAGCCGGCAGCAACAGCCCTGGGTGTCTGGTGGGGACCCCTAGGGGGGCACGTCCCATGGGTGTGCAAAACCTGCTGCTGGGCTGGTCACCAGGCTTCTTAGGACTGCAGCTGCGCAGCCCTGCCGGCCCCACAGCCGCAGGTGCAGGGGCTGGGTTCATCTCCCCTACTGGACTGCGGGCCCCTGGAGCACAACAGCCAGGCGGCGGGGGTCCTGCTACTGCCAGTACACCCCATGCGCGTGCAGCACCCGCCGCCGCTGCAGCAGATGCTGCTACTGGGTGCGTGGGGTTGATGTCTCCTGGTGCGCTGATCACCCACAACCCCCTCAGCACCCTCCACCCTGGGGCTCACCACCTGCTGCAGCTGCAGGGGCCTGAACGCTGCTGGGGCCTAGTGGGACAGGGCAGCAGCACACCACCAGCCTCACCAGCAGCAGCAGCAGCAGTGGCAGCATGTGGGTCTGCAGGGACCGCAGCACCTGCTGCAGCTGAGGGCCACACCCTGGCTGGTGGTGCTGCAGCAGCGGCGGCAGCAGCACCTGGTGATGTTCCTGCAACAGCAGGTGCTGAGACAGCAACGGAGAGGTTGGCGACAGCAACAGCACAGCTGGCAGAAGGTGCAAGTGCAGCCGCAGCTGCAGCCGCACCCACAGCCAGTGCTGGGCTCAGCAATGCAGCAGAGCGGCCTGCTGTTGATCAGAACCAGAGGTCTGTTGAGGGTCCTGCCGCCAGCGCTGCACAGCAGCCAGGCAGCACCCCCGCCCCTGCTGACGTACAGGAGGCTGCACATCAGACACAGGTGCAGGCGCATGGATCTGGTGGCCGCCGTACACGCAGCACCTCTGCTGGCACATTGAAGCTGACAGCTGGAGAGGCACAGGTTGCTGCCCGCTTGGCTGCTGAGGCTGCCTTTGCTGCTGCTGCTAAGCCAATGGCACAGCCAGCACCAAGCAAGGCCGCAGCAGCAGGCAAGGCGGCAGCGGGCAAGACAGCAGTAGCAGCAGCAAGCAAGGCTGCAGCAGCAGCAGCAGCAGCAGCAGGGCAGGGAAGCTCAGGGGTGCGCAGGACTCGGGCGTCTGCCAGGCAGCAGGACTGCAGCAGCACCCAGCCACAGGCAGCACCTTCTGTACCCGCTGACAAGGGCATCCCCTCTCTGCCACCACCGCCAGCAGCAGCAGCACCAGGAGCACGGGCTGCCAAACAGGACCCCCGCTTGTTGCTAGCAGCAGCAGCACCAGCAGCAGCAGCAGTGGCACTGCCCTCGGCCACACCTGGCATGGCCTGCACCACAACAGACATCACTGCCACAGCTCAGGCAGCCAAGGCCAGCACACACCAGGCTGAGAAGCCTCCAACCTCCTCACACCTTGCAGCACCTTCCAAAGCAGACTCTGTTGCTGCGGCTGCGGCTGCTGCACAACCTCACTTGGCTGGCAAGGCCTGCGGTGATGGCAGCAACACGGAGCAGGCCCCTACCCCTGTCACCCTGAGGTCACACACGGTTGAGCCAACACACCCGACAGACCCAAACCACAAGGGACCGCCAGTGGCAGCACGTGCAGGCCTCTGCAGCAGCATCAACACTGGTGCAGCTCCAGTTGCTGTGTCAGCATCATCAGCGTCCCTCACAGGTGTCTCTGAGCCAAACTGCACATCAGACCCAGCCTCTGCCAGCCTGCTGCTGCACACCAAGCAGCAGCAGCAGCAGCAGACTTTCAGGAGTCCAGTGACGCCAGGAGCAGCATTGACAGCAGCAGCAACAGCAGACTGTGCAGGGGCTGGAGCACCAGCAGCAAAGCTACCCGCCTGGCTAGCCGCGGCTGCAGCAGCTGCAGGTAGGCCAGCAGCCAAGCGTCGCAGGGAGGAGCAGCTGGGTGGTGCTGACAACACCCAGCAGCAGCAGCAGGAGCGGCCTCTGCGCAGCCAGCGCCGCCGCTCCGTCTCTGCCTGTGATGCCGGCCCTGGTGCAGCCAGCACACCGGTAGATACACCAGCAGCAGCAGCAGCAGCTCAGAAGCGGCCAAAACGCAGGGACCCCCAGTTTGACACTGCCAGCGATGAGGAAGGGGCCCAGCAGCAGCAGCAGGGCCTGGCACCCACAGCGACCCCTGCCTCAGCAGCGGCAGCAGCTGCTGCACAGACTGCAGGCACCTCAGGGATCGCATCAGCTGCTGCCACAGCAGCAGCAGGAGCAGCAGCAGATGCCGTTTTCAGCCCACGCATGACCACCCCCGCGGCCAAGCCACGCCCACTGCTCCTCCCAGCAGCACTGCCGGCCTCTGTGGCTGCAAACCCACCCAATGTCGGCAGGGCAGCAGCTGCCGCTGCTGGTGCTACTGCTGGTGCTGCAGCTGGCGGTGCTGCTGCTGCTGCTGCTGCTAGCCCAGCAACTGGATGGCCAGCAGGCAGCAGCCGGGGTGGTGTTGTGTTGGACGAGCTTGAGTTCCCCACCACCTTTTTTGACCCTGAAGACCCCCACACACTGAGGCTGCGGCCCAGGAGGGCAGCGGCAAGGGATGCAGACAAGCGCATGAGGGAGCAGAAGCAGCAGCTGGTGCAGCTGCAGGCACAGCTGCACAGCAAGGGCCAGGGGTCTGCTGGCAGGACTGACAGACAGCCAACAGCAGCAGATGGTGGCGGTGATGATGTGCCCCTGCTGCAAACAGGCAGCAGGCTGCAGCAGGCGCAGCGCCGCAAGCCAGCTGCAAGCATGAAGGACAACACAGCAGCAGCAGCTGCACCAGCAGAACCCCAGAGCCGCCCAAAGAAGCGCGCGGCAGCAGCAGCGGCAGCTGGTGTTGCCTGGGGTGTCACCCAGCCAGCTGCCCGCAAGCGGCTGTGCCTCATCAAGAACGCCCCACAAGGTGTACCTCCCGCAACACCAGCCGCTGCAACAGCCAAAGCCAAAGCAGCAGCTGCTAAGGCCAAACGCACCCGGGACAACCTTGAGCAGACCGCTGCAGCAGCAGACAGCGGTGATGGCCCCTCAGAGTCCCTCAGCGGCAGTGAGAGTGACAGCGACAGCGGGGCCACCAGCGGCAGCAGTGAGTGGGCAGCCAGTGGTGAGGGCGGCAGCAGCAGTGATGATGAGCCTGAACTGGAGGCAGAGTGGCCTGGGGCACACAGCAGCGGCCAGCAGAGGCCCGCAGCGGCAGCATCAGGAGCCCACGCCACCTCACGCAAGTGTGCTGCTGGTGCTGACGGCAGGGCAAGTAAACTGCCTCGACTCAACCCATCAGCAACAGCAGCAGCGGCAGCAGGAGGTGCTGCTGCTGGTGGTGGTGGTGTGCTGAATGCAGCTGGGCATGTGCGCAAGAGTGGGCCCAAGGGAGGGCGGCCCAGTGGTGCTGGCAACAGGACCCAGATGGCCCCCAAGGGTGGTGGTGCGTTTGGGTGCCGCTCCACCCGCTTCACTGGTGTGTACAAGGCACAGCGGATGACGGTGCGCTGGAGGACGCAGTTCAGCTACGCACGCAAGGTGGGCTGGTGTATACGAATGGCGGTGGGTTTGTCCTTCACCTTGTACTGCATAGGGTGACCTTGAGGTCTGACTTGGCTCGTATTGGTCCACGGCGCACTAGGTTGCATAGGGCGGCAGGGCTGGCTGATCAATGCACACACCATCATAACAGCGTCAGTAAACTTGGGTGCGCAGGGCAAAGCTGCTTGCATTGACAGCCTATTACTGTGCATTCGCTCAACCCCCGCTACTACTGGTGCTATAGGGTATGCATGCAAGCAGCCATACAACATAGCAGCCTTGGCCATGCAATGTTTGACACAGTCCCAGCAACAGTGCCTGACATCCAACACCATGCTGCTGCTCTGTTGCATGTTGTTCCTGCAGGTCTTGAACGTCGGCTGCTTTGGCACAGAGGAGGATGCTGCGCGTGCCTGGAACGCTGCTGCGATGCACTTCAGGGGTGGTGGCTGCTGGGTGAACCCTGTGGAGCCTGTGCTGCCAGAGGACCAGGGACTGGCCATAGCAGCAAGCCTGCCGCAGCCGGAGGGGGGTTCGCTGCTGCCTGCAGCCATGGCCCTACAGGCTGACGACACCTGAGGGCATGTAGCCATAGGGCAGGAAGGGATTGAGGTGCGGTGGGGAAGATACAGACAGAGCCCAGTAGGTGGTGTGGCTGCTGTGGTGCAGCTGGAGCAGTATGGCTGCATGGCGTGCTGAACTGACAGCTTGTTGCTGCTGGCTCCCAGCTGGGGGTGTGCTGGTGGGTGTCTTGCAACTCTGATTGAATGTGTCATTGCTCACCTGCTCAAGCAGGGGTGCATGGACAGGGTCTGATGGTGCCATGGGTGCAAGCTGGTGTGAATGGTCAAGCATATGCAGCATGGTTGCCTGCATGCAGGCCTGCCCAGTATGAATTGGGTGAGGCAGATGGTGCTACCAGGAGGCCTGATTTGCACCCTGGGTGAGGGGGAAAGGCATGTACAACAGGTGCATGCAGTGTGAGAGCAGCGGGAGATGCATGGGTATGTCGCCAGCTGGAGGTTGCTGGCTGTGGGTCATGCCTGCACGCCTTGTTGCTTGAGATCAGTGTTGTCTGTTGCCCTCACATGACCCAACAATACCAGGTTGTGTACCGTGGTGCTGCCCTGCCTTGTGTGTGCTCAGGAAGGAGTTTGTGACACAGTCCTTGCATGTTCCACACAGGGCGTGTGTAGACAAGGGACACTGTGTGTGTAGTGTGTGAGCCAAGCGTGTGGGTGTGCCACGCAAAGTCAGTCCATGCTCAGTGTCCTGGGCCGTCCTTGAGGCTCTCTGTGGTGTGTTGAGCCACGCACAGTGGCCGCCTGACACAGGTTTACTTGACGTTCCTGACTGGCTGTGCCCGCTGCCGGCCGTCGTGTGTTCCGGCCACAATGGCTGTGCACAGGCAGTAGGGCCGGAACCATGTTGATGTTGCGCTCTTCAGCCAGGCTCCATAGGAATGCTTGCTTGCCTGACGTGTTGTCAGTGTGTTGAGCCAGGAGTCAGGAGCCAGTTTGTGTTCATATGATGTTCAACATCTATATGCTGGCATAGGTGTGTTTGGAGCATCGCCAGCATATGGCAGCACAGGTACATTTTGGGCACAGCGATAGCCAGGAGAAGGGCATATGCATAAGCCACACCCTCTGCTCATTGAGTCTGTGGGCGATGTGATCATACCCTTTGGTGTGTCAAAGCCGTTATGCCTTTGGTTAGGTCATGATTTTGTTGGACACGTTTATATGCCCAGGCAAGCAGGTGACTAAGTCCAAGGGAGTGGTGGTGTGGTTAGTGACAAAGTCGAAGGGCAATGGTGAGTAACACTGTGCGTCTTTGTAGACTAGATCGTCGTGATGTGATGTGGGTGTGCCAGCTCATCTTATGCGCCATCAGGTCTCCTGGTGCCACGGCTGCGCAAGGCGGCTCAATGTCAATGTTGTCAGGGCTTCAGTTTTGGTGAACTCATGTGCACCGCACAATTTGTGAGCCGTGTGACATGTCAGGCAGGACCCTTTCTTTTGTAAGTATGGGTGGATGGTTCTGTGTGTGGTCTGGGCAGGACACTTGGAGTGTGTTGGAAGTCGCACAGGCTATGCCGTCAGGCAGTCCCTCATCACAATCAAGTGACAGCTGGTCTCAGGATGTGGGCAGCTGTTAGCTTGGTGCGAATAATGGGCGATTGATGAAGAGATGTGTGGCTCTGTCAGTCGAGTTGGGTCACTGCAGCCAACTTTACCCCACACTGGATACTGCAGCATCTGGAGATGTGCATCTTGTGAGTGAGATGTGAGGTCAGCGGCATAGAGTGGTGTAAGTTGACACTGTCGACAAAGCCTGCACAAAGACTTGTATAATGCAGTGCTCTTTTTGACATGTGAGTGGGTTGCACACTGCTTCAATGGATTTCCAAACTTATTGAGCATTGAAACCTCTTCCAGCAGCAGCATGAATGAGGACGGCACCCGAAGTTACACACTTGCCACTTAGCCAAGCAGGAGGCAAAATTGGGTCGGGAACATATTGGATGCAAGATGGCTCCAGGGTCGGGTGTGCAGGCACACACTGCAGGCTGATGCATAGCCACACCCACACACACGCACCACCAGTTACACAACGCAACGGACCACTGAGAACCATCCATCTGCACGAGTAGGGCAGTTAGGGGGACATGACCCTGCTGTAAAGGCCTGGGCATCGTGTGCACCGGGTGCACCGCGGGAGCAAAAGATACACTGGTCAGCCATCATTGAACACAGCCTGCGCCCACAATGACACTCCACACGTGGACAGTTGCACACTGGAGAGTGTCTGTGCACATAATCCGCTGCGCCTTGTGTCACGAAGCAGCACATGTAAACAACAACAACAATCACCCTTAGGCAAGCCCCTGTCACAACACCAGCGGCAGTCAGCCAAGCCTGCAGGTAACACAGTCAGCGTTCAAGAAATAGAACACAGGTCAAGCACACGCATATGCACAGCTCAAGGCCTTGCCTGCATCCACAAAGCCATGCAGCACCATGCACGCATGCATACACACACAGGTAACAAAACCCTGCCGCCCCACCACCCGCACACCCTGCCACCCCACACCAGCACACACACCCCTGCCCAACCTTCCACCACGTTTCTTCCAACTTGGACCACCACCCACCCACGCTGTTGGCAGCAGCAAACTGCCACACTGCAGCTGCTGGACAGCCATGCCGTATCAGCACACGTGCGTCTGTCCCTCACACCAGGCTTGACACAGTACGATTGGGATGTGCAGCACACCCAAGCCCAAGAGACCCCGCCTTGCATGCCACATCACAAAACCGCACACACAGACATCAGCAGGGGGCGCGGCAACCCACCCCAGCAGCTGGCCAAAACCACACACACAACACCGCTGCCAGCCAGCAGCCACACTGCTGCTGCAAACTGCGCAGAGGGACGCCACCACAGGCCAATGACTGCCTGCCAATCAGCACACATCGGCCTCATCACCTGCAGGGGGCTTCCAGCCCGTGCTGGCTAAGCCAGGGCACTGCCAGCTGCACCACGCAACCACGGCAGGCCTTAGGTCCTGCCAATAAGGGCACCCAACACACTGCCCTGTCCAGCATTTTTTTGCCAGCACCACAGCTGGGTGCTGATTTTTGTAAGGTTTGCAACAAAGACTGCTTGTCGCCTGCACAAGTATGATAAGGAACATCCCAAAGCCACCTGCAAAGCAATCATGTCCTGCTCGCAGCTCGCCTCTCGTGTTAAAGCAACACACAACTGATGGCAACAGTCAACACTCGCGCACCTCTCTGCCTTGCAGCTGCAGAGGGCTACAGCAGCAGGCTGTGCTGACAGCTGGTGCGTTGCAACACTCTGGTGTGGTGCGACACAGCTCTCGTGCAGCCCTGCCAAAGCCTGTAAAGACACTGCAAAGGACTACACACACAAATACACGCTTCAGCCAGGGTGAAGTGCCTGGGATCCCTCCAACCTGCCAGCCTCAGCAGGCCATAAAGGCAACACCAGTCTGGCTTTGCTATCACACCACGTCTGCCCCTCCTAGCGATGTGCGAGGGGCCAGAATACCATGGCACCGGCTGTCCTCATCCTTTTTGTGTACGCTATCAACACACACGGTCAACACACGGCGCAACACACACCACTAAACCAGAGCCTCAGGCCACCAGCACCAATGAAGGCCCAGCTGCACACTACCTGCACAGATGCAGAGAAGGGCCCCTGTGTTACAGGCAAGCACCAACTGCGATGCACCCGTGGCTGGACCGAGCCCATGCACGCAAACAATTGCCGCACGCAGGCGCAACGATCAGCAGACCCCATCCCCAACCCCCCACACCACCCCGACAAAGTCAGCCCAATCATGAGGAGCTTGGCCTGCAGCTTGCAAGGCTACCACACTGCCGGCCTGTGACTGCACAGCTGCTGCCACTGGCGTCCAGCTGCAGGTTGCGTGCTGCACCAGAAACTGCTGGCGCTGGCACTGGCCTGGCAGGCGAGCCCACGTGAGCGGCTGCTGTCCCTTCACTGTGCCATGGCCACCACCTCCATGCTCGCCCTGTGGTAAGCACGAGGCCTGAAGTCGCTGCCATCCAGCATGTCCACACTGCTCCTGCGCTTGCGGTGCACCACGGCCAGCTGCTGGATGAGCTGCTGCTGGTGCTGCTGCTGCTGGAACAGCTGAGCCATCTGCTGGGCGCTGTTGACCGCTGCAGCCGCTGCCAGCCCGCAAGCACCTGCAGGGCTGGTTGCCTCCCAGCAAGCTGGAGCACCCTGGCCGCTGCTGCACACCACACTGCCTGCGACGTTGCTGGAGGCTGCGGCATCAACAGCGCCTGGCACTGCCATGACTGTCGTGTCCATTGCAGTTGCCATGCCACACGCGCTGCTGTAGGCTGCTGCCATCTGTGCGACCAGGCGCCCACTCTGTGCGTCCAGCAAGACACCCACCAGCTGCTCAGGTGTGACCGACAGCCTGAACTCCAGGAGCTGCAGCATCTCCAGCTCAAGGCGGTTCAGCTCAGCTGTTGACACGCCACCAACCTAAGCAAAAAATAGCAGCAGCAGCAGCAGCGACAGGAGCGTTTACCCCTGAGTTGAACTGCTGGACCACCAAGTCAACGCCCCCAGGTGTCAAGAAAAATGCACAGCCATATACCACTTGTGGTGTCGGTGTTGCTGTGAGCTAGAACAAGCTGCTGCTGCTGCCAGTACAGTAACAACCCCGCTCAACACAGGGCATGGAGTAGAGCTTGAGCACCCTGCTGACACCAGGACAGTGCAAACACACCAGAGCATAAGGAGGACAGCACCCAAGGACCACCTCTGCTGAAGCAAGCACGCCCACCTTTGCATAGAATGCATTGTTGAAGTAGCGGTCATCCAGGAACTTGGCAGAGATCAGCACCCCAGTGAGGACCAACCGGTGCACATTCAGCCTCGTGGGTGCAAAGCTGGTGTCCTGCTGTGCCAGCTTCAGCATGTGGACCATGCTGTGAGCGAAGCAGGCAGGACTGCACTTTGCATACTTGGCGATGCGCACCAGGTAAGCCTCAATGCTGATGGGGGGTGCCCTCAGACCGTGGAACACAGTCAGCTGGGGGGACGCACCACCAACATCATGACCCTGGCGGGAGACAGCAGCGTGATGGTGTTAACCTTGGTTGTAGAGAGCTAAGACACACCAGAAGTGCGGGCTACCACACAAAGCTCTTGCCAAATGCTGCTTGTGCAGGCCAGATAGCAGCTTGCAGCAGCGACACAACGCTAACAAGCCACAGCACACACAGCCATCCCCTCCAGCTTTCAGAACATATGTATGACAATCTGCTGCTGTTTGTGAAAGGATGCCACAAACAGCACTGGTCAGAGCTGAGCCTTGTGCTGGGATGCCAGCTGCTGCTGCATGCCCAGTATACCCATGCAAGCTGTGCAAGGGCACAGCAGCAACCAAGGGCTGACCTGCAGCCTGGCATGAAGCCTAGCATGCTCCCTCTGCTCTGTGGCATCCACCATGGCCTCCAGGACGTTGGCCAGCAGCGACAGCAGGCGAGAATCCTCAGGCTGGTCCACAGCGGGGTTCTGCACCAGAGGCGGCGTCCATCAAGGTCAAAACAAAACAAATATTATATCGACACCTATTGACAGCCAAGCAAGGCTCAAGCAGCCGACCCATGATGATGCCTGCAGCCCTGCCTCCTCTTACCAGCATTTCAAGGCATGACAAGGCATCCGCGGAACAGTCCATAGACGGGCGCGGTGCCACTGCGTCCTGGAACGAGCCACCCAGCCCCCATGCCTGCTCCTTCACCACCATGGCCTCCTCACGCACACCACCACCAGACCTCAAGGCCTCAAGCCCACAGTCCACGAACCACACGCGAACGTGGGCTGTAGGCACTGTTGGCCTGAGGCACTTGGGCCTGTGTCTTCAACAGTCCATACTGAGTTTGTTCGCTGTTTGCCTTTTTGGCAAAACACAGTGCTGTCTAAAGGGGAAGGAAACCCCCCCGAAAGATTGAAGAAACCTTAAGAGCGTGAAGCTGCTGCCTATGACCCCTCTGACACACAACCTTGTCATGTGTGGCCAACTGCCTTGCCATGTGTGAACAACGGCCAAGTGGGGCCCTTGATGTCCTTTAGAAGTTCAGTGGTCTCTCTAGTTTTTACCAATCATCAGCACACACCTTGCATGCCTCCAGACCCCCACACCAGGCAGCCCCCTGAGCCCGGACTTTTCCACCCTGCCCCCCAGCTCGCCCCCACCCCATCTTCAGCCTAGCCTAGGACAGCAATGAGGCCCATGAAGCAACAATCAGCTGGGTGGCACCTCCACCTTTCTCCACACGCTAAGCTAGCTCAGCAGTTGACATGCGTGCGGCACCACTGCCGCCCATCCACCCACGCCCCCAGCCAACGCCAGCCAGCAGCAGTAGTCCCTCTCGCAGCAGCAACAGCAGACACCCCTGCAAGTGTTCCAGCAGCAAGGGAGGACTCTCTGCTCCTGGCCTACTATGCTTGCCAGAACCAGTCCCTGTTTGCAGCACAGTGCTTTGTGGAGGGTGTGCTTGACGCGTACACTTGCGGGTACAACGTGGACCAGCTGCAGACAGCCCTGCAGCTCAGGAACATGCAGCAGGGGGGCGCGCTCTTGCAGCCGCAGGACGAGAACCTGCTGCTGTCCTGGATCATCCTCGTCATGCTGGCAGCACAGGAGGTGGGCAGCCCCCTGGCAGCACCTGCTGATGCTGCCACAAGCGCATCTGCGCCTCCTGCACTTGCTGCAGACACCCCGATACTGGGATCCAGCAGCAGCAGCCTGCAGCAGCGACGGCTGAGACCAACTCAAACCCAGCAGCAGCAGCAGCAGCAGCAGCAGCAGCAGCAGCAGCAGCAGCAGCGGCACCGCCTGCAGCAGCTGCCGCTGGTGCTGCTGCTGGTGGCATCAGCAGTGCCTTCAGCCGGGAAGTGATGGGCCTCCTGCAATTTGCCAAGCAGGCAGCCAAGCTCTGGTTCGATGAGGGCTACAACGTGCAGAAGCTGCAGAGCCTGCAGGCCACAGTGGCATCAGACCCTGCCCAGGGCCAGAGCCAGTTCCTGGTCATGATGCAGCAGTACACCCGCCTGGTCATCATAGCACTCGAGGTGGCAGCGGCCTGCAAGCTGCGCACAGTGCGGCCCCTGGACAACGAGCTCTCTCTGGAACTTGCCCCTCAGGCTACACCGCAGCATTCGGGCCGCAGGCGCTGGCACCATACAGCACGCACCAGCAGCAGCAGGATGGCAGCGGCGGCGGAGACGTACAGGACATCAGCAGCAGTAGCAGCCGCAGCAGCGGCAGCGATGCCCAGCCGCTTGGGCTGGTGACCGCTGCTGCCGTCGCTGCAGGGCGGGGTGGGGTGCGTGCCCATGCAGTGCGGCTGATGACAGCCTTTGTGGGTGCTGTCATCGGCTCCTCCTACGCCAAGCAGGCCTTTGTGCTGGCAGCATTGGAGGCGTATGAGGCTGGCATCCCTGCAGAGGTCCTGCACAAGCAGCTGGCGGAGGCAGAGTTTGCCCAGACAGGGGGCCTTGTGCCTGCGCTGCCCCAGCCTGAGGTGCTGGTGGAGATCAACCGCACCCTGTTTGGCCGCTGGCTGTCGCTTGTGTACATGTCAGCTGCTCAGATGAATGCGGTGTTTCCTGCAGCGGGTCAGCACAGTGGGTGGGCCTGGTATGGTGGGGAGGATGAGGTGCAGGCAAACGCCATGGCAGGGTTTGTGGCGCAGGCGCTGCTGCGGCTGCAGGAGGAGGCAGCAGCGGCTGCTGATGCAGCGGAGGAGCAGCAGGGGGACCTTGATGTGGCGAGAGTGGCTGAGGATCCGTTGGTGCAGCGGGTAAAGTGAGTGTCAAGGTCAAGGCTGCCTTGTTGACGTCATGATCGCATTTGTGTGGATCATGTGGCCAGCAGCAGGGCATGTTGATGCTGATGTTTATAGGCTTGGTCATGGTGCCGCGCTGTCACGGATATCACCCGGTCTCAACCCAGCCCAACAGCTTGTCCCACAACCATCCTGCACGTCTGACACAGATGGATCAACGCGTCTGAAGGCATGCCTGAATGTCCCCTTCCCTACTATCCCATCATCTATACACACACAGACCATAACACACATGTGACGTTGTGCTCGGCTGCCGCTTGCATGCTAATGCTCCTGGCCCGCTGCACTGTGGGGTCCTAGGCTGACTACCCTCACCGACACATGTGCTGACAAAGGCACACACCAATTTCATTTCGTGTTGGTGAACATGTATGAAAATACGAAGGGGCGGGTGCTGTGCTGGTATTGTGTCTATGTGGCTGACACCTCTTGCTGTGCTTGACCTGCAGGTCGACCCAGAGTCTGCTCAGCAGCTGGAGGCTGCCAGCAAGCAGCTGCAGCAGGAGTTCAGAGAGCAGGGCACCATCAGGGGCAAAGAAGTGCCGGTGATGGTGAGGGTCCCTGACCCTGACCTTGAGGCCACTTCTGGTGCTGTGCGGATCTGGCGGCAGCAGCTAGAGCTTGTGCAGGCAGTGTACGAGTACATGCGCGCCTTGCAAGGCTGATGCATGGTGTAGTGCTTGTGTCTGCATCGCATCGGGTTGGTGCCCACATGTGCAACACACTCTGTACAGAGTGGCTTGTTGGGGGTCAGCTGCTGGGCCGTCGTGACTTCACCTTGGTTGTTTCCTGCAGTGGTACCAGCTACACTGCATAGAGACCCTCGATTCTTTTGTTGTGAGTTTCAGTTGTGGTTGGTTCCTGGTGCTGTATAGGGGTCGCAGAGGCACCATTAAAAAGTAGCACCTCAGGTCGACTCATGGTCATGCTGCCCAGGAAGCTGGATTGTTATACGTCATTGGTTTCACGGCGGCTGAACACTGCGCATGGTAAACCCACACAAGGTAGCTTGCATAGTGCTGTGCAAGGGCAGGACAGCAAGCAAGCGCTGTCCTGCAGCCTGGCATGAAGCCTTGCATGCTAGGCGGCATCCACCACTCCGCTTGGCGGTATCCACCATGGCCTCCAGGACGTTGCAACCACGTGGTGCACCAGGCCAACAGCAACAGCAGCAACAACAATGTGCACATGGCAAGGCTCAAATGCTGTAGCCCTGATGTCTGCAATCTACTTGGATGGTGCCACGTGTGCAACACCCTCTGTGCAGTGTGCTGGCTGGGGTCAGATATATGGCTGTCGTGCCAGGCTGTCACTTTGAACTCCTGAAGTACCGCAACGTACACTGTTGAGTCACCCTCAGCTCCTTTCATGGTCATTGTTCAGTGTTAGCTGTTCTACGGGCTTTGATTCACTGGCTTTACAGCGGTGTCGGGGACACCGTTGAGCTGAATCGCACCTCGGGCCAACATCATGGCCATGCTGCAGAGGATGCTTAATTGCAACACGTCACTGATTTCATCAGTATCGAGCAGAATCTGCGTCTGCAACACCCGTTTCGCCACCCGAAGTGTAGCAGCAGCAGTCAGCAGAGGCACCAGCAGCAGTAGCAGAGCATTCAGCAGCGTGCCCTGCTTGTCCCGTCATCGCCGCTCCCAGCATCTACACCGTCTCAAAGCAGCCTCAACCACAGATTTGGAGCAATTGGAAGCAGATGCAGCTGGATACGCCACCCACGCCCTAGAGGGCCCCATGAGCTGGCCCTCCAGGAGTCATGGTGCTGGGGATGTGACAGAGGCAGACGTGGGCCAGGAGGTCACAGTGTGTGGCTGGGTGGACAGGAACAGGAACTTGGGGGGCCTGGGCTTCATGGACATCCGTGACCACACAGGGCTCCTGCAGGTGGGCTGGGTGTGAGGGGGGGGGGGGTGAGGGACAGGGAGAGGGGGGGGGGACAATTGAAGTAGCATAGCTTCAAGGGAGGTATCCGTGTGGGACAGTTACAGCAGCAGGTTACGCAAGCAGAACATCATCAATCATGACGCAGGCCGCTCTGATGCGTGACTTGACACAGAGACTGGCAGGACCAGCAGGTGTGGTGGCAGTGGGAAGGTCCAGTGAGGCTGTCAGCAGCGCGTGCAGCTGTGTGCCGGAGGCACCCACATCCCTAGATACTGCAGGATCCAGTAGCTACCTGTGCTGACCCTGTCGCACTGGCTGTCAGGCACACCTGCAGGATGGTGAAGCAGGGCCCCTGTCAGCAAGCTTGCATTTTTTTAGCAGGGCAGCCAGTACAACAGCATCATCATTGCTAGCGAGTTCAACCGCTCACTCTCCCCTGGAATTTACTCCCCTGCCGCATGGCGGCCCTGACAACAGAACCCCTTCCCTCTGACCCCTGCTGGAGACGCTGTCTTCTCACCCTTACTCATGCCCTGTTTTCTACCTGTTGTGTGCTCAGGTTGTGTTTGAGCCTCAGAGCCACCCGGATGCCAGCAAGCTTGGCTCCAGGCTGCGCTCTGAGTGGGTGGTGTCAGTCAAGGGGCAGCTGCGGCAGCGCAAGGACCCAAACAAGAAGATGAAGACAGGTGGGAGAGGGGGTCGAACAGCGGGGGCCTCCCCAACTGGGAGTGCTCTCAGCAGCTGTGGCAGGGCAAGAGGATGGTTGCGGCAGCAGCTGCTGACTCATCCACATGCACATGCGATGGCAGCAGCAGCAGCAGCAGCAGCAGCAGCACACACCATACCCACCATGTTGCAGATGTGAGCAACATTGGGCCACTGGGTTCACACAGCATGTGTCGCCAGGCTGAGGCTCCAGCCTGCCAGCCATTGGGGTGTGCATAAAGCAAACATGCGCCACAAGCCAGCATCTGCAGCTGCAGCCGCTGCTTACTGACGTCCGATTGCCTGCTGCTGCTCCTTTTCCTGCCTCTGTGTTTCCTGCCGTCCCTGCACCCAGGTGTGTATGAGCTGTTGGCGAGTGAGGTTGTTGTGCTCAACACGGTCAGCAAGCCGCTGCCGTTCCCCATCAGCAGCAGTGAGGAGGGCCTGGAGGCACGTGAGGAGGTGCGGCTCAAGCACAGGGTGCTGGACCTACGGTGAGCAGCAGGGCAGACACACAAGGGCAGACACACAAGGGCAGACACACAAGGGCAGACACACAAGGGCAGACACACATGCATGCTGACACATCATGGTGTCATGCTTTGCGCATCCTGCTGAGGGGCTAGTGATGATATCAGGTTGGGCGTCAGTCAGGTTCGCCACTTATGGCCAGCACAAGCACACATGCACTCCACCACCATACCATCTGGGAGGGACGAAACCAGATCCACTTGCAGAAAGTTTACAACAGCAAGCAGGCATGCTTGGGTCCCATGACACCCGCATGCTGTTTCAGAACCACACTCTAGGCCCCTACCAAGGTCATCAACCCCCAATCCATAACCTCGTCCCAAGCTCACTCCCCCTGTACCCAGCCAACCCCCCTCCCTCCCCCCCCCCCCCTCCATGTGTGCAGCCGCCCCCCAATGGCCGCCAACCTGCGTCTGCGTCACCGCCTGCTGCGCTCCATGCGTCGCTTCCTAGAGGACGACCACGGCTTCATTGAGGTGGAGACACCCATGCTCACACGCAGCACACCAGAGGGGGCGCGAGACTACCTGGTGCCATCACGCCTGCAGGTATGCAGCACAGCACAGCACAGTCGCACTGGCAGTACAGCAGGATACCTGTTAGCAGTGCAGCAGTGACGTCTTTAGAACAATCACCATCAGACTGTAGCGGCATAGCACTATGGCTTAGTGCAGTCCAACAGCATGTGGCCAGCACAGTTGTGTTTTCAGTCTCTGCATACTGGCCGTGCGATTGCCACAACGCTGGAAGGTTAGTTCCCGTCGTTGCTCAAGGCATCCATCCTCAGGGTCTGTTTGTGAAACCACTCGCAGACATAGTGCTTGCTTGCAGTACCCCTGTGTCAACACACGCACTGCCCACCCCCTTGATGCGGCAGGTCAGTCACGTCGACAGCTGAGTGTGTTGTGAAATGTGTGATGTTGATGCAATGTGCTGTGCTGTGCTGTGCTGTTGTTCCGCAGGCTGGTGACTTCTACGCTTTGCCGCAGAGCCCTCAGCTGTTCAAGCAGATGCTGATGGTGGCGGGGTATGACAGGTACTACCAGGTGAGTCGAGCATAATGATGTTCTGGTCTTCCAGATCTGGAAATCCAGCAAGGGCTACCGGTTCACTCGCAACGCTTGTTTGGGTCAAGGTGGCATGTGATGAGCGTTTGCAGTCCCTGTGTTGATGCACCGCCGCAAGGTGACACTTTCAAGAGGGAAGGACCGGCGCCCAGAGGGGGACGGGGCCCATTCGGCCCAAAGCTTGTTTTGTAAACACTGGCTTCTGTTGTGACCTCCCCCCCCTCCATTTCCTCACCTTCACAACCTGCCTGCCTGTCTGCCTGCCCCGCTCCTTGTCTCTCCCCTCCAATCCCCCTGGCCTCAGGTTGCTCGTTGCTTCCGTGACGAGGACCTTCGTGCTGACCGCCAGCCTGAGTTCACCCAGCTGGACATGGAGCTGGCGTTCACCGACAGGGAGGGCATCATGGGGCTCATGGAGGGACTCATTGCAGCAGCATTCAGGGAGGTGCTGGGCGTGGAGGTGAGGGACAGGGCACAGCCCTGAGGACAGAAGTGGAGAGTACATTTGTATGGGCTCACTCAGATTTTGCAGCAACCACGCCTGTGGCACATGCAACCCAGTGTGTGCATCATGCACACTGTACATGATGCTTGGTGTGGCGGGGGTGGAGGGTGCTGTTTTGGGGGAGGGGGGTCTTGTCTCTTCTCCATCCAATTGCTACATGATAGCACTGCTTGGAGCTTCTTTTCAGTAATTGTCTAGAGTTTGCTGGTGGAACATTGCTGCCAGCACTATTTATATTTGTGGCTGACTGTTAGCGCATGCTGGCCAGTCTAGTGTCTGCAGAAGCCAACAGCTGCAAAGGAGCGTGGTCCGGGGAGAGGGTGGTGCCACCAGTGGTTGACTCAGCCCTCTGACACTGCACTTGCTGTGTGCGTGTTGTGTGCCTCCTGTGCAGATTCCTCTGCCGTTGCCGCGCCTGCCGTATGCTGAGGCCATGGCAAAGTATGGCAGCGACAAGCCAGACCTCAGGTGGGTGCGGGGGGGGGGGGTGTAAAATATCACTGCAGAACCAGCAAGGACTCATGACCCCTGGTGATGCAGGTCTGAGTGATGGATGACTGCATAATCGCGATGCGAATGAATCGTGCAAAGTGCAACAGTGCTGCATCCGCCAGTAGCTCCCTGCTGATTGTTCCCTGCAGCCATGGCCACCTTGTAACCTCGCCATGTGGGTGCCTTGTGTGCAAGGCTAATGACGTGTCCCCCACTCAGGGGTCAGTATCCTGTCTCTGTTGTTGCTCCTGCAGGTACGGCTTGGAGTTTGTTGACGTGTCAGCAGCCTTGTCTGGTTGTGGCTTCCGTGTGTTTGAGTCTGCGCTGTCGTCTGGTGGTGTTGTGAAGGCCATCCGTGTGCCTGAGGGCAAGCGCATCAGCAACAGCAGGCTCAAGCCACCCAAGGGAGACGTGGTGGCTGAGGCAATCGCAGCAGGTGAGGCAGGAGGCTGAGGTGGCGCACATGTCTTGACTGTGGAGACAACATGGGTCAACCATGAACATACTTGCGTATGCAGCGAGGGTACAGTGTCTCTGAGTCTTGAAAAGTGCACCACACTGACGTCACACAGATTCTGTTGATGGCTAGACCCATGCAGGGTCTCACATTCAGTGCATGCCTAGTAGACACAGGATGCAGCCTTTCCTGCTGTCAGTACCAGCTGAGCTGCTCCTGATGTGTTGAGGAATGTATCGCCACCTGCAACAGGCCAATACTTTGTTGTGGCGGGTGTGATGCCTAACGTGTGTACGCTGTCGTGATGACAGGGTAGGGTCAAGTGGTGTGTTCCTTGTGTGCACATGTGTCTGCAGGTGCTGCTGGTCTTGTGTTCATGCGTGTGCTGGCTGGTGGGTCCATTGATGCTGCCAAGCCTGTGAAGGAGGGGCTCAGTGAGCAGCAGCTGGCAGACCTCCTGGCAGCAACACAGGCACAGGAGGTGAGGGGGGGGGGGGGGCAGCAGGGCAGGGGGCGGGAAGGGAAGAGGAGGTGCACTTCCCTCAGAGTGGGAAGGCGTGAGGGGGTTGAAGGGCGGGGAGGTGGTGGCATGGCTCTGCCTAGTGGCTAGCTGACAGCTCAAAGCTCACATGAGAACCTTATGTGCAACACGCTTGGCAGGAAAGGGAGTGAGCCTCACTGGGGGTGTCGTGAAGAAGAAGAGTTGGTTCCCGCACGCTTCACAAGCCTACTCTGCTGCTTGACAGAGTCTTCTGCACACCCTGCCACCATTCAGTGCTGCACCCCTCTGTTCTGACATCACCCTTGCTGTGCCTGCCCCCCCTACTTCCTGCTGCCCCCCAGGGTGACCTGCTGCTGTTTGCAGCCGGCCCTGCCTCCACCACCAACAAGGCCCTCGACCGTGTGCGCCAGTTCCTTGCAAAGGAGCTGAAGCTCATTGACCCCTCAGCACACAACCTGCTGTGGGTCACAGACTTCCCCATGTTTGAGTGGAATGAGGATGAGCAGCGGCTGGAGGCGTTGCACCACCCCTTCACGGCACCCAACCCTGAGGACCTGGGGTCAGGGGACCTGCGGCATGCGCGGGCACTGGCGTATGATATGGTGTACAACGGGGTGGAGATTGGGGGAGGCAGCCTGCGCATCTACAGGTGTGTGTAGACACAGAACGTGCATCCAACCGTACAACGAGCCAGTGTGTGTGTGTGGGGGGGACAGCTTGCTTCTTGATAGGAAGGGAGCTTTTATTCCGGGGGCTGCTGGGGTTGTCATGCTGCTTTGGATAGGTGCAGGAGTGGTCTGCTGCTGCATGCTCCCTCCCTCTTCAAAGGTTGTTCGTACATGCAACCTCCAAGCAGGGTTCAGCACCATAGCATGTTCGAAGCGTAGCATCAACACCACCAGCGTAGTCGCCATGAAGTCAAAGTTTGTGTCACGGGGCAAGGGCAGCAGCAGCAAGCAACAGTCCTCAGCTAGCTGCCAGTGTCCCGCTAGCACTCCTCTGCCCTACTCCCATCTCTCTGCCTATCGCTCAACATTGTTATGCCATCTCATGTCACTCTCTGCTGCTGCAGGCGTGACGTGCAGCAGCAGGTGTTTGACACCATTGGCCTCACCAGGGAGGAGGCAGAGGCCAAGTTTGGCTACCTGCTGGAGTGCTTTGAGCTGGGGGCACCGCCACACGGCGGCATTGCATTCGGCCTAGACAGGCTGGCAATGCTCCTAGCAGGTGCCAGCAGCATTCGGGATGTTATAGCCTTCCCCAAGACTGCACAGGCGGTGTGTGCGCTAACGGGGGCGCCTGCAGCAGTTGATGGGGCGCAGCTGCAGGACCTGCATGTGTCTGTGATTCGGGAAAAGCAGCAGCAGCAGCAGGCTAGCAGCGGCAGCGATAGCAGCAGCAGTGGCAGCAGCAGCAGTAGTAGCAGCAGCAGTGGCAATGGAGCTTCGTAATCAAGCACTGGTAACAGACGCTGTCGTCTGTGGCTGTTGCTGTTGAGGCAGGGTTGATTGTTGCTGCTCAGTTTCAGCACTGCATGTGCACTGAACAGTATATGTCAGGTGCTTGTTTTCAGTACATGCATGCCATGCATGCTTCCGCTAGACACATGCATGTGGCTCATGCTCAGATTGGTGTTTTGTTCTGATTGGAAAGGGGCAGCTGCATCGTCATCAAGACATGAGCTTAGTCCAGAAGGCTGCACTGCAAACGCCTGGGTATACAAATTTGCTTGGAAATGGAATACAACCCAAACTTAGCAGATACGTCCTCAGAAGGCCTGACGCAGCTGTTGCTCTCAGGAGGCAATTTGAGGGTGCAAGGGAGTTGCAATTGCTGCTGCGAGGCTGCACATCAGTGTACTCGCCAAGTTGTTTTGGCCACGCCTGCCACATCCTCGATGTCATGAAACACGTAATGCACCTGGCCGCACTTGCGGCAATCGACGCGTCCGAATTGTCAGTCGGCTGCTGATCGTCGCGACCTGCCTGGTGTTCGATCAAAACGGCTTGTGCGAATACTTTTTATCTTGTACTCACAGCTTACACATTGTACACAGGCATCTCCTTTCGTCGATGTGATGCGTCCACTTGAGGTGGTGCGTAATCTGACTCATAGTGCGACCAACGAACAGCAACCCGCAACCCCAACGGAAAATATAGCCCAATTTGGAGCAAAAAAGCTCATATTCAGGCATGCTGTCTGCATCATTCGCCCAGCTTCCCGGTACAACCCCACTTCAGCTGGCTGGACCTATTGGTACTCCCCCATTGCTTGCTGGCACTCCTACAGACACCGCCTAGCTCCTACACCACCACACGGTAGGCACACTAGATGTCCTCAGCCACTGATGCTCCACCTTATGCACATGCATTCCCCTCCAATGTACTAGTTGGTGAGGCTGCAAAGGTGTCGACCTGCAGCTGCTGCTCAACGATGCAGATGCAAGTGCACGATGCAGATCAGCAATCTTGTGTGTTTGGTGTACGAGGCCAAGGACCGCAGTGTGTCTCACCAGTCCTTTCTGCTTCAAGCAGTGTCTGCACTGCTGTTACTGTCTTTTGCGAAGTGGCACAGCGCTGCGTTTCATGCTTGTCACTCTGCTGTTGGCAGGTCACCCGAGCTGAGAAGTATTGAAAGGCAGACCTTGGTCCATCCTGTTGATCAACATCAATCAGTTTCAAGGTGGTGCTGTTTTGAGCATCCACTGGGCCAAACCGTGCTGGCATCAGCGGTGATTGTTCAAGGTGAAAGAGCAGCGGACCCGCAGCCCTGGCTACTCAGTACTACCAAGCTAGTTCAGCGCTGTCGATTATGCTGACAATCAGATCACCAGAGAATCCCATGCATGCGGCTTGCAGTCTGCTGGACATGTACATGTTGGTTGTCTCCTTTTGCAATGCCACTTTACACAGGGTGGTCATCATTACTAACAGTATGACTGCCATGTGGTCACCTGCGTGTGTTTATTTTTTTGCAGGATGGCAAGTGAGCCACATTCACCTGAGGAGTCACCAACTGGTTTGCTAGAACTGCCAGACCCATGCCTGCTGAAGGTGTTGCAATGGTGTGCAGCCGACAGCAAACAAAGCTTGCTCAGCGCCGCTAGGGCCCACAGCAGGCTGCACCAAGCAGCTGTGGTAGCGCTCAACAGCATCACCTTAAAGGACATTGCAGAACAGCAGCAAGTGGAGAGTGTGTTGCTGTACCTGGCGCAGCATGGGCACCATCTTGACAGCATGAACCTGGAGGGGCATGATGCCCGCACTGTAATCCTTCGTCAGCTGCCCCATGGTATGCACCTTAGCAGCTTGCAGGTTTCATCCCTTCACCTGCAGCTGCAGCCAGGCGGTGGTTTCAAAGGTGTGTTGGGGGATGCTGCCGAGTTGGCAGCCCTCAAACAGCTGCGTCTTTGCAGCTGCTGCTTGCTGGACGAAGGACCAGTGGACGACGTGAAGGCAGCAGCCTTGTCTCAAATGCCTGTGGGGCTGCAGCACCTCAGTGTCAGCGACCTCTACCAGAAACGCGGTGACCACGAGGACAGGGTTGATGGAATCCCTTTGAGTGCGCTGAACCGCCTGCAAGAGCTGACTTACCTGGAGCTGGGTTTTACTGGCAACAACCCCGATCAAGTCGGCCCCGCCCAGCCTTTGCAGGTCTTGACCCGGCTGGTTGATCTGCGGCTCAAACTCGTGTCTGATGAAGCAGCAGAGGACGTTTGCATCACTGCCGCCATGCTGGCAGGCACGCACTGCCTGACGCGCCTGGATTTGACAAAGTCCGGGATTGAGCCAGATGCCCTAGCTGGCAAGACCAAGCTTCGACACTTTGCCTTGGACCATTGCCTGGTATCTGGCAATGGCGCTGGGGAGGCTCAACTGCTGTCGCATGTGCAGGCCTTGAAGCAGCTGACACATCTTGACCTTTCCGACAGCTTTCAGGCTGCTGTGGAAGGTGATATTCCTGCAGAAGCCTGCTCATCACTGACAGCTAGCAGCAAGCTGCAATACCTCAAAGTCAACGCGTGCAGACTGCCAGTAGGCTTGTGGAAGTACATGTTTCCTGCTGGCAGACAGCTGACAGACCTGCGGGAATTGCACATTGCACACATCATGCAGCTGCCAGAAGAGATTGTTGACCCGGATCATTTTATGATTTGCCTGCATGACGCCCCTGATGGTAGCCGCCTCGTCCAGTGTTGCCCCAGCCTGCAGCTGCTGGACATGTGTTACCTTCAGTGCAATGCAGATTTGCTCGCACCTTTGCTGGGGCTGAGCGGATTGCACACGCTATGCTTGGCTGCCGATGGTGCATTCAGAGCGGGAGCGGACTTGCTGGCAGCCTGCCAGCAGGTGGTGTGCCGGCTGACAGGGCTAAGGCAGCTACAGCTGACCATCACGATGGGCTACAGCGGAGATGAGCCACATCCTCTGGCAGAGGGGCTGCTGCTGCAGCTGACACAGTTGAGGCACCTGACAAGCATGACCTACTTTGGCCAGCTCAATGGTGTGTATGCCCACGTAAAGTTGTATTTCCCCGATGAGGTGCGTTGACTGACGTTTGTGCTGCACTGAGGAAACTTTCCTCAGCGGTGGCACGTGAGGAAACACTCACCCACACATGCACACCCATGGGAGTGGCCACAGCTGGTTACCGTGGCAGAAGGTAGACCTTCCTGAGCTTGCCATGTGGGTCACGTTACCCCTTGCTTACTTTTCAAGACATTCTACACAGTTGGCAATCAATGCAGTGCACTTGTCACCAGTGACGACTGCAGTGAAATGTTCAATCAGTGTCGGACACTGGTCACTGACCTGAACAGCGTTGGAAATGGCATGGCTAGCTGCTGGTTGGATTCCGTGGGCTTGCATACGGCACAATCATCTCTTGTACCACTGCAAATTGTCAACATTGTAGCCCACAATGTTGATGCCGGCTTTGTTGCTGCTTCTGCTACTGTTGCTACATTCTGTCCTGAGCAGAATTTGGATGCCGTCAATGATGTAGAGCCTGTGTGGCGCCAGATCCTACGGCTCTACCTTAACCACAACGACCCGGAGCTAGCACAGCAGGCGGCCGCAGCATTGGATGAATGATGCCGAGATGATACAAATTTGTATCATCTGATGTTTAAACATCAGCAGCATCAAGATTCTTGGAGGCCAGCAGCACAACATAAGGTCCAGTTGACCTCTGCCTGCTGCTGCCAGACAGCTGCAAATGGATCGGGATACTGTGAAATAGCACAATGCCGTGGCGGCTGACATGAGTCAACCAAGCGGGTTGCTTTAGGATGGATCTGGAGCTGGGGGTACTGATGTTACGGTAGTACTGCCATTGGCAGTACCGTACTGCCAGCTTGGAATCGTTGTGTGGTGGGGTGGAGCTCCCTGTGCGCCTGCTGCTCCGACAAGCAGCGCCAAGCTGCACCATCTGCCTGCGCAAGGACACTGCGCCATGTGTCGTCAGGAACCGCCAACCGTTGCCGCTTGCTGCAACAGCCCTTGTGGCCAGGGTGACTTTTCATCAGCCGCCTTTGATGGAGTGGGCAACACTGGCCTGGGTGCGTCCTGCAGGAGAGGGGTCCTCTGGCGCGGTAACTTTCAGCTGTGCCCCCCTGAGCTGCCTTGCTGGCCTTCTGCCCGGTGCGCTGTGCGGTCATGTTGGCTGGCCCTATGTCATGTTACCAGGTGCTTTTGATGCACAGGCTGCCTGGGGATCAGCAGGGTGCATTGCACCAGCGCTTTTGCTGGCAATTGTCTGACACCTGCACGATTTGTATGCATACATATGTTGCGGCCTCAGGGATCCCTGCAATGAGCACTATGTCTTGAGGCATCCCTGCATTTGATTCGGCAGCTTGTGTAAGTGTTGGCATTGCTTGCATGTATGTGTTCACAAAAAGCTCGCACAAATTGTGGTGCAGGCTGCAGCACTTGGTGTGCTTGCAGTGTGGTGCAAGCACGTACATGTGTGTCTGTGGGTTAACACTGGTAGAGCTGCTGATGTACATTTTGCTCCCTGCTCGCCCCTCCTGTCCCTGCCAGGGGTTGGTGCGTGACTGTGGGGATGTCCATTGTTGTGGTGTGGATTGTGGCTGCATTAGTTGCGAATTTGGGAAGCCTGCGACATACCCTGTCGTCTAGTGAGTACCTGTGCTGGCAGATGTGTCAAGCATATGCGGTGCCAGTGCTTCGTATTAGCCGCCCTGCGGCAGGCGATGCAGGGCGGTGCAGGCAGATCTTGTGGACAGCACCGTGCCTGAGACAGGCATGTTTGGGAACCTGTGTCTCTGCACACCTTGCCTGCTCCATGGCCTTGCTTTCTTATGACAGATCTACGTTGTGACCCAGCATGCCACACATGTAGTTCAGACATAATGAGGAACTTGCACAATGTCAGCTGTATTGCTTCACAAACAGCTTGTCACATGCGCACATATGCAGAACACATGCACTCAGCCGTTTTCATCTGCAAAAACAAACATGCAGGTACAAATCTCTTGTACAGGAGGACTGTTGAGCATAGCGTATGTCTGACCTTAAAGCAGCTGAAGCTCACACATACATACTGCAGGGGATGGCGGCTGGGAAGCATGCACTCAAATCCTCGCCGATGCAGTCCCCACGACTGAACAATACTGTGCTGTGGTACAGGTCACATGTGACTGCATGTGCAATGCATGCGGTCTGTATCGTAGATGCAGGGAGAACAACAGTATGCCAAGAGCAATGCTGCCGCTGTAAGCAACAGCCATACGTCATCCATATGTGGGGAGACATACAAGATAAATACCACGAGGTCCAACCCTTGAAAACGCACAGCTGCATTGCAAGCATGTACATTGCCCCGGCAACAGGTGCAAACCTGTCGTTGCTGCAGCACACTGTTGTGCTGCATGGACTGGTTGGAAAGCAACTCGGAGCTGCAAGCATTGAACCCTGAAACAATGAAGCTTCTGAGAAGCACAAACTATGGCATGCAAACATGCATGGATGCAGCGCTGAATGCAACATGTGCGTATGACAGTATGACCTGCAACACTATCAAATCCTAACTACTGATGCAAAAATGTAACACAATAGATAGGTGGCAATGTGAAACAAAAAGAGTCAGGCACAACCAGGCACCACAACGGACGGACACCTGCCAGGCTGCCATCCTGTCAGCAGCCGCCCCTACACACCAGTTGCAGGCACAGGCTATGAAGCCGGCAGCGCAAGTCATCTGCTGCAGCTCACGCAACCAAAAACCCTGAAAGTCAGACTCGCAACGTTGCAGAACCCTATGGTAAAACCCTTGGTCACAGTCACTGACAACACAGCGGCCGTGCAAACACCGGCTGGTGCGGGTCAGCTGTGATGCAAGCTGCCTATGTACTGTACAATGCTGAAGAATTAACAAGCGTGATAAGGCGGCTTGTTGTAGCATGCGTACGCATCGCATTCTTGAATGACAAAGCTGTGACACATGGCACACCCCACCCTTTTTGTGCATGTATGTGCATGCACCAGCGCACCCAGCCAGCAACAAGCAGAGAACTCTAAACACACAAACAGCATGGAGGACATCCGTCAACAGAGTCGATTGACAGTACTAAAGCATCACTGCAAACACACAAAGCATCACAATGCGTGCACCAGTGCCTTATGTCCCCTGCCACAATTTGGCAATTGGATGGTAGCACTACTGGTTGGAGCCTGACACTGTGCATACACTCTGCAAATCCACCGTACCTCAAACCACTCAGCCCTGCTAAAACCTCGCAACACCACCCTCCGACACGGCTTGCAGCCTGCTGCCCCCGCCAACCTTGTACTCCCTGTCTGTCAGCACCCATGCCAACACACCGCCAGCAGCAGCGTCCACTGGCTCAGGCTTGGCAGGTACTGCTGCATCACTGGGCAGCACCTGCAGGTCCTGCTGTGATGAGTCATCCACTGGCCCTGGTATATCCGCTACAGTGCCCAAGTAGGATGCCTCACTGTCAATGTGGCAGTCCAGTGAACAGCAAGAGTCCAACTCATCCCAAGCACAGATGACTCCCAGCTTTGCTGCCTCTAGGAGCATGCAGGTGCTGCCAAGGGTGACCTCACTGCTGCAGCAGCTGCTGCTGTCCTCTGCCTGGATGTAGACGTCACCCTGCTCCCAGCAGTTGAAGCTTTCAGGCGCTGCTGCAGCTGCAGCTGTGCTGATGGCTGGGCGGACGCCGTCGGCTGCATGCTGGGGAGTGGGGTTTGCAGGCATGCGCCTGCAAGCGCTGCACAGCCTGGCCACAGTGCTGAGTGCAGCACCTGTTGCCCTAGCTGCGAGGGCAGCTGCCATGACAGGACCTGCCAGAGATGCCACTGCAGGCGGCAAACGGTGTGGCAGTGCCACTGCTGCTGCAGCTGCCGCAGCAATGCATGCTGCCTTGCTGGCCAGCCCTGCCAACCGGCACTGCCAGTGACTGGGTTGCTGCTGCCTGACAGGCTGCACAGCTGCTGCTTGAGTGCTTGGTTCTTGCTGCGCAGCTCCATGAGAGACCTCAATGCTACATCGTACATGTGCTGCTCATCTTGGAGCTCCTGCTGTGTGTGGGTGAGGTCAGCTGTGGTAACCGTTGCTGCTGTCTCAACAGCAGCCAGCCTGGCAGCTAGTATGGCCAGCATCTCTTGCTCCTGCTGCAGGCATGCTGCTGTTGCTGCATGGCGTCTCCTCTCCTGCTCAAGCTCTGTCTGCAGAGTCAGCAGACAGGTATTGTCCCTGCTGTATGGCTTGCTGGCGTTTGGCAGCCCAGCGACTCACTTCAGCAGAGACGTCAGCTGCAAGCAGTGTGGTGATGCTGTTTTGTGTCCATCCTGTAATCTTTCACTGGCTGTCTTCTTGTGGCTGCGGCTTCTGGGTGTAAATAATGGCATGGCCGTTGTCCGAGTGACCTCAAAGAAGAAAAGGAGATCACTGGAGCAGGATAGTGTAGTAAAGTAGTGAATCTACGATCGCGCCTGATTGCTGTGCCTGGTCGGGGCAGAGTTGCGCGCCCACCAGCCGCTCAGCTGCTTATCTGCAGTTTGGCCTGATCATCACTATAAATAATACGTAACATACGTAAGTAATACTTTTAGAAACTGCGAAGACGTCATGCTTGTCTACTACACTTTCCCGCCTTGCAACTGTGAAACACACATGGGAGAAATGAGCAACCGCTGCAAACAACCATACGCAAACAACCTGGTACACTTTCCAAACCCGTAACTTCGTTTTGTGACCCAAACGCACCCCCACCCAAGATCAGGCCCAGACCCCCCCCCCCCCCGGGGGGGTGCGGTTGACCCTTGCAGATTCAAACAAATCAGCATCAACATGCACCGCCCAAAAGTCTGTGGGACTTTGCAGAGCTTGTCAGGCATGCAGCAGCAGGCACAGCGGTCACAGGTTGGCCATCAGCCCACACAAGTATCGGTGGTACTCAGACTCAATGAGCTGCAGGAGCTCTGGCCCACTGCTGGCTTCGCCGGTGCTGTTTGCTGTACGGTTACTGCTTTGCAGCAGCATACGTGTCCGTAACCCCAGGATATCAAACAGCTCCAGTGCTGGCTGTGACAGCTGCTGGTCAAAAATGTCATCAACGTTGCCCGGCATGGAGGTGGCCTGAAGCTGTGGGATCAGCAGCCCTGCCTCCCTGCAAGCCTGCACGTATGCAAAGGCGCAGTCTGGCAGCTCGGCAGCCCTCAGCACCTGCAGAGTGACACACAGTGCACAGCCCCTCCGTCAACAATGTTCTGTGCAAAGAATCGCCTGATCAGAAAGCATCACAAAATGCACACTCCCACATGCCACCTTCCATACATCAGGATGCCACCTTCCATACAACAGGATGCTCCCATACAACAGGATGTTCCACATGCCATGTGGGGTGGCACCCCAGGCCGCCCCTGTTCCTCCTGCCTGCAGGAGATATTTCTCAGAGGCTATGCACACCCCCACACCTACCTGTGCTGCTGCCTGCAGGCACCCAGCACTGGTGAGAATGCCCACACAGCGCCATATGCTGCCCTCATGGTGGCCAACATGGCTGGCCCAGCGGGACAGGGCCTGGGCCCGCTCAGTGCCTGTGAGGGTTCGTGCTGTGAGGGCTGCAGCGGCCTGCCACATGCCGGCCTCCTGCAGCAGCGCCACTGCATCTGCGTTCAGACCTGCTGAGCAGTTGAGCGGCACGCCGAGCAGGTTGTCGCCTATGCTGGCTGCATGGGCTGACACCACCTGGGAGTGGTGGTGTGGTGACACAGCACAGCACAGCACGCAGGGCGCAGCAGAGCACAGCAAACTTCGGCTGGGACCGATTTTGTTGGGTGGACTCACAGCAGCACTCGGGATGTTGACGAAGAACAAGTTTTGAAAGAGATGCAGCCCATGTTCACACAGAGCCACTGACACATACTCGCGAGCTTGAAAACAGGGCACACCAGGTGTAAGAACAACAGCTGGTGCAGCCCTCAGGCATGGCCAGACTGGGTGATGAATCTAAACACATGCACGCCCCTGGCGTGATGTGCTTGGATCCCCACTTTGGTTTAGTGAACTGTAGCCACATGTTGTGGTCCAGCCAGTGTCTATGGTTGAGCCCGTTCCCGCTCACCTTGGCTGCCTGTAGGTGCAGAGTGGCGGCTGCCTGAGTGCTGCTGCTGCTGCTGCCCTGTGCCCTCAAGCTAGCAGTGGCAGCCAGGGCCAGTGCACACACCACGCTGCGGTAGTACCTGCAGCACACACACCAGGTACCCCCTGTGCTCAGCATCAAGAGGACACACGACAGATCGGGTGCCACGAGGGCCCCCCCTAAAACCTTTGACGCCCACAACCCCGGTGTCTCTCTGAGCAGTACATGACCGGATCACCTACACCACTTGGTCATTGCCCTGCAGGCAGTCCAGGTTGGCTGCTGGGCATAAAGCGTCAATCCTTTGGGTGGGACGATGAGCTACACGATGTAGCTCATCGTATACATTCTCTCACACTCCTTAACCCTTACCCCCCGCATGCGTCGACCCCCACCCCCTGCACCACCCCTCCCCCCCCCCCCCCCACCTGACGCTGCTCTCAGGTGGTGTGCTGAGCAGGAAGGCCACTGCTGTAGCAAAGTCCCCGAGGCAGCAGTACTCCAGCAGCCGCCGCTCCAGCAGTCCCTCACCCTCCAGCAGCTGGCCAGGCAGTGCCTCGTGCCACAGCAACACCTCCTGGGCCTCAGACAGGACAAGGTCCTCATCCCACAGACGCACAGGGCGAACTGGCGGTGGTAAGGGCGGCAGTGGCAGCAGTGGCAGCAATGACAGCAGCGGCAGCAAAGATATTGACTGATTGTGGGGTAAGCTGTATGTGGCATAGCCTGACAAGCAAAGGTACAACAAGGAGTAAACCAGCAGCAGGGTGAAAGAGTCTGTAACAAGAGCCTGCAGCACACAGTGCCTTCCTGAGTGTGGAGTCCAAGGTTGAAGGCCAGCTCACCTTGAGCGACCCTCCTGATCGCCCCCTGACTGCTGAACTGCTGCTGCTGGGGCCCACTGTACAGCCCCCGACCCGGCACAGCAGCACCAGAGCCCCGCCTTGCCAGCGGGGACCCCATGCCAGCCTCACCACCACCACCCCTGCAGCCCCCCTGACAGTGCTGATGAGGGTGGGGAGGCTGGGGTGGGCTGCCCTGACTGCAGGCTGCTGCCCTCTAGGGCTTGCTGCACCATGAAGTCATAATCTGAGGCATCAACAACGCTGTCATCTGCTTCAACAGCGCTGCTAGCATCCCCACCAGCAACACCACCAGCAGCACCAGCATCAGAAGAAGCTTCTGATGTAGGTATTGCACTAGCATCTGCCGCTGCCGCTGCCACGCCAGCAGCTGAGCCCACCCCGTCCCCGGCCCCAGCAGCAGCAGCAGAAGAGGAGCGAGGGGTGCCTGTATGAGTGAGGTCTGACGTGCTACCCCCTGCGACTGCTGCTGTGCTGGCAGCACTGGTCCTGCGTGACAGCTGCTGCTGCTCCTGCTGCTGCTGCTGGCGCTGCTGTATGGCGTCCTGCAGGGTTTTGATGTGGGCCAGTGTGGCCGGCAGTGCTGCCCAGAAGCGTGACTCATCGGTGTGACCTGACAGGTGGGCTGCAACCGACATGCGCCTTGACAGCTGACCACTCTGAAGGGCCTGAGGGAAGGAATGTGTGTGTGTGTGTGTGTGGGGGGGGGGGGGTAGACAGCATCAGCCAAACGAAAGGACTAGTGGTTGTGATGTGAGACATACCCAAGGCTGCTGCTGTCCTTATGCAGCCGACGGGCTGTCGCCTTGCCTGCCAGGCGGAGTAAGACAGCCAGCAATCAGCGTACCTCTGTGTAGCCGCACCACTCATCTGGCAGCAGCAGCTGCCTGCAGCCTCGCAGCTGAGATATCTGCCTGCAGTGCAACAGTACACACACAGTGTGAAGCAGTCAGGCTTGGTCTTGCAGCCCTGCTGCAATGTGCATGCAAAAGACCTGCGGCTTGCGAACACACAAACTGCACCAAAAAAGACTGATAACAAACCAAACCTCCATCAAAATACTCTCACTGACCTTGTGGAGAGGAGTTGGGATAGAGAAAACCCAGGGCCCCTGCACAGTAGTGACTGGCTGTGTTTTGCTCAATCACATCAGGCTGGATCATGCAACCAGAGGCTGACTCCATGAAGGAGCACGCTCACCTGAGTAGGGCCAGCAGGTCTCCCTTGAATCGCTGGTCAGGCACACCCCACAGCGTCACACCAGGCGCATCAACCGGCACGCTCACTCTTCTGCTCAGCCTGCTGCTGCCGGCAGCAGTGCTGCTGGACACATTGCTGCCCCTAGACTGACCAGGCGGTACCTCACTGCTACCACTGGATGGTTGCTGCTGCTGCTGCTGCTGCTGCTGCTGCTGGGCTTGACTGCTTGCTGGTGGCTGGCCCGCAGCAGCTGCTGCATCGGCCGTTGTGCTGGACTGCCGCTGCAGGCGCGCTAAGCTGCTGCTGCTGCTGTGTCCTGCAGCCATGTGTGCCAGCACAGCCTGTGCACTGCGGGGCAGCAGCTGCCGCAGCTCATGGGACACCTCCTCATCATCTTCCGTGCTGCTGCTGCTGATGTACAGCAGCGTGTCCTGAGACACACCCGCCTGCAATATGACAGCAACACAGACGAGGCGGCTTCACATTGTGGCTAGTATCCGGCTCAGCACAACTGCTGAATTGTTCAGTGCTGGTTGTTTGCTGGTTGGCACCTGGGCAAGCAGCACGCACCATAGGAAGCATGTGGCCCGCTGCGGCCCGCCTCTCTCAGCAGGACACTGCATACATGCAAGCATACAAGACCACCATGCACTGACACCAGCACACCTGCCTTCCTGCACCTCTCTGCCCCCCTCACCTGCAGGAGGGCCCTCAGCAGCAGCACCCAGGGCTGCTTCAGCAGCATGCTGCACCCCAGGGGAGCAGGACCCAGCAGCACAACAGGCACACGCACACCACCACCACCTGCTTGGCCACCTGTTGTTCCTGCCGCTGCTGCACCTGCTGCTGCTGTTGCTGCCAGAGCTGCACCTGCACCCACACCCACACTGCTTCCCACACCAGCAGCACCTTGCTGTTGTGTGTGGTCAACAAGCTGCCCTGGTGCTGCTTGTGTGAGGGTTGCGGGAGGGCTGTGTGTGCTGAGCACCTCGCGCAGCAGCTCCTGACGGGCCTTGAAGTTGGGCCGTACTGCCAGGGGCTGAGACACATCCAGCAGCGCAAGGGAGCCATCCTCTGCCACCACTGACAAGATGCTGCCCGCACCTGCAGGGCTGTTGGCATGGACAACAGGATTGGCAGCATACCCCCAGCACAGGGGCAGGACAGCAAGAATGCTGACTGAGCAGGTGGACTCAACACAGTGACGACAGACTCCGACTGCATGGTATATGCGGCAGCTGTCTAACACGTTCCAGGGGGCACGCCCCTGCAGGAGCAGGGGCAGGTTCCAGCACAATGCTCAAGGCGTGGCAGCTACCGCAGGTGACGCTACAATATTGGGTTGAATGCAGGCTAGAGTATTGGGTTTGCAAAGCATGCCGGGGCCAGCTATACTGGGCGATGTCTTGCAGCAGTGTGCCACACCACGCCACCACGCGGTCATACTTACGAGGGCAGTGGCAGCCAGCAGATGTCCTTGACCACCCCCAGCCGTGATGCTGCTGCAGCGCTGACGACACCCCCGGTCGAATCCTGCCGACTGCATCCAAATCATACACGTTGATTTGGCCGCTGCTGAACAGCACGGCAGCGCGCATGCGCTCCACACCGGCTCCGCGTGCTGTCGCTGCACCTGACAGGGCTGCTTCTGTCGTGCCCGACAGGACAGGGGGGCTCGCAGGGGCGAGCTGAATGCGCCGCACCAGACCCAAACCTGAAGGATACAGCGCGGCATGGCACAGACAAGCATATCTCGGGTAAGCACAGGCTAGCCTTGTGCAGGCACCTCTGACAGACTACAGACACAACCCTAACCAAGGAAGCCATGTGGGGGGCATGCATCATGTGATGCACATAATACAAAAGAGCCAACAATGGACAAGTAAATTCAAGCTTCCGTCTGTTCTGTATGACACAGGCACCTTGTATAAGATCATCCCCTGCCAATTTTATTAGCAGGGGTTGCCACCGTGTCATGCTTGCAGCAAGCATCCATGCACACATGTGTGCATTCCACGCATTCACACTCAACTTCAGAATGTCACAACTTTGGTTGGTTGATGCATTGGCTGGATGCACTCTTCATGTCTACATGCACTGCCCCAGAAACATTCCACTCCCAGACCTCATGAGGTCTTATCAGCTGTAGGGGTGCTGCCCCTCACCTGTAGCGATGCTGCTGCAGCGCCCGTGCATGAGGTCCCAGGCCATGAGTGTACCGTCAGCATCACCCAGCAGCATCAGTGGCCACACACCACACACCGCTGACACAAGGCCCAGGCTGTGGGGGCCAATGCCAGACTGGGGGCGCAGGGGGTTGACGTCATGAACCTTGCGGCCCCTGCAGGCAGACCGAGGGGGAGAGGACACAGCAGGCAGGCAGACAGGCAGCAGCAGCAGCACTAATTGCAGGTCAAGTTGTGCAGCTGCACAGCCATGCCAAGGAGCATGTGCAAGGGCGTCATGTGCTGCATATCGTACCGCCTGGTGTGGATCTGGTCAAAATTAAAAGTGGGCTTGCCCCCCATTGTCTCCGCCAGCTTCACCGACGGGCACTGTTCTGCTGTGTTGACACATGAGTCAGCACGTACATGTTATGATGACCAGTATGTTGACAGGCTAGTCTCAAAAGGTGGGGCGAGGGCGTCGCCAATCACCATGCCTCGTGATACATCAAGGGGAACACCTGCTAACCCCAGTCGTATATACGGGTCATATGACCCCAGTCGTATTGCCAGGATGGGTGACGTAGGCCATACGTATATACACGGAAGAGTGTATGGTAAGCCCTGCAACCGCTGTGCATCACGCCGTGACTGGAGTGCCTACCTGAATGACAGCACGCCAGACCTTCCATCAGCCAGTGAGAAGGCCAGCAGCTCAAAGGGGAAGGGGTTGTGCTGCTCAGCGTCCACAGCCACAGCAGCAGGGGCAGTCATGCTGGGGGCTGCCAGGTACGACGGCTGCCTGCTGGGTGGGGAGGCGGAGGACAAGATGGGAAAGGGGGGGGGGGAGAGATGGAACGAGGGGGTGTGGTAAGAGGGTCGGCATACGTATTGACCTGACATCAGGAGGGACCCACCGCGGAGGTGGAGGCCTGGAGGGACGGTGGTGAGGAGCAAGGGTGGGGGTGGAGCGTGCATGTGCGTGATGTGATTTCAGGGTGGTCATGGCAAGGCCAGAAAGGTCTGATCAGCACCAGCCAGCAGCGGTGGAGCTAACAAACACAGTGTGGTGCAGTCGACAGGCAGGCCGCTAAGGCAGCATCGTCTCTTCTTGGGTGCGTACCCAGCATCCTGATTCAAGCATTGCCATGCTGCGGCTGAGAGGCATTGAGGACTGCGTGGTCTCAGCTTGGTGCTTGACAAGGCACCATCGACAAGTTCCAGCCTCCCTCACCCACACTGCTTGCACTAATGAATGCCTAACCCACATGTGCAGTACCATGCATCACCAAAAGAAGCCAGAACACATGGCGGCAGCGTACACAGCACTTGCCTGTTGCCCACATTGCTGGTCTGGCGGCCGAGCCTCCATGGCTCTGAGGCGCCTCCCTCAATGCTGACGCCACCCTCACTGGCGCCTGACGCAGCAGCACCACCGGATGAACCAGCAGCTGCTGGGAGGTCTGCCTCACCCCAGCAGTACACCTCATCCTGCATGTGGACAATGTTGTTTTGACACTGTCATTGGCACACAGGCAATATGGCATATTGTCACTGATTGCATCGTTGTAGCCGCCCAGACACAGCAAGGTGCAACAACCAAAATACGAACACACATGCACAAACATTTATTATGGGTCTGAGGGTGTCACAACGAGCAGAAGTATGCCAGCGCGCACCAGCAGCACACATGCAGCCACCCTCCCCCCCTGCCCCTGCCCTTTATACTATAAAGCCCCCTGCCCCTGCCGTGCTCAGCTCTAGGTCCTAGGGCGTTGCCCTCCCTGTCACCTTGTGCATGTCCTCCTCCGTCACAATCCACTCCACAGCACTGAAGGGCAGGTCCACTAGACGCACACGCCACGGCTTCACAAGACCAGCACCAGCAGCAGAAGGCGCCGCTGCACCAGACCCAGCAACACCACCAACCCCACCGCCAGCATCACCACTACCAGCAGCAGGAGGAGTGGATGGTCGCTGTGCTGGCGCTGCAGCACCAGAGCCAACTGCTGCTGTGGGTGTTGTGTGTGTGGGGCTAGGTGGCGTGAGTGGTGTCCAGAGCTCTGCTGGTGCCCCCTTGAACAGCAGCAGGATGTAGGCACCTGAGGGAGACACCCTGATGCCAACCAGGGGGCAGGACTCGCTGCCAGTGCTGTCACGGAAGGGTATGCTGCGGGCAGAGAGAGAATGGGCAGCAGGGTGGTGTCAGGCTTGAACCATTGTTGCCCTGCGCTATGATGGGACATGGCCAAGGAGTTGCCCCGGGTCTGCGCCATACTCGATTTTGCGGCTTCAGGCAAGACTGGTGGCTGGAGCCTCAATGCAAGCTTGCTGGCAGGCATCCAATCCCTTTTGTTGTGCAGTGCGGCAGCTGGGAAGACGACAGCTGCACAGCACGACACCCAGGCCTGCACATGCTGCAGTTGCACACGATTCAAATCCAGCAAGCTCAACAGAGCATGCAAGATGTGTCCTACTGCATCACTCTCGAGCCTACTTCTGTTGTTTCAGGTGTAAATTTCTGTGGCCTGCTCCAGCAGGCCTGAGCAAACAGCACACTGCAGCCGCCACCCTTCACCCTCGACCGCACACGCATGCTCACCCGTGCCCCGTGATGACATCTGTAATCATCAGGCTGTTCCTCCATGCCCCACTGCTGCTCTTCTCACTGCTGAACGACACCAGCAGCGGCAGTGGACCCAGCCAGCGCACACCCCTAGCCGCCTCCCTGTGAACCAACAGGGACGACACCAGCTCAGGACACAGGGGGTTCACCAGACCCCGCCGCACTGTGAACACAGCAAGGTGACCAGTGCTGGTAGGACCTGCACCCACCAACACACACTCAGCTGCCGCCGCCGCTGCTGCTGCTGCCGCTGCTGCTGCTGCTGCTGTGGCCTCAACATCTGCTGATGATGATGGCAGACCAGAAGTGCCACTGTTTTGAGGCCAGCCAGCCATGCTGAGGTGTGCCGAGCTTTTGCGGTGGTGCTGCTGCTGCTTGTTGGTTGGCAGCACCAGGGGCAGGGCTGCAAGGCGATGGTGGTGAGGGCACCTGGTAGTGTGTGCAGCAGCCCCACCAACTGGGGCAGCACGGTGGCGGGCACAGCAGAAGCACGGGCTGCCTGCAGGCCATGGGGCAGCAGCAATTGCGGTGGCAGATGCAAGGGCAGTGGGCAATTAGGTCACTTTGCTGCAGGTCAGTTGGTGTGGGAGCGTACACCAGTCCTGAGCACGGGGTGAGTGGCATGCAGCAGGTCATGTAGGCCATGCCAACTATTTTGGTGCTGCATCCTTCCCTCGCCCAACAACAAGCATAATCAAGGCATTAGTGCTCTCAGCAGTGATCACTTTTGGTGTCAGGCATCCCTAAGTGACTGTTGCGCCATGCTGGGTATTCCATAAGTGGCAGCAGCAGCAGCAGCAGCAGCTGCAAGCCAACAGAGCGTCGAAGGCAGTCTCAAGGCCCCGCCGTACCTGTATGCTGCTATTGATGGCAGTTATGGGTTGGTGTGCCACGTCTGTCAGGAGGCTGCGCTTGGGGTATGCAGGCAGCTGCAGCTCCCACTGCCACAGCCGGCTGTCAGATGTGACAGCACACACCAGCAGGCAGCGACCACTCAGAGTAGCACCACTGCTGCCGCTACTGCGGCTGCTGGCAGCCTGTACAGACCCAGCAGGACCTAAAAAGCAGCAACAGCAGCAACACATGCATACAAATACGTGCATGCTGGATGTGATGTCGTGTGCACCATCACGCATGCACTGCAGACAGTTATGCAGGCCAGGACCAATTTTGACATAGATGCCCAGGTAAGACCACTACACCAAACAATATCAAAAGAAAGTTGCTTGTGCGTTGTCTTCTCACTGGAGTCCAAGGTTTCAGCGCGGCCCCTCACCCTCCCTGGTGTGCTTGCCACCTCCTGTCTGCCTGGCAGCCCCTCCTGAGGCAAGGCTGCTGCCCAGGCTGCTGCTGAGCTGTGCCGTGATGCGTGTCGTGCTGGCTGCTGTCTGTGCAGCACTGCCAGCCGCTGCAGCAGCAGAGCTGGCTGTTGGTCCCTGCTGCCGCCACCACAGGCCAGCCTTCACGGCACACAGGCTCACCTACAGCACACCAGCAGTGCCACAAGCATTGTGTTGATCCTTGGTAAGCCTCGCAGCTTGTCAGTCGAAGAGGCTTGGTGCATGATGAGGCAGCTCCTCGCCTTAGGTGTCATCTGTAGGCTGTTGATGTTGCCGGCCCAACCAGGGCACAAACACTATGTACCACTTCTGACAGCGCTGTTATCCACATGTCAAGCTGGTGCAGGACAGGCAGCTGGCCCTGCAAATAATTCTTCTAGCTGTACTAGCAGATGCACAAGAGGCAGGGTGTAGTGGTGTGGTAGCCCTGCTCCTGGTATCACCTGTGGCCCTGATGCGCGCAGGGGCGGTTGCAGCAGTGGGGCCACACAGCCCAGCTTGAAGCTGAGCTCGCCAGGGACCCGCACCCACACACTCAGACCACCATCTGCAGGCACAGAGACACGCACATGAACACACGTACAACCCAGCAAAACGGCTACAAAAGGGCCTGTCGCCTGCTTGTGAACCACCTCAAACTATACCTCCCAGCCTCTAAGCCCCCTCACAGCAATGCAAACACATCTCATCATGCTGTCTCTCATGAGAGATGGTGATCACTCTTTGCATATCAGTCATAGCGGCTGCAGCAGCGGTCCTGCTAGCAGCAGCCACACCAGCCCCCACCTGTGTGCAGCGCATACAGAAAATCCACACCACCATCATCGCCGCCCCCCTGACACACCCCGCTGCCAAACACCCCTAGCAAGCTGCTGAAGGGTGCCAGGTTGGCAGGCAGTGCTGTGCTGGCAGCAGGGGCACCCATCGCCAGATCAAACAGCAGCACCTCCCGAGGCAGCAGCAGCACCAGCAGGCCGCGACAAACTGTGAACAAGGCCTGCAGGCGGCTGCTGGTGGTGCTGCCGCTGGGAGCGGAGGAAGAGGGGGACTTGGGCCCTCCTTGTGTATCTACACAACAACAGCAGTGAAAAGTCGCAGAATAGCAAAGGGGGTTGCTGCTCTTGCTGTGTGTCAGCCTGAACAGCAGTTGTGCTTGCCAGCAGCTTGCAAGATCTGAATCATGCTGAAGACCCTACTGGCCCACTGCAAAGTCATGTGGCCCAAGCTTGATGCAGGCCATGACCCAGCTGTATATCCGCGCTCTTGCCAGCACTCACGGATGTGTCAGCACCTTTTGCTGCACCCTCACACAGCTCAGATGCTTTGCAGCAAAGTCACAGCTCTTCTGCTCTTCTCACCTGCTGCCTGCTGCTGCAGGTTGACCCTGTACTGCTGTGCCTGTACCTTGTCTGCTGCAGGGTCTGTCAGCTGCAGCACAGCCACTGCACCATTGCTGCCACACAGACACACCTGCCTGCTGTCCAGCAGGTCAACAGTCAGCTGGGAGAACAGCTCAGAGCCATTGCCCAGCTCACGCTTGGACAGCAGAGCGCCACCTGCAGCCAGCACAGGAACACCAGGCAGGACAGAGGCTTTGACAAAAATAAGCAAGTCTGGCCAACACCTCGAAAGGCACCAAGGAACCCAAGCTGGATTCAGCCGCTGCTGCATGTACCAGCCTCAGTCAATCACCACAGTGCACAACCAGCTTTGATAAGGTGACCTGCCTGTCAGCACAACAGGTGTGGCCCAGGTCCTGTACAACCCTATAACTCTATGGCCCGCCTGTTGCGCAGGGCTGTACATGCCTGCGGGACATGACGTGGCGGTATACCAGTTGCCCGCCGGGAGCTGCTGCCAAGTTGGTGCAGGCTCATCACTGCAGCTGCATTGGGGTTTTTCCTGCTTATCCTGCCTACCAACATGCAACAACCAGATACTCAGGAGAATCCCATGTCCTCGCACGCACACACGCTGCCTTTCCACGAGATGCAATGGCTGCTAGATAGCCCCAAACTCCTGAACGGCGCCCCAAACTCCTGAACGGCGGCTGTGCCGGCTCTGCCCCACTCACTGTTTGTATCCCACAGCAGCAGCAGCGCCGGCGCCAGCACCACAGCCAGCACATGGCTGCCTGGCATCACCCACGCCAGTGATGGCACCCCACTGCCAGCAGCAACACCCACAGCGGCAGCAGCAGCCCCGCCGCCCCCTGCACCACCACCCTGGGCTTGAGGGAACAGGCTGCCAGAACCGCCTGGCCCCCCGCCATCGCTGCTGGTGCGGGCCCTGTAGTCCCGCATGATGTCACGTGCTGAGGGCACTTCCTCCAGACGTGCTGCAGGACATGCGGCACCAACATCCCACACCACCACACCACCATCTGCATCACCAGAGGCCAGCCTGGTATTTCAAACAGCAGACGATGCACAGAACACAGTGACACAAACGGCACATAGCAGAGGGGTGGGTGAATGCCAGGAGCTTATGTGGTGCAGAGGTACATGTGTACACACACTCAGGGACAATGTGAGCAGGAAGCTGGGGTGCCAGGCCGACACACTGGTTGCCATCCTGGCTGCATTGCCGCAACCATGCAACGCTGGCAACGCTGGCTTGGTTGTGTGCGGTACCTGATTTGCCCTGGCACGTCAAGCTTGCGTGAGTGGTATGCAGGGCACCTGCAGCAGCACAGCAGGGCACCAAGTGTTGCTCAAGCACAGCTGGACGCTGTTTCAGTGTCCAAGATGCCCAAAGGTAGAAGCTGTGTAGGTCTTGTCTGCTGGCAACACAAAAAGGTAGGTGCATTGCCTGGTACTGTTGGCCACACGACACCGCAGAGGTGCGGAAAGCTTACCACTTGATGGCAGTGATGTTGGCCCTGTGCCCGCCAAGCAGCATAGCTACCGTGTGCAGCCGGTGCGTTTCTGCTACTGCCACAGCTGTGCCCACAGCGTATGCAAAGGCTGAGGACTCCAGGAGGTCTGCAGCAGCTGTTCGACATGGTGCTGGCAGGAACCCCGCCACATCCAGGCAGCTGGCCATGAGATGGGGTACGTGATGCTAGATGGTGGACTGGATGGAGTGAGTGTGGTGCATTTGCCTCAAATCCATGAAGTCTCTGTGTCCAAGGGTGTCCAAGGATATGCGATCTGGTGATTGAATCAATGAACAGCACAACACATGAATGACGCTGCGACGTGCAACAGCTGCATGTCAGGGTCGAATGTACCACAACAAAACAGGTGTGCCCTCAACAACGTCGTTTCAGGGGTCATTTCGAAACCTTCGGGGTTTCATGGCCAGGACTTTGACGACAGCCCGTGCTCCTGCTCCAGGTATCGCGTCACGCTCTGATAGTCAGTGGTGCTGTTGTCGTCTGTGTACTTACGACAGTTCCGCCGCAATTATTCGCGAGCAGGACTTCCACCACCCAAGTCACAGAGCACAGGCAAGAAAATGCAGGCAGCAGCATTCAGGACGAGCCTGCCTCGTGCAGGTGTTTTCAGTGGCAGCCGCGTGGCTGTTGCCCCCCAGCGCGCAGCTCTGCTCGCACCCACCATCAGCAGGCGTGGGACAGTCCAGGTAGTGGCAGCTGAAGAGCAGAAGAAGAAGCGTACCCCACAGCCAGAGAAGCGTGCAGCCCTGGCTCTGGAGCGGCGGTCACGCAACAGGTCCAGGAAGTCAGCAATTGCCACACGCACAAAGAAGGTGTGTGCGATCCAAGGGCTTTATCGGGGCTGCTAATGTCACATTTGATTTAATAGCTAAACGCAGAATGTTCAATTTATGCAAGGCGGCCGAATGGGTGCTGCCGTCTAGCAACATTTCAGCAGCAACCACAAAACAGCAGCAGCAGCAATGCTGCTGGGTGCAAGAGCAGCAGGCCATCTTTTGCCACCTCTGCTTGCATATACACAGCACATTTATGCTTGTATAAGTCATCAGCAGCTCATAGGCTCAACAGCAGGGGTGTGGAGGCACTTCTTTCTCCTCGAGCAGTGCAGTGGCAGCAACAGCACAACCTGTGCTTGTGGCATGTACACAGTGCACATGTTGGGCTGTTGGGATGCACTGAACATTTGGCTGGTAAGATGCACTGCCGTTGAGGCAGCTAGCAGGGGTGCATCAACTAGGATTCCCTGTTGGGCCGGCCGTAAAGCTCGAACAGCAGGGTGGTTGCAGTGGTCTGCATTGCGCAGTGACTACGGGAAGCAGCAAAGGCGTGAGGATGCAGCATGGGCCCATCTGCATCAGCTGCACACCTCTTCCTGCCACTTGAATGCACCATCAGGGACGGGTGCCGGCAGTAGCAGCGCCAGCCGGGCTGGTGGCCTTATCAGTGGGGTTTCCCTGTCTAATGGGCGCGGGTTGCCTTGGGTCTTGGTTTGTAGTTTGGGGCTGCATCAGCTTTGGACCTGTGTGCCACACAGTTTGCTGCCTGCTGCCAGAGCAGCTGGAGCCTGTACTATGGGTTGCAAGCAGGTGCAAGGCATCGCACCACATTTGCATCCACTGTTGTGCAACACGTTTTTACGTGAGCATGCACCTGCACACTTCAGCAAGCCCTGCGGCAGCCATGCAACCTGTTGACTGAGCGGCTCTCCTTTGGTGACTGGCGTATTGCCAGCAGGCTCATGCAACGCTGCAGACACAGCTTGTTTGCGCTATCCCCCCCCCCCCCCCCCCGCCCCCCGAGGTGCCACGCACATTGCCCTGCAGACACAATGCTCGCACATGATCTGTCGGGTGGGTGTCAAGGGTGCACCAAACTCAGACAACATGCAGCGCCCAGGCGCAGCAGTGTTTTTGACCCCAGCCACGTTGCATGCAGCCGCTGAACAGTTGCGTGTGCCTCGCTGCCGTGTGTGCTTTGCGTCTGCAGGTTGCCAAGCTGGCAGATGCAGCAGCCAAGGGCCTGAGCCTAGACGAGCAGCAGGTGCAGCAGCTGGAGAAGTTTGTGTCTGAGGCCTTCCAGGAGATTGACAAGGCCGTCAGCAAGGGCACACTGCATGCAAACACAGGCGCCCGCCGCAAGGCCAAGGTGTCTGGCTTCAAGAGGCAGGCGCTGATTGCAGCTGGTCTGTACGCACCAAAGCCAGAGCAGCCAGGGTACTTCTATTTCCAGAGGATGGAGACCCGCAGGAGCGCAGCAGCAGCAGCCAACTAGGTTTTGGGTTCCAGGCTGGGGGTGGGGCCTGTTTACAAGGGTTGGGTAGGGGTGTGAAGGCAATATGTAACAAAGGGTGCTCTCTATGGGTGTTTTGTCAACGAACTGTGAATGCTTCGGCCTTCTCACGTCACGTCTGGTTCTCTGGTTATCTGGTTCTTGGCTTGGGTCTGTTGTGGGGGGAGCATCCAGGTCATGTGACACACCTGCGGCAGCATCCTTCCCACTGCTCTGACACAAGCACAAGCGGTAGCTTCTGGGTTGCACTGGCCACCCTTATCGCCCCTGCAGATACTGGCCTTTCTCACGTCACTTCTTGTATCCTTCCTCCTCGGGGGGGGAGAGCAACTGAAGGGGGGAGAACCCTGTTGGTCCCAGAATATACCGGCATCTCTCTGAGCGTATATCCAAAAGACATATTTTCACCACATTTCATCTCACTTCCTCAATCTGGGTTCCGTGCTTCTTCTCCAGACATTCGTTGTCTCACCGGGTCCGTTCGGAACGATGCTCTGACCCGGTTTTCCCACAATCTGATCAAACAGCTTTTGAAAATTTGTGCATCCCATGGCGCACGGCTTTGACAGGAGGGTGGAGCAGAGTAGCCAACAGAGCAGCAGCACACCCCAACAGCAACTGGCTGGGGTGTCAACAAAGCATGCAATTCATCTCAGAGCCGCAGGTGCTGCAGCAAAGCAGCACATGCACGACCCTGCTGTGAAGCACGTAGTCAGCAAGCTTGGGTCAGCCAAGAAGGAGACCCACAGCCACACCGTCGGCACCATCCTGTTTGGAGGGCTCCTGTTTGCTGCTGGAGCTGCTCCCTGGACGCTACCTTGGCTGTTCGTGCTTTTTGCGGCCACATGCCTGCCCTGGCGGGCATACAGCTTCATCAAGCAGAAGTGGGTGGGTACCACTGCAGCCTGCTGGCATGACTCTCTGACGTGGCCTTCACGACACTCTTTCCAGCCTACCTAGCTTTGCCCAGCATGCCTATGGCGTATGGCACCCCCTGCACATTCACCAGCGCCTGCAGCACAACAAGGAACCTGCTCTCCTGCTGGCCAACCACGACCTGCTCTGCTGCAGGTGTTCTATCTGATAGACTTCTGCTACTTTGTCAACGTGGCCACAGCCATCTACCTGCTGTGGCTGCCCCAGCACACCGGCATTGAGGCCGTGGTGTATGCACTGTCAGATGGGCCATTGGCAGGAGCACTAGTGGCATGGCAGTGTCCCTGGGTGTTTGGGTCAGAAGAGCACACAACCAGGTGGGCACTGCAGCATCAACAGCAGCAGCATGCGGGAACCGCATGTGTGATTGGATGTCATCATATTACTAGCACTGGTGGTGGCATCTGCAGTGAGGGTGGCTGTGTGCTGCTCCTGTCAGCTGACAGTGAGGGCAGGTTGTTGCAAAGCACCCACCCTTACATGGCAGTTGAGCTGTGGCTGCGAGCTACCGTGTTTGAAAGTGCGTCCATGTGGTGGGTAGTTCCCACTCACCACTGGTCATCAAGCAGTGGGTTGCAACTGGTGCAGCATGTCTTATACAGAGGGTGTTCTGAACATTTCCCATGCCGGTGCCAACCGCTGGTGCCTGTCTGCCCCTGTCTATGTCTGCCTGTCTGTCCTGCAGTGTGTTGATGCACCTGCTGCCAGGCCTGGCCCTGTTTGCCCACCGCCACCACACACCCACAGGCCTGAGGGGCCTCAAGGGGCTGGCAACAGCAGCAGGGGCACTGCTGCAAGGACGGCGGCCAGACGTGGGGCAGGTGCCAGCAGCACTACAGCCCTCGCCTCTGCTGCTGTGGCTGGTGGTCGCACCCCTGGCTTTCTACATTGCTTGGCAGCTGCTGTACTACCTGGTCGTTCAGGTGCGTGGTGCTGCAGATGCAGAACATGATGCACTTGACTGTGGAATGCTGTGGGGTTTGCGCAGCATTTGCCAGGGCGTGTCAGTGCGTAAGCTAGCAGCGAGCAGCTGCCGCTGCAGTATGATGTTGTCGGTGTTGCACGCGGCACGGCATAGCATGCCAGCTGTGTTTCATATGGCATCTGGCTGGCTGCCGGCTGCTGCTGTTGGCAGGTGCTGATGCGTGGCTTCATCCGCCGGCATGGCTACGAGACAAGCTACACCTGCTTGGCGCGGCGGGCGGCGAAGAACAACAACTTTTGGAACAGGCTCGTGCGGCGTGGCAGCACCATGCGCCGCATCAGCATGTACGGGGCCCTGCAGCTGGCCTTCACAGTCATCTGCTGCACACTGTTCCTGCCTACGTACTTCTCATACTGGCTGGCGCTTGCCTTCCAGGTGGGTTGGTAGGGCGGACTGTGATGCGAGGGGACGGCGCTGAGTGCGGGCAGAACGCTAAAACCCACGCCTGTGACAGATGGGGACCGGGTAGCTTGGAAGCTGTTTCTGTGCGATGTGCATGGCCTTTGGGGCTGCCGCTGTCGTAACCACTGCTGTGTGTTTGCATGCGCAGCTGTCCTATGCAGTGCTCATGCGAGGGAATGCAGGTACACTGGGTGTTGCTCGAGCAGGTGTGTGTGCTGATGCTACTGCCTGCAGGTGGTGAAGGTGGCCTTCCCTGTGTACTATGGTGCCCGGTACCAGTGCCAGAAGGTGCCACAGCACACCTTCCTCAAAGGCATCCAGCAGCTGGACGCAGAAAGGAAGCAGCAGCAGCGACAGCATGAGCAGGAGCAGCAGCCACGTCAGGCCGCCAGTGTGGTGCTGTGCAGTGGGTGCAGGGCATCAACAGCTGTGCATCGCACCTGTGCGTCAGAGGTGGCAGCAGCTGGGCACCCACAGATGGCACCTGCAATGCAGCCGTCGTTTGTCATGTGAGCGCCGTGTGTCATGTGAGCAGAGCGCGCCTCCTGCTGACGCTGGTGTGCACGCAGTCGTCGCATGTGCCGTGGTGGTCAATTTGTGCATATATGTCTTCGCTCAAGCTGTAGCTTTGTGGTTGCCATGCACTTACTGTGCGCACCCCTGTTTGTTTGGCCTAGGCCCTGGCTTTTGTGGCCTTTATAATTGTGTTGCACTGATGCTCCGCTTCCTGTGGCAGCTGCATCCTTATGGCACCTCTCAGGAGGGCATGAGACGTCAACTCCTTTGCCACAACAGTTCGGCCTAAACTGGACAGAAGGCCATTTGTGTGGCATGATTCTGATGCTTAGCTTCCTTTGATAGTTGCCCCTTAGGCACCTTCCAGGAGGGCATGAGGCGTAGACTGCTTTGCCACATGGCTGCGGCGACGGCCTCACCTGGACGAGGCTGTCTGTGTGGCATCATCTCCGCTTGGCTTTGTGTGCTTCTTTGCTTGCTTGGTGGAAATGTACAAAATATATTGGTTGTGTGACTGTGGCTGACACGTCTGTTATGGTCAAGCTGTGCCCGGTCCAGATTACAGGGCATGGTTGACCCAATGACAACGCATGTGCTTCGTCTGTGGGCCCACTCTTACCCCGGGATGCAGCACACGTGCTGAAACTGCTGTACTGTGGTGGGCACTGCCCTCCCCTGCCTGACAGGATGCATCCCTCTGTGCTTGTGGGTGTGTGATTGCGGTGTGTGCATTGAATCCCTTTCCACTGCAGCCGCAATGGCTGCAGCAGCAATGTGTCATGAATGCCGCTGTGTGTGGGCCCTCCTGGCAAGTGTTGGTGGTGCGTTCTAATAGCTGCGCAGCGTTTGTTCTTTACTGAAGACTGCTGTGTGCAGCAACCTGTTTTGTCCTGAGTGTGTACTTTGACTGAATGTGTGCTGACGGCTGAGGTGACAGGGTATCCACTCGGGGTTTCAACATGAGCAGTCCTTATTGGGTTTTGTTTCCTGGCATGGGTCGGCCAGCTTGTTGGGCTTTGTGTCCTCCGGGCTTTGTTTCCTGTCGTGTGTCAGCCGTCTTGTACTGTATGCCTCCTGTACAGCCTGTTGCCATCGCGTTCGTCCAGGGTTGTGAGACAGTGCCTGGAACCGGGAGGTAGCAAGATTTCCTGTGGAGACACTGGGAACACACAAAGATGGGAACACAGAACACAATGTAAGTAGCACTGGGTCCAGGTTGTACCGCCATGCCGTAAAGCTTTCTTGGGCTACGGCCGGTGCGCCAATTGCTGGTGCTTCGCCACCTGTTTTCTCGACCTTGCAATTGCTGGTTGGAGCTTGGATTGCGGATCAGCTGTTACTGCTGGTGTAATTACACAGCACAGTACGATGTTTGCCAACCGTGTTGTGAAGTTCAAAAGTGTATTGCCCTCTTCATTGCCAGTGCCTGGTTGAAATTGCCAAGGTAGCCCAGTGCGCGAACAGACTACAGTATCACAGCGCAATGCTCAGCAGGCCTCCTCCATGGATTGCTAATGTGGACTGCGGCAAGCAGGTACAAATGTCAAGACTGCATCTTCTTCAGTCTGCAGTCCACTGTCATCAACTTACATAGCTTATCTGCGCTGGTAAAAATGATACAAAAAATGATGTACATATGTGTTGTACATCTCCAGCCCAACAAGATTGCAGCCCGCACAAATCCTCAGCCTGGCACTGTATAGTGCCGGCGCACACACCATTCACTGCAACAACCAAACCTTCATCACAACATTGTACAATCCCAAGCAGCAACAGCTACAGCTACGCATGCTCACCCCCCCCCCCACCTCTTTCCAGCGCTGCATCAGCCGCCAACAGTACACCACACGCTCAAGCCCCACAGTGGCAGCTGTCCTCAAAAAGGCCAGAGGACCTAGCCACCAGTACTTCTTTGACAGCAGCACCTCCAGCACCATCCGAGTGTGCATGACACGCACTCCGTGACTGAAACACTTTCAGCCTCCACAGCATTGCTTCTCAATGGTGTCCTGCCGCACCAGCAGCTGCTGCGCTACAAAGAACATAGTATCTCTCTCTTTATCTTTTTTTATGCAAATGCCACTGCAAGTATCATTACCAACACACAAAGCTTCACAGTTGTCAACATCACACCCTTGCCAGCAGCGAAGTGCTGCGGCCTACAGAAACCACCTCAGGACTCCCAACATAAAGCACACACCGCAGGACCCCCTGCGGTCCCAGACAGGAAGAACAGCAAAGGGTCAGAACGCACAAGGATCCGACTCCTCGTCATCTTCCATTTCATCATCGGTCTCCTCAAGCGGCTCGCCCTCTGTGTATGTCAAGTGGGACCCAAGCAGCTGCCTCAACACCAACTGCTGCTCCCCACTCAGTACCACCTCGGACAGTGACACCTGCCGCAAGTGCTTCTTATACAGCTGCCTGAGTGCGTCAACAAGTGGCTGCATGTCGTCAGGCAGCTGCGGTTTAGGCCTGTAGTAAACACCGTGAAGGTTCAGGCACTCCAGGCCCTGCAGCTTCTGCAGCTGCTTAGCAAATGCACCAACACCCAGCCCACGTACACTGCTGAAATCCAACTTTGTCAGTTGCGTGCACTCACCCAAGAGCTCTAGGTCTCCATCCATCAAGGGGTCATTCCACACCTGCAGCGCTACCAGGGGCAACTTTGGCAGGTCCCAGAGTAAACCTGACACTGCCTCCTGATACTCACGGCCCACCCCATTCATGTTGACCCTGAGTGCTGTCAGGTGTGTCCAAGCTGTGAGTGCAGCCAGATCAGGAATAGTTTCCGAATCAATCTCAATCTGCAAGCTCTTGAGCTCCTGAAGCTGCAAGAAACCCTCGTTCCATTCGAACCAGTCCAGGTGAAGCTCCGGCAGCTGCGCCGGCAGCATCTGTGGGTCATCCACAGAACAGGCTCGCAAGCGCGTGAGGTTTGTCAGCCGCTGCAGGTCTGGGAGGAAGCGTGAACCGTCCAAACTCATCTCCACAAGGCCCAGGGGCAGGTGCTTAGCTGCGTCATGCCGATAGTCGGGCAGGTCGAGCTCCAGCTTCGTCAAGTGCTGCAAACTGCTGAAACAGCTGAGGTCGAGTCTGGAGAACATATCAAAAGTCACCCGAAGGTCCCGGAGGTCGATCAAGTCCTGCAGGAACGGAAGGTCGCGACTGACGGGCAGGATATTGCCAGTTGGGCGGGAGCAGCTGCTGTCAACGTTCAGCTCCAGCTGGGTAAGGTGCCTACAGCAAGCTGAAATGGTCGGCAGGAGGGTGCCCTCCAGTGCACCCCGCAGCTTCAGCTGCAGCAGCGGCAGCACCCTGTCGCCTGCAGGCTGTGCCTGCTGCACTGAGCTGCGTGGCTCACTCAATCGAGGCTGCAGGAGCAGGATACCCCGCTGTGCTGTCGCCTCGGCCCGCATGATCGTTTGTGCTGGGTCTGGGCGCCTGCTGCATGATGGTGCTGCTGGTGCAGGGCGCATGCTGACCGCCCCTGCTGCTGCTCGCAACCCTGCTGCTGCAAACTCTTCCATTTCCTCACTGATGTGAGGAAATGGCGAGCACAGCAGATGCAGCTGGCCCAGCAACCTCGCATGCTTGGCCAGCCAGCTGCAAAGCTGCGCAGGGGCCGGTCCTGCGTCTGGCAGATACCAGTGTACAGTCACCTGCCCAGCACAGGTCTCATGCACCAGTGCTGTTGTGGCTGTGCTGCAGCACAGGAGCTTGCACAAGACGGCCTTGTCGTAGTTGTTTTGGGCACACAGCCACTGGAGCAGCAGCCTGAGCACATCCAACTGTGGGGCTTGCTGTGCAGGGTGCTGCTCAACCTGGCAAGGGTACGTACAGCATGTAGTGTGTCAGCCACAGCATGGCTCCCACTGAAGCTGAACGTATAACAAGTGAAAGACAGGGATGACATGTGCGATTGTGAGGCCCTGTCTCACCTTGCTAGGAGGCCCTGTCTCTGCCCGACCTTGCCTTGCTGAGGGAGAAGGGGGCTGGTTCATCTTACCAGAGAGGAATGATCTTGATGTCACACGGTAACGTGATGCATTTGGCCAAACGACAGGCACCGGTTGCAGTTCTGGAACCGGTCCAAAACCTTGTCGTTGACCAGGTTTGCTCGATATCACCCGCAGCGTCGTTATGGATTGATCAAGCTTGTATCACTGTAAAACAATTGTCACTGTGTCGGTACCGTGTTTGGCAAGCCAACGACGCCTCGCCACAGTGGCCAGGCCATGTGCTGCTCAGTGCTGACATGTCAGCATCATCACATGACCAGGTGCTGGAACTTCTGCGCAAGCGGGCCGTACATCGCTGTTAAAACAAAAAGCACAACTGAAGCACCACACTGTAGCAATATGGGTGTCATGGATGGGTGTCATGGATGGGTGTCAATAGCTATCTCAGACATACATCTGCCAGGCGCAGGTGAGGACTGCGGATGGGTCATCAGTGTAGGCCACGCTGTCATGTCGTTGCAGGGTGCAACACATGGATGATGTGGATGGGTGTCCTCAATCCAGTGGGGTGATGGTGTGAAAGCAGTGGGACTGGAAGTGTGCCTTCACATGACACGCTATAGGGTAGCTACCTGATACATCAGGTGCCATGCCGGCACACGACAGTGCAAGCAGCAGAGGCTGTAGTTACTCTACACATGCCTGCCAGCACCTGCTGCGCAACATCAGGTTCACTGCAGTTGGGAGGCAGCCGCAGCAGCTGGGAGCACACACGGGCTCATGACAAGCAGCCTACAAAGCAGGAAGGACACAGGCGCATTGACATGCAGGCGTCACAGTGTGGCTGGAGGCCTGCCTTGTGTAGGGATAGTCATGATCAAACTTTCAAACTGTGGTGGGCAGCGGTGGGCACCCACTGGTGCAGTAGACACACTACCACTGGTGCACCAGACACAGTACAGCACAGTGCCGTTGCACGCATGAAACGTCAATACTTCAGATGGGGCGAGAAACGCACCTGACACAATTGAACTATGACTGAAATGCTTTCCATCTGGGGTTCAACATGAGCAATCCTTGTCTGTCTTTGTGTCCTGGCGTGCTCTGGCCAGCTTGTACTAGAAGGTTTCTGTACAGCCTGTTGCCATCATGCTCGGCCAGGGTTGTACTGCCATGCCGCAAGCCAATTTGGGTGCAACTGTTGCGCTAGCTGCTGGTGCTTTGCCGCCTGGCTCTTGCCAATCATTTATGGTGGGAAGTGTACTGCGGATCAAAATTGGCAGCTATTCCTGCATGTTGAAGTTCAATTGAGTCAGCTCCACTTTGATACACAGCTCAGTATGATGTTTGTCAAACGTGTTGTGACCTGCACAACTTCAAGGGATGATTGAGTCTGGTCAACTTGTGTTACATACCTCATCCGCGTGATTTGTATACAAGGCAATTATGTACAACTCCTAGCTGCATACCCTACAAGATTGCAACCCCGGCACACACTCAGCCTGACACACCGTGTGCTGCCAGCACACACCACTCAACCCAAAAGCATTGTACAAACCCCAGGCCTGCTCCCCACCCACAGACTCCCGCGCTGTAGCTGATGCTAACAGCACGCCCCACCCTCAAGCTCCATAGTCCTCAAAAGGCCGCTCAAAAGGACACTAACAGGCCCATCACACAATGAACGCTCGCCGTGCCTCATCATAACCATACTCTGACCCCGTATGTGGGCACACAATGCGCCCGTTGTTCTTGCCCGCGATCTGATCCACTGCCTTCTGGCTGTACACATAGCCGTTGGGCAGCACCATGGGCGGGTTGGCGTCATTCATGATCTCCCGGGTGACCGCGCAGATGAGCTTGCTGTGCACGTGCTTGGCGCAGGGCAGGCCTGCTGCCAGGGCCTTGAAGGCCGGTGCTGCAGGGGGTCCTCACGACTGTGGCTGCTGCTGGAGGGAGGGTTCTTCAGGGCGATGAGGCCAGCCTGGTGTATGAGGGTGTGGTGTGTAGGAATAGGGGGGAGGCAGGCAGGGGACAGACATCATATGTGTGATTGTTGCGCAGTTGGGTTGGGTTCGGCTGACGCGGAGCCTGGGAGCATGGCTGTACACCCTGATCGATAAGGGCGCTGTATGAGCCAAAGATATTAGGGTTGGCTGTAGGGAGTTACACTGGTTGGCTTCTGTCAGCCTGTTGCAGTCAGCATGAGCACGTTGAGTGTGTTCTGTAGGCCGGCCCGGCAGCGGCAGGCAGTCGCAGTGAGCCCCAGTGCCAGCAGAGTTCAGGAACCCAGCCTGCCACCAGGGCGGCACAGGACGGTCTGAGCCCCTCCCCTGCCCCTCTGCCCCCGCAGCTACCCCCTTCGACCCCTGGCACCCGCGGTGGACTGCCACCACCCGCTGCACCGGCATCGACCCCCGTCACCCAGATATGTGTGGCTGTGTCCCCGCGCAGCCTGCTGCTGCAAATTATGCAGCAGCAGGCTGAGCCCGCCATTCCCTCCTCCCCATGCAAGTAGGGCATGTTGTCGGCATGTGTGCTGTAAGACTGGCTGCAACCCAGATTGCAGCCAGTCTTACAGCACACATGCCGACAACATGCCCTACTTGCATGGGGAGGAGGGAATGGCGGGCTCAGCCCGCATATTATGCAGAAATCTGTGCTGTCCTCCTCTCATGCGGACCAGACGGGCAGCAGTATGGGGCAGGCGCAGCGCTGCTTGCTGCATATGGATGGCTCCCCAGGGAAGTTGCGTGCTGCTGCAGCGGAAGGTGCTGCCCCGTCTTGGTTGATCACCACCTGTGTTGTGACTGTGAAAACACACTGCACCTGCCCCATACTGCTGCCCGTCTGGTAGGCTTGGGAGGAGGACAGCACACACTTCTGCCCCGATTGCAGCCAGTCATACAGCGGTGAGACCCCCCTGTGTCTCACGCCCCCCCCCCCCCCAGGCCCACTCTACCCTCTTCCCCCCTATTCCGACTGCAGGTGCACCACGACCAGCAGAGAGTGCAGGCCAGCTGCTGCCTGACTTCACAATCCATACACCTCCTACACAGTGGTCCCACCCCCTGCAAAGCCCTGAGCCCCCCCCCTCACACACTTTGGTTTGGACGGGGGGGGGGGGGGTGAAGCTATTCCATGTGGTATTCCACACACTTGCATGATCATAGTATGCTAGCAACTCAAGTAATCCCTGTGCTAACACACAAGTGTCTTACAAACACCCACCTGCAGGTGCACTGTGAGTGCGCTCTCTGGCAGCAGTGCATGCAGCCTGTAGAGCTCCCTGAGGAACAGCTCCAGCAGTGACGCCCAGCGCCCCTCACTGAACAGGGCCTTGTAGGGGGACACCTTGGTGTGACGACCAACACCAGCGCAGCCAGGACGTGCTGCAGCTCAGGCATGTGCTGGGAGGCCCAGGGGGACAGGTGGGTGCGCGCGTACGACACAGCAGCCAACCGCTGGTCCTGTTTGGGGGGGGGGGGCACATGCGCCACAGGCATGCGCAATGAATTGCCTGAATTTTTGTACGGTGTATGCTAGGACATATGGATGTCACATGGATGGTTTTCTGGGGCGGTTTTCAATGTGTGGTTGCACAGCAGCTGGTGTGGTGACCTGGCGAACAGCTACTGTTGTGGGTTGCAGAGCTCTGCTCACCCAGCTACGCCTAGTGCTGGCTTGGGGCACTCGAGCGACTTGCTGACCACAGGTCCTTGGGAATACCACTACAGTAGTTTGGTTTTGAAACCACAGAGCAGCATGTGTGGGGTGGTCGTCAGCAGCCCGTTTCAGCGCTGCTGCTTTTATGCCCTTTGTATGCCTGCGTTGTGGCCGTAACTGGCACAGGCTTTCTAGTGTCCTAGGTGACTGGTCGCCTGGTGGTGTCTTGCTTGTCTTGCACCAAGGTCGATTTGCTGCTGGCAGCATGCTGCTTGCACAATGAACCTGGCCGGAAACACGTGTAATGATGATAATGATGATATGCTAGGAAAAACTTTTGGCAGTGAGACTCACATACGCATGCAGTGCGCTGCCCCCTGGTGGGGTTTGTGACAACATAACCGCACCCCCCGACTGAGCTTTGACAGTCAAAGCTGTAGGCTGTTGATGGACCTGAACAATGATCAACCTGACAGCTGTAGGGCAGTACAAACACACAGCGACAACATGGTTTGCACCCACAAACAAAGTGTGTGTGCTGGTGGGGGGGGGGGCAGGTTGGGGGGGGGGGGGAAGAAATAGAAAGAAAGTAAGAAACTTAATCACAACAAAAAGATTCGAAAATTCGATTGAACCCACTTTTGCCACCAGCTCCAGGAACTCCTGCAGCCTCAGCTTGAACTCCAGGCTGCTCTTGGCCTTGCGCAGCCGCACCCTGTTGGCCTCACACCACGCCAGCGCAGCACTGCAGTCGTGCTGCTTCAGGGACTGGATCACACGCTGCGCCTGCGCGAATATGTGCATGTCTGACAACGCCTCTGAGCCGGTCTCCTGCGCTAACCGGGCTGAGGTGTAGGCATGGGGGTACAGCAGGGACAGCATGGAAAGAACATCAGACACACAGCAACATGTGAGCCAGCTGCTGCATATTGTTGGGTGAACGTCACGTGATGGCACCTTTGGGCTAAGCAAGTATGCAGCATCAGCCCTGCGCTGGTGCCAGGGCAATATGCACTGTAACATAGTGACCTGATGCAAGCTGTTGCGTGCCCTCAGTTGCCATTCCATGCACACTGCTGCTACCATGCCCCCTGGTGACAAAGGCACAACGGGATAGCAAAACAGCCACACGTTATCAGCCCCAGCAGCAACACAGTGCCGGGTATGCTGCTGGCTGACCCACCTGCCGAGGCCTGGTTGCCAGTCCGCAGCATGTGATCCACCAACAGCCTGTCCAACCGCTGCTTGTTCCACACCACCATGCTGCCCTTGCCAGGGGTCCCCAGCTGCTGTAGGTGCTCCAATCGTGCCTTAACTCTCATGGCATCACCAGCTTCCTGCTGTCCCACATCTTCTAGCTTGCGCTTCAGGCTTTGTAGCCGATCAACTAGCTGGTCTATCTGTTGCAGCTGCTCCTCTTGTGTGGCCGTGTCTGTCGTGCTCAGGTTGCTGAGGGCCTCTCCTGCTTCATCTACGAGTGTCTTGCGTTCCTTGGCTGCTCGTTTGAGCGACTCGAAGGGGACCTTCAGCAGAGGGGCGTCGATCACCTCTAGCTTCAGCTCCTGCTGTGCTGTCATTGCTGGTGCTGTGGCCTGCTGCTGCAGCTATCAACGTCCCTTCATAGCCAGGGTACTAACTGAAAAGGCTTGTGAGGCAATTCAAAAGTGCAGTTGTGAATAGGCCCACAGGCAGTGGTTGAGCAGTAGCAGTCCAGTCAGCACTGAGCCTCTCTTGCCGGCACACACGATCAATATCACGTTGCTTATATTTTCAGGACAACACAGATTCTGAACGCCTGGACTGGCACTGGTTACGACCTGGGTACCAGTTGATCTCACAGGTTTTTGCGAATGGTCCAGGCTCCCTTGTTTCGTGCACCGGGAAGTTTGGATCATACCTGCAGTTTATTATAACGCCAGTGAGGGCGTGCATGCGCACACAAACACTTCCAGCCCCCAAGCTCACTTACAAGGCAGCACATCCACCAGCAGCAATACCTGTCCACAACCCTGCTTTGCCTGGCGCGTTCATACCTTCTCAAATATATACATCAGCATGCCTGTTTCAGGCATGGCACGGCAGGGCTTGGTGGTTGGGGGCGCAGCAGCAGCAGCATGGCTGACCAGCGGCACCAGCCTGGCGTTGGCAGATGACAAAAAGAAGGAGAAGGATGGAGCAGCGTCCTACTTCGACCCAGATGCTTTGGAGCGTGGTGCAAAGGCTCTCAGGGAGATTAATGCATCACCCCATGCAAAGCAGGCAAGTCAACCCTGGTCAACGGTCTTGAACCTCTCACCACAGCACCAGCCTGGTTGCCAGCTTCAACCATGGTGTGTCGCCAGGCAAGCTGCTTACAGGAAGACATATTACAACACTTAGCATTTTACACATCAAGCTTAGTGTCTTACACATCATGCATGCCACATCAACAAGCTAGTATGTGCATTGTGTGTGCGGTGTTGCTGCAGGTGATTGACCTCACTAGGCAGCAGGAGTTGACGAAGCAGCAGGAGAGCAAGGCCAAGGAGGCGGAGTACCGTGCACAGGCAGCAGCACAAGCAAAGGTGAGCGTTGGGTGTATGGCAACGTGTGTGTGCACGCAGTCAAACACAGCCCTGCCTGCTCTGCCTGCATGCTGCCAGCACTGCATGGCAGAGTTTTACCACACAGGCAGCAGCACAAGCAAAGGGGAGGGCTGGGTGAAAGCCTAGGTGTGTTCACACACTCGAACTACCCCGCCTGCTTTGCATGGCTGGGTACGGGCAGCATCCCTGACATGTTCACCCCGGTCTCTCATCCCCCCTCCCCATACCCCTCACCCCCCCCCTTCACCCCCCCCCCTGCAGGAGCAAGAGCGCATCCGCTGGGAGGAGCAGCGCAATGTGATGCAGGAGGAGGCTCAGCGGCAGGCCCAGCTGGCCCAGTACAACGATGAGTTGGCCCGCAAGCGGCAGCAGGCTGAGCACGAGCTGCAGCGCCAGCGCAACGGGGAGCTGGTGTCACTGCAGGAGCAGGCAGCAGCCAGGAAGGAGGCAGAGAGGCTCAGAATTGAGCAGCAGATACAGGCGGAGCGGCGCTCAGCTGACCAGCATGCGGTGAGGGAGGAGGGGTGGTGTGGGGGGAGAGGGGGGCGGGGTGGAGGAGGAGCAGCAGCAGCAGCAGCAGCAGCAGCAGCAGCAGCACAGTGGTCATCTGCAAGCGTTGGCTGCAGCAAGGCCACCAGTGAGTTGAGGTGGCGGTTGCAGCAGCGGCAGTAGCAGCAGGAGTACAATCATCGTAGCTAGGAAGTATGGACTTGTCATACCCCTCCCCCCCTCCCATTGTGTCCCCTACCCTCCCCCCCCCCCCCCCCCCCAGGCTGAGCTCCAGAAGGATGTTGAGCGTGCCAAGAAGCTGGCTGAGGCTGAGGGGCGCATCAAGGAGAACAGGGAGAACGAGGACGTAAACAGGAGGGCAGCAATGCTCAAGTAAGCGACATTTGAGGGGGGAGTTGCTGGGTGGGTTCAGAGATGGTGGGGTGAAGTAGAGGTGGGGCGATTGTGTTGGCCCATCGTCAAATAGCAAGAATGTGGAGTGGTGTTGGCTTGGTGTCACAGCAGCAAGGCTGTGGGCAGCTGCATCTCAGCTGCACCTGCTGCGCAGGGTGCAAAGCCAAGGCACTCACAAGCAGCAGCAACTGCCGAGCTCCAGATACTAGGGTGTGCTGGCTGCAGCATAACAGGCAGCACATGCCTCAACACTCCAGTCACTTGACTCGTTGACCCCCACACTCGCCCAACATACATACATTGACATTTCATCCCTCCCTCCCCCCCCCCCAGGTACCAGGAGGAGACCCGCAAGGCCATTGAGTCCATCAACGCTGTGATGAGCCACCTGGGTGGTGCTGCCGTGGAGCTGCTCACAGACAGGGACAAGCTGCTCATGCTGGTGGCAGGGGGCAGCGCACTGGCACTGGGAGTGTACGGGGCGCGTGAGGGAACACGCGTGGCAGGGAAGGCCATGGAGGCATGGCTGGGCACACCCAAGCTGGTGAGGAGCAGGGCGGCACAGTAGTTGAACAGGAATTTGGACATTGGTTCAGTGGTTCCTCAGCAGTCCTGTTTTTGTGTGCCCTATTGGTTGGGTATACTGGTTTGTACCTGCATCTACCCCTTCTTTCGCACGTCTGTGACACCCGTGGGTCCTCGCTGCTACCTGCTCTGTGTGTGTAAGCGCCCTCCGCTGCAACATGCACACTCACACATCACATGTGCCTACTCATACCACAATCACATCCACCATCCCCTGCCCCCCCCCCACACACAGGTCCGTGACACGTCCCGTCGCTCGCTGGTGCGTCTGTCGTCGCTGCTGCCTGCTGGCAAGAAGAGCATTGAGTCAGTGCGGCGTGACTTCAGCGACATCATACTGCCGGGGGGCCTGCACGACCGCGTGCGCAGCCTGGCTGCAGCAGCAGCAAACACCAAGCTGCACGGGGCACCCTACAGGCACATGCTCTTCTACGGTGAGAGGGATAGGGGCAGCAACGAGAGCAGCAGCAGCAGCTGTAGCGCCACAGGAGGGGTGTTCTTGAGAGGGGCTGGAAGGGGTGTTGGTGTTTTATAAGGAAGACGAGTGGCTGATAACTATGCGCGTAGAAGTGATTTGTATTGGGCCAGCCCAGCGCAAGCTGCTTGACTTGCTCGTCAGCATCTCAAGGCTGGTCCTGTTTCCGCCAGACCTTCCTGCGGCGTCTGTCCCCACCCACCCCTGCCACTCTCACCCCCCCTTTCTGTGCGTCTGTCCCCCCCTTACCCCCCCCCCCTTCCCTCACCTCTCCCCCCCCCCCCCCGCAGCCCCCCCCCCCCCCCCCGCGCACTGGCCAGACCATGGCTGCAGAAGCTTCCCGCGGCTTCTGTCCCCACCCCACCCCTGCTACTCTCACCCCCCTTACTGTGCGTCTGTCCATCCCCCCCCCCCCCCCCCGGCGCAGGTCCCCCCGGCACAGGTAAGACCATGGCTGCCAAGCGCCTGGCCAAGACGAGTGGCATGGACTACGCCATCCTGTCTGGTGGAGACGTTGCCCCCCTGGGTGGTGGTGCTGTCACGCAGCTGCACAGCACCTTTGACTGGGCGCAGCGCAGCAGGAGGGGCCTGTTGCTGTTCATTGACGAGGCGGACGCGTTCCTGGGGCGCCGCAATGACGAGATGAGCGAGGGGCTGCGCGGAGCACTGAACGCACTGCTCTACAGGACAGGTGGGTGTGGTTGGGAGGGTTGGGGTTGAGGGGGAGGGGGGGTTTGTTGACAGGGTGTGCTAGCACTGGTGCTGTTGTTGCGGGGGCAGGCATTGATGGGTTCCGTGGTGGCTTTTGTCTTTTGGGGGAGGGTAGTATGCGCGCGCGCGCGCGCGGGGGGGGGGGGGGGGGGGGGGCTGTCGGTGACGAGGCGGACGCCGTTTTGAAATGGCATTTATAGGGTTTGGTCTCTAGCACGTATGCCTCCCTGTGTTTGCCCCCTGTTTCCTACCCCCCCCCCACTTCCGCTTTGTCTCTGCTGCCCTGCCTCCCTGTGTCCTGCTCAGGTGACCAGAGCCGTGACTTCATGGTTGTGCTGGCCACCAACCGGCCGGGTGACCTTGACGATGCAGTGCTGGACCGCATGGACGAGGCCATCCACTTTGACCTGCCTGGCCAGCAGCAGCGGCAGCAGCTGCTGGGGCTGTACCTGGACAAGTACATCCGCAAGGCAGGAACAACAGAGGTGAGGGGTGTGGGGGGGGGGTGCCATCGTAAAGGGAACCAATGCAGGGCATATATGTGCCAAAAGCAAGTTATTGTGGGGTTGGTGGTGGACGGTTGATGTTCTGGAGGCGCGGGGTTGTTTGTTGTGAGTTGCTGTCGCAACAGATTATCAAGGCATTGCGAGGCATGGCTCTGGTGGTGGAGTTGTAGGTTTGAAGGTCCAGGGCCGCTCGTTGCGAGTTGGTGTTCCAGGTCAATGCTGGTTTTTTGCAAATGGGTACCTAGCTGTGTGCTGTGCTGTGCTGCGTGCAGGGTGAGGCTGGTGCGGGTGCCTCCTCGGGTCTGGGTGCGCGTGTGTCTGCGCTGCTGCGTGGCCGCAAGCTGGCTGCTGACCGCATCAGCGTGGACTCTGCTGTCAACGAGGCGCTGCTGGCGTCTGCTGCCAAGCGCATGGAGGGATTCAGCGGGAGGGAGATTGCAAAGTTCATGGCCAGTGTGCAGGCGGCGGTGTACGGCAGCCCGCAGCCGGTGCTCACAACAGACATCTTCAAGTGAGTGAGAACTTCTCACTGAGAAGCACTGTGTGTGTGTGGGGGGGGGGGGCGGGCGGAGGCCAGGTGGTGGGGTAGGAGAGGATATCATGTTGTGCTATTGAGTGGGTGTATGACCAGTGTGCAGGTGGCGGTGTTTGGCAGCCCATGGCCGGTGCTTGCGACTGACGTAGTCAGGTTGCAGTGTGCAGTACTGCACGAGTGGCGGTGGTGGTGGGGCAGGGGGGCGCTGGTACAAGGCAAGGTGGTCAGTTGTTAGAGTTCATTGGGACTGGTAGCTAAAAGCACCATGCTGTGGCAATTAGTTATTCAGGCAGTGATTTGGCAGCTCACGGTCGCTGTGTGTTTTGTGTTTGTCCTGTGCTGCTGCAGCCGTGTGTTGGAGGCCAAGCTGATTGAGCATCAAGCACGCAGGTCCTTCGTGCTGGGACACCATGGCACAGGGGACTCAGTGATTGCGCAGGGAACGGGTGCCAGCAGCAGCAGCAGCAAGAGCAGCAGCAGTGCAAGCAGCAGCAGCAGCAGTGGCAGCACGAAGTAGTTCGGTAAGCAGGAATCATTGATGCGCCGTTGGTACAGGAACCCTCTGCACTGCAAACGTGCAGCTGTTGTGATGACAGGTGTTGCAGTTGGGATGGTTGAGTTTGACTGACTTTTGACCGAGAAACATGAAGGCTGCGGTTTTGGACCATCACAGTACGCATGTCCTACATACATGCGCACACAACCCTCGCTCTGTGTGCGTTGGTCGGGGCGCTTGGTCCAAAAGCGGGAATGTCAGTTTTGAGCTCAGCTGCTGCAGTAAACTCGCATGTGTGGAGTTTGAGTGGAACTGACTAGTACCTTGATTTACCACCTCCAAGACCGTATATATACAGCTGTGTTGCACTGCAGCATGGCCAAAGAGGGGCAAAAGCTGTGCTTAGCAGCAGAAACCCCGTGCAGGCCCCCTTCAAGGATTCGAGCGGGTGCTCCAGCTCATGCAACGTTTGCAGCATGTTGTCTGGTAAGTAGCTCTACCTGCAGCCCTCTGCCATGCATCTGATAGTTGCCAAACAAGAGACACAGACTCTTAACAGCAGTTGTCAGCCTACACGCACAGCCACAGACATTCTCCATGGTGCTGCAGGGGTTCTTTGTCATGATCATCTTCCTCCACAACCACAACAGCATGGCATACGTACACAGCACAATCGTGTACTCGCTTGAAGCACCAGCAGGTTGGCTTCAGTCAACCAGCAGGACCACAGTCCGTGCAGTGACCATCAAAAATGCAGCAGGCGAGGCAGTTACCAGGGCCGCAGTCACAGCAACCACCACAACCACCACAGTTGCTGCAGGGGCTGCTGCTGCAGCTGCGTCAGGCAGCAGCAGTCAGGGCCGTTGGAAGCGCAGCATCATCTCAAGGTGGCCTCGGCCCCAGCACAGCAGCACACAGCAGCTGGCAGCAGAAACAGCAACAGCACATGACCCACTGCCTGGAGAAGGACAGCCTGTGCATGATATTGAGTTGCACCCCCAGCGGGTAGCACAAGTGGTACGGAAGGCCAAGGCGGCAGCACAGGTGCAACAGATTGCAGAGGAAGGAGCTGATACACAAGCCACCACAGCTGCGGAGGAACTTGCAGTAAGCCACTCTGGGCTGCTTCTGTACAGTAGCAGCAGCTTGCTTGCCTTGCTCCCTGTCACTGCCAGCAACAGGGTTCGACAAGGGAACTGGTATGCTGATAGCAAATATGCAGGCTGAGCAAACATGGGTGTCAAGCTCCTGCCTCTCCGCAGGACTACAAAGTCTTTCTCGCACATGCTTTTGCAAGTCTACCTTGCTGCAACTGTCTGGTCCCTTTACACCTTCCTCCCAGCACAGCTGTCCAACATGATCCATGTCTCCATGTATGTCCTGCAGGGCCTGTACGGTGCAGGCGGCGCTGGCAGCGTGGTGTTTGAGTCCCTGCCAGACATGGACAGCTGTCCGCAGGGCACAGCAGCCCCTCCACGGGGTGCCACTGCCATCGTGCTGCTGGCCGACAGCAGCAGTGGTGCAGCAGTGCTGAAGCGCTCCCTTGATGGCCTCATGCTGCTGTACAGTCAGGCCAGCGCAGACATCCGTGCAGGCTTCCACCTGTACATTGGGTTGGATGGCGATAACCAGGAAATGTATCAGCTGGCACATCAGTATGCACTTGACAGCCTGGGAGCGCTGAAGCTGGTGCACAACCGCAGGAGCAGTGCTACTGCCGGCACGCATGGGAGTGGCGCCAGCACAAGCAGCAGCAGCAGCAGTGATGGGCAACGGCACAGTCTAGGGCCTGCCGGCCCTGAAGGCAGCGCCAGTACTGACACTGGGAAGGGTGTGGGGACCCTGGCACAGGTCGGCGGAGCAGCCAGGGCTGATCACGTGCGCTTGATGCTGCATGTGGTGCTGCAGTGCTTCCAGTACCCCTCAGTGCTACTGCTGGAGGACGACTGGAAGCTGCTGCCAGACTTCTTTGAGTACTTTGATGCTGCGCGCTGGCTCCTGGTGAGCGGTCCACACCCATGTTGCGTGTTCAGCATCTCCTGTGTTGCCAAGTGACACGGCCCAGCATGGCATACCTATGTAGCAGTGCGCAGGGGTGTACCGGCACTGTACATTCACAGCCAAGAATAGAACCGCAGAGAAGCTGGCTGTTGTCAAGCGGATGGTACCAAGATTACACACGGCCTGTCCTGCTGCATCTGTTTTTCTGTGTGCAGGACTCTGACCCCACACTGTCGTGCATCAGCGCCTGGAACCCCCTGGCCCAGCAACACCAGCACCACAGCCGACACGACATGGCCCGTCTGCAGCGGGTTGACACCAACCCGGGCCACGGCTGGCTGATTGGCAGAGCCACAGGCCTCCAGCTGATTAACACCTGGCCACAGGCCAAACCTGACTTTGACCTGCAGCAGCACATCCACCGTATGGGGCTGCAGTACGGGCAGCAGTGTGTGGTGCCGGATGTGGCGCGCATGGTGCCCGCTGCTGTGCATGACACGGGGGAGGCGGCACACATTGTGGCACCACCAGACTCTCCTGCAGGGGGCGACGACCGCCAGGCAGCAGGGGGTGCGGTTCTCGGGTCAGCTGGGAGTGAGGTCAGCACCAGCAGCGAAAGCATGGCGCTCAGTGGCAGCAGTGAAGGAAAGAGTGACAGCGACAGTGAGAGTGAGAGTGACAGCAGTACGTCAGGGCAGGGTTTGCCTGAGGACATTGGTGCAGTGGACCAGGATGCAGCAGATGCCCCAGAAGTTGCCTGGGCCCCAGCCACCGATGACAACCCAGCTGCTGCAGCAGCAGGACACCGCACAGGGAGCAGGGGCGGTGAGACTGCCGCACAGCAGCAGCATGAGCAGCATGATGAGCAAGAGGCGCAGTCTGTCTGGCTGGGGCGTGACTTGTCATTCTTGATGGCTTCAGGCTACAGGCAGTGGCTGCAGCAGGTAAACGCAAGGTCAACCAGGTTGGGTGTACCTCCCTAGGCTAAACAGGGATGAGCTGTATGCCCCACCAACCTTCATGACTTTGCCTCCAGGAACAAGTCTGCACGTCTTGGTAGTTGCCTCACTGGGGTCTGGGTTCTCAGGGTTGTTGCTGAGATCTCCCGTCGCAGTGGCCTTTGCATAGGAGGATGTGCATTGAGCTGCAGTGCGAAGCAGTCACTGCTACGGTGGCACCATCCAGATAGCCAGCCACAGGGGCAGATAAGCTCAGGGCTTGCTGGTATCAATGTTGCTGCAGATACCCTGTTTGTTTGGCATTGCTCCCACACTCCGAGGGCCCCGAAGGGGCCTTCCACACGGGCACAATCTCACATAATTGCAGGGTCTGCATCGACTGACTGGGTGCCCGTGTTGTATTGTCTGTCTGCTGTCTGTCACTGCAGCGGCTGCTCAAGGCAACAGCAGTGGACGTCACTGCTGCAGCACAGCTCCCAGCCAGGGCCAAAGCAGCACGGGTGACATACAGCTCACCAGCAGAGCTGACAGCTGCTGCTGAGGCCTTGGGTGTGCCTTTGACGCTGACCCAGAATGTGCGGTACTGCTACAGCCTGCCCTCATCACCCCCAACTCAACACTGCCAGGTGAGACAGCATTGCTGTGTGGCATACGTACTGCATCGGTTTGACTCAGTGTGTCACAGAGTCGTCCTTCCATCCTTTGTGCGTGCCAGGATGCACGTCAGGTGGTGGTGGGTGCAGATGTGTGCACAGGCATGTGTCAGTAGGCACAGCTTACATTACCTCAGTTTGCTATTCCAGTCAGGTTGTTCACAGTTCGCTCAGCACGCAAGAAACACATGCATGGCCTTTGTCGCAGCAGGTGGCACCGTCACGGCCACGGGTCATGCTGCCGATGGTAGCAGGAGACACCCGTCACTGCCGCATCTTTACTGCCTGATGTGTGTTGCTGTGCAGGACTACTTGCCTGACATGGCATACGAGGGTGTGATCACAGCACACACACGGGAGGGTGTGAGGTTGTACTTTGTGCATCTTGCGTACATCCACGCCCTACAGGCAAGACCAGCAACCCAGGCAGCATCTGTGGACGCACCAGCTGAGGTGGCCACTGTATGACAGCACCTGTGCTGACCCTTGCAAGGCAGTTCTTTGTAGGCTGTGCCGCAACCGGCATGTTCTACCCATCACGTGTGTGGCACCCGACGCTCAGGGGCTGTAGGCTGGGGCTGCATTGACAGTGATCATCCCGGGGGCACACCACTGAGGCTATTTGGAAGGTGTGTGAGTGCAGCGGTTGTCGGTCGTGCAGTGAGGACACTTGCAGTGCTGAGTGTGGCGGTTACCAGCATTGCAGTGAGCGCATCGACAGTGCCGTAGCGTGAGGGTTGCTCGACAGGGTGTTTTCCCGCATCTTTCAGTGTTTGAAGGCCTGTTGATGATCAGGAGCAGCAACTTGCTTGAAGCAGGGCAAATACTGTTGAACTCAATCTTGTTTACTCACAGCAGATGGCATACCTGGGCTGGTGGGCGTGTGTACCTGAGGGCTGGTGGTCTTTCTTATGTTGATGAGTTGCAGAGCATCCTGTTGCACGTTGTACCTTGTTACAGTTGTGTGTTTTGTTGCAGACCTTGCCTGTCCACATGTAAGTGTTGGAGCCATGGATATCCCCAATAGCCGCCAGTGCAGCTTTGGTGACTCTTTGTTGTTGCGCGGCCCATTGCCAAGTGGCAAGCAGTGGGTTGCAGTGCACCCTAGCTTGTCAGCCTGATGGACCACACCCACATAAGGTGTCATGTGCTGTGTGCACTGCTTGGCAAACCGAGCTTCACTGTTCTTGCACACCCTGAGTTGTGTTCAGGCGACAATGTGGGTGGCTATGGCTTAACTGTCGGCATCCAAGCCTGGGTGCTGGTTGAGTGGACCGGAATGGCTAGTGGTGTGAATCTTTTTCATGGTGTGCCCCTGCTCCACCCTTCTCTTGTTGTGGCCTGTTGTCTGCCTGATGTTTGCTAACAGCCACATTGTCTTTGCTGCTCCACGCGGTGTGGCACACACCTCAGACAAATCACGAGCTGCTGTTTGTGTCAACATTGTGCACCTATGTTTGCCATGCACCCAACAAGGCAAACTGTGTGTTTCCTGTCAACCATGGCTGTGCAAGCCACCACGGCAGCGCTGCAAGCAACCAGTCACGTCACATGCAGCACACTGGCCTTTTTTTTCCGTGTACACCCCTGCCAAGCCACAGCTTGGTGGCATGTGCTAGCTGTGTGGGTTTTGCGCATGACTGAGTAGTGTGACGCATGTTTGTATACCTGAGTTGTACACCCTGCAGGGCTGGCATCGTGCCCTTGCTCACTGTAAACACCCAAAATCAAACTTGGCAAAGTACCAGTAAGTTTGGCACCCCCAGACGAGGGTGGCACGCATATGCAAGACATCTTGAGGCGGCAAACTTTGACGGTGAGCTGGGTAACCTAATGCTGTTGATCACTTCAGTCAGGGAGCGTGCTTTGCTGCACAGCATGGCCACAGCACGTGGCCAGTGGCCGTGTCACAATGCTGGTGCCTGCATGTTACTGCACAGAAACAATATCAAGCCCCAACAGGCATGCCGTACCCTGATGTGGCATCAAGGCTGGCCACATCTGGGCCAGTATTTACACTGCTACTGACCGGCCAGGAAACTCTTCAGCATGAGCTGAGCGCCCTTGCTGTCCTGACCACCCCAACTGCGTATGCTGAAACCATCAGGCTGGGCTGCATGCTGTGCAGAGAGCTGCTGCTGCTGCCTGCTGCCAGCAGCCCCGGCTGCCTGCTGCTGCTGTTGTCTCTGGCTGTGCCTTGCTGCCTGTTGCACAGGACTGCTGTGCTGGCCTTTGCTCAGCGCCTGCCCAGCCGATGCAGCACTTGAGACAGCACTCATGGGTCTCAGGGCGAAGCTCATCTCATCACCCAGGCTGACACGGCCCCGCAAGCCACCACCAGCTGCTGCTGCTGCAGCACTCTCAGGCCGTCCGACGGAGAGTCTCTGCCGGCCCTTGTGGAAGCTGCTGCTACTACTGCTGCTATGACTCGCATGGGCGCTGCTGTAACTGCCATGCGCGCTGCTGCTGTGCAGCAGCTTCCTGACAGGGAAGCTGCCCATCATTGGCACACTCATGGAGCCAAGGGGCACAGCACCAGCAGCCGCGGCCGCTGCCGGGCCACTTTGCTGCTGCCAAGACGCAGCAGCAGCAGCGCCTGCAGACCGCCTGCAATGAGGTGATAAGCTGGGCGGGTGCTGGGGTTGCCGCTGAAACTGCAGTGGCTGCTGATCTTGCTGCGGCATGTCTTCTCCCTGCTGCTGCTGCTCCTGCTGGCCCCAGTGCTGCTCAGGGCCTTGATGCTGACAATCCTCCTCAGCCGCTGGCTGCTGCTCCAGCTGTTCTGTTCTGCCCTCGAAGTGACCAGCTGGCTGTTTGGATGTATCATTGTCGCTGCCATCGCCTGACCCCTGACTAACCCCATCATCCTCTGCTATCATGAACATATCATCATCTGGGCAGCTGTCACCCCTTCCATCCTGCTGCTCTAGCTGCAGCTGTCCCAAACCCCGCTGCTGCGCAAACTGCTGGAGCTGCTGTTGAGGGGGCAGCTCATCCTCTCCCTGTTGCTGCTCCTGCTGGCCCTGCTGCTGGCTGTGAGAGCGCACAGGTGACACCATGGCTGCTCCCTGCTGCCCTTGATGCAGCTGCTGTGCAGCAGCCACCAAGTCCGGACAGGACCTCTGCAGCAGCAGCTCCAGCACCTGCTGACGGGACAGCAGCTCATTCAGCAGCTGGCACCACTCCTGCTGGCTCAACACACCCTCCCCAGCACAGTAGTCCCCACCACCACTACTACCACCACCACCTCCCCCAGCTCCAGCAGCACAGGCAGTGGTAGGCCGCACGCCGTGACCCTCACCACCGGCAGCAGTAGCAGCAGCAGCAGCAGCTAGATCTGCAGTGCCCCAAGAATGCCCCTGCCTGCTGCTGCTGCTGCCACAGGCAGGTGCTGCTGAGGCTGGTCTGGCCTTTGACCGGGCTTGCAGCTGTCTACTGGGGCTACTGCTGCCAGCAATGCTGCCAGGGCCCCCGGCACCCGATTGCGGCCGCTGCTGCTGCTGCCATGGCTCTCCTGCTGCAGCATCTGCTTGGCATCGAGCTGCATATGCTGCTGCTGCTTCAGCGTGGTGCCGCTTGGCCTGCTGTATGCTGTCTAGAAGCAGTGTCTGCAGCTCGTTGCGGCGGCCCAGTTCGGCAGTGTAAGCGGACCGCAGCTGCCTCAGCTGCCTGCGCTCACACGCCAGGGTCCTCTGCAGCTGCTGAATGGTGTGGCGGCTGTTGTCCTGCTGCTGCAGCATGCTGCTGGCTGCTGCTGCGTCGCCTGCAAAGTGTTCCAGCAGGCAAGCAATTGTGGGGTTTCGAGTAAAGCAGGGTTTGCTCGTGTCTTCAGCCCTGAAAGGGCCTACAGACATGCAGATAGTCATGTTGCACGCTGAATTTGGCCCATCTATGCATGAGCTTGCTGTCGTCATGCTAAAGCACTTCAGGTGGCTATTACTTTCAGACTTTGGCATGCCGACAGCGTCACACGGAGCCTCCCACCGTCCAAGGGTGTGTGGCATTCAGAGCTCACCTGCCCCCGCCGCCCTGCCTTCCCTAGCATGTGGCAAGCCTGACAGTGGCCGCCAGCAGCTGTCCCCTCCTGCTTCTGACAGCCGCCACCTGCAGGACCTGCTGTCATAGGCCTTCCTCGGGCCTGGCCCAGCACAGCCGACTGCGGCCTGCTGCCGCCATGCTGCATTAGCTGATGCTGCAGGAGATTCAGCTGCACGCCTCGCTCCTCCTGCTGTTGGCCTTCGTCCACCTCCAGGGCCATGATGGCGTCCAGCTCCTCCTGCAGTGCTGTGGCCTGCTGCTGCAGGTGGTGGTTCTGGCGCTTCAGGCCCAGCACCTGCCTGCAGGGGCACCAGCACAGCACAGTACCACTCTCAGCACAATCCACTGGACGGTGCATGTTGAAGAGGGCCCAACAAAGGCCTCACTGCAAGGACCGTGCTACGCTCTGGCTGCTGGAAAGTGTCTGGTCAAGCTGCTGTTTCTTGCTGCAGCGGCTGCTGCGTTTGCATGTTTGATTTCTCCCTCTTACCTGATGAGGTGCTGCCTGTCGTCCTCCTGTGCCTTGAACTGCACCCTCAGCTGCGCCGCCTCATCCTCAGCCAGCCTGTACATGGCATCCAGCTTCACAGCAACCTCCTGGGTGCGCGCCAGCTCCTCACGAACAGCTATCTGCAGCGGCAGTGACAGCACACGCGGGGCAGCAAGGGAAGCAGCCACACAGCCACTAAGGTGAGCGAGGGTTGGTACCAACGGCCTGCTGGGCGCGTGCGCCAGAACGGCGTCATCTTTTGAAGGCCGCTCGGCGTCCCGAATGAGCGGCACATGCAGCAACTGCAGCGTTTCAGCTGTGCAGAGCTGGGCAGCTGATCGAACGCTTGGGCTCATAGCAAGACTGGGTTGCTGCAGTTGCCAAAACCTGCCGTCCTGCTGGGTGCGGCTGCTGCCTACCGTTTTGCTCATCCAGCTGTCTTGGTCTGCTGCTGCTGCCCGCTTGTCTGCTGCCAGCTGTGCCTCCACCTCGGCCAGGCGGCCCCTGAACTGCCGCAGCTGAGCTGCCTCCTCCGCACGCAGCTGCAGGCGCTGGTGGTGCAGGAGGTCCTCAACACCTCGCTGCATCTGTGGGCAGTAGGGAGTGAGTGGGCAGCAGGGACTGTATGAGTAACTTGGGTGAGCAACTAGGCTTATGTGTGCATGTACTGATGATGATCATCATCACAACGATGCAAATGTTGGGTGCAGGACTCACTGCTGGTCTAGCCAGTCCTTGCAATCACTGGCAGGTGATCATCATGCTCGGAGCAGCGCTGACACATTGTCATGCCGATGCAGCCCCACAGATGTCATCCAACAGCATCACTACCTACACCAGCAGGGCATCTTAGCATAGGGACCTCTGCTCCTTACCTGGTGCTGCACAGCCTCCAGGGTCAACGGCTGAGCTTTGGGTGGCCCCCTGCGATTGCTGCTCCTGTGCTGTTCGCTGACCAGCCTGCCGCTGTCCGGCTCGCCCACAGCAGCATCTGCATCAGCTGCTGCACTGTCAGCCTCCTCCTGGGGAGTTGCCTGGTTAAGGCGCTGCTCCAGTTCGGCCAGGCGTGCCTGCAGCTGCTCCTCCCTCCGCATGTAGGAGTCCTGGTGCCGCTGCAGCTCCCGCTCACACTCCAAGTGCTTGCCCTGCAAACCAAGCAGCAGCATGTGAGCACAGCTGCATTGAACTACAAATACAGCCGGCTGTGAACTCTGTGTAGAGGCCACTCCCACATGCAATTCGCTAAAGATGTGTTGAGGTGCCCTGCATGTCATGCTCTGCTGTCCTGCAGCTGCAGCCTGTGCCGCTGCACGGCAGACCCAGCACACCTTCCACATCTGCACTTGAGCCTCCAGCTTCTGGCACTGCATGAGTGCTGTCTGGGCTGCTGCATCTAGGTTTGTGGGCCTTGTGTTGGTTGCGTTGACCTGTGACATGCGCCTAGGGGCTGGCGCCATGACACGTGCTGTTGTCGAGCTGCTGGGGCAGTCTGTGCTGCTGGAGCGTGGTGAGCCTGCACAAACATCATATGGCAGCTGAGCATGCTGGCTTTGGGGAGCCAAAGCCCTTGAAGTGCCGTAGGCATGCCGTCAACCTGGCTGCTGAAGCGGTACACAAGCTGGTGTCTGTCCTGTGTGCTCACCAGGCTTGTTGCTGCAGTCGCGAGCAAGCTCCAGCTCTGCTGCTAATTGGGCAGCCTGAAACAGATAAGACAAGTGAAAGCTTACTTGACTGTAGCAGAGAAAATGCAATTACACCAGAGGCTAGCCAGACAAGATACAGGTGTGCATCTGTGCAACAGCAGTACGCACCTTGGCTTGCATTCTTGCCATAGATGCAGGCATAGCCTGCATGCCAGATGCAGCCTGCATAGCTACTGCTATCTCTAACAACGTACATACAGCACTGTATGCTAGCGCTTTACATGCTATGTGCTAGAAGTCATGGCCATGGTTTGGGCACACTTCTGTTGCAGGCGACAGAGGCCGTCTCTATAGAAGCACCATTGACAACAAAACAAATGCCTAAGCATGATCATGCCAACAAGTGGTCAGGGCCGATGGGTGAGTCTTTGTCACTTGTGCTTTGGCTGTCGAGGTTTCAAGTGGGGTGCAGGCGAGCAGCGTTTACAAGACCAGTGTCTGGCAGCATCTGTGCGTAGACTTATTTGATGAAGACTACCGGCGGATAATTTGATCAGACACCCTCTTGCACGGTCGACCAGTGGTGCAATCTCGATCCTTGCCCCCACACATGATTCATGCCCTCATTCATGATGGATCAACACTGAGATTTACATGCCGTGGGCAGTGGTGTTATCTGCTGGTAGTGTCAGCCACGGTTGTCGTGGTCTGTGGGCCAGTGTAGTCACCACCTGGCCCACTCAGACGCATGCCAGGTGCATCCACATGCGGGTGCTGCCATCCAAGCAGACAATGCACTGCGATGACAAGGCTCGGTGATATGTCAAAAACAATTTGGTCGCAACCCATAACATTCATGCACAGTACTACTTGTCTTTGCAGACAATTGTCTGACACAATACACAATGGCATGATACCGTGCAAGGGCATGGATGGAAGGCTGCGGCGCAATGGGCACACGATGGGCAATAATAACAAAGCCAGTGCCTTGGAAAATCCTTGGGGTTTGATACCGGTGATACACACCAAAGGTGCCGTACACTACAGATGAGCAACTGGAGCCCTGCCGGCTCACTGGAGACACATGGGGGCAACTGGTCGCACCAGACAACCCCACATAAAACAGACTGGAACTGCAGCCCAACTGAATTCGCTACCACACATATCCTTGCTGAATGCCATGCCAAGCACCCCAACAGGCATATCCCCACCATGCCAACCACAGCATCTCTAAGCCACTTGCACGCTTTGCACCCACACACAGCATTCCCTGCAGTCCCCACCAGTGAATCCTGGCCAAATGATGGCCACCACTAGCTGCACTCCACACCTGTCACGGCCTTGCTCCAGGCCGCCTGGCTCATGGGCATCGCCCCCACCTGCTGCACAGCCTCGGGCCCCTCCTGCTCCAACAGCAGCAGCATGGCATTCAGCCCAACCACCAGCCCTGCCCAGTCACTCTCACTCGCCAGCTCAATAGTGTGAGCACCACCAGTGGTGAGCAGGTCCAGCGCACAACAGCCAGACTCTGCCACGCCTGCTGCTGTACCTGCAGTGCTGCCAGCTGCAGCTGGTCCCTCGCCTCCCGCACTGCTGCTGGCCCCCTGCTGGCTCCCTGGCCTGCTGGAACGCACCGGCTTGAGCCTCATGCCTGTCACTGCCAGCTTCTGAGGTGCTGTTGCCGCACTGCTAGGCTGTCGCACCACCATCACAAGCCTGTTGTCACGGCCCATCTCAAACGTCACCCCATCCACGCCCGCCTCTTGCTGAGGTGCCTGCTGCTGCTGCTGGTGCGCGTGCTCCGCCACAGCAGCAGCAGTAGGAGAGGCAGGCAGTGCCTCCCCTTCCTCACCCTCATCATCACTGGACTGGACCATACCCCGTGAGTCACCCTTCCCGCCAAAGCAGCTGAAGGGTGAGCAGGGCCTGCTGTGGCCCAGGCGCCTGGGTGAGCCAGGGTGCCTGAGTCGGGGGCTGGACGGGGGCGGGGCAGCTGCTGGGGCGTCCGAGCTCTGCAGCCCTGCCTTGAGCCACGTCAGTGCTGCTGCCACTGTCATCTCATGGGCGCCGATCGTGCCCAGCGCCAGCCGGCCTGTGGCTGTTTCAACCATGGGCCGGGGCTCTGGGCATTCCACAGCAGGGGGCAGCGTTGGCTGGGTGTGCAGTGGAGAGCCATCAGCCTGCGGGTGGCCTGGGCTGGCGTCTGAAGCTGCAACTGAACCAGTGGAGGAGCTGACACGGGCATTGCGCAGGGCTGTGCAGGCACGAGCTGCACAGGCACCGGTCACAGAGCCCTCCCGCGCCTGATGCAGTGGGGAGTGCTCATTGGAGCTGATAAAGCCCGGCTGCTGAGCCTCACCATAGGGACCCGGGCTGCTGCTGGTGCTGCCGCTGGTGGTTATGGGCTGCTGCTTTCCTGCAGACCCTGTCCCAGCAGGTCCAGGGCTCTCTGACCCCCTGACGCCCCTGTGGACGGACTTCTCTGCATGCAGGTTGGTGCTGCTGCTGCCTGCAGCCATGGCTGCTAGCTCTGCTGCGTAGCTGCTGGCGTGCTTGTGCTTGGGTGTTGCCAGCAGCATCGCATGCGCAGCCTGGCGCTCAGGGCTGACCCTCTGCCAGGCTGACAGGCTGTCCTCCTTGAGGGTCTTGATGATGGTGCTGGGGCTGGCGGGGCCGCCCACACTGCCAGAGCCTCCTCCCACGCCAGGGGGGCTCTCAGGTGACAGCCCACGGCCCAGCACATCCAGACGCAAGCCCTCAATGCCGGGGAAGGGACTGGACCGCAGCTTCAGCTGCTGCTGCTCGGGGCTCCCGTCTCCGGCAAGCTGCTGGGCTGCTGCCGCACCAGCAGTCTCTAGACTGCGTGGCGTAGGCCTCAAGCTTGAGGAACCCTCGCCACCGTGCGAGGTCCCCTCTGTGATGCGTTCCAGCAGCATTGCCACAGCAGCCGCACGCTCGCTGGTGTTCTTGTTCTTCTTGTTGAGGGCCGTATAGGCACGTACAAGTGCATCCAGCGGCATCGCATGCTCAGCACATCCCGCTACCTCAGCATCACCCTCAGCTGCAGCAGCAGCCGCCTCGGCGGCCTCTGCGGCGCTCATGCGTCGGTGCTGCGCCAGCAGCTGCTCGCCGGTGAGTCCTGCTGCGTTGCGCCCCGCAGGTGCAGACCAAGGCTCAGCGAGATAGGTACTGCCGCCGAGGCTGCCGCCGCCGCTGCTGCGCCGTGCGGGGTTGCTGCTGCTGATCCGAGGCCCGCTGACACCACCCGCTTTGCTGCTGCTGCTGCCAGGCGTCCCTGCGGAGTCTGTGGCAGTAGCCCTGGCAGGAAGGGCAGGGCTGTGTTGGCTGCTCCGCCGCTGCGGCAGCACTGGGCCCGATGCTGCTCTGCCACCTGATGCCAGCTGACAGGCCGACACAGGCTCAGTACTGCTGGACCGCACATGCTGCTGCTGGCAGCCGCCATCACTACCCTCCGAAGGTGCCACCTTGAGGAGCGCCTCTAGCGCAGACATGGGGCGCCGCTTGGGGCTGTGGCTCTTGTGCCGGCTGTGGATAGCGACAGGGCTCCTGTAGGCCTGCTTTGACCTGCTGGGGTCTGCAGCGGGGTTTTGCACAGCTGGAGCTGCTGGGGTGCTCCTGGGGCTGCCAGATGCTGCAGCAGTCACAGTCACAAGTGAGTACAGGGACTCGGCAGGGCCACCTTTTGCTGCGCCAGAGGAGGCAACGGCCGCTTCTGCTGAGTGGTGCTTGATGTCAGCCACTGCCACAGCTGCCTGTGGTGAATGCTGCAGTGGCGCAGAGAGTGTGGCGAGTCCACCTGCTTGACGGCTGCTGGGGCGGCTGTCTTTCTGCCCAGCTACGCCATCGTGGCTGTTGCTGCCATGCCTGGGGGATGCCCTGCTGCTGTCAGGCCCGGCTGCTGCTCCTGCAGCATTGCCACCCTGCTGCTGCTGTTGAAGTTGCTGTTCGCCAGCACCCAGGCTTGCAGCAGGAGGAGTGTCTGTGTCAGGGATGGCAGCATCAAAGGCTCTAGCAAGGTCCCGAGGGATGCTCTCCTCCTTGACGGCAGCTGCAACACCTGTGTAGCTGCTAGCAGCGCTGCTGCCATCCCAGAAGCAGCTGTCTGGCAAGCTGTCCAGCCCTGCTGCCACCCCCGTGCCCACACTCTGACCATCCTCCTCCCTATGCAGCCTGCTGCCTGGGCTCTGCGACAGGCCGCGGCCACCCCTGCCTGCTGTGCCAGCATACCTTGAACCCGACAGTGCACGGCGCACCTGCAGCACCTGCTGCTGCTTCTGCAGCAGCGCTGCCTGTGCAGCCCTGATCGCTTCCTCAACCTGCGCTGTAGTGCTGTTGCCTCCGCACGGGTATGACCTGCTCAACGCACGTTGGGCCTTGTCGCCCCCGGTACGCAGCCGCTCAGGTGAGGTCTGTGCACTGACGCTGCCATAAGGTGACCTGCCGCGTGAGCTGCCTGCACCAGTACCAGCACCAGCCCCACCGCGCGAGTTCTGGATGCGCTGCAGCATAGGCATCAGACTGGCAGGGCAGGGCTGGCCTGTCAGGGCCTGCCAGACGTCCTGCTGCTTTGGCAGGGGCTGCTGTTGCTGCCCCTGCTTGCGCAGCCTGGGGGAGGTGCACTGCTGTGGGGCAGGAAGGGAAGAGCTGCCGCTCACGAGCCCTGTCAGCGAGACGGCCGTCTGCGCAGGCTCCAGCACAGACCTCGGGCCTGCCGGCTTGGCTGCCGCTGCCTTCCCATGCCCCTGCCCCGCTGCAGGGGCCCTTGCAGGAGACGCTCGCTGCCGGGGGCTGGGCGGGCCACTGCTGCCGGCACCTGCGCCGGCCCCAGCTGCGGCAGCCAGGGCCTGCCTGCGAGCAGAAGCAGCCCCATATCCCCAGGGCTGGGACTAGGGCTGTGGGGTACGGAGTTCAGGGGCCCACTGATGATACTGGGCCCCGCCAGGGCACCAAGACTCACGGGGCTTGCCAGGTCGTGAGCAGTGCTGCGCCTGCTTTTTGGACTGGCACTGCCTGGAGGGCTCAGCCCGTCAGCCTCGTGAGGCAGCAGGCTCCTGCTGCTGCAGCCAGGGCTCAGCAGGCCTTGCCGCTGCAGGGCCCGCAGCCGTGCTGACTCATAGGTCTGCAGCTTCCTGTAGTCGTCCTTTGGGTCTGTCCTGTTGCCCCCTGGGCGCCACACCCGGCTGCTCGTGCTGCTGGCCGTCGAAGTTCGTGACTTCATGCTGCTGGATGCTGTCAGCCGTCTGTCCACTGCGCTGCTGCTGCGGCTGAGGGTATGGCGCTCGTGCTGCAAGCTGCTGCTGTGGAGGAGACTTGCAGCACGCGCCTGCTGCTCGCTGGCCATGACCGGCTCAGCACAGTGCACAGGCGGCTGCAGGGTATCTGCAGCCGTAGTCGTGCAGGTGTCCAGCTGGGAGGGCAGCACCAGGCGGTGTCTGCTGCCGGTCATGCTGTGCGTGTGCCTCATCACAGGCTGGCTGTCAGCCGCGCCTGTGACAATGCCATGCTCTGGCACTGTGTTGAGCATCTGCACCCCTGCACTGCCGTCCGCCACTCCAACGCCACCTGGCACACCATCAGGCGCAGCTGCAGGCCCCAGTGCAGCATACCTGCTGTTGGTGCTGCTACTGACTCTACTCAGGATGCTGTCAACCCCAGCCTGCTCCAGCTGTCCCATGGCCTGCTGCAGGGCACTTTCCTGCAGCAGCTGCCCGAATGTGATGCTGGTCACACCCACACCCTCCTGACTCATGGTGATGTCACTGCAGCTGGCGTCCACAGGGGCTGTGCCCAACGCACGATGGGACCTTGTGTCAGGGGAGCCGCTCAGCGCACGCCGACCAGAACCAGCAGCATGCGCTGCCGGTGTCGTCCTGTGCGCAGGGCTGCTCGTGAAGCGGTCTGTGTAGCTCCCACCGCGGCTGCGCACAGGCGAGGCACTGCTATGCCTCCCCCTGCCCCTGCCTCCGGTGGAGGCCCTGGGCGACAGCACAGCATCCCCCTTGCCCCAGCCGCCACCCCCGCTCCTGGGGAGGCTGCGGCTGTGCTGTGCTGGCGACCTGTCGTGTGGGGATGGGGAGCTGCCGGGCCCGTCGCTGGGGTTGGCTACCAGAGGGCATGAGTGCTCAGGCTGTGGGGACATCTGCCGCTCCAAGCGGGCTACAGTAGCTGCCACCAGCCCCTCCGCCAGCAGGTTGGAGATGGAGATGTGAGTGCTGGGGAGTGCATCGCTGACAGTCCTGAGTCCCAAAGCAGCAGCGTCAGCACCACTCGCAGCCGCGCGCACAGGCGCATGCAACCCGCCGGCCAGCGCTGCGGCTGGCACAGGTCCCTGGGCTGCCGGCTGCAGGACTGCAGCACTTGCTGCCCTGGAGCTGATGGAGCTGGGGTCTCGCTGCAGCAGTGGGCCCCCGCACGAGCTGCACATCGACACGCTGTGCTGCAGCTGGTGCGGGTGCACGTAGCCAGGCTGCTGCTGGTGCTGATGCAGCTGCTGGTGCTGCTGCAGGTTGTTGTGGCTCAGCGCATGTGACCGCCGAGGCTCCTTCTGCGGCGACACCGAGCGGCACCTTCGCCCAGCTGAGCCCTCGCCAGGGGTGGCGCCCGCCATGGCAGCCAACGGGTATGGCATGCTGCTGCGCATGGGTGCTGTGACAGGAGCTGTGCCGATGGATGACGGCACCCCGGCTGTGCGCCTGGGCTGGCGCACCACCCCAGTGCTACTGGCGCCAGCCTGCTGGTCCACAACGCCATCCGCTGTGAACCTGCGCTGAGGTGTGTGAGAGTCAGACAGGAAGCGTGCATACAGCGCATGCAGCTTCTCCATGCTGCTGTTGGTGTCAGTAGTGTCAGTGACAGGACCACTGCCGTGGCGGCTGCTACTGATCCTGCGTGGCTCGCTCGCTGCTCTGTCCACTCCATCATCCGCGCCGCTGCCATCGTTGTGAGGCGCCGTCCTGCTGCTAGCGTTCACAGCAGCACCTCCTGCCGACACAGCTGGTTGAGGGCCGTCAGCGCTGCGCAAGCCTGATGCAGGCAAGTGGTGCTGCTGCAGCGGCTGCCTGGGTGTTGAGGTCAGGCCGCCCACTGATGTCGCTGCATCTCGGCGCTCCGCAGCGTCTTGTGAGCCACTCTGTTTATGTCCACCAGTGATCTGCATTGCAAGCATACACGCAGTCCAGACAGCACCGTTAGGGCTATTGACCAGCGAGGGGCACGAACTACCTATCCAGGGTGCATCAGGCCCGTAGCATGGCAACACTATAAGCAGCATCCAGCACGCGGAGACAGCCACCCAAAGTGATCGGCACAGCAGTAGGTTTGGGGGGTCCTTACCATCTGCAGGTGTTGCCTGATCTCGTCCCTGACCTCTGTGGAGTCCAGCATCGTCCTGCTGAACCTGTCCTCTAGGTCACCATCCCCAGCACCACTGTCCCCAGTCCTCCTGCTGCTACTGTTGCTGCCATCCCTGCTTCGTGCAGAGGGTGGTTGGCTGCAGGACCGCCGCCTGCTGCTGCGTGCTGCCTCCTCCCAGTCTGTGCTGTGCCTGCTGTGCAGCACGCTGCTTCCGCCGCTGGGCGCTGCTGCCACAGCCATGAGTGGCTTGTCCAGCACGCTCAGGCTGTTCCTGCGGGACAGGTGTGTGCTGGTGTGCTGACCTGACACGTTCCTGCTGCTGCGCAGCTGCACCGAGCTGCGCAGCTCGTCTGACTTGGCCAGCAGGGTCTCCAATTCGTCCAGCACAGCCTGGACAGGCAGGTCTGCAGCATCTGGAGGTAGCACCACTGGGGTCCTCACTCCGCTGACACTGCTGTCCTGCCCTGCGGCAGCTGCAGCAGGGCTTGCGCCAGTGCCTGTGCCAGCGTTGGGGCTTGTGCTGGGGCCCTCAGAGGAGCTGGCTGCTGCTGCCGCTGGTGGGGATGCAGGAGCTGCAGAAGCACTGTGCAAGACTGAGGCTGGGGTGCTGCTGACGGAGTCGGTGCATGCCGAAGCAATGGCATGTGCAGTCATGTTTGCTGCCTGCTGCTCCAGTATGGACTCCTGTGCTGGCTCCTGCTGCTGTGTGGCCTCAGCGTCCGCCTTGCTCTCGTGCTGAAGGTCCTGCGTGCCGCCTGTCTCATCACCAGACACCCTGCACAGCCAGCAGCAGTTATCGTTAGTTCAGCAGTGCTCAAGCAACAAGTGACCAAGTTTCTGTCCCAGCAGGAGATACCATCTGCAGAGACAACCTGCTGTGTAAAGAGCGATGGGCTACTGCCATGAGCTACGACAGCTGAGGGACGAGCACTCATGTGCGTCGCCAGCACGGTAACCTGGTTACCTGCAGCTGTAGATCTTCTGGAGGACATCATGGTAGACGTCATCCCATGCCCCTGCTGCTTGCTGTGCTGGGCCCTCCGCTGTGGCTGCCACAGGTGCTGCAGCAGGCGCCTCGCCTGTGCTGCACACGGTGCCCTCATCAGCTGCTGCTGGCTCTGCTGCTGCAGTGTCCACCGTGCCTGCAGCATCCTCTGCTGTCGCTGCTGTGGCTGTTTCACCTGAGGCTGAGCCTCTGGATGGTCCCTCGTCTTGCACAGCATGAGGAGCGTCAGCCTCAGCTGCTGCTAACTCTGCCAGGGCTTCGAGCTCCCCTGTCTTCAACGCTGGGTTGAATGGTAGAGAGCTGCCTGTGTGTATGCGCACATACACCATGGCAAGACTGGAGTCGCCCTCCTCCCCGCCGTCCTCACCATCTTCTGTCTTGGGCGGAGCCTGGCGCTCCCCTGACACTGCGTTCACGGTGTACTGCAGGCAGCTGTCTGGATCATCAGCTCGATTGGCCTGCATGTCGGCAGCCAGCATGCAGTGTGTTTATCCCTTGATTGCTACCTGCCTGGTAAGACTGATCAAGCTCCCAACAGTCCAGCACAGCGGAGACACATCATATGGTCCTGCCGCTGCCGGCCTGCCCTTTCCAAGAGCTGACCTTGATGCTGTATTGAAAAACACGCACCTCGGGCTCTGCAACATCGGGGATGATACTGCCTTTCAGCAGTAGGGCAGCGCCAGACATAGCTCCCTGCAAGCAGCAGTAGCACACTGCAGTCAGGCTAGCTGCTGCTGCAGAGATCCTGACGCTGAAAGCACGATCAATGCTTTGTGAAACAACTCTCAAGCATAACACTCCACTCACCGCCTTTTCCTTCAGCAGGGAGTCATGCCCGTCTGCTGCAGTGGCACCCTCTGCTTCAACAGCATCAGTCTGAACACCACCATCCTCCATGATGACAAAATTCTTCTAATGTATTCATGGGACGGTCAGAGCTTCTGCTGATACACAGGTGGACTGTAGCTGTCGAGGGAATTGGTCTGAACCCCAAGGAATTGAAGCAGAACAGCCACCGTGCGCGGAGAAAACGTTGTATTTTTGAGACGGTTTGAAATTGCTTTGCTGCGTGCTTTACTTCGGCTCTCCTGCCTACCACATGCAGTACATGTATTGACTTGAGAGCAATTTCGCGCAGACAAGGAGGGCAGCAGGAAGTTGTCTTTTTTTGGACGCTACCAAAAGCAGGACAGTGCGACAAGGGCAAACATCGCTCGTGGACACAGACGTGTACACATGAATGCGGTGTCGTTTGCACAGGTGCGCCCTTGTCTTCGCGGAGAGCATTGTGCTCGAGTTGAGATCCAACACAGCCAACCAATCCAATGCCTCGGGAAGGAGAGATCCCTGGTAGGCCGTGCAACCGTCAACAACTGGGGGTTACAACTGTGCACAAGGGGGGTCCCCTGCTTGATGGAGTCGCCAGCATGGTGGAAACAAGGGCACACGGCCCGTAGTCAGGCAATTGCATACGCAGGGATGCATGCACAGAGATATGCAGGCAACAACCAACGTGGATGCAGAGCCAATGCAAGACTGCATCACGAATCACCCCAGGCTCATGCATGCTCACAACGTCTGACCAAATGCACGCATCAATGGCAGGGAACTCTCTGTCATGTCCCCACCTGTCATGTACCCACAACGTCGCCACCACCACCTCAGCCTGCCAGACTGGTACCAAGACACATATACTGCACAATCTGCCGGCTCGCCAACAGCACGATATACAAGACACCCGGAAATACAATGAACTGTTGTTACTTCGTCGTTCACATACAAAATCCCCAAAAGCAAGCAGCAGGAGCCTATCAGATGCCGAGCAGGAAGGCTGCAGCTCAAGCTGGCCCCCTTCCTGACATCGTCACAAACAAGCAAAGCAGGCATACTATGTAGAGTAACCAAGCCCATCCCAACCTTGTAGCTGTGCTAATAAGATGCTACAAAAGACAACCTAACACAAACACAGGACAAGGCCAAACGCAACAAGGGCCAAACACAGGCTAGGTATAGGGAAAAAGCTGACGATGACAACAGACGACGCAAGGGTACCCAGGGACGAGATATGCAGCACATTGAAGCAAAAATGCACACCATAGGCAAGGCCGACAACACACCTGAGGCGACACAGCCGGGCTGGATGCCAGGGTGCCCAACATGCTGGTGACAGCAACACACACGTATGCACACCACAGCCCAAACACAGTGCTCAGGTACGGACGCCCGGAGTGCGTGGGTCCATTGCTTGAGCAACTGCGTCTGCTGGGCATGGCACAGGGAAGTCAAGTACAAAAAGACACCTTGTCCAAGAAACAAGGCTGGATGGCATGTCAGGCAATAATGGCTTGCCTGTGTGCCCAGCATCCAGACCACATATACCCTCTACAAGGTGAGGGTCCCACACATACTCCCTCCCATGACGCCCCAAACGGTGCTTGAACCAACCCCTTCCAATCCCCCCCATCAAGCAATGGACACAACAAGAGCAGCCAGCAAGCAACCGGACAGGTGTGCAGCCAGTGTGCTGTGTTCGTTCCTTACACAGCAGGGGCCTGGGCCCAACATTTGTGTGCAAACAGGCACCGCCGTGGCCAGTTCCTGGTCAATGCACGCGTCAACATGGCTGCAACAAGAAAGCATGGCACCCTAGCGCCGCAAGCCGGGGGCCTGGTTGGCCAGGGGCCACATGCTCAGAGGTTCACAATCTGGGGCAACAGACGAACCGGAGGTTCTCAACCTGTCCAACTGCTGCCGGCTGCATGGGGCTGCATATACAAGAGAAATACCCCGCCACCCTGATTGACTGATGCACAAGGCATCCCATCAATCACCCTACCCGACTGTGTCTGGACAAAACAAAGCCAAACCATCACCGCTGGACAAAACTGAGGCGCCAAGTGTTGCTATAGTCGACGCTACGGATCAACATGCGTGAAACACCTGCGTAATGCAATACACCTACGGCATGCACCCACTTCATAACCTGGTGCACAGTCTTTCATTCCTGTCATCACCGAGCCTGGGAGGTGACCAGGGTCCATGTTGGAGGGCTGATCAAAATGGCCACTCCCACAGACTATCACTCCCGCACTTCGCACGCAACCCCTCTGTCACTTTATGGTCTGCACGTCTAGGCAAAAAAAGGGTGACAGGCCCTCGATCAATGCAGACATACGGACATGCAGTGCTGCAAGCACCCTCAAGATAACATCTCAGCCATCGGCCAATACACGAGCATTGACACACCAGAACCCACAAGGGTGGTTGCCAGACTCTTCACCCCCGCCGTCACCGCTTGCCGGACTGCCTGTCCCCAGCTGCCGCTGCTGCAGCTACGCCACCTGGGCTGTTAGCATAGGGGCGCGGTGGCCTGATCGGCGGCAGCAGGCCGACCCGCCTCTTCAGGCGCGTGACAGACATGATGCATTCTGAGCCCAGCAGCTGCTCCAGCATCAGCACGTTGCCCCTGCTGAGGTCCATGCCATAGCTGACAGGCACCCGCCTGACTGGCACAGCCAGCGCGCCCTCGCTGGCAGGGTGGCCATCCTGCGTGCTGTTGGGGTGGTAGTCCGGGTCCAGGGGGCCATCTGCAAAGCGCACACGCCGGGCCTGGCTGGAGTCTGTGCGGCCGCTGACATCACCACCACTACTGCTGCTGCTGCTGCGGCCCAGAAGGCCAGGGCTGTCTGACGCCTGCAGGGCTGCCGGAGCTGGGGTATCTGCGTACGCAGCTGGGGGTGCCCTCTTGCTCACGATGCCGTTGCTGTCAGCAAGCTGGCCTGCTGGCACCCGCTTGTGCTGCCTGGCTGGTGCAGATGACCTGCTGAGGCTATTGCTGCTGCCACCATGCTTGGCAGCACTGCCGTCCAGGACGGACACAACTGCTGCTGATGTGGTGTTTGCCAGACGCGCAGACCTGCGCTGGGACCCGCTCAGGGCTGCGGCCAGCAGCGAGTCGTCCTGTTGGTCCGCACAGGCCTTCACCAACGTGTCTGCAATGCATGCCAGGTCGCTGGCAATGTCGGCCTGCAGCTGCAGACCCTTGGCAGCATTGCCTGTGCTGTGTGAGCGCTGATGCCTTGGCTTGCTGGAGGCTGGGGCAGCTGGTGCAGGAAGGGGCGGAGGAGCGGCTGCTGCTGTGGTCGTGCCGCTTGCCACTGCAACACGTGCACTGGCAACAGCGGCGCACTTGGGCACCTGGCCTGGCACCTGCAGTGGGGGCTTGCGGGTCAGGTCACCTTTGCACGCTGCATTTGGGTCAGAGGCTGCTTGTTGCAGCACAGCTGGCAGCAGCTCGGAGTCTGATGCGAAGCCATCACCACTGCGGGCTTTGCTGCGAGTCACCACCCGTCCTGTGAGACGACCTCCGAGGCGCATCGCAGCTGTCTGAGTGTTGCTGCTGGCGGTGAACTGCTGGGTTTGTTCGTTGGCAGGTGCTTCCTGGAACGGAACGAGACAAAACAGTATTTGCCTGTTGAGGCAACGCACAAGGGAGGTCTCTTGCAGCAGCTGCACATGTGTACTTAGGTGGGTACTGGTTTACTGCTCCAGAAACTGCTGGACTGTTGCATGCTTCTGCAAACGTTTCGGCATCTCGATGAATCCATCTCGAGAAGCGTGTCAACGGAAAGTGTACCAAGAGGTACTGATGGCACCGCCGAGCCAGCAGCGCAGAACTGAACAAGAAGGTGACAACAACAGCAGGAGGCAACAATGTGTCCTGCAGGCTCCCACGTACCTCGCTTAAACGCTTGCTTGATAAGTGGTCTTGTTGTGCCCCCTCCAAGCGTCGTTTCATACACAGGCGACGAACTCTCAAGTCCGATGGCCAGCAGGCGTCAGACGCTGTTGACGTGCGTCAGCTGCACTGCACTAGACCAGAGGACGTGTTGGACAACATGTCGCAACATGCATGCTCTTCCAAGGCCACGGACTCAGTCGGACTGAAGCAGAAACTCTGACGACAGCAACTTTGCCCGACACCGGTATCGCTCAAGACTATCTGAAACGTTGGCAAGGAAGGCGGAGGTCACCCAATGGCAGGCCACAGGAAGATCAGGCGGGTAGGCGAGCCGGAGGAAGGACACCCCAAAACCCAACCTAGGTTCTAAGTTGAAGGTATGATTGAACGTGTGTGTGTCTGTCCCGTGCAGCATATACACCACATCTTCACTGTATAGCAATAGCAACATCACACAATGAGGTCCTGCCTGTGCTCTCCCTCCTCGACAGCCCAATGCCCGCCCAGGCAGCACCGGGCAGCAGCAGTGGTGCCACGCCACCCCAGACGTAGCAGCCAGGCTTGTGCACATCAACAGGCCGGAACTGTATCTCACCCACAACGTGTCTGGTTGGCAGCCACGCCGCCTAGTGCTGACTCTCAGCCAGTGAAGGGGGCGCCAGAGGTGAGTGTGTTGGTGTGGCCGCTCAGTTTGCTTGCACCCCCACAAAAGAAACCCATACAGGTATCAGCAGCTGTGCATGCAGTACATCATAGTTCGAACGCCTTGTCATCCTGTCTACCTGCCTATCTATTCTTGCAGGACGAGCAGTTTGAGGGCCTGCTGCCAGATGAGGACTATGAGGTGAGCAGTAGTGGCAGCCAACGAGCACATCGTGGAAACTGCGGTACCTGCACTGGTGCTATGTGCAGAGGCGTGCTGACACCTCTGTATGTATGTGGGTTACTGCAGGTGCCGGGCACGTTGTTCGATGCGTTCCAAGCCCAAACCAAGCTGGGCAAGGCGGTGAAGGCAGCAGTTGAGGAGCTGGAGCATCTAGGCGGCTTGGTGAGCGCCCAGGTGGCATGGTGTGCTAGTGCTGGCTGGTGCTGTGCATGCAACTGCATTCTGTCACTGCTCAACCATGCATGGCCATGCCTGAGGGTCCCTCACAACGCAGTAGTTCACCCGTTGGCGGCAGGCAGGCAGCAGCACCCTCACACCAGCATGTCTGCACTTTTGGACAGACTCACACACTTTGCTTGCCAGCACCATTGCGTTGACGCCACTCTGCAACCATCCCTGCCACCCTGCTGTGATGTCTTGTGAGCGCAGGAGGCGGAGGTGTTGGGCGAGTGTGATGATCTGTTGAAGAAGCTGGGTGTGAAGGGCAGCTTGTTTGGCAGCGGCAGTGACAACCCACTGCTCAAATTGCAGCAGGAGCTGGAGGAGTTGGAGAAGATGGAGCAGGAAGAGCTCAAGAAGCAGCAGGATTAGCAACAGCAGTAGTAGTGGGGTTGCAGCACCTGCGCCTGTGTCCTGGAGAGGGAGGGGGGGGGGGGGCGAGGCTACAGGCTGGAATCGCAATGGTTGTATTATGGCACCCCTTTGAGCATCAGGCATGGCAGGCGGTTGGTGACGGCAGAAACTGTGGCGGTGCGCATCCTGCATGTTGATGGTGGCAATTGGGTCACATTCCTTTGAGCGGCATTGAAACTGCATGGGTGGGAACCTCGTAATCTTGGTAACTATTGCATCGATTATCCTGCTTTTTGATGTTTGCACGTTCAATGCGGCTCAATTGGTCATGCAACCTTCAGCAAGTTGGCTCAGCCAGCCTCAGCCTTGTGAGCCAGCCTGCTTGCGCTGTTCATGCACTGGAAGAACAGGGAGTGGGCAGCATTGGCAGTGAAGGCCTCAACATGATGCAATGTTGATAGCAGGCGCCACATGCAACTGCACTGGCATCTGGACTGCAACAGATGTATTGCCAGCAACACGTTACATGATCCTGGGGTTTTGAGCAGCTGAACTTTACAGGGCTGAGCAAGCAACAACGGAACAAACATTGTGCAATCTACAAATGTTTGTTCAGGGATGTCGAGCCGTTTCACGTTGAAGTGCCCAGGCTGCAACCACCAGGACTGCAGACTAAAAGGCCAACTTCGCATTTGCCGTGCCAAAAGTCAGCTCAGCAGTGGTATAGTGAATTATATCATCAGAAATATCTCATCATTCGGTTGCAGGGCCTTCGGCAGTGCCCCAGCTGGTAGTCTTGGCCGCTGCTGCTCTGCAGCTTGGTTCTGCTGTTGGTTGTTTGTGAAGCCACGGAGCCACTTGTGGTCTGTATAATCGCAGTACACAGTTCAAGGGCGCCAAGCGAGCCTTGTGCTACCAGGTGAGCACCAGCCTGTCCTGTCCCTCAGCTGTGCAACAGGAACACAGCACCCCACTCCCCCCTTGACACCAGCTCCCCTGGACTTCGTTCATTCAAGGCTGCCTTGGTGACTGGTAGGCATGTTCACCTGCACTGCACTTATCTCCCACAGAGCATCTTCTGGTAGCTCCTGGTGCAGGCGTCAGCAGCAGCAGGCCCGCTGGGTCTGCCACGATGCAGCCTGGGGGCAACAATCTGAATGCACAGCAGTGGAACCAACAGCAGCGTGCAGCTCCCCAGCCGGCAGGCATGCAGCACCACCAGCAACAGCAGCAGCAGCAGCGGACCCCATCCCCCTCTCCTGCCCAACAGGCCGCAGCACAGCAGGCTCAAGCGCAAGCTGCAGCCCAACAACAAGCACTCATCAAGAATTATATTTTGCAACAACAGCAGCAACAACAGCAGCAGCAGCAGCAGCTAACCAACCCTGCAATCTTCGCAGCACTGATGGCTCAGCAGGCAAATGCCCGCGGCCCTCGCCCCGGCCCAGCAGCAGCAGCAGCCACTCGGCCTGGCATGCCATCAGCCGGCTCTGCAGGCAACCTAGCAGCACTTGGGCCTGCTGCTGCTGCAGCTAATCCTGCCCTGCTACAGCGCCCTGGCAGCGCGGGTCTAGCTGGGCTAGCAGCAGCAGGCCGGCCCTTAGCCGCGGGCGCTCCAGGCATGCTCCCCGGTCGCCTATTCGGCAGCACCCCTCCCGCAGAGATGGACGCAGCCGGCCTCAAGGTGCAGGCAGCGATCAAATCCATGAAGCCGAATGAGGCCCCGAGGGTCGAGCCCCCAGAGGGCCATGAGTGGGTGCAGTGCATGGGGAAGGACGGCAAGCCGGGCTGGTTTGCTGTGGTGCGAGCCAAGGCGCAGGCCATGCGCGCGAAGCGCAGGGCGGAGGAGGGGCCTGCAGGGCAGCCTGGGGGCAAGGCGGGCGGGAAGAAGAGGAATGCGGATGATGACTTGGTTGCTGGCGGGGGTCCTGTGAGCATGATGCTGATGGATGATGATGCTGTTGAGGCGGAGGAGGCGGCGGCTAAGGGGGCTGTGGTGGTGGAGGCGGGAAATGTACAGGTGAGCAGGGAGGGCGCAGAGCTGCTGTCGTAGTGGTGGGGGTGGTGGTAGTGGCAGTGTGTGCTTGAGCAGCAGCAGTGCATGCATGTGTGTGCGAGTGACACAGGTGCACAGCTTTCAGAAAGCGGGTATGCAGTAAGGCCAAACTTGTGAGTGTCTAGGCTGCAGTCCTTCAGATATTGGGCTGTGCTGACTCTGAAATCAAAGCCTTCTTCAGTATGTGTTTGCAAGTGTGTGCAAGCACGCGATTATGTGTGCGTGCTGTTGCTCCCCCCCCCCCGCCCAAAACCCCTGCAGGAGGAGTACCTGTTGAACCCTGCGAGCACGATGCGTCTGGTGGCGCGCCTGGCTAAGGAAGGAGGTGTGAAGGCTGCGAGTGACAGCGTGTACCCCTACCTCTCCCTGGCCGCTGAGACCTTCCTGGGCCAGCTGCTGAACAACATGGTCAAGATGCGCCTGCAGCGGGAGGACCTGGGCAAGTGAGTGAGGATGGGGGCGGGGCCATGCACTGCAGGAAGGGGAGGGGGCAGGGCTGACAGACAGCAGCACACCACACACATGCACCCAGGTAGATATGCGCCATAAGCTGCTGCTGCACCTGTCGGGGCTGTAGGGAGTGAAGGCAGAGGTCATGAGGAGGGTCGGCCTGTTCTCTCGCAGCAGCGGTGGTCATCTGTTGTAGTGATATCATGCCGGGTCAGTTTGTTGGTGTTTTGACCACCCTCTGTCCGATCATGATGCCAGCTGGCCGCCTGCTTGCTGCGCTGTGTTGGTTCTCATGTCTCACCTGGTTTGCGTTCTGCTTGTCGGTCAATTCACACATTGGCATGTCCGTACCTCGCAGGGGCTACTTTGGTTTTGAGCAGGGTGATACGTCGCTGCGTGCTGAGCTGTACAAGATGCGTGAGAGGGAGAAGAAGGAGGCGGAGAAGCGGGCAGAGATCGAGCGGGACGAGCTCGCCAAGCTGGGCGCAAGCCGCAAAAAGTGAGTCACGCACTGGCTGACTGGCTGGCTGGCTGGCTGGCTGGATGGTTGGATGGATGGATGCACTTCCTGTGTCTACACACAGCATGTGCACTATATGCTATCTACACATGCGGCTGGTCCTGCGGATCCTGTTGTGCAGCTTTGTGACTATCTGGTGCCCGCTGGACTCTCATCTGGATGCTGTAGTATGCCTCCACTTGCTGTCTGCCTGAAGCTGCTCCATGCACTCGCACTGTTGCCACTGCTTGCATCACCAGAACCGGCCTGGCTGAGCACACCTCCATGTTGTCACAGCCACATTCTGCGGTGGCCGCCACATCTGCTTGCGTGTGTCAGTCAACACACGATGCCACCGACCGCAACACAGCTGTCAAACGTTGAGGGTTGGATCGCGTCGTCATCATGCTGCTGCCGCCGCTGCTGCTGCTGCTGCTGTTGTTGCCGCATTTTAGGCTTGGTGAGGAGGAGCGCAAGGCTGCCCAGGCCGCCCGTCAGGCTCGTGACATGGAGATGAAGAAGGCTGGTGTGAGCAGCACCCTGTCCATGCTGGGCATTGGGCCACGCGGCTTCAGCAGCATGATCAAGCAGCCTACACGCACAGGTAAGGGGTTCTCGCCGCCTGGGGAGGGGAGGGAAGAGGAGTAGGCCTATGCCACCTAGGGAGCTGTGGGCAGGGCAAGGTAATAGGCCAGGTTCCCATTTGATAGCTTGCTGGGCCCTTGAATTTTGCTCGGGAGGAGGTGGGAGGGCAGAAGCGTGGGGGGCTGTGGTGGATGGGAGGAGGGCATCTGGCGAGAGAGGGGAGGCAGGGCAAGGACACATGGAGGGCTGCACACGGGGGAGTGCTGGGTGAAACATCTTCAGTGATGCCTGTAGCTCGACCAAGTCAACACAGGCAGCTACAGCTGTGTTTATTGTGCCAAGCACTAATGTATAGTACAGTTGGGTGCTGTGTGGTGAATTGCACATTGTGACAGTGTTTGGTGTCTGTTGTGGGTGTGTGCTGTGTGTGCACAGGTGCATCCAAGCCTGGCATGACCAAGCCAGAGCTCACAGAGGTGAAGGCAGCAGCAGAAGGAGCAGCAGCAGCCCCTGCAGCAGCAGCAGCAGGAGGAAGCGCCCCAGCAGCACCTCAGGACTCAGGTGTCCCTGTCAAGCTGGAGCCAGGCAGAGCACCCACTGCTGCTGCTGCTGCTGCTGCTGCTGCTGCTGCTGGCACTGGTGACTCCCTTCAGGCTTCTGCAGCAGCAGCAGCAGCAGTGGCTGCTGCCCCTGCTGGGCCAGCCCCCTTGAAGGCCTTGACCCTGCAACACCAGCTACTGAGCGCTGCTGATGTGGCCAACCAGAGTGCAGCGCCCTTCGTGGCGGGTGGTGTGCCCCCACGCAAGGCCCGGGATGGGGACGACACCCTGAGGGACCTGATGCTGTGTGATCTGGTGGCTGTGCTGGAGCGCCACCCACTGTACTGCAGAAGCCCTGAGCTGTACACACTGCACACACTGGCAGCAATGCAGGCGGACAGCATGAAGTGAGGGGCCCGGGTCTCAATGTGCCCTGGCACACGGTGTCCTGTGGGTTGTGCTGTGTGTGTGCTGATGTGTGTGGTTTGCTGGGAGGTGTGCCGTAGGGCCCCTCAATAAAGATTTTGCCGCGTAGGCATGGCAAATGATGGAGCTGCAGGCTCTTTGCGGCAACGGTCACAGCTTTCGTACCCTGCTGTTGGGTCTCGGTGTGCTCAACAGGGTTTGGGCTGCTTGTGTTGAGAAGTATGCGCAAGCCAGTCAATGCTGGAGCTGAAACATGCTCCATCCTCCTGTGCATGCATTCTTTTTTACCCCTTGGCTGGGGCGGCTGGCTTCTGCTGGTCGGGTGTACGCGGCTGTGTGCTGTAGTGCACCAAGGAGGTGTATGGGTTCTACTCCCATGCTTTTGTTGGTCCGGGCGCTGGGCACCTCCTGGCTTAGGGGTGTTATGCGTGTCCCATCGGTGTGAGGCTTTGCCTTGGGCTCCCGGCAGCTGGGTTTACTCGGCTGTTGCGTGTGTGTGGCCAGCCGGTGGGGGTCCGCCCCCCCTGTACCCAAAAAAAAGAAACATGCTCCAGGGATGCCCATCAGGAGGGGCTTGGGTCTTCTGCTGGAGGTGATCACGTTTGAATGATGCGGGTGGCGGCCGGAGTGCCCTGGCCGGGGTTTGTACAGTGACCTGTGCAGTCTTTTGTACATGTGAAGTGCCACTGATTTCTGCACTCAGTGGGCTGGACTTGTGACCAGCGGGTGTGCTGGATTGTGGTTATGCAGGTGTGAGCAATCACACCAGGCCACCTTGCTGCTGTTGTTCAATGCAGTTCATCAGGCCACTTTGCTTGCTGCTGGCTACACATTTTCAAATGATACAGCTGAGCATGGTTGGCATGCTGAATGTTCCCTGCGTTTTATTTGGCAGTCGGCTGGTGTGTAACTGAGTGAGCTCTGCATTGGCGATCACACAGGATGGCGAGCGGTAGCTTTCAAATTGTCCCACACCAGAAGTTGTGTCAGCTTCTCACACATTCACACATGACTAGTATGATGCAACATGCAGACGTTCAAAATAGCAAACACAGTCATAATATGCCATACATGGGGTCTCCAGCCAGCTGACAGGGCTCCCGTCAACAGCCAGCACGCCGTGTGCACATATTCCCAAGGCGCCAAATACAGCAGTGGCACATCCAGCAGCCCAAGCAAGCCCCAAGCTTGCGCCTCAATCAAACACACCACCCCCCTGGCTGCTGGGGAACCCCCCCCCCACACAATTACAACTACAGCATGTGCGGCAGCAGCAGCGGCAGCCTTCCGTAAACAAGGACTGTCACGTGACCCACCATACCTTGACTCGAGCAGCTTTCTAGAGCAGCTGCATACTGCGTGGCTGCGACCGCTCTGAACCGCGTGGGCGCGGTTGGGTGCTGCTGAAACACACAGAACAACAGTGTGCACGTATGCGCAAGCACCTGGTGGACAGGGCTGCCAGGGCGCACACACTGGGTGCACCGTCACGCAGCAGCGCCTGCTACACCGCTGCTGCATGCCATTGAGCTGTCTTGCTGCCCCTGCTGCACATGCATGAGGCTCTTGGCCTGCGGCAAGCGACTGTCTCCTGCCTGACGGCCTCACATGCCCCTCTTTGCTGCGTCCATGGCTGCCTGCCGCTGCATGACTGATGCATCAAACTTGATGAGTATGGTGGTGGTGGGTTTGCTGGACTCCTTGCTGGGCTGCTCCACAAAGTGCGCAGACACCCTGCAGCACACACAGTAGCACCGGTACAAATGTCTTCAGACGGAATGATAGGATAGCATTGTGCTGATTCTTGTGGTGTGAGACTCACACCAGAAACACAAGCAGGCGCACTGCAGCATCAACAGGCATGTGGGATGTGTCAGCATTGCCATGTTGAGGGTTGCGCCATCGTGGTGCATAACTGAGACGAACTGAGTGGTGTGTGACTACAGCAGCATCAACATCAGTCCATCACCAAGACAGCACTGCTCTGCACAGCCCACCCCAACGATTTCAACAAGAAGTCCAGAGCGCACGCATGCGCTTGCGCTGAGGCCCTACCCCACTATACCTCCCGTCCCACCACTGCCCATCAGCTGCTGTGAGGCCCAACAGCGAAACAGCTTGTGCATCCAACAGATCGGCTGCTGCTTCTTGTATCTGCATAGCTGTTGCTGCTGCTGCTGCTGCTGCTTCTTGCAATTACCAGCTGCTGTTGGCTGGTCCCCACCCACCCTCTCACCTTGCCGGGAAGCCTGCTGCATCCAGCATGCCGCGCACCACGCCCGCCACCAGCGACCCCGGCACGAAGCTGCTGTAGCTCTTGGGTATACTGATGAACTTGCCCACCAGCAGGTCATTGTCGCTGATCATGTACTCGTCATCTGCTGCATTGGCCTGCTGCAGGTCGTCTGCCTTCTTACCAAACATGTAGGGCCAGGCCACGCTGCAGCAGCAAGACACAAAGACCAACAGCCTTGACCGACAGGCACGGCCAGCATGTGTACACTCCACGATGCTTGGGTACTAACGGCACAGGATGGCGGTTCCTCCCATGGAGCTCGCGCCTGTTGAGCGTTCAGGCCTGCGCATGCATGTTCAAGGGCTGAGGCGGCACCATCCTCGCCACACCTGTGGATGTATTTGAGGATGTCGAGGACCTCCACGCTGCGCCGCATGCTGCGCTCACGGTACGTCAACAGCTCAAGGATGCGGATGCCCACGTCAAACCCAACGCGGTCCAGCCTGGCAGGCAGGTGCAGCGGTTGTCAGCCGCGGTGTGTGGGGTGGGGGCCCCAGTGATGTGACCGGTGTCCTGAGGACTGCCGCACTATTATTTGTGCATGACAGAATGCAGCATGGCAAGCTGGAGCTGAGAGGGATCCTTTCAAATGCCAGCAAATTGCAACTGCAAGGAAATTGTGCTGCTGTGCTTGCATGTTGGTGAGGGTGTGCTGCACTGATACCAGGTAATGGCGCCTAACAGCGCCCACCTGTCTTCCAGCTCTGTGATGCTGCCAGACCTGTCCATGGCATAGCTGATCAGCTCGCTGAACAGATACGCAAACGCTGATAGGCTGACAGTAGGGATATCAAGCTTGTTGCGGGCCAGGGGCCGCTCTATGATGTTGAGGGCATGCTTGGCTGTGCGGGATTGCAGCATTGCTGCTGCTGCTAGAGACTGCTAGGAAGGATGCAGTGTGTGCACAGAGTTACATCTGGCTGTATATGATGCTACAGGGACCAAGTGACAGAGTATGGTGAATGAATGTGTGCAGCACTGCTACAACAGCAACGCCTAGCCTTGGTGGAACAGAAGGGGCACAAGACAGCACAAAGAACAACGCCCAATGCTGCTAAGTTGACGGTGTTATCAACATTTTACAGCGCGTCTGTGTATAACGGTCAGGTATTGCTGTTGCTGAAACCTGATCTGAAGTGATCTGAGGAAAGTTTCTGTCGCGCCTGTTCAGTGAGGGTGCCACACACTTGACGTTGTAATTCGGCTCACGATTATCCTTTCAGCATGAAGGACAAACCGCTAAGCAGTATTGCCACACCAGCGTCGGTGGTGGAGTTCAGAGATGGGACTGTACAGGCACAGTACAGGCTGGATGGACAGCCCATACAGTCAGTGTCTGCTGCAAACCGCCCATCAGGCCTGCGGCAGCTGCTGCTGTCAGCATTCATGCCAGAGGGATGGCCAGATGCAGTGACACCAGACTACACAGGTGTGTTGAGTCCCCACATTTGCTGCACAGGTACCCACTGGCACACACACCTCAGCAGATGGTGCTGACCGTACACTGTGTCGTGCTTGGCTGTGATGCAGGCTTTGTTGCCTGGAACACTGTGCAGGCCATCAGCAGCTACGTGAGGGGAGTGCTGTCCAGCCATGCTGTGTTCAAGGGTATTGGGGTGGGCAGCCAGGTGCGACAGACCTGCAGCACACGTCCCTGAGCAACAGCAGCTGATGTTTAGGTGCCGCACCTCAATCAGTGATGTTGAGGTGCTGATTGTTGGGCCCCATTGTTACATTGCCCCGCAGGCTGCAACTGCCCTTGGAGCGGTATTCCAGGTGAGAACCCAGGCTGTTCGTTGAGGTGCGGTAGCTGGAGCACACCGTCAGCACCCAGGGCCCTTAGTCACCTCACGGTGGTCAGTACGTGGCTGCCGTCTTGCTGGATCGTCTATGACCACTTCACTCCCCCTCCCCCACCCCCACCCCGCACATCCAGGCAAAAGCAACAGCTTGCCCTGCATTCGTACACCAAGCTAGTGTGCAACAGGGCAATGTGCTGCAACAATCCTGGCCAGCACCTGTTGAAGGTGCTGTGTGTTGCATGTGGGCTCTGCAGTTCTTCATCCGGGACATCCTGGGCATGGCTGGCGGCATCATCTTTGCCTATGCAGCAGGCTCAAACTTTGACTCAAACGCAAAGCAGTGGCGGCTCTTTGCAGACATCATGAATGACATTGGTGAGGATTCCCCAAGGGGGAATCGGTGTTCCATCCTGCACGGCAAAACTTGTCCTGCACTCCTCTTTCCAGGCATGCACCTACACCTGCAACTTCAGACATGCCACTCCCAACCGTGAGCAGCTAGCAAGCTTGAGCATTGGACAGGCGGCAACAATCTGAGCCAGCCCTCATCCCTGCCTCAATTCCCAAGGGATGACTGACAAGCCACTGCACCTGTCACTTGACCTGAACTCACACCAAGAGATGCAAAGTCACACCTGTGAAACCCCAGTGACACACCGCTGACAGCCATGTACCACCCTTCCCTGCTATAGCCATGGCCCTGGACCTAGCATCGCCCCTGGTCCCTGGGTGCTTCATGCTGCTGGCCTCACTGGGCAATGTGTCAAGGGCCATGGTGGGCATGTCTGCTGGGGCCACGGGGGCAGCCCTCACACAGCACTTTGCAGCAGGCAGCAACGCGGCAGATATTTCTGCCAAGGCGGACTCCAGGGAGCGAGCCACCAGCATCATCGGGTCCTTGCTGGGCATGGCAATCACACAGCACTTGGCTGGTGAGTAATGCTCCTAGTAGGCTGACGTGACAGCAGTATGCAGTGGGGTGTTGACAGCAGAGGGAGAGGAGGGAGGAAGGAGGGTGGCTACCAGCTGAGTCTGTTGCAGCGGAGGGATAGAGTAGTGGACAGCAGGACTGACGCGGGAAACTTGTGAGTAAAGTTATATGTGCCAAGAATCCAGCTGTTGGACAGCATGCTGTGCGTGATTGAGCATTGGTAGGACTGGGTCTGCAAGCAAGCAGTGTGCTGCACTGCTGTTTGTGCTTTCTGTTGGTGCTGCTGCAGACCATGTGGCAGCTGCCTGGCTGTTCTTTGTTGTGCTGACTGTGGTGCACATCTGGGCCAACATGCGCGCCTTGCGCTGCCTGGTGCTGTCATCACTCAACCAGCCACGGCTCAGGCTGCTGCTGCAGCACTACATGCAACAGGTGTGAGAATGACAGAGGAGGAATGACAAAATGGGTTGGCAGTTGGTTGGCGGGATTCATGTACATGCGAGAGAGTGGCACGGATGAAATTGTCGTATGCAAAGCCGCCATACAGGGCGGCGTCATGACAGCTGTGGCCGTGTGTCCTGCTTGTGGCCCTGCTCCCTCACTAGCCCTTACTGTGTGTGCTGAACAGTCTGTACCTGCGCATGCATGTGTGTTGTGCATGTTTACCCTGACAGGAGAAGGTGTACAGCCCGCAGCAGATGTCAGGCCTTGAAAGCCTGATGGTACCGCCCCTGGCGGCAGTACGGGACTACGTCAAAGGCAACTGCCCAGTCACCTTTGGGGCCCGCATCACTACAGCCATGGCAGCAGCAGCGGCAGCACAGCCAGACAGCAGCAGCAGCAGCTCTAGCAAAGGGGAGAGGCATGGCCTGCATGCTGGGCAGCTGCAGCAGCTGTTGGGCCAGCAGCCGCCTGCCAGCAGCCGGCACTACATGCTGTTTGTGACAGGAGGCACTCGGCAGGTGAGGGTCAAGAGGGTCGATCCCTGTGGGTGCAGAGTGCTTGGGGAGGGTAGGGCTCTGTGCGAGATTCAATGATGGCTCTAGGGCTTCAGCATTACAAGCTGAGTAAGGGGGGCCCTTTCCCAGGCCATGTCAGTACAGGTGTGCCTACGTGACAGCTCATGTCTTCAGGCTCTTCCCATCAAGCCAGTCGCAGCGCTGTTTTATGATGCATCCTTGCGAGCTTGATGTGTAGCACACTGCTGACAACGGTGGACAGCACACACAGCTCCCTTTTCCTTGCTGTGAAGATTACCCTCACGTCCTGTGTTGCTGTGTCTTGTCGATGCGTGCGGGCCTGTTGTTCTGTTGTCTCCTGCTCCTGCAGGGTGTGCAGGTTGTGCTGCACCATGGTGTGAGTCAGGAGGTGCAGCTGCGAGCCTACCTGCACGCCACACACCTGGCCATGACACTCAACACGGTGAGCAACGCTTGTTGACAGCAGGGCACCTGTCTAGGAGTTGGCGTCAGCCAGGTGTTGTCTATGCAAGGCATGTCATAAGTTCAGGACCATTTTGATTGGGCAATGCCTTACTACAAGGGTGGTCTGGCATGTATGTGCGTCAGCAGTACAGGACAGCATGCCGTGTGCCTTGAACATGTGGCCTGCCCACCGCACTTGAGGCGCAGTCTGCAAAGATGCCTCAGCATGTCATCAACAAGGGAGCAAGCGCTGATAAATGATAGACCCCCCCCCCTCCACCTGCCTGCTTTTTGCTTGCCCCCTGTGTCTTCTACATTTTGTCGCAGCAGGTCAAGTCAGATGCTAATGCTGCACAGCTGTTGAGCCGCAGCCAGGCCTGGGTTGAGCAGCGCCTGCCTACCTTCCTGAGCCTGCTGCAGAGGCAGGGCTGGCAGCTGGACAAGCTGTACCTGCCACGACCAGAGTGGACTGCACAGTGGTAGCTGTGGCTTGTGGCGGGCAGAGGTTGGGGGCTGGTGCAGTGGTGCAGGGTGATGATGGTGCCCATATTGGTGCTGGTTCCTTTTGATGGTGTTCAGGCAGTCGAACTTAGTTGGGGGGCTATTGTGCCAGCACACTCGAGTGGCCAACCCCTTTGGTTCAGACTTACTGTGCAACCAAGTGCGTATGCATGTTGATGCAAAGTTGATTGATGATGCCAAAACAATGTGGGTGCACAAAGCTGTCGAATGCAACGAAGCAAGCACCTGTCGACATGTTGATCGGCAGTTGGCGGTACAACCGTCGCAAACTGCTGCTTAACGCCCCTCTCCATCTTCTGAGTTCGGCATAGTGCCACAGCAGAATGATGCAGTGAGGTCGGTTAGCCGACGTCATGCACACAGTGTTGTCCAACCTGTGATCAGCACTCTCAACACACCACACAGCACAATGGTGGACAGCCTGATAGATGCAGCAAGGCAGCCATTCCTAGACCTAGCAGCGGACATCCATGGCTCGCTGGTATACCTGGATGCTGGAGCAGCAGAGGTGGCAGAGCTGACGCTGGGCCCTGCATTCCTTCTGGGTAGGGGCATGGCTGCAGCTGGACGTGCATGTTGACTTGTTATGCTCTGGAAATTGCAAATCAGTTGTCTGACTTCCTGATGCTGCCTTGTGTGTGCCTAATTAGGCCTAGGAGCTCTCAATGTGTGTTCGCTGGAGCAGGCCAGTCCTGATGATGGCCTGCTGCCTCTGCTGTCCCTGGGTGGGCAGCCAGTGCAGTCTCTGATGGTGTTCACCACGCAGCTGCTGCCAGAAACACGCCAGCTGATGCTGCACCTGCTCATGGTGCGTGTTCTCGTCTGGGATTTCCATGCACGCGCATGATCATGATGTACTGCCCTATGGCCCCATCTAGAACTCTCAAGCACAACCCAGAACTGAAGTACCAGCAGCAAACTGTCCCCCTGCATCAACAGCACTACAGATATACCCAGCTTCGAACGCCCACCTGCTGTGCTGTTGCATGTGCTGCAATCGTTGCAGGTGCACCCCCATGTGCGGCGCTGCCAGGTCTTCTGCTCAGTCTCAGAGCTGGCCCATGCTCAGCTCAGCACAGACTATTGTGACCTGGGAGTTGAGGCCTACAGCGAGTACTGCACAGAGCTGAGGCAGGCATTAGCAGCTGCAAGGGCGCAGGCAGGACTGCCCATGCCTCGAGAGGACATGTTGCAGCTGTCAGTGAGGCACCTGCCCCTGCACATCGCTGCACTGGACACAGCCACGTTTGTGTTGCCAGCAGCAGGCGCGCCAGCTACCAAGGCAGCGTGAGTGCACCTGCAGCTGGGTCCAGGGTGGTATGTGGGTTGGGCATCCGGCTGTGGGAACAGGCACAGCACACAACACCACAGCAAGTGGCCGTGATGTTGCAGCAACCGCCTCAGCCACGTACATCAGGTTATCGCCTTTTAAAACCAGCTGCGCAACATATGCATCACGCGCATCATCGAAGAGCACAGCATCCTCTTTCATCAGTGGCCGCCCAAACACTCAACAACACACCAGCAGCTTGCTTCCCGCTTACTCCTTGGCCCCTTACACGCGCACACTGCCAAACAAGCCCCCTGCAGCTGTCCTAAACGCTGTACTGTATCCCTTCCATGCTGCTTCTGTGCTGCAGTGTGTCTGGCCGGCCTGCTGGCTTCTCTCCTGCAGAGGGGCTCACTGACGAGGACGGAGACGCTGGGGCCGTTGGTGCCTCCGGTGGCCTGTCCCTGCTGTCACACGCACTCGCAGACCTGTCCCGTGTGCTGGGTGCAAAACTGGAGCCCTTCGCCATAGGCCCAGCATCCACAGCAATAGCCAAGGAGCTGGCAACCCTACCTCAAGCCGGGTCCCGTGGAGGGCTGGGGCAGCAGCAGGGTTTGGACAGCAGCAGTGACAGCCCACGGGCTGAACTGGGAGCAGCAGCAGCTGGTGGCGGTGGTGGTGCAGGAGGAATTGGGCTGGTGCTGGTAGACCGCAGCTTGGATCTGGCAACGCCCTGCATGCACAGTGAGCACGTGCTGGACATTGTGCTGAGTTGCTTGGAGCGGCCTGCAGGCATGGCAGCAGGACCTGGTGGGGTCCAGCTGAGGTGAGCTTGGTAGGGCAGCCTATGCAATTACAGGAGGATCCAAGTTCAGAGAAGTGAGTGGATAGACAGTGTCTTACTGTTGGCACTAGCCTGCAAGGCACGGGGTTATGGGGATTCCTGCAGACCAGCTTGCACTGTGCTGTGCTGAATCACAGGGGCATGTATGCTCTCAGCATGGCTGATGGGTGCAGTTTGAAAGAACCCTTACATGACTTTGCATGACTTTGCATGCTGTGTGCCACTCCAGTGCATCAGTCTAGTTCAGCAGCCTTTTGGATTCTCCTCGATCTGGTTTCCACTAGCGGCTCAGTAGGCTGTGGAGTGCTCATGCTATCATAGCATTATGTGGTTGTGTCTGCCCTGCAGGCCTGTCGATGTGCGGCTGGATGTTGGCCACCTGGCTCCCCTGTACCCCCTTCCTCCAGCTCCGCCAGCAACACCCCCACTACAGCAAGCACATGCTGCACCACGCAGCAGTGATGCCACCGCAGAGACACCTGATCCCCAGGTGACGCCTTCTGCCGCTGCTGACGACGCCGACACAGGAGAGGACTATGCTGATGCTAGCAGCAGCAGCTCCGTAGAAAGGCCCTGCAGTAGTACGCACGCGCATGCGCATGCGCAGGCAGCAGACAGCACCCCCATGGAGGCCAGCACAAGCAGCGCCAGCAGCTGTCCTGCACTGTGGCCAGGGGGCCGCATGGGGCTGAGCCTCTTCCACCCTGAAGACAGGAGGTGGCTGGGCTGGCTGCGGCAGCTGTGGCCCAAGCAGCATAAGGATGTGCTGCTGCACCTGCGCAAGTGGCTCAAGGAGGCACTGAGGGCTGAGAAGATCACACCGGGTCGCAGCAAGCTGACCACGACGGTGGCAGCAGGAGAGCTGCGGGGCTTGGCTGGCTACCTGATGGGACAGCCAGGTGAGCGGGTGCCAGTATGAGAGTGCTCTGGGCATGATGGCTCGTGATTGGCCCAGCGTCGCATGTGTATGTGTGTGCATTGCCCGTCACACCGCCTGCTTTGAAAGCTGTGGGCGTATGTGTGACGGAAGGTCGTGACTGTGTAGGGTTCGTATTTGATGTAGGGCTAGGGATGTCTTGTGCACAGTGGCACAGACAGGCGACGAAATGTAACAGCAGCCGCCTCCTGCACGGTATGCTTTGTCAATCAGACTTTGCCGCTTTCCTGTGCGCCATGCAGACGTGTTCATGCGCCACCAGCCTATCATCGGCCTGGCCCTAGCAGCAGCCGCAGCCATCAGCACAGAGGAGCCAGGGGGCAGCCCCACCCCTCCAGCCAAGCTGTGGGAGCAACTGTCGGACTATGAGCGCCAGCTGCTGCTGACCCTGCCTGATGGCACACAGGGCCGAGATATGCTGGTGGCCATGCTGCTGAAAGCAGTGCAGGAGGCACACCCCAGCAGTAAGGTGTGTGGCTGTGCGAGCCGTCTGTGCCTGCACAGCGCACCTATCCTGCTAGGGTGTAAGGGTGTGCGGGACCTCTGCCCCTGCTCAGCACAGCAGTCTAGCATTTGCTGGAGGTGCCTTTGACATACAGAGTACATGGATAAAAGCAGGTTCAATAGAACAGATTATCAACACACCTGAGTGTTTATCGTCATATCCTGATGCTGACCTGCCTACTGCATCTGTGTGTGTGGCCTTGCAGCACCGGCTGCCGCTGAGTGGTGTGTTGGAGCTGCTGCTGGTGACATACTCTCTCTCAGGAGACCGCAACCCCGCAGCCACCCCACTTTACTCTGGCGACGAGGCACAGATCAAGGAGGCCTTGGCTGACGTAATCCTGGCACATGCGTCAGTGGCAGCGGCAGCAGTAGCGTCGGCAGCAGCCGCAGGGCAGGACCAGCAGCAGGTGCAGCAGGTGTTGGGGACGCTGCACCAGGAGCTGCAGTGCCTTCCACAAACACAGCGCCTGGTGCTGGAGGTGAGCACAAGCAATGCCTGCGTGCCGCAGGCTGCACAGTGGCCAGGCAGGCAGACAGATGGTTGGTGGTGCTGCCATGCTGTGCAACATGTCGACACAGCAAGCACTCACACTAGACTAGCATGCGACCAAACTGCAATCCAGTGGTTGATGCAACTGGAAGACAGCAGGCGGTGTGTTTCACAAGATGGCCGAACAGCAGGTGGCCTGTCTGCGGAGGGAGCATGGTACCACAAGCCCAACGTTGGAGGCAGGGGCCATAGCAGTGGTGGAATGATGGAGGGTGGAAGTGTCCAGCAGCAGGTTGCTGGTGGTGGGGACTGGCCAAACACCAGCTGGCCTGGTTGCCTTGATTGTTTGTTGGTTGTCACACATGCCATACTCGCCGCCTGCTATCAACAACGTGTCTGGGGACCCGCCGCCCCCTGTATCCGTATGTGTGTGCAGGCAGTGCACTCAGGGCGGCTGTCTGCAGACCCCCCTGGCGTGCGGGCAGCCCTGAGCAGCCAGCTGCAGGAGGTGTGGTCCAGGCTGAAGTGGCTGGCATCAGCACGGGGCAAGCTGCGTGATGTACGGCGGCTGATGGAGGTGGATGTGGACATGGGGGCTGTCATCAGTACGCGGCCGCTGCTGCGGCAGGTGCTGGGGAAGGTGCTGCTGCAGGTGAGGGGGGACGATTCGGCCTTTCGTGGGCGCAAAAAGTGCTGAACGAACATGACAACCTGCCTAGCAGTTTGGCACATTTCTTGACATTGTTTGTGTGTAGCATGGGGTGCGTGAGTGTTGGGTCAAGTTGGGGTGGTGAGGGTTGATTGTCAGCCTGTCGTTGCGTGGGGTGCAGCGGACCGCCTGTGCAGAGTGTCTGTGTAGGGATGTGGGTTGCTTCCTCAGCAGGGGACGCTGGGGTACTTGGTGTCAGCAGCAGGATGTGCAGCACCTTGACAAATTAATGGCCTGATAATGCCTCAAAGGGGCAGTGAGTCGTGTGTGGAGGACAATGTGACAGGAAACCAGTCTACATACTTGCTTGCTCAATGCTGTGCCAGGCTAGGCTAGCATCCGCGGTGTCGTGGTGTGATGTGTAGAAGCAGCAGGAGGCCGACGCTGGTGGCCTGATTGTCTTTGACCCTGTCGGTCTGTGGCTGCGTGCAGGCTGAGAACCGAGACCTGAAGCAGGTTGAGAGCAGCAGCCTTGTTGCCGGCCTGCTGACCAAGGGGCTGGGCAGGCTGGGCTTTGGAGGCATCACAGCACCTGTGCGGCGCGTGAGGATCGATGATTACTCCACCGTGCTGCTGTTTGTGGTTGGTGGCATCAGCCCTGCCGAGATCAGGCACATACAGACCGAGCTAGAGCAGCACGTGTATGGACACAAACCCAGGGTGTTGATAGGTGGCACGACACTGCTGTCACCTGGAGAGAGCAGCCGCCTGTTCTTTAGCTGACCAGCAGGCAAAGTGCAACACTCCGTTGTCCTTGTTGATGTGCTGGTGATCTGGAAAAGTGCCGTGGAGAGTTGGTTCCAGCAGTACTTCAAAAGAGCTGATGCAGTGAAAGTCAAGAATCACAATTGATACACGGCCAACCTCTGCTTGTTACAATTGGCACCAAGAAACATGCTTGCACCGCAAATAGTAGCGACCTTCAACACCCTGAGTTAGTCACGACCTTCCACACTATAAGAGGTGCAGCATGACCAAAAAGTCGAACACCTGAAACGGAACAAAATAAGAATAGCAGCACCCAAACCCTCCTGACAAGCAAGTAGATGGCAGCACAGAAAGTGCCACTGCTGATGACATCTGTTGGGCACCAAACATAGGCAGTCACGATCACGTGCTGCAGCAGCTGACACTGGTGCAGCTATGCATGGCCTCACCACAGGCCATGATCCTCACTTCTAGCCCTGCATAAGCTGCAGAGCCAACACCACCCCCTCCCAACTGGTGCATGTGCAGCATGCCCCCCATCCCCATCCCTGATAGTACATGTACAGCCTGCCAGCTGCTAGGGCAATGGCCACAGCTAGGGCGGCAGGAACGGCCTACCTAAATTCAGGCAAACAGAAACTTCCTATGCGCAATGATGGGACCTGGTGGAGTGATGCAGGTCAACTTGCACAGCTGAGACATGCAACACCTCAAACAGGAAAGAGATGCAGGGCTGTGGAGAGGCACGACCCAATGCTGTTACGAAGCAGCTGTTGACAGCAACAAAGCGTGCAACGCGAAACAAGAAGCTGCACCATGGCAGGCAGCATGGCACAGGTGGGGGTGACCTGTGGGGGTGACCTTCTGCCGAAGTGTCATCCCTAATTGTGTCACCTTGTCTGCCCATCACCCATGGTGCACAAGCCATAGATAGATGCAGCCACACCCATGGGCCACACATGCACACAAGGAGAATGGCATATGTGCAACATCCAGCAACATCAACTGATGCTTGTGTATGCCATGCGGCAGTGAGCGTGCATGCAACACTGCCACCACATCACCTTGCCAGCACAGCTGGTCCTTGAACCACCACCATCCCACAGTCAACCACTAGTCATACCCAACACCTGCCAACCACGGGCACTGCAAGTCTGCCGCTGGCAGCCAGCCTACAGGATCAGGGACTGCTTGTCAGCATGGCCGACATCAAAGCGGTCGAAGGCGCCCTCGTTGTCCATGCGCTGGGCAAACTTGTAGCCAAGCAGAATCATCTTCTTGAACTCCCTGCAGCAACAGACCACACAAGGCGGTTAGTCATTGCTCTGCTGCAGGATTCCCTCACACACTTCCTGACGTTGCTGCCAAGCTGCTGTGCACACAACGAACAATGAACTCAACATGTGCTTGATTGATTAGTAAAGCGTACATGTCACAAAACGAGTTCCAAGGGCATGCATAGCATATGCAGCAATCGCCAATGTACCACACTGTCCACCACTCACTTGTACTCCTTCACCGACAGCATGTCCATGCGGCCATTGCGGATGATATTGGGGTCCTGTAGGGAGCAGCAGCACACAGAATGTCGGTTACATCACCACCCCCGCACATGCGTGCTACAGTCACCATGCAGAGTGCCATGCAGTGTGCCATCAAGTGTGTGCCACCATGCAGTGTGCCATCAAGTTCCAAGCTAGCTGCTGTAGGCTAGGTTACAACCGATGCAGCATGTACAGTGGAAAACAGCAACCGTCCGATGGCAGTATACACCAGTCAAGGTGAACTCAGCAGCACTACCACCATGTTGACTCACGTCAAAGTAGTCAAACACCACGGCATCTCCGCCGCACTGCAGCAGGTCGCAGTTGACACCAGCAAAGAAGTCGGGGAAGCTGCCGTCCACACACTGCACGCCACGGCAGTCACGGCTGACCTTCCAGTCCTGCAGGTCAGCAGCAGCAGCACAGACACCGAGACAAGTGAGCAGTGTGCCTGGCATAAGTCTGTCTGGCATACTGACTTGTGCTGCCGCAGAGACAACACAAATGCTGTGTTGTCTCTGCCACAACAATGCCCAAACCAGCACCTCGCACACGTCTCCTATCTACAGCTGTCTGCTGGGCAGGCAGTGCTGAACGTGCCCATCCATCATCCAACCCAGGCAGAACCAATTTCACTCTGCATGCCCACCAGACCTGCCTCCCTGTCCTTCTCAGACTCGCGCCACACCATTCACTCGCCCCACCCACTCGCACCACTCACCAGGAACATGGGCACGTGTGCGCTGGCCATGGCCACATTGACGAGGTCGTTCTTGTCCTGGAACTCTGAGATGGACAGCTGGTTGCAGAAGGGTAGCTGTGTCACCACGATCCCAACCTGGCCGCTGCAGCGCTCCGCTGCATCTGCAGGCAGCAGGTCGTGCAGCCACTGCTCCACCAGGCTGCCCCAGGTGCCCATCAGACCCAGTGGCCGCTCCCAGATGTTGTGCTTGAGGGACAGAGCATAGGCTGTCTCCAGGACCTGCTCTGGGTGCACCTCGCAGGCAGACAGCACTGCTGCAAAGCCACCGCCAGAGGCACCAACCATGGGGACCTTCGACAGGTGGAACTTATTCATCAGGTACTGCATGGCACCCAGCTGCCAGAAGAAGTAGACGCCGCTGCCTGCCCAGCTGATGCGCAGCTTGGGCTTGGCTGTGGTTGACTGGGCGGGGCTGATGGGTGCAGGCGGGGCAGCTGCAGCAAGGCAAAGGCAGCATGGATACTGGTCAGCACGGGCGGTTGATGGCGGTTGTGCTTGCATGCATATGTATGCATGCAGGGGATGCAGCAGTAGGTTGTGCACGAGATTGCTGCAGTAGTTGCCTGCCACAAGCACACAACAACAGCCAGGCAGCTGCAGCCCGCATTGCTGTCACCACTTTGATCGGCGGATGCTTCAAGACCCCTCCCAGTCTCCCTCACCTGGGCGAGCCAGTTGCTGCCTTGGAGGCAGCAACAACCCAGTGCTGGCATCCTCCTGAAAGGTGGGCTGACGCTGCAGCCCGGCGATGCGTGCAGCAACAGGGGAAGTGGTTGCTGCTGATGGTGTCCTGCTCTTGGGGGCTGCTGCGTGCGCGACGCGCGTTGGCACAAACAGGCTGCCAACATCAACACACTCTGCAGAGAGCTTGCTCCCAGATCCCACGCCTCCCTGGCTAAGCATCCTGCGAGGACAAAGTGAGTGTGTTCAACGAGTAGGACTATTGCGTGTATGAGAACGTTCCAATCAGGTAAGCTGTCAAATCGTTGCAGGGGAGCTCTTAAAGCCGGTGCATCAGCAAAAAAGGCATATGCTGTGCCTGGGTTCCTGTCCCTACACTAGTAGCACTAGACCATCTACTACAAACGCTGGCACAACGCATGCAGGGCACCAATGCCCCTCACCTGTCTTGTTAACGTTCCACCGCCTCACAAACAGGACTGTAGGACTGTGCTCCTTGCTCACGCTCCGTTCGCTGACCTGCTGTTGGTGAGATCGCCGAAGCTATTTAGGGAAGGCAATGTGCAGAGAGAGCAGGGAGAAGCACCCGATTGGCTGGAGGTGTTCGTGACACAACAACACTTTAGAAATGCGAACTCCTCAAATATTAGGGCTTGCGAGTTGACAGACTTTGGAATGCCCAAGAAGAGCAAGTTTGATGACGTCGGAAGGGTCGAAAAGAGCAGATAAAGAATGAGTAGCTGTTTTTGGTCGTGTCTTCTGCTTTGACGGTGTGCATGAGTGCAAGGGCAAGGAAACTCAGCCAGCACATATCCCTTCTTTTTGTGTTCTTGCTCCGTTGTTTAGTGCATTTATAAGCCTATAAGCCTGTAAGATCACCTTCCGGTACCTTTGGATCAAGCACGCTCAACATCCACCAGCAGCAGCAACAGCAGCAGCAGCAGCAGCAGCAGCAGCAGTCGGCCAGCAAGTCGCTCTGCAGGCAACATCATGCTGCGGTTTCGTGGCTGCCAGCACTTCCGGCAGCGACTGCTGCTTTCCACATTGTCAGGCAAGGCCATGCGCATAGACGACATCCGTGCAAACGACCAAAGCCCAGGGCTGCGTGATTATGAAGCCTCACTGCTGCGCTTGTTGGAGAAGCTGACAAATGGCTGCTTGGTGGAAATCAACGAGACAGGTGGGGCTGACTGTAGAGTAACTGCAGTGTTGCTTTTGCCTGTATAGCTTGGTAGGCTGGGTGGGCGCCGTCGGCTGACTCTCCCAGCCTAGCCGTGCAAGCAGCAGGCAGCAACACTATCAAGGCACAGGTCCCGCATGTTCTGCATGCAGCGGCTGCTTTACACTGTACGCATAGCACAAGCAACACCCAGCGGCCAGCCTGCGCACTACTTAGGCAAGCTTGCAGCCTTCACAACAGGCTGTACAACAGCTGTTGTACCAGCAGCTGCTGGTGCTGCGCACCAACATCACCTCTACTGCTCCAGACGCGACAGCCACGCACACACACATGTAACACGATCATGTGCCGGGCAGCACAATACGGCATCAAGTGTGTGCACAAGCTGGGAAACATGTGTCAAGCATGAGGCTAACTGCATCCTGTGCATCGCATCATGTACGCAATCGAACGTGCCCGCGGTGTCATGCTGGTGTGGCCCTGCAGGCACCAGCCTTCGCTACAAGCCTGGTGTGATTGTGTGTGGCGGCGGTCTGGTGCACGACTGCGGCACAAGCAGAGCCATCGGCTACTTCTTGGAAGCTCTTGTGCTCCTCGCACTGTTTGCAAAGAAGGTGCGCCCCACACTCGATACCCAGTTGCTGGCAAATCTGGCCAAACTACAGCACTTATCACACAGCGTGTGCAAAAAGCGGACTAATCCTCAATCTGCTCGCCAAATGTCATCAGTTGTGGTGTCTGCCTCACCCACCCGCAACTGCTCACTCCCTTTGTGCCCCTGCTCCCCTCACTGTGTCGCCCTCATCCTGGTGTCACCCCGCCCCCACTGACTCCCCCCCCCCCCCGCCTTTGCCCTGCCGGCTGTCCTCTGCAGCCGCTATCCATCACGCTCAAGGGCATTACTAATGATGCAGTGGACCCCTCCATAGACACCTGGCGCACAGTGGCGCTGCCGCTGCTGCGCAAAGCTGGCGGCCTGGATGAGTCATCAGCGGGGGGCAGCTTAGAGCTGCGGGTGGTGAAGCGGGGGGCGCGGCCGCTGGGGGGCGGTGAGGTGCAGCTGCGGGTGCCGCTGGTGCGGCAGCTGCCGCGCGTGGTGATGACGGATGAGGGCATGGTGAAGCGCGTGAGAGGCATCTCTTACTCCATGAAGGTGGGATGAGCATGTTTTGGGGGGAGGAGGTGTGGGGGTGTTGAGGGGGCTGGGGTCACATGAGGTTGTTGGGGGTAGTGTGTGAGGGACAGCTTGGACCAACCTGTCCCTGACACACCAACCTCAACAGCCCCGGGTGACCCCATCCCAGTCCATTCCATGCCTGTGCGTAACAGTACAGTCACAGTGCAGTGAAGCGTCTGCCGTTCTTGGAGCAGTTAGGGTAGAAGCATACTTTGCAGGAAGCCAGTGGGGGGAGGGGGGGCAGAATGTAAGGAGCTGCAGTGGTATGCGCACCGTTTTTGTGAGCGTAACAGTGAAAGCAGTGCAATTTAGGGGGCTGTGGAATGCATTGCCAACTTGTTGCAGTCACCCACCGGAAGAGAGGCTGGCCTGATGCCATTGGGGCTCACTGTTGTTGCTTGCACAGGTGCCGCCGCAAAACACCAACCGCATGGTGGATGCTGCGCGAGGTGTGCTGAACCAGCTGCTGGCCGATGTGTACATCTTCACAGACGCCATGTCTGGTGCTGCTGCTGGGGCCAGCCCTGGGTATGGCCTCACACTCGTGGCAGAAACCACAACGGGCTGCCTGGTCAGCGCTGAGGCCGCTGCTACACAGGTGGGCATGCATTTTTGGTGATTGCATTTTTTGTGATTGCACATGCATTTTTGGTGATTGCATGCCGCCATGGGGCTGCGGGCTGAGTGATTGCAGCACTAGTCACTTGTCCCCTCACACCAGTACCACCAGCTCTGTACGTGACCTGCCTACTATCCAGTACACACAGTGCCATTTGCATAAGCTCTTCCCCTTTGAGGTGGTGCCTGGGGGTGGCAAGAAGGGGGGGAGGGGGGAGGGGGGGAAGGGAAGGGAAGGGGGGGGGGAGGGGCTGGTGCGGCTGACTCCTGACTTTTTGACATTAAGCAGGTACTGGGGTAGTTCACTGATGTATGGTTGTGTGCACGGCGCTGCTGCAGGGTGCCCGTGATGCTGCTGCTGCTGACGCTGCCGAGCCGCTGGTGGTGCCTGAGGACATAGGTCGTGCTGCTGCTCAGCTGCTGCTGGAGGAGGTGTCGCGAGGTGGCGTCACTGACGGCACACACCAGGGCCTGCTGCTGCTCATGGCTGCACTGGGGCCAGAGGAGATGAACGAGGTGAGCCCTTGGGATGAGTCAGGACAGGTGGAGTCCTTGGGGTGAGGCAGCAGCAGAGGCTATGTTGGGTGTTTTGTCTGCCGGTGTGCTGCTGCTGGGGGGTGAGGGGCATCGCTGTGTTTTGCCGTGATGCCGTGTTGTTGGAGCGTTCTGCATCAAGCTCATCTGCGTAATAATTTTCAAAGTCAGGCAGGCAGGCAGGCTTGCTGGTGTAGTAACCCTGACCACTGGGTTGAGCCCGCCATCACTCCAGCTGCATCCTGGCTGCCGAAGCAAGTGGTGTGCTGTGTGCTGCTGCCATGTATCTTTGCAGGTGCGGTTAGGTCCGCTGACGCCGTATGCAGTGCGCACTTTGCGTCACATACGTGAGTTCCTCAATGTCCAGTTCAGCATGCGCACAGACCAGCAGAGTGGCACCATCTTCCTCAGCTGTGTGGGCTCAGGGCTCAAGAACCTCAACCGCAAGGTTACGTAATGCTCCAGTCTTTGTGGCTGGGAGGGTGTTGCACTGCCTGGTGGCTGCTGTGCAGATATCTGCAAGCTGCTTGGGGGATGTTTGGTTGCAATTGCTAGTTGGCTGCGGCGCTGCCACGTGGCTTGTACAGGCTGCGAAGCCTGTATTCCCTGCATCTGGGTGGGCTGTTGTATTGTGCTTTGTTTGTGCGGCCTGTGAGGCCACCTGCTGCACACTGTTGTTGGCATGCTGCGCCCATGCACCGGTTGTTGGCTGTGTGAGACAGGGGTTTTGTGTTGTGTGACTCCGAGCTTTGGGCTGTAGACAGTTCCAGGGTGGCTGTCTGTAGCTGCAGCTGGCGCAACCAGACAATCAGGTCTGCAAAGTAACGTGCACCCTGACACTTGGACATACAGGCACTTTATGGGCAATATCTTGAGTGGTGCTTACCCGACAGGTTGGGGAACTGTCTCTGAACGGGATCCACAGGCTTGATGACTGTTCATGTGCATGGCCCGAGTAGCAGCAGCATGAAAGCATGTTTCATGGACTCAGGTTATCAAAAAGGGGAAATCATAAGCAACCAGCTATTTTGACGAGCAACGACACCCCCCTACATCGCGGCCACGTCGCTCTCCCGCTCCCGCCCAACGGGAAGTTGTAGCGAGTTGGTCCGTTGGGCGTCGATTGTGCTGCAAAAACTCATCAAAAACACTTTGTTCTGCCTCGTGTGAGCTTTATCACAGAAAACAGACATCTCACTGCAGCACCAAGCACTACAATTGCCCAGGGCTGCACCCAGCAGCATTACTGTGCTAAGAAAAAGGCTCAAAGCACAACTTTACCATCCATCACACTTTGAGTTTCCCAACCAGCTCATATGTAAAGCCCTGGTCAGGTATCATGCAGCCATGGCTGGCCTGTGCCGTGCTGATGGTGCTGGCCTGCAGCAGCAATGCACAGCAAACAGAGGCACTCACACAGCAGGCGCAGCTGCCAAGCCTCACGACCCCTCAGGATTCACCAAACACCGTCATCCAGCACCAACTCATAGACATGGAGGCCATCAGGCGGGGTGTGCATGCAGTTCGTATGGAGGTCGAGGTCGCCCTTGCTGACCCACCCAAGGCTTTTGAGCTCTACCTTTCCAAGTTCAAAGCACTAGCAGCACCCAGGGGCCATCCCCTACCAGGAGGCCCTTCAGACAGCAGGACCCACGCTGAGAGGCTGCGTATCTTTGAGGCCAATCTGCAGAAGGTTGCAGCCAGGAATGCTGCAAGCGGCAGTGCAGTGCTGGCATATGGCATCACGCCTTTCATGCACCTGACGCAGGATGAGTATGAAAGGTTGTACCTGGGGGCGCAAGACACCAAAAAGGAGGAACCAGAGCCTCTGCTTACAGTGACGTGGACTGCTGACAGTGGGGTTGTGTCAAGAAGGCTGTTGGGGTACACGCAGACACCTGCACTGCCGTCTTTGCCGCCCATGGCAGCTCCTGCACCAGCCGCGGCAGCAGAGCCGCTACTCAGCTCGGACACACTGCAAGGTCCTACTGACACGCCTAGCCATGAAAGCAGCAGCATCAACAGTGGCGGTAGCAGAGGCGACAGCGCCAACAGTATCGGTGGCAACAGCACCAGTAGCAGCAGTGGGAATAGCACAAGCAGTAGCAGCAGCAATAGTGACAGCAGACAAAGCAGCAACAGCAGCGTCACCATCGATGATGGAGCCATGGAGGTGGCAGCACCCCAAGCACCAGCAGCAGGGGTACCAGCACGGCCCACACCGCCCGCACAGCGGCTGCCTGCAGCACATCAGTACAATCAAATTCCTGCTGCAGTGGCCAGGCCCCCTGCAGCCCTGCCCACCCTGCCATATAACCCTGAGCTGGGTGCAGGGGGGTGCTCAGCACAGCGCAGCTACCCATTCAACGATGTGGCGCCACCTGCTGATGGTGTGAACTGGTGAGCGCAGTGTGGATGCAACAGCAGCCTGGTGCCTGCATAACTGAGTTCAAGTGGGGATCGACTTTGGCAGCTGCTTTGGGAACCGTAATGGCAGCAGCGGGGGTGCGCAGGTGCAACACAGCTACAGAACTGCATCATGTTCAGTACAGACAATACAGTTGACACACCATACCACAGCTGCCTGCAGCTCCAACGTAACTGTGCAATTCCAGCAGTACTTTGCGGTATGACATCATTAATAATTGTGTATGTCATGCGTTGTGTGTGTCAGGATGCTGTCTGGTGGCACCACCCCTGTGAAGGACCAGGGCCTGTGTGGCTCCTGTGTGGCCTTTGCCACCACAGCACTGGCAGAGTTCATGCACATGCGCAAGTACGGCACCACAAACACAACCACAGACCTCTCAGAGCAGGTGAGGCGGGCAGCCACAGCAGATGCAGTAGGCCAGGGAGCTGCTTGCATCTACTGACTGCATAGCAGCCCTCAACAAGCAGCACCACCTGCCCTGCTCAAGCACACCTGTGTTGCTGCCAGTGGTTCAGGTCTCAAATCCTGGGCCAGTTGTGGGCCCAAGGGCCCGTAACATTCATTCCAAAGCCCCTGTTGACTGGTGGTTTTGCATCATGTGCCCTTCCTGTCAGGGCACTTTACGTGCCCTTCGCTTGCCCTTCACGTGCTCTTCCTGTGCTCTTCCTGTGCCCTTCATGTGCCCCTCCTGTCAGGACTTACTGGACTGCACCCTGGGAGATGGCTGCCAGGGTCAATACTCCACAGCCTACATCAACCTCATAAGCTGCAGTGGGATAGCAGTGGAGGGTGCTGAGCCTTACAGGGCTGTGGACGGTGGCACAGATCACTGCAAGCCCCACAGAAGGTGTGACTGGTGCAGCGCCATTGGGCACTGAATTGCAGCATTTGTCTGGAGCTACAGAGGGGCTCCTGATGACTGAATTGCTGAGGTGGACTTGGTAGCAGGGTTGATGGCTTGCCTGATAAGCTTGCCCGGCATCTCCACCATTGGTGATGTGTGGACAGCGGTACTGAATCAGTCAGCTGGTGGTAGGGTGTCTGCATTGCCTGATATCTCCAAGATACATGGCTCATGTTTGCTGATGTGCTGCCGTTGCTGCTGCTGTACGAATCGTGCAGGTACAGTGGCATGTCGCATGGCCAGGGCGGTGAGTGGAGCAGCTGGGGGTACAACAGTCAAACGGTTGATTCCAAAAACACCATGGGTGTAGCCACAAAAATTCTGCGTATTCTCAGGGGTCATCCAGGCCAGCCAGCTGCTTTGCTACTGCCTTCACAGGGAATCTGATTTCAGATGCACACAACTGCAACCACATGCACAACCCTGTTGGCTGGCAGCACAATTCAAAATGCCCCACCACGCTCCTCCACCCTATGACATGCCTCCATTGGATCTGCCTGCACTGGTGTGTGTCCCTCTATCTCTTCCTCCAGGTGGCTGGGCAGCCTTCGTCAATTCCCCTGACACATTGGCCCAAGCAGTGTCCCAGGCACCAGCCCTCGTCACCCTGGATGCAACAGAATGGGCCCTGTATGCAGGCGGCATCCTTGGCTGCAACACCCCAGGCAAGGCCATGAACCATGCAGTAGCCGTTGTGGGCTATGTCAATGCTGTGGCTCAGCCAAACGGCGAGCTCTGGGACTTTTTCATCGTGCGCAACAGCTTTGGTAGCTGGTGGGGTGGTGGGAACGGGCCCTATGCTGGGCATGTGTTGATTCGCAAGGGGTGCAATGCCACGGTAGGGTCAACGGGCGGCCCGTCAGGGCTGCACATGCTGGAAGGGTCTGTGCCCCTGTATGGCTGAACAGGGGGAACAGCAGCACCAACTTTATTGGAGGCATCAGTCTGTACAGTTGCAGGAGGCAACAGTATGTACAGTTGCAGTCTGAGATGCCACAAATACAGGATGCAGTTGGGTGCCATAATGAGGCCTGCTTGAGAGCTGGCGTGTTTGCCTTGCATGGCTGCCAGTGACTGCTGAGCTGATGCAGTCAGTTCCAGGAAGAATGTTTGCGTGTTGATGTTTGGTGCACTGTGGTGTGCTGAGGGAACAGTTGGTTTCAAATTTTCAGCATTGATGTCCTTTGCTCTTGTTCATTGGAGAGTGGCTGCCTGCTTCCAGGCATGGTTATGTGTGCACCATTGCTGGCAGCACATTGCCTGTTTGATAGGCACGTTGCCTGGTGTGTGATACTCAAGACAAAGACCTGCAGCGCGCCATGTGCTGCCTACATTGCTGTCCATGCACATGTGGCTCCAACACTGTGCTGGCATGCCATGACTGGCATGTGTGTCTGTGACAGAGATGCATGTCAGCCTCGTTTCTCTTCTCAGTCAAATACACTGTATAGAATGCATCTGCATGCGTGAAACTCATCCGTTTGGCTACAGCTAGGGTGCACCAAGTTGGTGCAATTGTTTGATACTTCGTCATAGTTTGTATGTCAGTGTATACACTACGTAGTGGCCTCCTGGCTACTGACATCTGGTCAGCTGCATTGAGCCTTGCTTTGCATGGGAGCATTGCTGCCTGTTCAGCAGTAGAGAGCTTTGCCACCTACCCCTTGCAACACCGGTCGTTGGTGGGTTATGCTTGTGTAGCTTGGTGAGAAGCCTGTAGGACCAAGTGGTCCTTGCGTTGTGCTACGGGTTACCTCATCAACAATTATGTCATCGGAAGGGCCAGCGATAGGGGGTCAGTGGATGCCATACCATGGTTACTGCATTATAGTGAATTGTGGGCTGCCCTAGTGGCTGACAGCTGCATTGGGATGGCTGTTAGGTAGATGCAGCAACTTGTGCTTGATATGGTTCAACATGCCCATGGCGCATGCACAGGTGCATTGGTGGACACATGGGGGGCATGCCAACAATGCAAAGTAAGGAGTCACGTGCTTTCAAATTGCGGTGAAGAAACCAACTTTGGCATTCGTGGAGGTCTTGTCACGGAGTCATGATTGTCAACCCTTGATCTCACAAAGCTGGCCCAACTGTATTCAAATGGGTCCTGGGGACAGGCTAGCTCAGTAGCAGCCACGAAATCAAACCAGTGGTCACCATGCAGCACACGGTGCTGACAATGCAACAAGTCAAGTCAGGCTGTCTATGGGCTGTATCCGCAGCACGAGACAGAGATACAGGGGTCCGAAGTGCCGCGTGGTACTTCTATGCATGGCTGCATGTACAGGCTGCAGTGCATACCACAGGGGGCCACAAACAACGGAGGCGCCAAAAACAAGCAATGCATAACATGCCCCTGTCTCAAGGGAATGAACAGACAAATCAATGGTTCTTGTAAGGGTGGGGGCATCTCATCAGGCATCACCTAGTTCAGGGTGCTGCTGCTGTTGCAGCAGCTGCTGTGAACTGCAGAACAAAAACCTGCGTCGTCGCAACTTGGGGGCCCCAGCACACATTTCTGTGTATGACCTTGCAGTCATATGCCCGGGAGTGCTTGCGCAGGGCACGGCGTCAACAACAGAAACAGCGGCAGCACTAGTGGGCGGCAGGAATCACCGCCTCGCACACTTACACCTAGACGTCTGGCTGACACTTCATACACGTATAGATGCCCTCAGACTCATAGGGAGTGAACAGGCTCTCCATCACACCCTGACCATCCGGCCACAGGTACTCCCGCCGCAGCTGCTGCCAGCCCGATTGCGCATGTGCTGCGCTGCTATTATGCGCATGCCCTGGGCCCGACTCATTCCCTACCAGCCGCAGCCCCTCCTTAGCCCTGCGTGCTGCTGCTGCAGCGTACGCATCCCGCTGTGCCCGCTTCATCCCTGGCGTCGCCCCCAGGAATGGATGCATTGCCTCCTCCTCTGCTTCAAACTCAGAGTCAAACGTGACCCAGTCGTATGCGTACAAGCTTCCCGGCCGCTCCGCTCCTGCGTCAGACTTGGCCTCGCCGCTGCGTTTGGGGGCCTTCTGCGCCTTCTGCGCGCCCAGAACTGCCGCCTTTGTTGGTAGCGCATTTTTCTTTAGGTCTGTGGTTGGAGGTGCCTGGGCCTCGCGTGTGTTGGAGGGGCCCTTAGGTGCCTCCAGGGTGAAGCGGATGTTGGAGAGGTTGTCAAAGACGGGGCTGCCTGCCCTTGTGGTTGCGGCCATGATGAGGCAGGCCTCTGTGGGCCTGCCTGCAGAGGCGTCAAGGTGGAAACCACCCATCTCAAAGCCGCGCATGTTACCCTGCGGGGAGCAACAGGTGATGGGAGAGGTTGCAGAGCAACACATGGTCAAAATGGGGGAGCAGCTGCTGTGTGGCAGATGCTGTTGAGCTACACCCTACTCGGTAAGGGGGGGACTTGGAACATTGTATGCCAACACCAGCTTCGAAACTTAGTACAACGGTGAAAGCGCCACACAAGGCGTTGTGCTGCAAGTAGTCGTTGCACTGTGCTGCTGAGGTAACAGCCTGGACCACTCACCGCTTCCGGCAGGCGGGCTTGTAGTGTTGGTGCTTTGCCCTCCTGGATCTCTTTGTACGTCCCCACTGACAGCCTGAACTGCGCCTGCGCCTTGGAGGTGTACAGGATGGACACCTTGTACATGCCGCCTGTCACAACCTGCAAGCATCAAACAGGGGTCGGCCTTCGATGCATGGTGATAAAATTGTAGCGCGCAAACAGATACAACTTGCCAATGCAGCCGCGCCAGGGGGGGTGCTGTGCTCCTGTAGACAGCTCCCACCTCAGTCCAGCTTGCAAGCTGTAGCTGTCTATGTGCGAGAGTGCTGTGAATAATCCATCCATCTTTTGACTCACGTTCAGGCTGAAGCACATGCTGTCGCCAAAGCTGCTGAAGCCTGCGGCGCCATTCGGTAGAAGCTCGATACGCCCTGGGGTGCGCTCATGCGCGCCATCGGGCAGGATGTTCGTCACGGACCAGCCGTTGAGTCCCAACATAAATGTTGGCTTTTCAAAGCTGTGGGGTTCCGCGAGGACCGACTGCCACCAGGTGCGGGCAGCGGCCGACATCTTGCTGGCGACGCGCTCCTTCTCTTCGCCGAATACTTCGTTGCAAGGAAGCTCGATGTGACTATCCCCGTCGATCCTGCACATAAGCAAGTAACGCACACGCACGGTGAAACCACAACGTTGAGTAAAGGCCATTTTGCTGGACACACACAGGATCGCCACACTGTAGGATTCCGCCACATACCTGTACACTTTGTTGCTCTCGCCCAGCCATTTGTAGTCCTTGTACCGAAGGCCCAAGCAGCGCTGGAAGCCCTTGCCTTCCACACCACCCCTGTCCAAGTCCAGCAGCTGCTGTGTCCTGACCACCTTCCTGTCAGCCCCCAACTCCGCCACCATGTCAGGTGACCAACAGTGGGGTGACATCTCCACCACCACACGCTCCGCCTGCTGTGTGCTGATCTGGCTGCTGGGCTTTGACCTCAGCACGTTGGCAAAGCTGATGCCATCCCACGGCAGGTGATGACTGTTTACGCCCGCCAAGTCAGCAATGGTGGGCAGGATGTCAGTGATGGAGACAAGGGTGTTGTCCAGCACGCCGGCCGGCACCCCTGGGCCCTTGATGGCGAGATAGTTGCGGATGCCGCCCTCCTCCACTGACTTCTTGAAGCCCTGCATGCCACTGGGGACGCGACGCTGCAGGAGCAAAATGCACAGCACAATGCCACGCCGTCAGAATGCTGCATTGGTCGGCCATCAACACTCTACAGGCGCCGCCATGTCTTTTTGCTTGTGTATTTTATGTTCAGACGATGCACTTTGCTCAGCAACGAATCACAATCAACACACACTGCCTGGAATTCTCTTGCTGTGGAATTGTCTTGCGCTTGTAACGCCCCAGCTTTCAAGGATGGTGCCCATGCCCCCATGCTCACCTGTCTGTGCATGCCCTTGCGCTCCTCAGGGTAGAGCTCTGCCCCGTTGTCGCTCATGACCAGCACATAGGTGTTCTCACGAAGCTTGCTGTGCTCCATGAAGTCAAACAGACGGCCCAGCACGTCGTCCATGTACTCAAGCATGCCCCACACCTGACAGCAGCAAGAGCACACAGTTGCCGCAAGATACATGTGGTTGTTAGCGGTTTGCATATGGTTTGCTGCCCTGCTGCTGTCTGAGGCCCCATGCTCCTCTTGTAGCATCACTGCGTTTGTGGCTTGTGCTGACCCTTACATGGATGAATTCATCACATGCAAGTACTCCTGGGAACCTCTATTGGCATCTGGCCTTTTTCCCACGGAGGCATAGTCTGTGCGGATGGTCAAGCCTAAGCTGCATACCTGTGCCGTGTCTCCTGCTAGCTTGGGCTGCATGGTCCTGTACTTGCTGGCGTATGGTTCAGGTGCAGGCCGCTGCCACCTGGGGCCCTGACCAGGCCGCAGGAAGCCCCTGCACACACCAGCAATAAAGGATGTGTTTTGAAAACAGCCCCAGCACACACGTTTGGTTGGTTCGGCTAGCTGCTGGACCCAAAGCTTTTAGGCTTTGTTACACTTGACCCGCGGAAGTCAGCTGCTTGCAAGTCACAGGGCATCGATTGGTTACGCAGATCCGTCATGCATACGTGCAAGTTGGCCCCAACTGTAATGTGTTCGGGCCAGCTGCTGAACTTCCACAGCAACAACTGCCTGAGGCTACCCAAGCCTGATCTGCAGCCAGCTAAAAGTGTGATGCATGCAAGCAGAGTCACGTGCACTGCAGGGGTTGTGCTGTGCTGTGCTGATATGTGCCAGCACATGGGTGCGTACTGATGGATGGCGTGTGGTGCGTAGAACACCGTGAAGGGTGCATTGTCCTGCTCTCTACGTGTGAGGTAGCTGAGCATGGTGTCCATCAAGTCCTGCTCCATCAGACCCTTTGTCTGAACATACACGCCGTTGTGCCTGCACCAACACGACACACAAAGACAGCGTGTAGAGGGAGAGGGTGTGAGATGGGTGGCAGGAGTGCTCACGTGCAGTACAGGGTTGAGTACTACCGCCACAGCTTGGATTCCCAGCAGCAAACAAAACATTGACGCACCGGCTCAGCCCAAGGCTTAGGCCTGCACTGCTCTGTACACTACTTGCTATTGTGCAGGTTGCGTCACCAGTAAGCCAGGAAGGGGCCCCCCACACATTTTCTTTCTGGCGGTGCCCAAGAAGGGGCCCCCCACCGGCTGGTCACACACAACTCAGCAGAGTGAACCCGACTGCCGGGGGCCAGAGGCAAAGTTTCACCAATGAAAGACGCATGTAACACCCCGCCCACTCAGCCCCACCTCATGAGGTTGTCCAGGTGTATGTGGCTGCTGGGCAGCCAGCTTTCCTGGAAGCCCATCTCCCATGGCTCATAGCCCAGGGTTCGGCCATTGTGCCACTTGCCAAAGTGTGCGGTCTTGTAGCCGCCATCAGCCATGACATTGCCCAGAGTGGCCTCAGCACGGTTTATGTAGTCATAACCTGCAGGCAGGTAGGTGTGTTAGCTGAGTTGTCCCATGCTGGTAGGATGGTGGAGGCTGCAGTGCTGCCAGTTGCGTTGGCGGTCACTGAATAAGGTCACTGCTTACAGGGAGTCTGCAAGGGCAAGGCTGCTGCTGGTGCAGCTGCCAAGCTGCTGAACTTGGCGCCTTGGCAGTTCTGCTGCTTTCATCATCCACAGCTGCTGTCGCTGGGGCCAGCAGGCGCATCGCAACACCATGCAACAAGCTGCAAGCACTGCAACACAGAGCTGCAGAAAGATCTTGATCCGTGCATTCAACCCTACCACCATACATCCTCCACCCCCTACCCCTCCTGCACCACGCAGCGGGTTCCAACCCCCCGCTCCCCCCGGTCCCACCTCCATTGATCAGCATGGTGCCCGTGCGCTGGTATCCCCTGCCTGTCAACAGCTCAGCACGTGACTGGCTGCACATGGGTGACACATAGAAGTTCCTGAACTCCATTGACTGCTGCATGAACTTGTCAAGGTTGGGTGTGCTGACCCACTGCGGCTTGCCCCCAGGCTGCTGAGGCTGGTGGAGACCCACATCGTCAAAACCCTGGTCATCTGTTAAAACCACGATGAAGTTGGGCCGCTGGCCTGATGGCAGGGCCGGGATGCGGACACCTAGTGGCTGCGGCTTTGGTAGGGCTGGGAGGGGGGGGCAGGTGCGTGATGGAGTGGCCAGGGGCAAGGGAGAAGGGGTGGGGGGCATGAAAGGAGGTGAAGGGGAGCTGTGTGAGTGGCCGGGGAGAATGGTCATGTTGTCAAGAGAGCTTTATTGTTGTGGCCAGCTGGTGTAAGCAACATTATGAGAGGGGGTCATGCTGTGTTGGATGTAACCTTGTCGAAGAAAAGTGCCCATCAAAGAGAGTTATGTGGCCCTCCTATCTGTTGGCTCTACTGCAGCACCAACTGCTGCTGCTGCTGCTGGTGTTGGTTCTCGTGTTGCTGTCAACAGCATTGGGGCCCATGTCATGCTGCTGCATCATGTGCTGACATAGGCCCATGATGTGACATTGTACGCCACTGTGATAGGGTGCAGCTGCTCCCCTCAATCTGCTGGCCCCAAAGACAAGCAGTATGTCCTACTGTCAATGGCTGTAAACTCCCTGAGTGCACCTCACACCCGACCTACTTGGTGGCACGCACGCCTGGGCAGGTCCATAGTTGGGTGCCTGTTCTGCCGCTGCCTTCCGTGCAGCTGCCTGGCTGGCATCAACACTGCTGCCTGTGATTCAGCAACAAAATCAGGTGTGACAAACGTTCGCAACTGGTGCATGCATAAACCCCTGACAAAATACAGAGAACATGACAGTCCAAGGTTCTGCTGCTGCCTCTGGCTTGCGCGCACAGTGTGCGTGATTTGTTGACGCGAACGGTCGAATCGCTGCACTATGTCAACTCTGACAATAATATGCATTGTTGACGAGCTGCAGGCACCAGGCGCGCAATGCAGCAGCGGCTCTCTTGACGCCAAACTGTAGCGAGAGCCTGAGCACCAACCTGTGATCAGCAGAATGCCAAACAAGCATACAACGCCAGTGACATGTCTTATTAAGTTCATTGCAGTAATATCAGCAGCATCTGCAGCAGAAAGAGCCTGGCAAACAACCCGAACAGCTAGTAAACGAACATGTTCAGCTCCAAACTGACAAGCAGACACAAACAACGTCTTAATCTGTAAGATGTACAGGACTGCAGCCACGTTGAGATTCGGGTTGTTCACACTGTGACAGACAAAAGACCGCCCGGTCATTGTTCTGAACAGGCTTGAAGGCTGCTTTTCGTCTGCCAGAAATACTAGGAACAGGAGAATCGGTTTATTGAAGTGCCGACTCACTGTGCACGTCCACGTCCAGCGTTCAGATATGGTTTGGCGCCTTTTCAGGGGGTGGGGGTGGTGAAAAGGACTTGCTGGTCGATTGTCTCAAAGTACTCCCCTGCCGACTGTGTCTGCAACCCCTTGAGAGTTCAAAGGGAACTTGGTGCCAACTGTGCCTGCTTTGACCTGGGGTTACCCTGGTGGGTTATCTACCAGATTATGTCAATGCTGTCATCGTTCTCGACTCAAAAGGACTTGAGCATGGGGAGTGCAGCACAGTTAGTTGGTTGATGTGACATGTCTAACCACCTATCTGTTCATTTCTGGGGGGCAATAGGTTGGGTTACATGCTGAGCGGCCCTCATCATGTTGGGGTGCATGTCTGCACGTATTTTGTTTTGCACAGCCTTGGGGGCATCATTGTTCCTGGCCTGGTGACAGCCTGGACGGCTTGTACTGGGATGTGAAAAGCATAGATCCGTCACGTGTTCAGCCTGGAACAGCTCGAATCAAAGGAGTGTAAGGGCTGTATGCAAAACAAAGGCCCAACAGTGCAGTGCAGTGTGTTACATGCTGCACGTCCACTGCAGGTCCGGCAGCATTGCCCTTCCGACTACGTCAACATTACTGCTCAGGGTCACGCACGCCTTCTCACACCACCTGCTGCTCTAACAAACTGTTGCACACCCACAAAACTTGCAGCAAGGTGTCCGGCACGTCCTGTACACAAAGTGTGCAAAACCGGCAGTGCAGTACACAGCTCCAGCTACGCTACGCATGTACGTTCATGTGTTGCCAAGAAGGGTCACCAAAGCATGTGCAGTGCCGCACAGGCAGCACACGGCACAGCATCAACATCCACGCTGCAAACCCTCCACACAGGAGGGGGCCTCCCGCCCACACAGGGGGGGGGGGGCTTCACGCCAACAATGTTGCCCAACTACCTACTGCATCCAACGTGCAGGGCTCGAAGAGGGTGGAGAAAAGTTCAGATCGTCCGGTAACAGCAGCTCTGGCCGACTGACTCCATTCCCTGCACCCTGCACAGCCCCGCCAACTCCCTCCCCACTTGAAGCTGCTGCACCGCTGCTGCCACCCACACCCGCCATCCCACCCCCACCCACCACACAGCTCTGGCTGCCCTGGTGGCTCAACAGCCCTCCTGAAGGGCAGCGGCTGGCCAGCCCCTCGCCAGCAGCAGCAGCAGCGGCCGCAGCGCCGCCTAACGAGCTGCTGCCACGCATAGGAGCAGGGCTGAAGCTGCTGCTGTAAGGCGCACCGAAGGCAAAGCTGCTGCTGAGGGCCCCCACACCCCCTGCAGCACCTCCCTGAGACACCAGGGGTCCCGGGCTCGGGCAGTGGGCCAGGCCCGAGCTAACTGGCCCAGCCAACGGCACCGACAAGGATGGCTGCAGCAGTGCAGCCGACACTCCCCCTGCTGCACTGATCAGGTCGCCGCCATCCTGGTGCTGCTGGTACTGCTGCTGCAGGTGCTGCTGCTGTTGCTCAAACTGCAGCTGCTCGAAGTGCAGCTGCAACGCATCTGACGCAGCCAGTGCCGGCTGAGATAGGGTGGAGAAGCAAGATGCTGTCCCACCCTGGGCCAGCGCAGGACCCCCAAGGAGCCCTGGCGTGGTGGGTGTCCCCAGCCGCTGCTGCTGCTGGAGCTGCGCCTGCTGCTGCAGCAGCCACAGTGGCTCACTGCTGCCACACATGGAGCTGATTGCAACAGCAGTCTGTGTCACACACCCCTCCTCAAAAGAGGGCAGCAGCGTGGCACTGCCGGCACTGCTGTGTGCAGCCAGCTGGTGCTGCAGCAGGCTGGGGTGTGCGTGCTGCAGCTGCGGGTAAGACCTAGGCGAAGACAGCCCCATACCCTGCCGGTACATGAATGCAGGCGCAGGGACCTGCACAGGCCCCAGCGTGCTGACAGCACACCCCACTGGGGATATCCTGCCGGCAGGCGACGTCACAGGGTCAAAGCTGTTGGCCCCTTGCAGCAGCTGCAGCTGCTGGTGCTGCTGCTGGTGACCCCCTTGGCCCAAGGCTCCATGCAGGGCACCCCCAGAACCTTCGTCCGTGACTGCATGGCCGCCGCCATGCCTCAGCTGCTGGCCCCTAGGTGCCAGAGGAGGGAGCATGCTGGGGTTGTCTATGCCCAGCCCCAGCGGTGACCTCCAAATGTTAGCCTGCCCGCTGCCCACACCCCCAGGCTGCTGCAGCTGCAGGTCCAAGCTTTGCCGGGCGGTAGCGTCCATAGCCGCCGTGGCACGTGCTGCCGCTGCTGATGCAGGCGACAGCGACATGATGCAGCCGCCAGCAGATGCAGGGCGCTGCTTCAGTGGCTGCACCAGCCCCTCTGCTGCGTCCACCCCCCAGGAAGCACCACCTAGGTCAACCAGGTTGAACTTCGGTGTTGCAGGGTGGCTGCCAGCCCCGCCCTGCTGGCTGGCTGCTCCAGCAGCAGCTGCTGTTGGTGCTTCTGCTGCATGCACCTCCCCAGCCACCGCCCCCTGCTGCATCGCAGGCAGCGGCAGCACTCCTGAGACAGGGGCGTCCAAAGAGCCACTGGGCCGCAGTAACGCTGCCGCCTGCTGTGCTGCAGTAGTGCTGCTTGGCCCAGCATCCTCTGGAGACTCCAGTAGGGCAAGCATGTCAAGGCCTAGCTTGCTGTGTTCATCACCCAAGATGTCATAGCTGTCGCAGCGGGCGTGAGCTGCTGCCACAGCCACATCCAAGGGATGCACAGCCACACCCTCGGCACCAGCTGCTGCTGCAGCCAAGTCAGCCTCAGATGGCGCTGCAGCTGACTTAGCCGCCGCTGCTGCTGCAGGCGACGCTGTTCCCCTGCTCTTGCTTGCCTTGCCGGCTGTCGATGCTGCTTGCTGCTGCTGCTGCTGCTGCTGCATCGGCTGCTTGCCCCAGGCGTTTGCGCGCTTCGCTGGTGACGCCCTCGCTGCTGCTGCTGACACGCTGCCTGCATCTGTTCCTGCTGCATCAGCATCCCCGGCAGGGGCCACCTGCCTGCCACCAGCATGCTCAGCATCAATCTGGCCCGCACCTGCTGCACTGTCAATGCTCTGCCGGCTAGCTTCCCGCTTGCTGGCAACACCCCGTGAGCCACCTGCAGCACCAGCAGCACCAGAGCCGCCCCCGCCCCCTGCACTGCTGCCCAGGCTGGTACCTCCTGCTGAGGTGCCAAACACCACTGTGAAGGCCTTGGCCCGCTCTGCTGCTGCCTTGGCTCGCGCTGCACGCCGCTCCTGAGCTGCAGTTTCACGCTCAGCTTTCCCACGCTCAGCACGCTCAGCAGCAGCACGCTGACGCTCCTTGCGCTCACGCTGTGAAGCACAGCACAGCATGATACAGCACGACACAGGATGAATGTAACTCATGTGTTGAACAGCACGGCAAGACTGCCCTGGGCAGGAGAAAGCTTTGTGACCGCATTCACGATGCAGCAGACTTCCACACTACCCCTTGTTGCACAAGAATATGCAATTGTGACGGGGAAAAAATTGCGACAGAAGCTCAAGATGCAAGGTGAGGGTACATACAGCAAGTGCACAGGCTACCAAACACTGCCTGCCTGCCTGCCTGCCTACAAGCATACGTCTCTCACCTCCCTCCGTGCCCTCTCCTGCTCAAGCCTCTCCCGCTCCCGCTCCTCCAGCTGCTGCTGGTCCTGCTGCAGCAGCTGCCACGCACGCAGCGACAACTCCTGCAAAGCAGTCATCACCTCCGGCTCACCCCCACCCACTACCGCCGGCCTGCCACCGCTGCTGCCAGCAGCCTGCACATCCCCCGCAGTACTGCCCCCTCCTGCAGTGCTACTGGGTGCAAGGGAAGACGCCTCGCTGCACGACTCGCTGCCTGCCAAACTGTCTGGCCGTGTCGGCGGCTGCTGCTGCTGCTGTTGCTGTGGGCCAACCTTACTGCCGGTGCTGCCGGCCGCTGATGTCGAGCACGCAGCACTGGCTGACGACCTCCTCTGCTGCTGCTGATTGCTCCCGTGTTGCACCGCATCCGCTGCTGCTGCATCAGCCCCGCCCTTTTGCTGCTGGTCCTGCTGCTGCGGGACGTCGCCGCCAGGCTGCCTGTCCTGCTGCTCTTCCAGCTCCTGCATGGAGCACCCCAGGGCCTCCTCAGCCTTATCTAGTGCTGCCCGCAGCGTTGAGATGCGCGTGTTCACAGACCAATCACTGTGAGGCTTCAGCGCAGCCTCAACCGCCTGCCTTGCCTCAACCGCCAACAGCTTCCGCAGCAGCTGCCGCGCGGGCAGCAGCACCGCCGGCGCCACACCCCCCGTCTCCGCTGCCTCCAACCGCGCAACCAGCTGCCCGTGGCCCGCGCCCGCAGCTGCGCTCGCCGCAGACTCGATCGCTGTTGCGACCGCGGCCTCCAAGGCCTGCTGCAGCTTGAGGATGCGCTTGGCTGATGTGACCTTGACGCCTGCTGCTGCTGCCTCGGTGATGAGGCGGGACAGGGTGGCGGCGCTGCAGCCGTCGCGCAGGGCCCTGCTGAGCTTGGCCTCGCAGGCGCTGCTGGTGCGCCAGGCTTCAAGGAGCTCGGTGGCACGAGCAGCCTCGCCAGGCAGCAGCTCCTCACACCTGCAGGGACAAGCAGACAGCCAGGGCGTATGCTCTTGTGTCCCTTTGGGTTCCCATGTTGACGCTACGGTGGGTCCACACAGGCAGCATTGTGAGAGAAGCCGAGTGCCGCTGCGCCGCAGTTGCTCAGGCTCACAATACACCGCCACTGACAACAACAACCAGCACAGGCTGGCGTGCTGCTCCGTCAGGATTCTGCAAGGAGCTGTTGTAGCCAGCTCTAGCTGCAGGAGGTGCTTCGCAAAAACACACGCGCTGACGCACACTCCACCGCAGTTGCAGGCAGCCTCCACCAATTCATGCATGATGGTACTGTGAGGTCCCTCCCTCACCGTGCTGCCTCGTCTGTGGGCCCCCTGCCACTCACACTCCCCCCATTCGGTGTTGAGCATAGAGGATACAAGTGTAGCTAGCACTTGGGCAACATACCATTCAGTCTGTCACCCTCCACCCCTCCCTGCAGGCCCCTCACCGTGCTGCCTCCTTGATGGCTGCCTCCACAGGCTCTGCCAGCTGCTCCAGCTGCCTGCCGCGCGGCCCTGTGCCCACTGACATGCTGGCCAGGCCCTTGAGGGCACCCTCCAGCTGCTGCTTGACGCGCAGGGCAGCAGTCAGCCGCGCACGCAGCTCGCTGGCGGCCTTGTACTCATCAGGGGCCAGTTCCTCAGCACCCAGCTGCACACATACAACGGAAAAGGGATATTTTAGACACATTACATGTAGGTGGGAGCAGAAAGGGCAGTATGTACTCATCAGGAGCCAGCTCCTCAGCACCAACCTGCACACACACAACGAAACAGGAACACTTCAAAAACATTACATGTAGGTGCGAGCAGGAAAGGCAGTAGGAGAAGCACTGCAAGGCTTGGCCAACACCACATCACCAGTCCACATCAGCTTGATGGCATACATGTGATGCAGAGGAGACACAGTGGCCGAGTGACAGCGAGACCCACCACCACATATGCGCTGGCTGCACGACTGCAATTCACTCAATTGCTGGGGCCGGCGAGCGTGGCACGCAACAGTGTGCCAAAACCAACTGTGCCACAGTGGGAGAGCACGTCCAAGTATGTGTGCCTGCCCTACCTTGCGTGCGTTCAACACTGCTGTCTCAAGCTTGGGGAGGTCTGCAACATTCTTGTACGTGACCGCCGCCTTGTGCAGCACCTCAGCAGCCCGCTCCACCTCAAGCCGCTTCTTCGCAGCCAGCAGCCGCACCACCAGCAGCTCATTAAACACACACGAGCTGCTGGCGGCCGCACTGCCACCTGCTGCTGTTACATTCCCCGCTCCCCCTGCAGCCCCGCCTGCACTGCTGCCGCTCGCCATGGAGCCACCAGTGGTTGTGGTAGCCGTGCCGCTGACTGCAGGCGCTGCTGCCTCTGCCTTGGCGATTGCGGACTTGAGTGCATTGCTGCCACACGGCCGGCGGCTCATGCAGGAGGTCAGCACTGCTGCTGCATCCGCTGCTGCCAGCTGGGCTTGTAGCTCCTTGATTAGCTTCCGAGCCTGCAGTATGAGAGAGGACGCAGGGCAACAGGCCATTGCAGGGTTTTAGTAAGTACCAAACATGTCATCATCCCGCCTTGTGCTAGACTAGATAAGTGCGGCCGGTCACTTTCATAGACACCACCAGATCCTTGTGGGACTCCAGTCCAAGGCAAGGCCAGTGCAAAGTGCAGGACAGACCACACCAGCTGGTTGTCGATCTAGCTCAGATGAAACCTCCAAGCTCGCCATGATCACCCCAGCCGGCAAAACCCATCCGCTCTACACGCAACCAGGGCACAAAGCTCTGCTCCGGCCCATATGCCCACCTTTGTGACGCTGACATTGGCATCCTTGGCTGGCTCCACAGCTGCCTCCAGCATGGATACATACTGCTGCCAGTCAGACACACTGAAGCCCTGCAGCGGCAGCCCCAGCGCCTCATCCCCTGCTGCATCGCTCTCCCTGCCCCCGCCACTGCCACTCCCGCGCCCTGCACTGCTGCCACCCCCAGCCGCCACACTTGAACCACTGCTGCCAGCGGTGACAGTGACAGCCACCCTACTGGTCAGCCGGGAGACTTTGTCAACCACGTCCTGCAGCTGTGTAGCAACCTCGGCTCGGGCACAGCTCTGCGCGTACAGCTCCCTCGCTGTCTCCACGTCAGCAGCCAGGCTGCTGAAGGGCTCTGCTGCTGCAATGCCTGCTGCCAGGGCTGCCATGCCCTCTGAGGTAGAGGGTGGGATGCGGCCGGCCAGGAGCTCCCTGAGCCGGGCACCTGCTGACAGCTCTGCTGCTGTCACATCAGCAACCTGCAGCAAGGAAGCAGAAAAGCACAGCGACATATGTATGAGCTTGCCTGCACGCGCAGGCTGTGTGTGGGGATGCAAACCCTGCCACAGCATGGTTGAAGGGAGAATTGGCTGCACCAAGAACACACTACCTTGCGTGGAACTGGTACACACAGAGCCAAGGAAGGGCTGAAGCCACACTGGTAAGCTTGGCAGCACAGCCTCACTCAACCCAAGGTCGATTTTCTCACCTGGGCTGCCAGCTGTTTCACAACGGGTGAGGGGCACACTGCTAGTCCCCTGGCCGACTGCAGCTCATTCAGCAGTGCAGTAGACACTGCCCGCACCAGCACAGGCAGGCAGCTAGTGCTGCTACCACCTGGCATCGCCGCTGCTGAGCAGCTGGCCCCGAGCAGCACACTGCGTATGGGTGGCACTGGTGTGACAAATGCAGCTGCCAGGGCCTCATCCAAGGTTGTGAGGGAGGACAGCCTGCTGCCCAGTAGGGCCTCAGCAATGAGTATGTCAGACTCTCCTGTCTTGGCCCACAACCGCAGCAGCTCGACCTGCATGCGCAACATAGACATGATCAAACCTCGGCATGTATGCTTTAATTGATTCATCTGAGCAGTATATCTATGAGACTTGTGACCTAACCACACACATACACGAAATTTCCGCCGACTTGTACAATCTGAGCAGGCAGCAGCAAAGCATGTCCATTCACGAGCATGTGCTGAGCCTGCAACCAACACACCACTACCAACACACCACCACCACTGCCACTTACCATCCCCTCCACAGTAAAACCCACTGTCAGTGCTGCTGCCGCTTCCTTTTGGTCTGCACCGCCCGCCAGCCCAGCCGCCACCAGCTGATCCCACTCAGACAGACACTGCTGCGCCCGCCACACAGACGCTTTGCTGGGCGACGTCGGCGCCTCTGTCCTGCACATGAGCGCGATGTGCACGTACACGATGCGACTCAAGGCTCGGCCCACTGCCCGCCAGCGCAGCGGGCAGTGCACACGCTGCTTGTGCACCTTGTTAAACAGCCGCACCACAGCGATGTGCGCCATGCGGATCGCATGCACGGCCAGCGCTGTGCAGCCTGCACACGCACAGCTGTTGTGCTTCAGCAGTACACTCTCCGCCCAGCAGCAGTACAGGTTTGCCTGCTCGTCCTCCAGCACACATAGCTGCTGCTGCTGCTCGCCTGGCTGAAGCCCATGCTGCTGCATGCCTCCTGCAGCCGCTGCTGCTGGTGAGAACGACCCAGCTGCAGCATCCCCGCCTGCTGCCGCTGTTGCTGCTGCAGTGCCCCTGGGGGTACTACCCACGGCATCCAAGGTCATTGCAGCTGCAAGGCCACGTGGTAACGGCCCTGCCACCCCAGAGGCAGCAGCCGCCGCCTTCAACTTGGCGTTCACGGCAGCTGTCACACCAGCGGGAGGAGGGGCAACACTGCCAACCGCCGCTGCTACGCCACTGTCGGCACAACTGCCTGCGGCTGCTGCTGCTCCAGCAGCCGCAGCAGGTGCACCTTTGTCAGCTCTGCACACAGCCAACGGGGTGCAGTCCTCCTGCAGGTTGAGGCGCTGCAGTGCATGCACAGCGCGCACAAAGCACTTGAAGGCCACTTCAGAGAACACCGTCTGCGCCTGTTCCGTCAGCGGCAGGCTGTCCGCAGGGTCATGCCAAGCATGCTCAGCATCTGCTGCCAAGGCTGCCGCTGCTGCTACCGTTGGGGAGGCATCAGCAGCAGATGTGTTGGCTGCTGACAGCAGCTCCTGCAGCAGCTGCTGCCGGTGCGCATGTTCCCGCCTGCCCGCCTCGTCCGCAGCCCCTGCAAATCCCAAGGGCGATTCGCTGTTGCGGCTGCTCCCTTGACCATCCGCCCCCCTGCTGTCGTCCGCCTGGTGGCTCAAGCTTGTACTGCTGCTGCCACTGCTGCTGCTGCCAGCTGACTGGAGCCCTGCGAGCTCCTGACCAGGTTCCACTCCCGATGCTGACCAGCGCAGAGACGAGCCCGCTGCACCCTTGCGGCCTTTAGCAGCTGCAGTGTAGGCAGCTGCCGCCTCTTCCGAAGCAGAGGGGGTCCCTGGAGCTACCGGCTCCTGCCCACCGCCAGCACCAGCCTCTGCCCCTGCTTGATGTCCAGCAGCTGCAGCAGCTGTGGCTACAGGCCGCGGTGCTGCTGCTGGAGGGCCCACATCAGCGGCTCGTTCATACCCCAGCTGGCCATAAGGCCCACCAGCAGCGTCAACCGCCACCCCTCCCCCAACTAAAGCACCCGTCCCAGCAGAAGCTGCTGAAATGGTGCTGCCGCCGCCGCCGCCACTGCTGCTGCTGCTCCTGTCAGCTGCGCCTCCTGCACTGCTGCTGTGCTGCTGCTGCGCCAGGTGTGAGCTGCCTATCTGCTGCTTGGCGAGGGTCAGGTGCGCCTGGCCTAGGTGTGCCTCCTGCCGCATCGCCTCCACTGCTGCTGTGGTGCGTGCACGCGCCTCCTCGGCCTGCTGCTCCTCCCGCCGCTGCATGTGAGCCAGGAGCCTGCACAGCAACACACGCATGACGCCAGCAACATCGCAACAGCAAGCAAAACAACTTGAGTACTCCCCGATATGGCTCAGCAGCCTACTACCTATTGCTTTGGCTGGCCACTGCTGTTGCAGCCATCCCACCAGCACCACAACAGTGCTGCTACTGCTTTGCTGTGGCTGTGTGTGACTGCAGTAATCAACAAGCTGTCAAAGGTCGCTTGCAAGCCTGCATCTGCAACCAAGCGACAGCACCCACCTGACCATAGCTGCCTTGGCCCCCAAGTTGAGCCCCAGAAAGGCCAACAGGCACAGCCACAGCAGTGACAGGTACTGCATCACCCCCACACGGAATGCTGTCAGGCACTTGCTGGCAATCAGGGTGCGGGCGATGCGGCTGCGACACTCCCACACCTGCAGCAGGGCACAGCAGCAGCCATAGTCCAGGTAAGATCACAGTCAAGTTGAGGTTAGCATGACCTGCCACCACAGCAGCACTTGGGGTCCGGACACCAGCTGTCCAGGACTTTCCAGCAGCAAATCATGCAAATTCAAGCCCCAAGGTGCTGCTGAGCTTACTGACAGAGGCAGAGCACGCAACAAAGACACAATGCCAGGTCAAGCCCGGCATGACCACCCCATCCTCACCTCCTGCTCAGCTGGGCCCAAGCATGTGCACGAGTGCGTTGCCTTGGAGTAGCCGCCACATCGCGGCACCAGCTGCAAGGGCAGGTCTCCCACTGCTGTCTTGCGGGTGGGGTCAGCACCGCAGAACAGCAGGTGGTCCACCTGTGCTGGGTTGCCACGCAGCGCCGCACAGTGCAGCGGCGTCGCCCCATCCAACAGCGCCTCTGCAACAGCCATCAAGGTGTCATCTGCTGTACACTCCAGGCTGCCGGACCCTGGCTGCTGCTGCTGCTGCTGCACGCCTGCTGCTTGCTGCTGCCCCGTTTGTGACTGCTGCGGCTGCTGCTGCGGTGGCTTGGCAGCTGGCTGCTTGCGCTTGTCTGGTCGCAGCACTGGTGGCACGCTGGCCTCGTGCTGGGGTTTGTACATGAACAGCAGTACAGGCCGGACCAGCTGCGGGTGTAGGGGCATGTTGACCAGCAGCCGCCGCTCTGCCTCGTCTGCTGCTGACTCCGCCAAGAGCTCCTGCTGTGGGTCCTGCTGCTGGCCCGTCTGCTGTTGTGCCTGCTGCTGCTGCTGCGCCTGGGACGCCCATGTGCCTGCAGTTGCGCTGGCTGCTTTGCCAACTGCTGTGCTGGGGTACAGCTGTGGCAGCCGCCTCCAGGGAATGCACAGCAGGAACTCCAGGAAGCCTGGTGGGGCATTCATGAGTGCCGAAGCTGCCAGCGCCGCACCAGCTGCAGCCTGCACCAGCATGTTTACACACGCAAACAAGTTTTGAGAAATCACAGTAGGCAGACAGGTAGAAACACATCATGCCACCACATGATCATCTGTGTGGTGTAGGGACCTCAACTGTGTGTGACTGTTTGATGCAGGCAGCATGAAGAATCCTGCTACCTGCGCTCAGTACTTTACCTTCCAAACCGTTCAAGTTACAGACAATGGTGTGCAGCGGGAGCTGCCTGCTGCAAGGAAGACCCTCACAGCCGGTTGCTGTCTGCGCTGACCCCATCCACTCCTCGTGTGCAGTGCATCTCTAGTGCAACCCCTTCCAATGCAGTGCATCCCATTCCAATGCAACTGCTGGCTGTATCTGTTGGCGAGGGTGTTTCATTCTGCCACTCACCCTGCAGCGTTCTGGGTCCAGTTCAGTCAGTGGGTCCTCACAGCTCGGCAGCATCGCGTTCAGTACAGCAGGCAGCAGCTCGTACAGCACCCCCTCTGTCAGCTCCTTCACCCGCCGGTCCTCGTGGTCCATGTACACCTGCAGCTTGCTCTCAAGCTGCTGCAGCCGCTTGCGCTGGCGCCCGCTGCCCTTGGCAGAGTCCAGCGGGGCTGGCGGGGTAGGTGCTGCTGGAGCTGCGCCATCGACAGCGGCAGTGGCAGCTGCTGCGGCCGCTGCAGCAGCCTCCGGGCTCAGCCCTATGCCGGCTATGCTGGACACCTGGCCAGGGGTGTTTGCTGCAGCCCCTGCCACTGGGTCTGCAGGAGAAGCTGTGCTGGCCATAGCAGCGCCTGCATGCTCAGTCAAGTCAGCCGCGGCCTGTTGGTGGCCATGACCCGGTCTTCAACCCTGCATGGACATCGTTCATGAGCATCAGCATATGCCTGAGAATTCCAACCCGTGATGATGTGGCTGTGCGCCGTTGTGTGGGGTGCTTGGTGTGCTGCATGCGGGGTTGTGACACCTGCTCACAAACAGCCGCATGCTGCCATGGCTGTGTGGTGGTGCACTTCTGACAGCATGTCAATATTCTTTGCTGCACGAATCTGGACACCTCTTGGCCTGTGGCCAACTACTGGCCCGCCGACAACGGCAACACAGCAGCAGTGCAAACCCACTCCAACTCCCCCAAGCACAAGCTCAACCATCACGGCACTGAAACTTACAAACAACACACCTGAGTCACCAGAAACAAAACGCACACTGTGAACGGGCAACTGTGAATCGGGCAACTGTGAGGCAAGGTGAATCACAGGAAACCTCAACTGGACACTTCACTTCAGCTTAAGGCAAATGGCCAAATTCATGTTGTTTTGCAGCAAACAATTGTAGTCACCTCTTGACAAAGGGGTTACGTCAGTGCATAACGACCTGGCCTTCATGATCTTGCTGTCGAAAAGCCAAGATTCACTTAACACTACAGCAGTGAAGCTTGTTGACCAGGACCACATGTAGAGTATGATAGGAGACTTTAGCTGCAGGTTGAAGGTCCCCCCCCCCCTCGGCCGCCCCCACCCTTGTACACCCTGCAGGGTGACACGTTGGCAAGCTCGTGCTGGCTTCTGATGACCGGGCTTATGTTACTTAGCCTCTACTGCGCACTGTAGTGTGACAGGACGTTGATCCCTGCTGCTGTGAATGCCGGTGCAGTGTGCAGTACCAATTGGCCACTGCAAGCGCTTTTAGCACATGCCTTGTTTGGGCTGTGCCAACGCAGTGACTGGCTATCCCTTGTTGTTCTAACCATTTGCAAGTTCAAGCGTTCGACGTTGCAGCCGCGTAATGTCTCATGCAGGCTGATGCTACCAATCAAATTGCCGTACAAGACATGCCATGTGACAGCCTGGCAGCAATCTGATCAGCGCTCTACTGCGTCAGCTTGTCTCGCTGGCGCAGCCAGCATCACATGACATTTTCTGTGCATCTGACAGCCGCTCCATGATACATGCTGCACGATTGAATGAGCACAATGATGATGTGTCGAGCTGACAACCAATCGCCTCACTGAGTCAGTGTCCAACATGGCACGCAAAACTCTGTCTTGCCAGGACAAGTTGGGGGCAGGTGCTAAGTCTGGTCAGGCTGTTGCAAAACAGATGATGAAGACTTGCAAGAGGACAAGAGCATATTCAAATTCAAAACATGCACGCAGAGCGATGCTGTGTGGATGCTTTCCACATGACAGGTCTGACATTGCACACCACACGACCAACAGCCCCTCCCAACAACATGCAGCACCTGCCCATGGGCCCAGGCCCCATACTGCTGTGCCTCCGTCACTCCCAGCCTCTCAAAGCACCCGGCTTGAAGGGAAGCTGCACAAGCTGTGTGGTGCACCTCAGTGGTCGCCATAGCGCTTGAGTGGCTCTGCCGGCGTTCCTAACCGTGTGCCCACCCTGTACTTGTCATAACGCTCCTGCGTGCACAATGCAGTGAGCAGTGCAGCAACATCGGTTGGGTTGCCCAGCCATGCTACACAATCAAGATGTGCTGGCCGGGCGTACATCATGGCAGCTGCCAGCTGACATGTTGTGCCACTACAGATGCTGCCACTGGTTACTGCAAAGAGCACAGGCGCTGCTGTTACTCCAGACGGCCAGCTGGGTCCCAACTCTTGCCTGCTGCAGCTTTTTCACACCACACCATGCGTCTGGAACATGGTGTGGTGTCGAAAAGCAGCAGCAGGCAAGAGTTAGGACCCAGTTGGCCGAAATGCAGATGTACTCAGAGGTCACCCCCGGTGCCCAGGCCAGGTGAGCGTGATTTGCAACTCACCTGCTTGGCATATGTGTCCTTCAGCCCAAGTTTATGCAGCACAAAAGCATACCGCGGGAAGTTATCCCGCCGCAAGTACGACAGCAGCTTTCGGCGGTGGTTCAGATAGCTTTGTAGACCCCTGCAGCAGCAATTGACGCAGATGGTGCCGGATGTGATCGCACTGCAGGGGTATGAGGCAAGGCCCTTCACGTCCACCACTTGATGACACGCCTAGGGAACCCTGCTGTTGCTGCTGCTGGGAGAGGATAGGATGCACACCAAGTGCATGATGTTCTCACTGACCAATCAAAGGCAATATGCAAACATCACAGTGTCAATTGACCCCGCTCCTGGCCTGACAAAGGGGCTGCCCACTGTCACTGCTGCATTGATGAGCCGCATCCCGCTTTGGCTTACCTTTTGGAAACATGGTCCTTCCTGTGCGCCAAGATGTGTTGTGTCATGTCGCGTATCCTCTCTGTCAGGAGCGCAACTGCAGCAGCAGCAAACAAGCAATGCCGTCAACTGCATACATCCTGCCAAGTTGTGCGTGTACAGCCATCGCAACAACACTAACACTATGGGGAACTGGTGCATTGGCACCGACACTGATACTAGGTCGGTGTGCACTTCTGCAACAGCCACTGCCGTGACGCCCGAGGGTGCTCTGGCAAACACTTACTCTGCACCTCCGGGGACCCTGTATCACCAGGAGCCCGCTGGTACTCCTGTATGATGTCCTGTTTTCGCTGCACGAAGCGCTGGCGTCGACTCATGTTCTCTGGCGACAACAGCTGCAGCGACATGAAAAATTGATTTGATGGGTGAGTGGCTAAAGTGGGCCACACACAACTTGTTGTGGCAACAAACACCTTGCGGCACAAGTCACCTTGTCCACAAGCTCTTGCTGCACTGGCAGCTCTGGGTAAGGGTCGTCTTGCTGGAGAGGGCCATCCCCAGGCACAGAGCCGCTGCTGTCACTGCTGCTGCTGCTGGCAAAGCTGTGTGACTGCAGTCTCTCCGCCCAGGCCGCTGCTGGTAGAATTGCATGATGTCCAGAAAGCAAAGCGCCTCGTAAAATGGACAGCATTGCTATGATGCTTGACACCAGCTGGTGTCTGCAAGGAGAGAGCTTGACACCAGCTAGGATCCAGGTATGGGTGTGCTGGTTTTGGTGGCTGGAGGCACAACAATCAGCCGCCAGAGACAAGAAAACCCTGCAGGCGTGTCACCTGACTCGCACGAAAGAAGCTGCTGCTGGTTAGATCCCAAGATCAGTGTGAGTTGAGGGACGTCGTTGTCGTTCTGCCGGACTAACCAAGCCTTTGCACAGCACTTAGTCACTATGGTGCAGTATTTAGGCTATCACAGCGACAACATCGCAATGTGTGTCGAGTTCTGTCATGATTACCCAGGGTTTAGTACCCTTATACCTCTAATTCCTTTCCTTGCCTTTTGATACCCTCCAATGGAAGCCCCCAGTATTGCCAAGATTGAGCTTCCATGCACTCATCCTGTCAATCCAAGACACTGACACGTCAATTAAGACACCAACTTGACGAAGGTTCTAGCTTGTCCGTGGATCCAGCGTAGGCGGCCACTGCATGCATTTAAAGCGTTCTTGTTGAAACGGGCGTGGGAAGGTGGGTAGCCTGGACGCCCCAACTGTCTATTGGCTTCGCTTGTGTTCGGCTTGCTGAGGGACAGTCTGTCCCCCACCTTGCACATCTACCACAGATGGGGCAGCGTGGTCACAGTCTTGGCTCATGTTGCTGACGCGTTCCCCATATTTGGGCTCTGCTTGTCTGTCTTGCAGGCAGGTGTGTTGACAGCTTCATCCATCGCGATGGACGCCGAGCTCTTGATTCCCAGCCTGGACGTGCATGCCTTCGGCATGGATGACCTGGGAATCAGCGTGTTGCCTGACGGCGACTTCCTGGCGTTCCTTGGTGACCTGGCTGGCCCTGACCTCCTTGACCAGGGGGCAACCACCTTGCCCGTCCCGCCCGAGGCCCCCAACAAAGACAGCCCTCCCCAGCTCCAGGTCCCAGCTGCCGTTGTCACGCAGACCCCGTGGCAGGTGTCCACCGGGCTTCACCTGCAGAAGCAGGCCTCCCTGCGTGGCTCACCCTGTTCCTCAGCAGCCAGTGCAGAGGCAACCAACTGCCCCGAGTCGCCCATGGTCAGCAGTCCAGCCACCAGCAGTGGGGCACCGGCCACCACTGCTCCCTCCAGCACCGCCACGGCTGCAGTAGCAGCAGCTGCTGTCACCACGCGCAAGAGGCAGAGACCCCAGGCACAGCAGCCCTCTGCATCTCCGGTCAGCTCAGAGCTGCCAGAGGATTCCCAGGGCGAGGATGATGAGCAGCAGCCCCGGCTCACCAAGGCCCAGCTGGCAGCAGCCAAGCGCCGCGCACCTGTGGTGGACTGGCGTGCCATTGACGACCCTGAGGAGCGACGCAAGCAGCGCCGCCTGGCCAAAAACCGCATCACCGCAGCAAGGTAGGTTTTTGGTCGGATGCGTCTTTGAGGTTGTGACACCTTGGGACACCCTGTCCTGCAATAGTTGTGGCAGTTTGTGGCTGCAGGCGCTTGTGGCGTTGCAGATGGTGCTGCAGCCGGCACAAGCAAGCAACCCTCAGCAAGTAGTCTAGTGATCATGTCATATCGTTGGGCAACCACAGCAAGGTCTAGTTGTCTTATCTCCAACACTCATCTTTGACCGCACGGTGTAGGGGGAGTGTTATGTTGTTATGTGCTGCTCAAGGCGTCTGCAGCCACCTGTGAGCTGAATTAGCAGTTGTCAAGTGTTGCTGGTTGCATGCAAGCGCATGTTGATGGAGTGACATGAGGATCAAGATGAGCACAGCCGCGTCTTGAATAACACACGTTTTTTTGCTGCTAACGGTGTTGCATATGCCCTGCTCCTTTCCCCCACCCTGCAGGTCTCGTGAGCGCAAGAAGGAGCAGATGGCCGACATGGAGCAGCGCATGTCCAAGCTGGAGGCTGAGAACAACAGCCTGCGCTCCCTGCTGCAGTCCATGATGTCAGAGAACACCAGCCTCAAGGAGCAGCTTGCTAGCCTCAATAGAGGCGCAGCTGCAGCCCTACCCGCGCATGAGGGCAGCCCCAAGCCTGCTGTGCTTGTCAAGTGCTTAGCTATAATGCACTTGGTGTGCTGTCTCCTCATGTGCGCTAAGGCGTCCTTGTCGCTGGTGGTCCCGCTGGTGTCGTTGGCGCTGCAGCAGGAGTCGCAGACTAGCGACCCTCTGGCCAGCAGCTGTGCAGGCGCTGCACCACAGTGTGCCGTGTCAAGTTTGATGTCGGGTACGGTTGCTGCGCGTGAGTGGTGGCGGGTCAGGCTGCGGCCTGCTTTGAGTGTGTGTTGAGGGTCCTGGCAGCCAGGTGTGGCCTGATCCTGATGGCTCATCGGTTGGTAGTTTGCAGCTCGTGCATCGAGGAGCCGGCCAGGTGCCTGGGCTCTGGGGCGGGTGATGTGATGTTGGGGCCTGTGTTCATTGCGAAGCATACACCTGTAGTGGTGTGTGTGTCCCAGTATGTTTTATAGCTTCGTTGGCCGTGAGCTCAGGCAACTGGTTGCGCGAGTCAGGCGTACCGCTTGCATAGTTTTGTTGGCCATGTACGCTTCCAACTCAATCGGGTGTTGATCATTATCGTGTGAACGGGTGCTGTGTGCCATATACGTGGGTCTTCTTGTATGTGTATGACACTCTCCTTCTGTACGTGTCATAACACAGTTCTTATTTGAGGTGGCTCAGTCTGCGACACTTTGCAGGTCAACTGGGTTTCGCCTCGCTAGCAAATATGGGGGATAACAGCATCCTTAGTCACTAGTTGACTAGGTTCTGGGTGCGGCGTTGATGACATCCGCACACCTGCGCACATCAGCTGCAGCACATCGTCTGGCTGTGTGTTTGTCGGGCATGCTACGGGAGGATTGTGGACGCCTCAAGCTTCGCCTGGTTGCGTCCCACTGCCTACCAGAGCACGCACGGCAAACAAGTTTTGTGAGAGCCGTGGTTATTGAAGTTTGGTTCGTCCATGTCTGCCCTTCGCCTCGCCGGCATGTCCGGCATGCTGCATTCATGTCCCTGTCACTGGGTACTGTTGAGTATGTCCCAAACCAAGCTTGCAAGTCACTTGCACATCAGTGTGGCAGGCGGTTGCCTGGCCTTCTTGGTGCTCCACTCGCATGGGTGTGGTCTATTTCTGTAACAAGTTCTGGCTGGAACATGCATTTGGGATGGGAGGGTTCACAGTGCCATGACGGCTTTGTGTTTGCCAGCAGCATGCCTGCTTGCTGTCCATCGCAGCCATGCTGGTCCTACCTCAGCTGGATCATCAAGATGCTGACATATGCGGTCCCACAATGCAGCATTTTCCCTGGTAGCAAGACACACTAGCAAACCACTGGCCGATGCTCTCGTTTCGACAACAAGTCACAACCGACCGTCACTGCTGATAAGCACACCCCAAAACAGCACATACAACACATACCCAGCAACATTGTGTTCTGTGTTCCCATCTTTGTGTGTTCCCAGTGTCTCCGCAGGAAATCTTGCTACCTCCCCGGTTCCGGGCACTGTCTCACATACCCAGCAACAGACCATCAGACAGTGTGACTATCTCTCTTTGTTCTTTCACTTCCTCAATATCTCACTTGATCTTGTCACGTGTGCAACAGCTGCAAATGTTTGAAACAGATGCCAGTCACACAAGGTCACACGTTGGAGGAGGGCCAGCAACAGGGTGTCATAAGCCTGCACTGGGGCGGGGGTCGACCCCCCTCTCCTTTGCCGTGCTGACATCTTGTTGCTGCGCTGTTCTGCAGGTGCGTTCCTTGTGCTTTTGCAGGCAGAGATTTATTGCATCAGCCCAGACAGAGTGTTGTTGACAGCAGCCCAGCCCAGCAGGAGAAACAGCCCGCATGACCCAGCACTGATGATCCGATCATCACTGGCAGTGGAGCTTTGATGCAACATCCAGCCCAGCAGAAGGGCAGCAACTGGCCAGACACCTTCATGTCACAGTGAGCCAAGGGTTTGGGGGCCCCGAAGCTCGTCTAGCTTCAGCTGCACATGCATATGCATCACTAATGCATTACTACTTCTTTTCGTGTGCAGACACGGCAGCTTCAGCCTCTGCGATCTTACTACAACAGGTGTTGGAAGGCAAAAACTTGTCAGGGCATCAGGCATTCAAGGCGTTGTCAGCCAAATTGCTTGCAGCAATTGCTACTGCAGCAGGCTGATAGATCTGCATTTCCTGCTGCACATAGACCTTTCAGTGTGTCTCCTGCAAGAGTTGCAGAAGATACCTTTGATATGCACAAGAACACTTGCACAGAGGCAGAGATTGATGCAGAAATCCTTCAATGCGCACATGAACACTGCAGGTGGCACTTGGGTGGCAGAGTAGTTTTGTGGATAAGTCACTTCAGTGGCAGGTGCGGCTGACACTGCCAGCATACAGTCACTGCCCTCTACACCCAAACAAAATCAGGGGGTGTGGGGGTGACACGGGCTTCTTCACCTCCTTGATCCTGGTCAACAATCCTATGACACTCTACAGACATTTGTGATTTTCATGAGTACTGATGGATAGCTGGAGTCCTGCAAAATGAAGGCTGCAATGCACAGTCTCCCTCCAGGCTTCCTGCCAGGCCCCATCTGGCGAGGCAGTGCAGACTGCAGTGAAGGATAGTCGTCAGTGGCCGATAGTGGCTGACAGGTTGGTTGGGAAGAATGAGTGAGAGGGCTGCCTGTTTGTCAAAGCCCTAAGACATGGCCGTTTGACTGTGACTGTTGCGCAGGTCGTCGTTCATGACATTGATCACGATCGTGATAATACGCACGTTGGCTTACGTCACATAATCAGGACCCTGCTGCAAGTGGCCATGAGCTCAACATTCACTTCCAGCCAGCAAGTGGGCGAACACAAGAAAGTCACTAGCGAGAAAAACAAGTTCAAGTTTCAGCAGGCATCCAGTGCCATAGCAGGCACAGCTGATGGCTTGAAACGGCAGCTGGCAAAGCTGGACACAGGCACGTGCAGCACTGTTCAATCCTGTCAGCAGCAGCAGTGTTCAATCCTGTAAGCTGCTGCAACCAGTGCCGACTGTCCTTGCTTACAAACACGACACATTCTATGAACGCATGCAGACCTGAAGGAAGACATCAAGGGGCGGGCTGAGTTTGTGGAGTACTTGACACGATTGCAAATACAGCGAGCTGACTTGCAGGACAGAATCGACAAGAACAAGGCGTGGATTGTGAGCACAGCAGTGGCCCCACCAACACTACCTGGGCATAATCAGGCATTCTGGCTAGCCATAGCACAGCAATGCGGCTTGCATCCTGTTGCAATGCCTGCCTGGGTAAAAGCAGGCTGGAGTCCAGTGAGAGCTTCTGTTGGGTCCAGCACAGTGATCAAGCTTGTACACACTTGCCCGATGCAGGACAACTTTGAGGCAAGCAAGGACGACGGCGCATTCGAGGCGCAGTACAAGAAGCTGCTGGAAGAGATACAGCAGATATACGAAAATGCAAAGGAGTTCCACAGCAAGGTGGGTGTACTTCTGGCACACGCTCCTGAGCAGCATGGTTGAGCAACTTCCGCCCTATCAGACTGAAGCTATCCAGGATGCACCACACTGCAGCCATGGCAGCTTGTAAGCAACCTGTGGCATGCACCCAATACACGACTTTTCACTGGCGCTCAGCGCCTGCTGTACTCTGGCTGCACATGGTTCCCAGGGGTGGCACAGTGAAAGTGCTGACCCTGGTTTTGGGGCTGCTGCTCACTCCTCTACCAGCGGCAGCAGCAACAGCACCATGTGCCTAGCTCTTTGTTGCTGACCCACTATGCTGCTATTCTTGGTGCTGCTGCTGCTTTATCTGGTCTGGAGATGCTGATCAAGGACTTTGGCTACCACATAGCTTACAAACGCTGGCAGGACACTTTCACAGCAGTGCCCTTCAAGCCCAAGTGACTGCTGCACCTTTGGAAGGTAGCGTGTTGTATGTTATGTTGGCTTTGTCAAGAGTGTAAAGAGCTTGTGCTGTTTCAACAAGTCTTGAGAAGAGGCAATTGCTCCACTGCAGTATCATGTAAGCAAGACTGCAAGCATCACAAAAGCTGGAACATGCCAGCTGAGGTGCACCATGCAGTCCTGAGCCTCAAACATGCTGGTGCCAAGGCTGGCGCCAGATGCAGCGCATGCAGCAGCTCAATGTGTCTGTTTTGCTATGATTGGTCGCAACACAAGGGTGCAACCCCAGGAAACGCATCTGGCAGTGGCCAAGACACACACACAAGCACCCAGTATCATCTTGCTAGCAAAGCTGTATATAAGTCTTCAAGCCAAGGAGCAAACATTTTGTTGAGTTGGCAGTTGCTTGCTGAGAAGGGAAGGAGGCCTTGATGGCCAACCAGCCTCAGCATATGCTCAAGGGTCACTTACTCATATACATTTGCATTTGATACAGTGGCAGCTGTCTCAGCAATGCCAGCTTCAGAGGTGCTGGCGATGATCCAGGCTGCCCAGCTGCTGCTGCTGCCCATTCGAGCGTTGCTGAACACCCACTCATGCTGCAGCATGCTGATTGAGCAACACACAGTCAAATGCATCTGATGGGCAGTTTTGATGTGCTTATGAGGACGACATGCCCCGCAACTGCTGGCTGGCTGCCAATCCATCGATCAATCCATGCCTGCTCGATGATGATGGCTGCCGGGCGACTCATACGTTCTCTGAGACATACCGTCTGGGCCTGAGAGCCTTAGTGGGAGAGTTGAGGCCGTTTCAATGACCTAGCTTCGAAACACGGAAACACGTAAGGATTACACAGGCAGTCAAAGCAAAATGTGCCTGAAACCTTAAACGTGGCCTCAGCAGCTGAGTGAAACCATCTGTACTCTTACAAACAGTCTCAGCTTCGCAGAGCCTTCACAGCTGCCTGCACAGTCAAACAGCACCTTCTGTTCAAAGGCTGTGCCAGACGATGTCCAAGAGCTCTGAAACTGTCAAGGTGCTTGTGGCAGCAATCACATGATCCTGAAAGTGCAGACCGCAGCAGCAATCTTACCGTGGCAAACCAACTGCTGCAGGTGGTGGTCAGGTGCAGGCCCCTGAATGACAAGGAGCGCGCAGATGGCAGGCAGCGCATTGTGGATGTTGATGCTCGGCAGGGACAGATTCAGGTAACTCCCACGTTTTTGCCTGACACACCAGCTGCAGCCAGGAGGCCTCGCATGCAGCGCAGCACAGCATCGACACCACCTGCTGTCGTCTGCTGTTGTGCTGCAGCTGCGCAACCCTGGCACCTCGGACAGGGAGCCCCCAAAGACCTTCACCTTTGATCAGGTGTATGACTGGAACAGCAGGCAGCATACAATCTTTGACATCACAGCAAAGCCAATCATCGATGCCTGCATGGATGGCTACAACGGTACGTCTCTGCACAGGCATCCCCAGCACAAGCTTGGATCAGGGGGAGGGCTGATTGCTTATGCTTCACTGGCGTTGCAGGGACTATCTTTGCATATGGACAGACAGGTACAGGGAAGTCCTTTACTATGGAAGGCAAGGAAGACCCACCTGACCTGCGTGGGATCATCCCAAACACGTTCTACTATGTGTTTGACACGATCGCTCAGCACAGTGAGTGTACTGCAAACAACAGTGGGACTGTCAGCACGTTCGGCGCAGGGAGAAATTCCTGCTGGCATAGTATGTCCAGCGCCTGCCAGCTCATGGACAGCAGGGCAAGACGGCAGGGGGGGGGCGTGCTCCCAGCCTCTTGGCCATCCGATGCTGCATGCTGGATGTTGTTTTTCAGCAGCAGCTGGCAGGCCATTTCTGCACAGCAAGTACATCGCACACTCTGACAAGCTGCACATGGCCAACTTGCCTGACAAGCCAACCATGTGCATGACAGCAACAACCAAGCTGTGTGATGCCAGCATGCTTGCAATCAGGCAGCAGGCAGATGCTGTGCAAATATGCATAGCATCTCACGTGCCCCTGAAGGCGGTTGTGCTGTGCTTGCTTGCCGTACTGTTTCCTGTAGGTGGCAGCCAGGAGTTCCTGGTGCGCGCCAGCTACTTGGAGATATACAATGAGGAAATCCGTGACCTGCTGTCAAAGAACCCTCAGGCCCGGCTGGACCTCAAGGAGCACCCAGAGCGGGGCGTGTATGTGAAGGACCTCATGCAGTTCGTGGTCAAGAGCGTAGCAGAGATCAACAGTGTGCTGCAGGTGGGCCACCCAAATGGCGGCTGTGTGAAAAGGCAGCAGCAGCTTTGCAGGGTGGGGGAAGCACTGGCGTCAAGCAGGGTCAAGCTGGCCAAGTGTTTGCTTGTGTAAAGGAGTGTACCATCATCATGCTCTGGTTAGTCGGATACCGCAGTGGGCATGTGTTCAGGAGCAGCCCCACACAAGCACTGCAGATCCTGCTGAACTGGGTGCAGTCATTGGCCAGCTGCCGGCCCTGTAAGCAGCAGCAGTGGCTGCATCAGCACTTTGACGTCTTCTGCGGCGCCTGCGGTGTGTGACAGGTTGGCAAGAAGAATCGTGTCGTTGGTGCTACCATGATGAACCAAGACAGCTCGCGGTCGCACTCCATCTTCACAGTGACTATTGAGGCCACGGAGCGATTCAACGCTGCAGATGCAGGTAGCACAATGGGGTGTGCTCAGGATCGCACCCTGCAACCGCAACAAGAACCCTCGCACTTGACGCCCATGTACAGCAGTCACAAGTTGTTTCGCGGGGCAGCGATGACACCATGGCAGTGGCTGCATTCCTGCGCATAGTGGGCGTCGCATGAATGATGCAGCCAGCACAAGCTGTGATGCTGGGCTGGCATCATGATCAGCCTGATCAGCTGGCAGCTGACAAGCAGCCTTCAAAGCTGCCCCAAGACTGACCATTGGCCCCCTCTGGTGCATGTGTCATCGCCTGCTGCCTGCGCACAGCTGCTGCTGCAACAGCCAGCCACATCCGGGTGGGCAAGCTCAACCTGGTCGACCTGGCCGGCAGTGAGCGGCAGAGCAAGACTGGCGCGACAGGTACGCTGCTAGCAGTGCCATCAAGGAGTGGATGAGGGCCCAAATCGGTATCGCGGTGCTCCGTAACAGCTCCAACGAACAAGGAGGACACGCGCACTGATGCCAGACACCTCAGATGTCACATGTTCTGCAAGTACAGATTTGGCATCACCATCATTGCGTGAGCAGCAACGTTTCCTGAAAGGGCACGCCACAATGACTTGACAACCACCAAGCTCTTGGAGAGGGGGTGTGTTCCTCACGCCCGACCCCCTATGGCTTCCCTGTGCCTGCTCCCCTGCAGGTGACCGGTTGAAGGAAGGCATCAAGATCAACCTCTCACTGACAGCGCTGGGCAATGTTATCAGCGCACTGGTGGACGGCAAGAGCGGACACGTGCCATACAGGCAAGCCAGCTTGGCGGCCCACAACCAGCCTAAGTCAGACAGAGTGCCCACTGCGTACTAAGCATTTGAAGGCCGTGTCTGAGCAGCAGCCTCTGAGATGGCGAAGTGTTGTTGCAATTCTGTAGCATGATGAACTCGAGATGGAACTCTTGGGACAGCAGTTGGCTTCCACCTTATGGACAGCTAGTGTGTTTGCGCCAATGGCCCCAGCACCATGCATTGCTGAACAGGGTATTGGCACGAGTGCGCATGATAAGGGCGTGAGAGCATGCCGCTCACACCTGGCGGCTCTGCATGCACTCTTTGCCTTGCAGGGACTCCAAGCTGACCCGCCTGCTGCAAGACAGCTTGGGAGGCAACACAAAAACAGTGATGGTAGCCAACGTCGGCCCAGCCGACTGGAACTACGAGGAGACGCTCAGCACACTGCGCTATGCAAACAGGCAAGCGCTGACCATGCTGCACAGTACTCATTGACGCCCCTGCCAGCCTGGTTGGTTCTGCATGCAATGCCTTGTGATCATCTTCTGTGCAGCATGCTTGAGTAGCTGTGTTTGAACGCCACACGGCTAGGCAGCTGCATGCACTTGACGTTTTTATGCTGCTGCCAAATAATGCGTTCAGGGCCAAGAACATCACCAACAAGCCCCGCATCAATGAAGACCCCAAGGATGCCATGCTCAGGGAGTTCCAGGTCAGCTGTATGCCGGGAGATGGGTGCGGCATGATGCCAACAATCCTGGGGACATTCCATGCAGTGCAACTGCTTCAGCAGGCACCCAGGGCCTGTGAGATTGTCAACAGTGCCACTGCAATGGTTGCACAGCCAGCAGCAGAACATGCTTCCTGTTGGTATGCATGTCTCATGGAGAGGGGGGGGGGCGGCACAATGGTTGCAACCATTGCTGCAGTGGCAGGGAAGTGCGTCCAATGGGCTGATGCTTCCTGTGTGCTGCAGGAAGAGATTGCCCGCCTCAAGGCAGAGCTGCTGGCTCGTCAGCAGGCTGGTGCTGGTGGTGAAGCGACCCAGGGAGCCTCGCAGGCAAGTTCAGCAACCTTGAGTGTGATTCCTGCAGGGCAATGCTGCAATAACATGCTGGCCCCAGACTAAGGCAGTGCCCGCCCCTAGCCTAGTTGCTACCCAAAGCCTTGAGCCTGTAGCTGGGTTACGAAGCTGACAAGAATGGCCTGTCAGCCTGCTGCATCTGTTGGAAGTGCGCATCACATTGGATCTTGTTGCCCCATACACTGCCTCACTGTGTGGCACTTGTCAGTTGCGCTCCAACGTCGTATGCGCACGTAAAGCAGTCAGTGTGTGTTTGTGCAGGTTGTGGAGCGGCTGGTGGAGGTGGAGCCTGACAAGGCAGCCATTGTCGAGCAGCTGCGGCAACAGATGAAAGCTGAGATGGAGCAGCACCAGCAGCAGCTGGAGGGCCAGGCTCTGGAGGCAGCAAGGCAGGAAGCTGAAGCCAGAGCCAAGCAGCAGCTAGAGGTAGGTGTCAACATCATCAGTCATGGCGTCTGACGTGCCACGGAACTGTGTTGGCTCCCCCGCCGGCGGCCTTTTGCCTGGATGCTTTAGGCGCAAGTAATCCAACCACAAGGTAGAGGTTTCGCTCACGATGAGACAGGATGTTGCGCACCTATGGCAGTGTGTGTCCAACATGCAGCGCGCCCAAGCGTGTTTCGACATGGTACTCCTGCATGCTGCTGCTGCTTGATGCAGGCGCTGATGGCGGCCAGCAACGCCAGCAACGAGCAGCGCCTTGCTCTGCGCGAGGACCTGAAGCGGCAGCTGGCAGACATGCGGGCCATGCAGGAAGCAGCTGAAAAGACCAAGGCTGAGCAGGAGGAGCTGCTTGGGCGGATTGCAGCGATGGAAAGCAAGGTCAGCGGGAACGGGTGGTGTGTCTTACTATGACTATACAAGCCAGTGGCTTGCAGGCTGCATGGCGCCTTGCCAATTCTTACATAGATAAAGCCTGGCCATCCTTGTGATGGAGTCTTGTCGTGATGGCTGGCGATGCTGGTGAAGGTTCAAGCAACCTAAGGGTCGTACAGTGGCTGGATAGAGAACTGAAGCTGCCAGCATTGAGGGCCCCTAGCACGGTGCCAGGCAGGGTGGGGGGAGGTCCTGCGTTGCTGTGACGCAGGCGCTGCCGCCTGGTGCAGCTGTTGGGTGGTCAAGTTGTCCTGCCGTGCTGTATGTTTGCAGTGATGGCCACTAGCAGCATAAGGCACCATTCTATCTGAGTACGACCGGCCCCTTTATTATTTGCTGCAGGTGCTGCATGGTGGTGAGAACCTGCTGGACAAGGTTGAGGCGCTCAAGGCCCGGTCCGCAGCCACCAAGGCAGAGTTGGAAGTTGCTGCCAGGCAGAAGGAGGAGCAGCAGCGGCGCTTGGAGCAGCTGCAGCTGGAGCGGCTTGACCTGAACACCCAGTACAGCACACTGGAGGTACGCCCCAATCACACAATACTTAGCAAGCTCGGCCGACTATATGAAGAGGAGTGCTACCACATTCCTCGTTGTCATGCATATCACTTGTGAGGAACACATTCCAGCCTCAAAACGTTGCTCCTTTGCCACTCTCACAGGAAGAGGCCGCACAGAAGGGCAAGCAGCTCCGAGCGCTCTATGCACGCTGTCGCGAGCGTCGCGCAGAAGCAGCCGACCTGCAGGCGCAGTTCCAGGTGGAGCGTGAGGACCTGCTGGCGGACTACCGGGCGCTGTCCCAGCAGATCAAGCTCAAGAACCTGGCCATTGCTGCCTTCATCCCTCCAGCCTACCAGGACTTCATCATGGCGCGTTGCAGCTGGAATGAGTACGAGGAGCAGTGGGTGATTGCTGGTGTGCAGGCAGCAGGTGAGTATTCGCAGGCCATGATGCCGTTGGGTGTGATATGCTGATGTGAACATGCGTGTTGAAAACACTTGCCACCAGTTGCCGTGTAAGCTGCATCACTGCAACTGGAAGTGTCATTTTTCGTTTTCGCCTTGCTTACCAAATCCATGCGCTGTAGACCTGACGTTGGGTGCGCCTGTTTGTGATGCTCCTGTAGGCAACAATGTGCGGTTACAGCAGGAGCTGGACCAGGCAAGAGCAGCCCCACCAGCAATCAACTTCCAGCAGCTGGACGCAGACAGGTGCCAAGCAGTGTACTACAGCTACGACAAGCTTGCACAAGCAGACCAGGCCAGTGGCATGCCTAGCAGCAGCTACAGTCACAACTCGGACATGTCCAGTGGCCCAAACAGCCCTGGCGGCAGGCCCGGCTCAGCACGCAGGACGTCGCGGCAGCAAACAGGCGGTGGCTCAAGCCCGTCGTCGGCAGCCGGTGCTGCCAGCATAGGTGTGCGACCGGGGTCGTCGGCAGCTCGGCGCACCAAGGAGCTGCTGCTGCAGGCAGGCTTGGCTGGCAGCGTGTTGCAACCAGCAGGGACCAGCCCGCCGCCCAGCAGCCAACGCAGCCGGCAGCCGACAGGGGTGACAGGAGCAGCAGCAGGCCCTGGAAGCTTGAGACAGTGGGGGAATCCTGGAGGCTTGCTGGGTGGGGTTGAGCAGCCTGTTGTGCCGAAAGCTAGGGGCCTTGTGCGGGGTAGTACAGATGCGCTGAAGTTCAGTACGCGGCCAGCCAGTCGAGGGTACTGAGGCCATTGGCAGTTTTGTGGCTTGCACATAGTGTGGCTGGGCTGATACATGTCTGATTCTGTGCTATTGCTATTCACAGGCAGTGTCCTCCGACATGTCAGCCAAAACCCTCTAGACGATGTGGTGGGTTTGCAAAGCGTCCGGTACTGCTTGTTGGAGTCCATGTGGATGTGTGCATGCCACATGCACATGCAGCTTGGCTTGCTGGGATGAGCTGGCAACCGCTTTTGCACCATATGTACTGACTCACATGTTGTGATGTGCCCATTGGCCACAAGCTGTGTGTGTAGGCTGTGCAGGTGTACAGCTCTGCAAGTTGTCTGCTGGCAGCAGCCTACACAGCTCCTGTGAGGCATCGCCATGCCGGTTGCCACCCCAAATTGGGCTTGATTTTCAATAGCATCTGTGCACAACCCCAAGTGTCTGCATAGCTGATGGCAGACAGGTGGCAGAGGCACCCAAGCTTGGCTGATCTCATGAGAGAGCAGGGGGGTGGGGGGGGGGGTGTCATCTGGACCTCAGATATCCATGGCAGCTCCAATTGAGCAGGTTACACACTAGGTAGCTTGTACCTTATTCAAAGGAATACCACAACCAGAGTCAGGCAATGGCACAGTGGCCTTGTTAAAATCACAGCACCGTCCTGCCAGTCAAGCCTAACACTCCAATTGCTTGTGACGCCAAAGCAGCTGAGGCAAACTCCTGCAAGTGCTGTGCCGTGTCTCAGCATCGCCGTCACACTGCACGCCAGTCAGCAGCCTCAGAACTGAACAATACACAACATAACCTCTCAGTGAGAAGTGCATCAGGACTATACAGTCCATACACAGCAAACGTGCATGCACAGACACAGCGCGATGCGAGCGCCTTCATGCTCCACATGAAGGCGCATGCTCAATCAGGCAGCATGCTGAAAACCATCCGCAGGTGAAGCACAGCTCTGGCAGTTTATCTGGCTCAAATACATCAGAAGTCAAGGCACACAGCAACAGTGGCCATGGCAATACCTGAGCAAGTTTGCATGCAATCATGGTCAAACACGCGCAGGCGCATAACAGCCCAGGTCAGAGCACTGCCGACAGCAGAGATGTCACAACCATGACGAAACCGAATGCAAAGACGCCCCCAAAGACAGGCATTGGTTTAGCTGCTGCTCACAATTCAGGCCTGAGAGGAAGCGGGAAAGCAGGCGGCCTAACACCGGTGTTAGACGGCATGCAACGGTCACGTCACCGGTGCTTGTGCTGCAGCTGCTCCAGCTGCTCCATGTCGATGGCGCATGCGGGTGGCGACCCCGTGAATGACTGCACAGGGGAGACAAACGCACTGCCTGGCTGACTGCCCCGCTGCAGCATACTACTGCTGCCGCCCCCACTCATGCTATGCCTGAGGGGACTAATCAACACCACCTCACGCTCAGCATGCCCAAGCTCCTGCATCTCTGCCGCACCACCCTCTCCCTCCTGCAACACAGCCGTCTTGGGCTTGCAGCAGCACCTTGTGCAGGGCGCAAACATGCGCCTGTACCACTTCTGCTGGTGGCGCGCCTCTGCAGCATCTAGTGCTGCTGTGGCAAGCTCCAGGGTGCGCTGCATCTCCTCAGTGAGGGGCACCTCACCAGAGCAGTGCTTGCAGCGGGTGGCAGCCATTGAGATTTCCTCAAGGCAGAAGGGACTGCAGCCAACACCAGCAGCACACAATGCGCATGCGTCTGAGCACAATGCAAGCAACTCAAAGCTGACCCATCAACTGCATTGACACATGAGTTGCATACAGCAGTTATATGTCATCATGACCAATCACAACCATGACATGCTAGGCACGGAAATCTCTTTGCCAGTATCAACCGAGCTGCTCAGAGAGACTGAGCTGCACTCAGCATGCAACTTGCATTTGCAGGCTGCAATTGGTATAAGTGTTTTACAACTCAGGCTGTCAGACCAGCAACCGTGCTTGATTGACTGCATGTAGGCAGCAACAGTAGCTCACCAATCCCGCATGATGGCCTTGTGCTTGAAAGCAGCAAACTGCAGCTTCTCCCTGCAGACATCATCACACATGAACTGTCAATGGGTTTGCATCGGTTGACCAAAGCTCAGTGCCTTACACTTGCAGGTGGCGCCCACGCTTCCAGTACAGCTGGAGTAAGCAGAGAGCTGATTGGCCCAACATATGCAGCACCAATAGCTGCCAATAGCATGCATTGCTGCTGGGACCCTGCCATGGCATGTAACAGACTTGGTTGCATGGCGCAGTTGTGAATCAGGCTGCTTTGCTGAGTAGCGCCAAAGCGGAATGGTGCTTACAGTGGCACAACCACACAAAAGTATAGCGCTGCAATGACGAATATGAAAGTAAAGAAAGCGTTGATGAAGTCACCTGCGCCAACACAGCACATGACAGCAAATCACAGCACAGCACATCACAGCACAGCATGGCGGCACCTGGCATGCATGCATCCAGTTACCAAACCATCAGCGGGCCAACTCTGCAAATATGCAGGTGGCTGCCGTGTGCATGTGTGCTTGCTGCTACACAGGCAAGATGTTTGTCATGTGGATTTTTGCTGGCGCTGCCCCAACTTCCACCCCATGGTTGCTGCTCACCATATCCAAACCGTGAGCTGTTGATTTCAAAGTAAAGGTCCGCAAAGTTTGAGCCTGCAAAGATGGCTGCAATCAAAGGGGTGATGAAATTCTGCAAGCATACACAGAGAGCAACAGCAAGCTGGAACAGCATTCAATTACTTTGATCAATGCGGCCCTGCCCTCATACACAGTGTGTAATCATGAGGAATCCCTGGATGGTGCAGCTCCCAACCCAGCTGTTGATTTTGTCTGTTGTACAACGAAAACGATAACCTGGGCATTCTCAAAATGGTGATGAAGCAGCTGGCCTGTGCAGACCCAGCCGTGCAAGCACCACCCTGCTGACATGCCCCGCGCAACCTGCCCATTTGCAGGCCTGGACATGGAAATGCCTGACGTAGTTGCTGGTGTTGCTATCCAGCTGCATGTTCAGTGCCAGGACCAGCCACCCTTTCACGCCCACACGTTGGGTTTGAAGTGGATCCCATTGAAAGTCAGTGGTGATCACCTTAGTCATGGACTCAATGAGGCTGGTGAACGCTGATCCCAGCACCACAGCAACCGCCAGCTCCACCACAGTGCCTGCGTACAATCAACATCATCAGCACGTGACAGGCAGTTGGTTGCCAGCACTGCGCTGTGGCCTGAGTGGCCAAGGGGTAATGTTGCAGGTGGGAGGGATGCATCCCTCCATATGGAGGACATGCCTTGACACCACATCACGTCGTCTACGTGTTGATGCTGAAAGGCACGCAGATAGAACAATCTTAAAACCAATGCCAGTCTGCTGTTGCTGTATCAGTGGGGTGCGGTACGCGTATCAGCTGATTGCATGTTCATGTGTGGGTGAGGCGGTTTCCATGCCATGCTCACATGGGCACCTGCTGTTGCAGTGGTGGTGGGACCACACCGTACCTCGCAGTATGAAGTCACGAAAGCCCTTTCCAAGACTGAATACGCCTGTCAAGCCTGTGTTTAAGCCCGTGTTGACAGCTGTAGCTCCCGTGTTGGCCACAGCAGCCACTCCTGTAGCAACTCCTGACTGCACTGTCGTCACCCCAGACATGATGCCCTTGCCGATAGCTCCAAACGGCTGGGCAACACCTTCCAGCTTTATGCGAGGCATGGTGTTGGTTTGGAGACCAGATGCCAACCAGGCAGTATCAGGTGTGCACCACGTGGGTGCGCACAGCTGCTGCCAGCAGTAGTAGACAGGGTGACCAAACTCTTGCCTGGCCTGAGCTGAGTGGATACTGATTGAGCTCAATTATGTTTCACTGGTGTTTCAGGGACCATACACGTGCACAATAGAGAATCAGAAGAGAAGACAGGCAAACTCACTCAGGTGACTCAACAATCAGTGGCAGCAAGGGCCCACAATACTTGACTGTAGCGTCCTCGGACGAACTCGAAACGCCTGATGTTATTGAGAGAAACCGCTTGGAACATTAGTTGCTGTACGCACAAGTCCTTCTTCATGTTTGAAAGCAGATCAGAACCCTTGCGACCTCAGCACGGATAGCCCATGATCAGGGCCCCCTAGGCTGAATGTTTGATTCGAGTGCACAAATAGATGTTGGGTATGCTTCGACGTGGTGTCGTGGCCGGCCGACCAGCAGCAGAGATCATCACCAGAGCAGCAGTTCACAGCTCAGCCATGGCGACGAAGCGCAAGGCTGTCAGCATTGGCACACACTCTGGGACCTTCCACTGTGATGAAGCCTTGGGCTGCTGGATGCTCCGGCAGACGGAGCGGTTCCAAGGTGATGCCCAGCAGTTGGGGCCAACGTGCAACCTCCTGCATGTGTGCCCCCCACTCACTCCTGCCTGGCTTCCTTATGCAGCTGATAAAGCTACAGGCTGTGTAATTATCACAACTGTATGCTCGCTATCACCTTCTATGCTGCAGACTGCAACATTGTGCGCAGCCGTGACCAAGCCGTGCTGGATGAGTGTGATGTGGTGATTGATGTGGGTGGGGTGTATGAGGCAGACCGTGATCGCTTCGACCACCACCAGAGGGGCTTCGGCGAGGTGTTTGGTCATGGCTATAACACAAAGCTGTCCAGCGCAGGTAAGCAGCCGCTGCTTGTAGTGGTTGTGGCGGCGGGTGGGGGTGGGGGCTCAACAAGCAGCACAGCTACCTGCTACCACTGCAGTACTCCTGCTGCAGTCGGTTCAGTTACCCCATGCTACTGCAGTACCCTAGTGTCGCTCCAAATGCTCAGGCACCAGCAGTAGCCTTGTCATGGCAGTGTGCCCTCAAGCTGGTGAAGCACCCAAATAATATTGTTGTGAAGGACTCCACCAGCAGCGCATCAACACCAACCGTCGTCTGTGTTGTCTGTTTTGCTGCTCAGGTCTGGTGTACAAGCACTATGGGCGTGAGGTCATTGCCCGCCTGGCCAAGCTGCCCGCAGATCACCCAGATGTGGAGACGGTGTACCTGCAGGTATGGAGGTACTAGTTGTTATTTCGGTGTCCAAGGGGGCGCACCCCCCACCAGCTGGCCACGCACAACTCAGTCGAGTCACCCCGACTGCCCGGGGGCCGGAGGCTTGAGCCTCACCGATGAGGGATGCCTGACACACCTTGTAGCCAGGAGGTGCCCAGCGCCCGGACCAAACTCGCACTATTTGTTGCCCTTGTCCCGAGCAGGAGGGGGAGGGGGTAGGAAGGAGGTGCCATATTTGGAGCCTCAGGAAGATGCTCGCACCCCCTGGGAGCTGCCCATGGTATTACTATTGGTATTGGCCGTGCATGGGTTGGCTTGGTGACCCCAGTAGACAGCGGGTGGACACCAGAATGGGGGGGGGGTGCACAACCGACTGTGATGCCATGGCTTACACCAGCCATTGATATTTCAATCGCAGCGGTTTGGCAAACGATCATTACGACCCCCTGCCCCCAGCTAACTGTGTACGGAGCCCCCCCCCCCCCTGCGCCAGTCAACCATGACTGCAGGCAGGGGGCAGCCTTGCGTGTGCCTACCAGGGTGCATGGACATGCATGGTACACAGGCTGTCCTGCAGCAGCCTGACAACATGCTTCGCTCGTGGGTTCAGTGTGTGCGTCTGACAGTGCTGACTGTCCTTGAAAAATACGTGCAGGCTCCCTGCGTGTGATCTTTAAGGACGGTCGGCACTGCCGGACCCATGCAATGGGTCAACTGGGTGAGAGCATGTGTGCATGGTGTCTGTCCGTGCTGGCCTGTGCTGTGTTTTGGTGATAAGTGTCTGCAATGCACTAGCTTAGTAAGCTGGCTGTAGCGTGGATGTACGGACTGTGTTTGGCGCTGTGTTGGTTGCAGGTTTACAAGAACTTTGTGGAGGCTGTTGATGCGATTGACAATGGTGTCGCGCAGTTTGACTGTGACGGACCAGCAAGGCAAGCAAGCAGTGACGATGTGCTGGCAAGGGCAAAATTGCATGCGCAGCAGCGTGTGTGTGCACACAGGGTGTGCAGCTTTGATCAACTGCATAGCCCTGCTGCTGCCTTCGTGAGCCAAATTAGTCCTTCTTGATGCTGGCTGTACTGACTTCACTGCTGCAGCAAATACAGCAGCAGGTCCTGGCGTTTCCATGCTCCACACACTACAGCAGCTGACTTGGTTATTGTTCACCCAGCTGCATTGTAAACAGCACTGCAGGTGTTTTTCAGGTGCGTCAGTAATATGGGGTATGGTAGAATGCAATTTACAACCTAAACACCCCCTCTCAGCATTGTGTGTTGTTGGTTGTGGTGCTGCAGGTATGTCAGCAACACTCACTTGGGTGCGCGTGTGGGGCGGCTGAACCCCTCATGGAACCAGCCCTACAATGATGAGACACTCATGGCAGGATTCCTCAAGGCAGTGGAGCTCACAGGTACGGCCTGACTGGCAGTTCAGCAAGACTAAATACACGCACACACAGCTTGTTCACTCTGTGGTGATGTGGTTTGCAATTGGGGGTTGTCTTGTGGCAGGCAGAGCGGCAGTGGCAGCTGCCGAGCGCTAGCATGTCGGTGGGGTGTCTGAGCACTAGACATTCATTATTTTATCGGCAGCAGTTGCTTCGCTCAGCTGATTCACTAGTGCAGTAAGCCCCAGCTTGTAGGGCGGCCTTGGAAAGGGAAGCATACCTGCTGTACTTTTTGTACGTACACCTAGCATATTTTCAGCATGTGTCCCGCCACGCTGCCTCAATTAGCCGGTGCCACTCAGCTTTAGGTACAGCACGGCCCTTACAACCTTGTGTGCTTGTGGCTGCTTTCTACATGCTGCGTACTTGCATTGTGCAGGTGGTGAGTTTGCAGAGGCGGTGCACTACGTGGCAAACGTGTGGCTGCCAGCCAAGCAGGCGAGTGCCAGGCACCACTTTCTTCACGTCTATGCTAGGACACAGCACAGGCATTCTGCACACAGTGCAGCTGAGGTGCCTCTACGCTTCACCCCATTCAAGGGGCCCTGCCCCATCCACCTGCGTGAAAGGCTGCCTCTCCTGCTGCCACTTGTGTGCACCCCTCAAGCACACACTTGCTGCAGTGGCTGTATAAAGGTGACATCTGATGTCCAGAGATGTTGAGTAGTAGTCTTGCATCATCACGCCATGTGCAATCAGTTTGGCTGTCACGTAAGTGTTCATGCCTGGTCGTGTGGGTCATATGATGTGTGCAGGTGGTTTCCGTTGCTGTGCGTGAGCGCCATGAGGTGGACCCCAGTGGTGCCATCATAGTGCTCAAGGTAGGGAGGGGGAGGGGGTTCGCTGCACATGCCAAGCGCAACGGGCTGTGCCTCTAGCACGATTGTTGGACTAGGTGCACAAGCAAATCTGGTATACCTGCAAGGCAGAGGAATTGTCTTGCGCTCCTGCCTTGATTTGAATGCTACCCTGTGCAGACGTGTCTAGCAGTTATGCTCGCCCAAGTTACTTCATGTGTTTACCGGCTGCTGCTGCTGCTGCTGCTGCTGCTGCTGCTGCTGCTGCAGGGTGGAGGTGTGCCCTGGAAGGAGCACTTGTTTGACTTGGAAAAGGAGCTGCAAGTAGACACACCAATCCTGTGAGTTCAAGGCTGGATTGTGCTGGTCACAAGGCTGGCTACTTGTGCTACTAGTTGAGCAAGGTTGCACTATATGCGATAGGCTGGCATGCATGCATGTTATGCCTGTGCGCATTCACAACAACCTGTACTTCTGTCAGCTTTGCCAGAGTATGCCAGGTCTGTCAGGTCAGTTTCACTACATGTCACAATGCTGCCAGCTGTCACCCACCCCACTTGTGCACCCATGCTGCTGCAACAACCGCTGTGTTGGCTGCAGCTATGTGCTGTATGAAGACGAGCGGGAGAAGAAGTGGCGCATTCAGGTGATTGTGCCGCAAAATGTGTTGAGTAGAGGCGTACAGTACTGCTTGCAGGGCTGAGTTCGTCTGGTGCAGCACCAATGGCATGTTCGCCAAGTCAGCCCCAAGCTGAGCCAGCCTGGCTGATTCGATCTACTGATGCGTGCTTGATAGCCTGAATGATAGTAGTCGTCACCTGTAGCTTGAAGGCTCTCAGGGCTTGACTGACTGCACATCCTGATCTTTCTGCCCGTGTCGCCTTTCTGTCGTCCTTGCCTTGCAGTGTGTGCCGCCGACTGCCGCCAGCTTTGACCAGCGCAAGAGCATGCCGGACTCATGGAAGGGCCTCAGGGACGACACGCTGTCAGCAGCTTGCGGCATTCCTGCCTGCGTGTTTGTGCATGCCAACGGCTTCATCGGGGCAATGCAACGTATGAGGGCGTGCTGGAGATGGCAAGGAAGGCTGTGGCAGCATGATGCAGCACTGGTTATGTGGTATGTGCTGACGCTATCGCGGTGTGTCGACAGGGAGGGTGCATCAGGAGTGTAGCAGACAGGTGTTCCACGGGTGGCGTAAGCGAGATCACGGTTTGGTACTGACTGCACAGTGTCCTGGTGTGTCAATGAGCAGAAGGTGTTACACGCGGTGTCAATGTTGAATCGGATCGGTTCGCACAGATGGGTGGGCAGTGCCCAGAGTCAGCACTGCTTTTTGCACACTTAAACAGCACAAAGCCCGCGTAACACCTGTCTGCTCTATTCAGTCACCGCAAAGCCTGGGCCCATTGTATGTCAATGTAGCAACATGGTGGGGAAAATTGGGTCACAAGTTTGCCCCAAGCCAGCACAGCAACCCAACGCTGAAGGGAGCTGATTAACACCTCATGACAAGCCCACAGGCCTTTGGAGCAAGACAGCAGAGGGTGCCCAGGTGTGAGGGCTCCATTGAGCGTACGAAATCGCAGAAGCCAGGCGCAACCACCCCAGTTCTAGCCCAGGGACCCATGATGATGATGATGATTTGTGTTACATTGGGGCCTGTCAATCCAGACCATAAGCTGCCGACCAGTGGCAACCGGGGACACCAATCCATTATCCCCCCAAAAGTAACAAGGCGCCACCTATGACCTGCCTTTTTCAGCAAGTACCTGCGATACACACAGAGTTAACTGACATGCAAGCATGTGCAAGGCATCGAGCATGGAAAGATGCGGCCTTGTGAAGCGCACATGAACATGGCAAGCATGACTCAGTGACAGGCTCTTGCTGTCCAGTGTGAGCATGTACAAGTAAGAGTGCAGCAAGGCTGTGCAAAATGCAAGCAAGACAAGTACACATTCACACTGCCTCCTCAACTTCATTAGCCAAGCATGTCGGTGTATGCATCAGATGAACAAGGAAACAGGGGCAAATGTCAACAGAGAATCAGTCAACTGCTGGCACAACAACAACACGGTGAACACTCAAGGCCGAATCCCCAGACACACACAGAAATGGGTGGCTAGGGGAGACCTGAGGGAACCAGGACTTGGGGGCTGCCTCTAGGGCCACAAAATCCTCCAAAAGCTCCCAAAAGTAGGACACTGCTTGCTGCTGAACCTCAGCCAACTGAGCAGCAGCAGCCTCTTGCTGCTGCTGTTGTTGCTGCTGCAAAAGCAACTGTTGACGCTGCCGTATCTGTTGCTGATGCTGTTGCTGAGTAGGAGTAAGAGGTGCAGGCTGAAAAATGTCAGTGATGCGCATTTGGCCATGTGGGACCTGTACCACAGCAGCCCTGAGGGCTGCGGCTGTAGCTGCACGCTGCTTTTTCTGCTGCACACCAATCTGGCACGCTGCTCTACGGCCCAAGTCCATGGCATTGATAGCAGCAAGGCAAACAACCTGCCACACACCCTTGTGCAGGGTGCAAGCAGTAGATACACCTCTAGGCCGCTCCATGAGCAACACATGCCACGGCCTCAAAGCACCACAACACCACCCACCCGACAACTGCTGCGTCAATGCCTCGACAACCGACTGAGCCACAGGGCAGTCCCAATAATGATGACGACGACCTGCGGGTAGGCCAGTAGGCCTAGGGCCACACACACACTCGCCCGCCTCCTGGTGTAACCGCTCACCACAGGCCAAGCCATTCAAAACCAGGCGCCAATACACCTCCTTAAAGCTATTATCCCACCGCACACGCCAAAGCTGGCGTTGAGCAGCATTCACAGCACCAAGATGCACGCTCGTGGTTGTACAGACAATGTGGGAAGTACCAGCGACCCAGGCAGCAGGCGGATTGTATTGTGCGTGTGGAGTGAACGAACTTACAGACGACTAGTTTCGCCTTCTTCAAGGCTCATCAGGTCTAAGCTCGAAAAACACACGCAGCATGCAAGTATAGGACTGGCATGCAAGAGATAACAGGTGCAGTGACTGTCAGTGTGGGAGTGGTGGTGTCAACACCTGCTGATATGCTGTAAAGCATGCAAACCACATTTTCAGACAATCAGCACACTGTTTCAGTGCCGTGCCCTGATCAGGCGCGCTCCAATAGAGCGATTCTTGGTGTATGCAACAATCAGCTTGGCGTCAGTGCCACCAAAGATGGAAGCAACATCTGCCTCATGCTTGTGAGCTGCATATACACGATTCAGCACTGCTGCAACTTGTGCAGTCATTTCAAACTGCCCATTGGGCAGGACCAGCACAGGGGCCATCCCAGCCTTGGGCTTGGGGCCGGTGGTGGAGTGCAACAGGCGAACACGGCATGCATGATCCACTGCTGCAAACCACTTTTTCAGCTGGCTGACAGGATATCCCCGATCAACAAGGCGCTGCATAAACAGCGCTTTCATGCGATCAAAATCAGCTGGGAGGGTGTTGGTGACAGCATAACGCTGTAGCTCGGCTTTGATGAAACCTTTGAAAACACCCCTCCTGTGGAAGGAGAAATAGGGGATATACATGTACTGGTTGTGGGGCTTGTACATGCTCACACTGGACAGCAAGAGCCTGTCACTGAGTCATGCTTGCCATGTTCATGTGCGCTTCACAAGGCCGCATCTTTCCATGCTCGATGCCTTGCACATGCTTGCATGTCAGTTAACTCTGTGTGTATCGCAGGTACTTGCTGAAAAAGGCAGGTCATAGGTGGCGCCTTGTTACTTTTGGGGGGATAATGGATTGGTGTCCCCGGTTGCCACTGGTCGGCAGCTTATGGTCTGGATTGACAGGCCCCAATGTAACACAAATCATCATCATCACGCTCATTGCATCAGGGTTGCCCCTATCCAACAAAGGAGCAAACTCATCCACAAAATCCACCTGATACGACTTGCGCAAAGAGTTCAAGGGCCGTAATTGAAGCTCTGTACCCAACTTGACAGAAGAAGAAGAAGAAGGGGTTACAGGGCGACACACGCAGCTACGCTGCAACGACACCCAGCATCGGAAGGGAACCAAAGTCCTTTGCAGGACCTACAAGGACGGGAACAGACAGCACGGAAAGGAGAGAACCCGCCACCAGAGATGTCTGCAGAGGAGACTGTCTGAAAAGAGGGGACCACAGGCAAGGCTTCAACCCCACAAAGCCAGCCACACAGACAAGAGGGCTTCCACCAGTACCAAGCCGAACACACACCCCCATGCCCCCGGGGCGACCACTTCGAACACAATGTGGAAGAAAGGCTCCAGCTGTGCTGCGATACACACCCCCAAGACAGGTGCCCGGGGTGTCGGAGCGACACCTTTGTATACCGGGCTGCCCCAAGTCAGCGCGCCCAAGCACCTGCACCGTTCACAGGCCAGCAACACTGCCCCCTACAACCAGGCCCAAGGCCACTGCATGGCCCTTGCCTGTGTTCTGCTGCCACTGCTGCTGCACACCAGCACCTGCCTGCTGACTCAGCGGACTGCTGCTGATCCAGCCAAAGCTGCTGCTGCTGCTGCTGTAAACGCGACAAAACCACGGCACAGCGAAGACAATCAACACTGTGCGTGATGCTGCACGCCAGCTGCTGCTCAAGCTCCAGCTCCAGCTCTCCAGCTACTGCTGTCAACTGCTACTGCCCCACCGGTCAGACAGCCCACTGTGCTGGCCAAACGCTGGTCCGAAACAGCCCCAACACAAACACAGAGACCAACAAAAACAAGGGACGACACAACAACCCCAGCGCGCGGCCTACGTGAAAGACCCACGTCAGCACATCGCGATGGCTGAGCTCAGCCCGTGCTGCACAGGCTGCCTCCTGATCCGCGGCACAGACACAAGAGGAATAACTACTGACTATAATAGGGGCGAAACACACCAGCGAGGCTGGGCTGGGACAGCCCCTGGCACATGTTGCAGCGCCGTGCTGATGCGAGGCAGTTTTACGGCATGCCCAGGCCAACTTGACAGTGAATGCACCAAGAGTGACCGGGACACGCCTACCAATTTTCCAACCCATACATGCTGCCATGTCACTCTCAACCTGCAATTCCATACCATGTCCAGCCTGGGCACCTGACGGCGCCACCAGCCCGTGCATGCTTCGAAAAAACCTTGATGATCATGATCAGTATTGAAACCGATGAGCGTGTAGCTGGGCTCAATGGCCGCTCCCTGGAGTCGCGCGCGGACGGTCAAATTTTGGTCAACTTCGACCGTTATGACTACACTTTTGAATCGTAATTGCATCTGTCCACCTGGGAACTTGGTCTAGTGGTATGATTCTCCCTTTGGGTGGGAGAGGCCACGGGTTCGATTCCCGTAGTTCCCCACTAGTTTTTCCTTATCCTGTTGCATGTCAATGAATGAAGGTGTTACACGGGTTTCTCAAGCAACTACGTTGCAACTGAACCCTTATCCTGTTGCATTGTCATTGGGAGGGGACTGTAGTTACTTTTGCTGCTGTGGCAGCTGCCTTCGCTGCAGAAATACTCTTGGTGACAGGCTGTGCAGGTGACAATGGCGGCTTGCCGTGTGCTGCCTTGCCGGATGGTTGCACCTGCGGCTGCTTTGGCTCCACGCCTGCATGGGGCTGCGGTTTGCTTTGGGTGGCAGACGGCTGCATGTCCTGCCTGTTACTATTTCTGCTGTTGCAGCTGCTGGGTCCTGTCCTGTGCTGGCAACGTGGCCTTTGATGCCTGCCGATCAGCTGCAGTGCACCCTCCATGCCATGATGGCATCTGGCATCAGACCATGATGGCTGGCGTGTGAACGCTGCCGTGCCACCGCTACTGCATCATCAGTTGTTGAGGGGGGGGGTTGCTGCTGAGAGCATCGCACCCTGGCCCCCTGCTGTGGTCCCTGGATCTCAGCTCAGCTGAGCTCTGCTGCCATGGCAAGGCCCATGCAAGCCATGCTCTGCTTGCAGCAACACCCTGGCCTTGTGGGTGTTGTTGCCAGGCAACAGTGGCTGCTCTGCAGTCCACGTGCTTGCTGCAGCGTGCACTGTGACAGCGCCTGCTGCACCCCAGCTTGTAGTGCTGTAGTAGCCCGCAGGGCACAAAAGACACACCGGCGCAAGCACCATGTCACAATGGCACTGAGCAGGCAGGAGAGCGTGGCAAGCTTTTGAGGGTGGGGTTTGTTCGTACGGCCCCCTTCCATGCTGGTTGCGTTCCATCCGTGGCTGGGTTCAGTTGCAACGTAGTTGCGTGCGTAACCCGTGTACCATCTTCATTCAGCAGCCCGTCACTAGGTCACCGCTGGCTCAAAGCATAGCTTGGTGGCATCTTTGACAGCAGCAGCTGCTGCCGCGACACACACTCAAGAACAGCAAGGTGCACAGCGGCGCCAAGCTTCTTATCAGCTCAACAGCACTAGGGCTGCAGCACACCACAGCCACCACACAGGTGAACACAGTAAGCAGGCCCGGGCAGTCTGATGGCCCGCATGCACCCACACAGCAGGGACAACACAGCAGGTCATGCCGCATTGAGTGATGATCCTACATCAGCAGTACGGCACAGGCTGTGGTGAGTCGACCTGCTGTTCCGGAAGGCATGGCAATGGTGGAAGAGAAAAGAAAAGAGGATTTTCTACCTTCCTGCACCTTCGCCTGCCCTTCACCCCCTCCTGCAGCAGCTGCGCGCGGCTAAGTGACCCTGTCATGAAATCCGTAGCACCAGCTGCTGCTGGCAGCTTGGGCTGCAGGATTGCAGGTGCTCTGCATGAGCGATCAAGGGGGCCGGGCTAGCAGGACCATGTTCACAAGGCTCCCTGCCCCACCTGCAGGGTTGCACTCATGAATTCGCTCATGCTGGCCGTTGAGCGACAGCTGCACGGATCAGGACAGCTGCTGGGTGTACAACAGATGTTGCTGCCAGCACCGGCCTCCCTCAGCACCTGTTGGTCCTGCAAGGATGTACTTGTACATGTACTTGTACATGATCATGTGCGCTTCATGAAGCGCAAACCCCCAGCCTGGCAGCGGTGCACTGATGAGGGAGGGGCACGCGAGATGGCTTGTATATTGAATACATATATGTTCAAGCATGGCAGTGTCAGAAGTAGTGCACTTGATCAATGCCGAAGCATCCTTCCATTCAAAAATTGAAATAACTGTTGTGTCAGCCGTACCCATGTTGATGACTGCTGCCCATTGGAAGCCTTTATAGCGAAGCTGCTTGAAGGGCATTGTACCTAGGAGTTGCGGAAATTATGGCTGCGACTTGGACCGCTGGGTATCCAGTTGTGTGTAATGTAAAGCAGATCAGACCTACAACAATTCAACAATAAGTGAACACGCTGCTGTGCTCGTCTCCACAGCAAGAAGGCTTTCTTCTCTTCTTTGATTCTTTGTTGATTCTTTGACTAGCTTCACTGGAATGCGTTTCACTTGATTGCTGGACATGACCCACCATTAGTCCCGTCAGCAGCAACAGAAAATGGCTGTGACATCGGACCCAACCCACAGTGTGGTGTCTCTGCCTGAGATAATCAAGATATGCACTCGAGTGAAATCATGCGGCGTGAACTGCCCATGCCACGCTATAGCCCAGACAGACAACAGCAATGTCCAGCTGGTGGGTGCCTCCGTTGACTCGAAGCAGCTGATGACTTCAGTGCCTGCAATGACAGTCAACCTACTGCGAGGGGTGCACGATCCCAACGCACTGGTGTCAGCCCTGTGCCTGTACAGCAAGTGAGCTGGGTTCACTGGGTGGTCTTGTCACATGGTGGTGGGTGGGGTGATGGTGGTGGCGGTTGGGAGGGGCGGGGTGACCTTGTAGCAATGCTTGCGGTATGTAGGGTGTTAACCTGTCAAGCACGACTAAATTTCGGTAGTATGAATTATCGCAGGGTGCTGTGACAACCCCAAGCCCTCCTCGCTTACTCTGGCTGTCTTGCCCTTGTTCCCTCACCCCCCCCCCTACACACACACAAACGGCTTTCTCTTGCCCTTGCCTCTCCCTTCATCGCCATCCTGCCAACATGATCATATGCTCGAGCTTTGGGCAGCAGACCACTGTAACCTCAGGTGCAGTGCCCTCTCCCCTTCTGCCTTGCCCCCTCCCCCCCCTTTCCTTATGTCCTGCAGCTTGGTTGTAGCGGAAGTGCACACCCTGCTGCAGCACAGTGACAGCAGTGTGGTGGCAGCAGGCCGCTCCTTGGCCCTGCAGGCAGCCCTAGGGGTGCGGCTGTCGGGGCTGATAGGGCAGCTGCAGGACATCTGTGGTGTGCTGGACTTGGGACTCACACGCATGCAGGAGGGCTTTACTGCATTCCTGGAGGTGAGGGGGTGAAGGGGGGCGGGGGCAGGGAGCTGCTGTGCATTTCTTGAGGGGTGCCTGGGTTCCATGCTTGTGACACAGGCTACACATTGTAGCAGCAGCAGGTAGCAGCAGCAGCATTGGCACTGTGATCGATTTCCAATGCCAGCGCAGCAGGAAGACAAGACATGTGAGGTGTGTGCTGGGCAGAATGTTGCAGAGGGGATGGTGCATGGCAGTCACTGGTGCTAGTGGCTGGTGTCACGGTGCACAGCAACCGGCATGGGGGCAGCTCGAGAGTAGGCAAAGAACCCGCAAAACATACGGCTCAGTGGTGGTAGGCAATGCTATTGATGTGTGGCGACATCGACTGCAACTACTTCTAGATTTCCTCCTCCCCCAACAAGATGTCACCTCCCCCAACAAGATGTCACCAGGGTTTTTTTGGTGTTGCATTCAACTGTGGCTGCCAACACTGAATGAAGTATCATAACACCACCACAGTAAGATGGTGCTACACTTGTTCCTCCCGCTTGTATTGGCAACTTCACTCCCCGACAGTATGTTCTGTGACACTGCCACAGTGCTGACAGCATCGCCACCCTCGCAACATATTGTGTCCATGTGCATCTATTCCTCAACACACATTCATGTTCATATTTATGATGTGCCCATGGCCTCATGTGTGCAGGCCAAGAAGGTGTTGAAAAGGCACTACAAAGAGCTTCGCTCCCTTGAGTGCTGTGTCACTGGCCTGGACAGCAGGATGCTGACTGTATTTGCCTGGGTGCGGCAGCTGGCCCTTATCTGGCCCGGCAGTATCCTTGCAGCAGCAGCTGTTGGGCCGGTTGCCGCTCAGGCACTGCTGCTGGCACCACGCTACTTGGAGCATGTGCTGGCCTCCCATAAGGTGTGCTGCTGAGCCTGCTGGAAGGGAGGGAGGGTGTTTGCAGCGCAGATTGCGATCCTATGTGGAGTAGGTTGCAGTGGTGTTATGGTTGGCGGTGGGTGTAGACACAGGGAGTGCATCCAGCCAATGCAACCATCCAAGGATGTGGTGGGAATGCTGAGCCTCATGTGGCCAGGCAGTCTCTTTGCAACAGCAGCCGTGTTTTCTATGACACATAATGCACTGCTGCTGGCACACTATCTGGGGCACATGCTGCAGCCGAACAAGGTGTGCTGCTCAGTGTGATGTTGGGAGAAGAGGGTGTTGGCGGTGCAGATGCTGACATGGTGTGGGGTAGGTCACGGTAAGGGAGCTATGACTGTTCAGCAAATGCCCTGGCAACATCCTTGCAGCAACAGCGGTGGCCGTGGGGTGCTGCAACGTTGACTTTCGGCAGTGATCACACATCACTCCATCCTCCCTGTGCAAGAAACTCTCACCGCCACCTTGATCACCCCCCCCCCCCCCTCCCCACAGGTGAACCAGAAGCTGCAAGCCCGCCCCCCCATTGGGAGACAGCCGCAGGACTTTTGCAAAGATCGTTCAACTGCGTTCACAAGTGCAGAGGCTGTCTACGGGGCAGCACTGCTGCTGCAGGACTGTGCCCACCACCTTCGCCAGCTGCCACAGCAGCAGCAGGAGCAGGAGGGGTTGGTGGTGCCTGATGCTGTGCGTGTGCTGCTGGCACAACCACAGCAGGTGGCTCTGGTGTGCATGCAGGTGAGTGGAGTGATGCTGAGTCTGGATAATGTGCTGGTTGGTGGTGTGCTTTACTGGTGTGCTGTGCCACAGTGCAGAAGCAATCTCTGCAGTGCACCGTACTGGCAGTACTGGCGGTACTGGCAGTACTGGCAGTACTGGCGTTACTGGCAGTACAGGCCGTACAGGCGACAGAGCTCATCGGCCAACCTCATGAGCATACAAGAAACATGGGCCAACAAAGTGGCAATGGTTGTGCTATAGTGAGGCTCACCAAATGCAGGGCTTCATTGTTCCTCAATTTGCTCTGCAGACCGTTGGGAAGACAACCACATCCATGTGCCACACTGTACATGGCTGCCTCTTCACCCCACTGGACTGGAGTCACAATGTGACCATTCCTTGCCGTCCCTATGTTACACAACCTTTGCTGTCTCTCAAGTGCCGCTGTACCGCTGTCGCTGTCGCTGCCGCTGCTGCTGCTGCTGCTGCTACTGCCGCCTGCAGGTGATCTGCATCTTTGGTGGCAACCTGCAGACTCACCTGCAAGCCTCACTGATGGCGCACATGGCCCCTCAACAGCTGCCACCCATTGACTGCCTGAAACAAGCCGTGGATGATGCCATCAGGCCGCCGTCTTCTGACCCAGTGTATGTGGCTCCCAAACACAGCAGCAGCGGCACCAGCGGCAACACCAGCGGCGGTTTGGAATTCAGCATAGCCCCTGTTGGGGCTGGGAGCAGCAGCAGCAGCAGCCGCGATCAGAACAGCAGCAGCAGCAGCAGCAGTGGCGGCCATGGCAGCAGCTGGGACCGTGAGGTGGTTGGTGTCCTGTTGAGTCACGCTGATAGGCTGGCCTGTCAGACGCCCCAGCAGCTGCCCAGGGGCCCTGCAATGGCTGGCACCTGGGAGGACATGTACACTGGGCTGTGGCACCACCAGGGCTACCATGAGGTGGGTGAATGCGGGAGTGACCTTTGAATAAGTGACGTACAAAGTCGACGTGATTTTGCTGGCACCCGGGAGGACATGTATGTAGAGCTGTGGGGCCAGCAGGGCTACCATGAGGTGGGTGATGTGGAGGAGAGCTTCGTTATTCAGGGAGTGCGAGCATGGGAGGGAGAGAGTGGCCCTGTGGTTGCTAGGACCCGGGCTGAAGCGTGGCAGGTAAAGGGTTGAAGGTAACTGGGACCGTGACAGAGTGGGGAAGGGAGAGCTGGTGAGTGAGTGAGTTTGTGAGCAGGGTAGGCAGGGGCTCTGAGCCAGCTGGCACCGGACAGGGCCTCTTTGATGCACCCTGGGTGGGTCAGTGGGTTTTTGTGAGGGTAGATGTTGCGGTGGCGAGGGCCAGTAGTTTGTGCCTATCGTAGATGAAGACATAGGCTGCTTGGTGTAGGGATGCCGTGTTCTTCATGTCGTGTTCATGGCCTAATGCGTGTGTGTTGATAACTTGTTCATGTTGTGCTCATGTCGTCTACCAGGACTTCCCCTGTGAGCTGAGGGCAACCATTGCGCTTCGGATGTGGGAAACAGCCGCTGCAGGTGCACGCCACAACACGGCCGATGCGCACGGCCATGCAGGCGGCAGCAGCGCCGGCAGCGGCGGCAGCGCTGCTGGCAGCATGTCGGATGGGGACTGCCACAGTGACAGCGGGGAAGGTGCTGAAAAACCGTGGGACAGTATTCCTGGGCGCAACTGTTTGGATGCGGTGACTGCAGCTTCAGAGGTGCTGGCTGCGGTGATGGTGTTCCATCCCTGCACCCATGCACAAAAGCAGCAGCTAGCGCGGCTGCCAGTGCTGCTGCTGTGTGCGGCCGTGGCTGCGCTGCGCGTGTTTGGTGCCGATGCGCTGCGGCTTGTACGCGGTGCTGTTGCAGCAATCGAGCACGTGTACGGACTGCGGGTGCATCCTGTACACGCCGGCAAAAACGGGCCAAGCCTCCTTGCGCAGTACAGGTGCGCTGTGGTCTGCGGTCATCACGTGCAATGGTTCTTCACCCTTGCAGCCCTGCAGTGTGTCTGCTGTGCTCTACTAGCTTCAGCACAGTGCAGCAGCCACAAGTAACAATGACAGGTTTGCGGTCACACATAACCTGACCTGGTTGTACATGCGCAGGTTGAAGGCCCCTATGTACCATGCCAAATCAGGGCAACAAAACACGGCATTGTTAGGCACGTATAATACATGTGTAGCTAGCATGAAATCGACATATCAGTCGCATGCAAGTAGTGTGCTGTTGTGTACGCAGGTCACGGCAGCAGCCTGAAGGTGATGGCAGGCAGTTTTGTGGTGCCTGTGAGGCCCTGAGGCAGCAGTACAGCTGGAGCTGCCTCGGCCTGCTGGTACTGCTGCTGCAGCAACTGCTCAGCACTGCACGCCAGCATGCGGCCAAGGCACAGGGCAATGCAGGGGGCAGTACAGGTGCCAATGCAGCAGCAGCAGTGCAAGCAGCTGGTATGGACGGCACAGGTGCCGCAGCTGCAGGTGGCATCGCAGCAGCAGAGCAAGCATCTGAAGATAACGCGCCAAAATCCCTTCAGGGCGCTACAGTTGCAGGCTCAACCAGCAGCAGCAGCAGCAGCAGCAGCACCCAAGGAGCCGCAGCTGCTGCTGCTGAGTGGACAGCAGTTGCTGCCAACCTGCGTATTCAGATGCAGGTGTGCCTGCTGCTGCTGCCAGAGCTGCTGCTGTCGGCGCAGCAGTCGCTGTGCTGCATTGGGCCCAAGCAGCTGGAGCAGGTGGCCTTTGCAGTGCAGGTGACAGAGGCAGTGGCACGCTTCCTGGGCCAACCTGATGCTGACACAACCAGCAGCCCCTTCAGCAACGGCACAGCATTATGCGATGCACCAGCAGCAGCAGGTGCAGCAGCAGCAAACACACGGTCAGCAGCAGGAGCAGCAGCAGCAGCAGGGGCAGCAGCACCAGCAGCATCGGCAGGAGGCGGAGCAGCAGCAGCGGGAGCCGCAGCAGCAGGAGGAGCAGCAGCAGCAGGGGCAGCACCAGCATCAGGAGCATCGGATGTTCCCCGCCGCGACAAGGTGGCTATCAACATCGTGATACCCTGCCTGGCAGTCGCTCGCTCAGGCATACAGGTCGCGCACGAAACTGAAAGCGAGCGCCTCGCATTCGACCGCTTTGCCCCACCCCCTCCGCAGCACCAGCTGATGCTGCATCGGCTGCTGCATGCGGTGGGGTCCCTGCTGGGTACTATCAGCAAGCTGCGGGTGACCAACCAGCAGCCAAGCTGTGTGTCTGGCTTCAGTTGTGCTGTGCTGCTGTTGGCGGAATGGAGGGATGTAGTGGTAAGAGAGGCTGAGCAGCGGCGGCAGCAGCAGCAGCAGCTTCAGCAGCCGATAGCGGGTGATGTTGCTGTCAACAGCAGCAGCAGCAGTGGACAGGGTGCAGCAGCAGCGCTGCATTTGGTGGGTTGCAACCTGCTGCGTATGGGCAGTGAGGCGCACCCAGGAGCAGCAGCAGCAGCAGCAGCAGTGGGCCCCCAGCCACAGGCAATGCAGCTGCCAGGGTGGCTTGCAGATCCAGATGCACAGGAGCAGCTGGACTGGGAGGAGGGGGGTCCGCAGCTTCTGCAGCGGGTGTTGAAGGATGCCTTGGATAATTGTGAATATTTTGATATTTCAGTGCACCAGCTGGCAACAATGGTGTCTTTCAAGGGCGTTAGCAGCAGCAGCAGCAGTAACAGCCAGCCGCAGCTGCAGCAGGACCTGCAGCATGCCCGTGATGCTGCCGGGTGTCTCTTGACTTCGTACCTGCGGCAGCATCAGGAGCAGCAGCAGCAGCAGCAGGGCGTTGGCAGTTCCCCCTCCCAACTGCTGGCCACCCTGCAGCAGTCCTTGCAGCAGGCGGGGCAGGTACTGTGTGCTGCGGCACGCTGCAGCAGCCGCTGCAGCAACCCTAGCTGCACAAACCTGTCCACTGTCAGTGAGTGCTTTGCTCTTGTGCGCGGCAGGAGGAGTGTCTGTGGGGGCTGCATGGCTGGACAGCCTGACTCATCAGGAGCTGACAAGGCTCCAGCAGCAAGGTGGGTCTGGTGTACGGCAGGGTGCGCTGGGGTAAGTAGGTAAGTAACTATGCCTGTGGAGAACCACTGGCGGAAGTGAAGGCTCAGCTGAGCCTCTGCAGAGGGTGGTGCATTACTAGCATGCACACCTGTGGTAGGGTGCACTTGTCTGGGTAGGGATTGGTTTGGGCGGGCCCTGTGCGTGAGTGTGATTAGGCTGCCTGGCTGACACCCAAACTCCTCAAGACGGAGAAGACGCCAGTGGGTTTCGCTGATGAGATTCTTTCTCCCTCTTCTTGATCGTCATCAATCAATGGATGCTGCGAGCTGCTTGTTGGCTGCAACCTACACCGTGTACACTGGTGTTTACGTGCGAGCAGCTATAGCTAGCTCGCCCCAGTCACTGCACTGCACTGCAAAGTGACGTGTGTACGCGCAATGCATGTGTGCAACTGCAGGTACTGCTCCCGTGCCTGCCAAGAGGCCCATTGGCCTGTACACAGCCAAGTGTGCAGCTGGCAGCAGAAGCCTACGGGCCAATTGGCATCTGGGCGCAAGGCAGCTGACAGCACGGCATCTCAGGGCTGCACCATGATGTGATGCGTAACAGCTCTGTACAATGTGCATTTCACATGCTGGCACATCCACAGGTGTCACAGGTGGTGGGGCTGTTCCAAGGTGGTTGGCAGCGCCGTGTATCACAATTCTGCTAAGACAGGGCATGGATTGGTTCCCGGGGCTTGCAATGGGTCGGCTGGGTTTCTGAGGGCCTCTTTGTAATGAACATTGACCAACTGAACAAGAGGCCTACGGCCATCTCGGCTGGGCCCTCTATGAGCAAAATGCACAGCACATGTATGCTGATACTGGTGATGAAATCGTGCAACAGCACGCACTGACGGTGCACCACTGGCACAACATACAAAGCTTGTGCATGCAATGTGCTGATCAAAGGACTTGATGTGACCAGGTTATCTGTGACCTGATATGACTGTTTGTGCTCCCGGGAGTCTCCCAGAACACAGGTCAGCACTACACACATGTACTTCACCTCCATCAAGGCAGGGCATGGCAGGCGTGCAAGCCAGTAGTTCGCCGGTACGGAAACCGGTTGAAATTATCATAGGCAAGTATGCTGATAATGTGATGATCATCATACGCGTTGAAAGCAGCTTGCGTTTGCATCTTGCACTTCCGACAGGGTTGCAGCAAAGGCTGTCGCACGCACAATCACATCAGGAACAAACACTTGAAATGGCAGGTCAAGCACTTTGGTGTTTTAATCTTGTGCAGGCAACTAGCAAGAAGGCGACTGCCTGGCAAGCGGTATCCATGAACATGCACAGACAGTTGCCAGGTTGATCGTGCGTGCTGGACAGCCCTAGTGAGCTGAATCCCAATCATTTGGAGGTAGCTTTCAGCTTATGGTGTCAGCAGCCACCAAGCTTTGATTTTTAATCGGTTATTGCCTGGAAACACCTGTGGCAAACTGCTTTTGAGACCTTGCTCAGAGCGTGATGTCCAGTTATGACGTTGCTGGCGACGAATGTGCAACATTGGCTGCCAGAACAGGGCGTGAGGTTGAGGGGTTGCTGCTTGCAGGAAGTGTGAACGGCAATGACAACAAAAGGCAGACCCATACACAACATGTGTTTTCATTTGTAATTGTTCTGTTCAAAACGCGCGTGTGAACGGCACAAGCTGCAAAAAACCGAGACAGGTGTGACCGGCAGTTGCAGGCCAACCCGCGCATCGTAGCCAGCATGCGCGGAGGGCACAGCACCGACAACGGGCAACTATAGAACGGTGTATCCTCGGCAAAGGCTAGGTCGAACTGCGACCGCTATATACTACGCCCTTCGGGCCCAGCCAATAACTGACAGTTCTACAGTGCCTTGAACATACAGTCCTTCAGCAACTGCTCACAACAATGTTACCATAACTGGTCACGCAATTTCAGCCTCTGTGATCTTACTACAACAGTTCAGTACAGGGTGCCTGAACACCCTGGATATCACACAGCCCCGCTGTACTACAGCTGTAGTACAGTGTGCTGGAACTGGCTGTACTTTCCATTGACACTGGCCGTGCTTCGGCCGCCTGCCCGCTTCTAGCCTAGCTTAGAGATCAGGATGCTGCAAGACCTGCGGTAGTTTCTGCGCGGCACCACAACCAAATAGTCAGTTGACTGCATGCCATTGGCTACTAGCTTGAAGCTGCTGCAGCTGTTAGGCACATGTATATCCCACAAACGCATTACAACAACCACTGGTGCTTGGTAAATGGCATTCAGACTTAAGCACAAGCACCTGTGCTCAATTGTGTATATGCCTTGCCATGTCCCCAATGCGAGCAGCCTTGAGGACTGGGCAGCGTTAACGACACCTTCATGAGAGACATTTGCAGTGGGCAACCGTGTCAGCACGAAAAAATGTGTCAGTGACAACAAATTTCATTTGCAAGGGAATTTGTCGCAACTGGTCCTTCAATCCTACTTAGCCCCAGCACCAGTGCTGGGTACCACGCCCCAACCAGGGAACCAGGGAACCAGAACACTTGGGTTTGAACCCCAAACCCCGGATAGCCCAGGACTGCCCTGGCTGGAACCTTCTATAGAGATGTTTCCCTTGTTGCCTGCTACAGCATTTTTCCTGAGTTAACGTTTGTGCCACAGTCGGACGACAAGGAGCGCAACGAGCCACTATATGAAAGGTTCATGGTGCAAACCATTCAACAGCATGCATGTGTTTTCAGGCCCCTCCCAGGGGTGAGTCACTGGTGCTGTGCTGTGCTGTGTTGTGCTGTGCTGTGACCTTTGCATGTGCAGGTGCTGCAGGCCCTCAGCTGCCTTGATCGTCTGACACCCGAGGAGATCAATGGCGGTGACATGCGGCGGCGCATGCTGAGCAGGCGCTGGCAGCGCCTGCTCAGCAGTGCTGGTGCGCACAGGTTGTGGACGCATCTCTGCCCGTGCAGACGCGCGCAGGGGGCTCAAGCTGTCTGCTGCTGTGGTTCGTGGCAGCATCCGCCGCAGCAGAGGGCTGGCAGAGCTGCATGCATCTGTGCAGGCGGTGCTGCAGCGACTACTCAGCCACTGAAGCTGCTGGTTCTTTGGGGCGGCTTGGGGGCCCACCCCCTGGTCCGCGTTGATCAGGTGGACAGGCCAACCTCTGTGCTGAAAGGGGTAGGTTCCCCTTGCACAGCCATACTGCAGCAGCCCTTGTAACACCTTCATTCCTTACTGCAGCAGCCAAGTGCTCTCCCACACATTTTGAGTGCTAAAAGCAAAACGTTGGGGAACTACGGGAATCGAACCCGTGGCCTCTCCCACCCAAAGGGAGAATCATACCACTAGACCAAGTTCCCTAGTGGACAGATGCGCGCCAAAGTTAACAGGGCTTTCATAAAGCTCAAAGTTAACCCAAGTTCATAAAGCCCAAAGTGGTTGGCTGGGTCCTTGAGGTCTTCATTCATTCAACAGGCTGTGGTTTTACGGCCTGGGCATGCCGTAAAACTGCCTCGCATCAGCACGGCGCTGCAACATGCGCCAGGGGCTGTCCCAGCCCAGCCTCGCTGGTGTGTTTCGCCCCTATTATAGTCAGTAGTTATTCCTCTTGTGTCTGTGCCGCGGATCAGGAGGCAGCCTGTGCAGCACGGGCTGAGCTCAGCCATCGCGATGTGCTGACGTGGGCCTTTCACGTTGGCCTCTCGCTGGGGTTGTTGTGTGGTCCCTTGTTTTTGTTGGTTTCTGTGTTTGTGTTGTGGCTGTTTCGGACCGGCGTTTGGCCAGCACAGTGGGCTGTCGGCACGGTGGGGCAGTAGCAGTTGACAGCAGTAGCTGGAGAGCTGGAGCTGGAGCAGCAGCTGGCGTGCAGCATCACGTACAGTGTTGGTTATCTTCACTGTGCCGTGGTTTGGTCGCGTTTACAGCAGCAGCAGCAGCTTTGGCTGGATCAGCAGCAGTCCGCTGAGTCAGCAGGCAGGTGCTGGTGTGCAGCAGCAGTGGTAGCAGAACGCAGGCAAGGGCCGTGCAGTGGCCTTGGGCCTGGTTGTAGGGGGCAGTGTTGCTGGCCTGTGAACGGTGCAGGTGCTTGGGCGCGCTGACTTGGGGCAGCCCGGTATACTAAGGTGTCGCTCTGACACCCCGGGCACCTGTCTTGGGGGTGTGTATCGCAGCACAGCTGGAGCCTTTCTTCCACATTGTGTTCGAAGTGGTCGCCCCGGGGGCATGGGGGTGTGTGTTCGGCTTGGTACTGGTGGAAGCCCTCTTGTCTGTGTGGCTGGCTTTGTGGGGTTGAAGCCTTGCCTGTGGTCCCCTCCTTTCAGACAGTCTCCTCTGCAGACATCTATGGTGGCGGGTTCTCTCCTTTCCGTGCTGTCTGTTCCCGTCCTTGTGGGTCCTGCAAAGGACTTTGGTTCCCTTCCGATGCTGGGTGTCGTTGCAGCGTAGCTGCGTGTGTCGCCCTGTAACCCCTTCTTCTTCTTCTTCTTCTTCCTTGAGGTCTTCTATCCTGCTGGCTTGTGAACAGTGCAGCGACTGGTGGTGTCGGTGAAGTTGCCCCCACGTGCGCCCACTGCAACATGTGGGAGTGTTTTGTGGCTCGCAGCTGTGTGTTCGCTGTTTTCTGTTCCGTCCGCCCTTTCTTGTCGCAACCCTGCAGGTGCGAGAAGCAGTGCCGTTGGCGCCATTCAGTCCTTCCAGTGTATTATATCTCTGTGTTCGCAATCTGGAAGCACACTGAGTGTGCGTGACAAGCTTTTGATGGTGGGGTTTGTCCGAACGGCCCCCTTCCGTGCTGGTTGTGTCCATCCGTGGCTGGGTTCAGTTGCAACGTAGTTGCTTGAGAAACCCGTGTAACACCTTCATTCATTCATTCCTTGAGGCCAAAACGGAACGCCCCCCCTTGGTTGGCTGCTGACCGCGGCCTGCAGTGTGCAGCTTTGTGGATGGGGGTGAAACCTCATCCCCGTTGCATCATATTGTGTGGGACATGGTGTGTCTGGCTGGCATCGGTGCTGTTGACTTCGGCCGCAGAGTGGCGTGGGCTGTGGCAGCAGAAGGTCCTGCGTTGCCTCTGCTGACGGTAGAGCGCATTGCAGGGCGTGCTGCTGTTGGGGAGTTTTGGCGCGTCTTGGCTGACTTTGCGGTTTCTGCAATCATCCCTAAGCGGGCGCAGGGGCTTGCGCTCACACAGCAGCCTTTCATTGCATGGCATGTTGTGCTGTCAGGAGGCAACGGTTTGCGGGTAGTTAGGCATTGAGCTTCTGCATGTGGTGACATGTGAGTTGCTGGCTGCTGTGTGACTTCTATCCTGCTGGCTTGTGAACAGTGCAGCGACTGGTGGTGTCGGTGAAGTTGCCCCCACGTGCGCCCACTGCAACATGTGGGAGTGTTTTGTGGCTCGCAGCTGTGTGTTCGCTGTTTTCTGTTCCGTCCGCCCTTTCTTGTCGCAACCCTGCAGGTGCGAGAAGCAGTGCCGTTGGCGCCATTCAGTCCTTCCAGTGTATTATATCTCTGTGTTCGCAATCTGGAAGCACACTGAGTGTGCGTGACAAGCTTTTGATGGTGGGGTTTGTCCGAACGGCCCCCTTCCGTGCTGGTTGTGTCCATCCGTGGCTGGGTTCAGTTGCAACGTAGTTGCGTGAGAAACCCGTGTAACACCTTCATTCATTCCAAAACGGAACGGATCCGTCTTCCCCAGCCACCAATGGCAGGCTGCTCCGCGTGCCGCTGCGGTGGGGGGGACAGGACTTGGACCTGGTTGGGGTGTATTTCCATGCTTCAGAATATCAGCGCAACGTAGACATCATAGAAGGCACCCTGCAGGAGTGGTGTGCCGCTGCTCCTGGGGGCCGCATGGTCGCTTTGGGGGACTGGAACTTTGCGCCCTGCCCTAGCGTTGATCGCGGCCGCATGCCGCGCCAGCAGCAACAGCAGCAGCAGGGGGCAGGGCCTGGGGAGGAAGGGGACGGGAGCCAGCCGCAGCCGTCGCAGCAGCAGGGGCCAGGGGCAGCTGCCACGCACGACACAGCCCCTACAGCTGCGTGGCGGCGGTGTGTGCCAAACCTGCGGGACGTCTGGCGGGCCAAGCACCCCCACAAGCGAGCATACACCTACTTTCACCCTCGGGGTATCTCGCGGTTGGACAGGGTGTATGTCAGCACAGGGCTGCTGCCACAGGTGGCAGCTGTCCGGCATGCAGATCAGCAACCATCAATCAGCGACCACACTCCTGTGGTGGTGCAGCTGCTGCCGTCAGGGCCAGGGGTGTTGGGCCCAGGCCTCCCGAAGCTGCACTTGTCCCTGCAAGGGGACTCAGAGTGCGAGCAGCAGCTGGCAGACTGGCTGGCGATAGAGGATGCAGCAATGCCATCCGACCCGCTAGCTATGGTAGTGGGGTGGTCATCATTCAAGCAGCGGCTGCGGCTCCAGGTGCAGGCCCTCAACCGGGAAGCCAAAGCCCGGCGGGCCAATCAGGGGTCGGCAGCCCGCAGAAGGGAAGCATGGGGTGCAGTGCAGGCAGCACGGCAGCGGCTGGCGCAGTGCCAGGATGGGGCACAGGTGCAGGCAGCCGTGACCGAACTGCAGGATGCCTCCTCTGGCCTTGCAAGCCTGCTCACCCAGGAGGAGGAAGTATTGCGGCAGCGTAGGCGGCAGCAGTGGGTGCATCTGGGGGAGAGGCCTAATCCTGTCATGACCAAGCTGCTGCGGCCCAGCCAAGGAGCGTCATTCATTGCTGGGCTGCACGCACCTGGGTCGGGGCATTTGGTGGTGGATGGGGTGGGGTTGGCCAGCATTGTGGGACGCCGGTATGCAGAGGTCAGCACAACTCCGCAGGTGCAGCCTGCAGCACAGCAGGCGGTGCTGCAGGCCATGGCACAGCACAGCCAGCGGCTGACGGCCGAGCAAGCTGCTGAGCTGGGGAGTGCATCGGTGTCAGTTGAGGAGGTAGAGCGGGCCATCTTGCGTACGGCGCCTGGCAAGGCCCCGGGGGTGGACGGTATTCCCGGAGAACTGTTCAGGCGGTACCGACAGCAGCTTGCTCCCATCCTGGCCAAACTGTACTCGGCCGTTGGGGCAACACAGCAGTGCCCGCCGGGGTTTCTTGATGGGGCGGTTGTGCCAGTGCTGAAACCTGGTGGGGTGCACACCAATGTGGATGCTTATCGCCCCATTCAATTACTTAACTATGACTACCGTCTTATGGCCAAGTTACTGGCCAACAGGTTGTTGCAAGTGGCGGGGGTCATGATTGATCCAGCGCAGTGTGCTTTTTTGCAGCATCGGCACATAGGGGATAGTGTGCGGCTGCTGCAGCTGCTGCCCCAGGTGCTGCGTGCCCGCCACCAAACAGCCATAGCTGCTTTCCTGGACTTCAGGAAGGCTTATGACACTGTGTCGAGGGAGTTTCTGTTTGCAGCTGGGGAGACCCTTGGGGTGGGTGCCGGGTTTCTGCAGTGGATGAAGCTGCTGTTGACAGACACTCTGACATGTGCAGTTGTCAACGGCTTTCAGAGCTCTTTCTTTCAGTGTGGTGCCGGGGTTAGGCAGGGCTGCCCTCTGGCACCCCTGATGTACCTGTTTGCAGGGCAGGCGTTGCTCTGCCATCTGAAGCAGTGTGGCATTGGTATTGATGTTGCAGCCGGCAGGCTGGTCGCCACACAGTATGCTGATGATGTGGAGCCCCTCCTGCCTGGGGAGGCTGATGTTTCTGGTCTGCTGGAGCATTTGTCGGTGTATGGGGATGCTACAGGCCAGCGGGTGCAGCCGCCCAAGTGTCAACTGTTGCCTTTGGGCCAAGCGGTGGTGGACCCTGCCCCGTGGCAGGCATGGCGGTGCGTGACACCTGCAAAAGCCTGGGGGTTGTCTTTGGCAGTGTGGGGGTGGTTGGAGTGGATTGGGCGCATCGGCTGAGCATTGTGCGGGAACGGGTGCAGAGGATCAGCCGCATCCCTGACCTGTCCATGTTTGGTCGTGCTTTTGCGTTCAATGGGTATGCCATCTCCACACTGTTGTATCATGCACACTTTGCTGGGGCCCTGCCAGCTGAGCATGCCAGGCAACTTATCAAATGGGCCTCTGCCCTTGTTGATGCTGGCCTGGGCCCTGATGATGATCAGCGACGGGCACCAGGGGTGCCCAGGGCGTGTATGGAGGCCCACCCTAGGGAGGGAGGTTTGGGTCTGCTGCCAGTGCGGGCCCACCTTCACTCTCGCCTGGCTTGTGAGGCAGTGCAAGTGTTGGTGGGGGATGCTCGCAAGCCTTGGGTCGCAGTCAGCAGGGAACTGTTGCAGCACCATGTGCCGGTGGTGCCTGGTGGGGGTTGTTGGGGCTTGGCCTTGTGTGACAGGGGTCGGTTGTTCAGGGACGCTGGGGGCCAGCTGTTGCCAGACCCCTTGCGTGCTTTTGCCCTTGGCATCAGGGCTCTGCCGTATATTCGCCATGTGGGCGCTAACCCGGTCCAGCCCGGCCCGTGGTGTTACTATGTCCCATTGTGGTCCAATCCGGTGGTGGCGCAGAGGGAGCAGTGGGACTGGTATGGACAGCAGCGGCAAGTGATGGTGGGGTTGGAGTTTGTTGTGCCTGACTTGTTGGGCCTCACCCAGCTGCAATGTGCAGGGCAGGCGCTGCATTGGCTGCAGCTGGTTGAGGCTATCTGTTCCATCCCTGACCTGGGGGCAAGGGAGGAGGCATACAGGATGCATGTGTGGGACCCTGTGTTGCAGCATCGCCCTAGGTATGCTAACATGGTGGTGGCTAGGGAGGAGCTGGCTGTGTTGGTGGCGGCAATCCCTGGTGCGTGGCAGGATGCAGCACGTATAGTGCTGCGGGGTAGGCCATCCGGGCGGCTGCCGGCCGTTTCAGAGGCTCAGCTTACCGCAGCTAGGGACAGGGTGTGTGCTGATCTGGGTTGGCATACTCGCAATGGGGATGTGGTGGAGCTTAAGTCCCTCACTGTGTCGCTGGCCACCCAGTGTCAATCCTTGGATGCGCTGTCAGCCATTGCTGACAGGCATGCTGCCTTCCGTCAGAGGGTGTTGTCTGTTGATATGTTGCAGCCAATTGTGGGCGAGTTGCCCGAGGTCACTCGGGTGCTTCGGCGGTGGTGGAAGCTGCGTGTGCCTAATGAGCACAAGGAGGCTGCATGGCGGCTCACCCTCGATGCGTTCCCTACGGCTCAGCGCATGCACACAGGCACCTCTTGTGTAGCCTGTGGGGCTGCGGAGCCCGGTGTACAGCACCATTGTTGGGAGTGTCCTGTTGCAGGGGCGGTGCGGGCGGAGATTGAGGGGCAGTTGCGAGCTCACCGGGTGGGCGACAGCCCCCCTTGGTTGGCTGCTGATCGCGGCCTGCAGTGTGCAGCTTTGTGGATGGGGGTGAAACCTCATCCCCGGCTGCATCATGTTGTGTGGGACATGGTGTGTCTGGCTGGCATAGGTGCTGTTGACTTTGGCCGCAGAGTGGCTTGGGCTGTGGCAGCAGAAGGCCCTGCACTGCCTCTGCTGACGGTAGAGCGCATTGCAGGGCGTGCTGCTGTTGGGGAGTTTTGGCGCGTCTTGGCTGACTTTGCGGTTTCTGCAATCATCCCTAAGCGGGCGCAGGGGCTTGCGCTCACACAGCAGCCTTTCATTGCATGGCATGTTGTGCTGTCAGGAGGCAACGGTTTGCGAGTAGTTAGGCATTGAGCGTCTGCATGTGTTGACATGTGAGTTGTTGGCTGCTGTGTGACTTCTGTTCTGCTGGCTTGTGAACAGTGCAGCGACCGGTGGTGTCGGTGAAGTTGCCCCCACGTACGCCCACTGCAACATGTGGGAGTGGTTTGTGGCTCGCAGCTGTGTGTTCGCTGTTTTCTGTTCCGTCCGCCCTTTCTTATCGCAACCCTGCAGGTGCGAGAAGCAGTGCCGTTGGCGCCATTCAGTCCTTCCAGTGTATTATATCTCTGTTTTCGCAATCTGGAAGCACACTGAGTGTGCGTGACAAGCTTTTGATGGTGGGGTTTGTCCGAACGGCCCCCTTCCGTACTGGTTGTGTCCATCCGTGGCTGGGTTCAGTTGCAACGTAGTTGCTTGAGAAACCCGTGTAACACCTTCATTTTGGCCAAAACGGAAGTTGAAACCAGTGCCTGGGCATGCCGCAAAACTGCCTCGCATCAGCACGGCGCTGCAACATGCGCCAGGGGCTGTCCCAGCCCAGCCTCGCTGGTGTGTTTCGCCCCTATTATAGTCAGTAGTTATTCCTCTGGTGTCTGTGCCGCGGATCAGGAGGCAGCCTGTGCAGCACGGGCTGAGCTCAGCCATCGCGATGTGCTGACGTGGGCCTTTCACGGTGGCCGCGCGCTGGGGTTGTTGTGTGGTCCCTTGTTTTTGTTGGTTTCTGTGTTTGTGTTGTGGCTGTTTCGGACCGGCGTTTGGCCAGCACAGTGGGCTGTCGGAATGGTGGGGCAGTAGCAGTTGACAGCAGTAGCTGGAGAGCTGGAGCTGGGGCTGGAGCCGCAGCTGGCGTGCAGCATCACGTACAGTGTTGATTATCTTCACTGTGCCGTGGTTTGGTCGCGTTTACAGCAGCAGCAACAGCAGCAACTTTGGCTGGATCAGCAGCAGTCCCGCTGAGTCAGCAGGCAGGTGCTGGTGTGCAGCAGCAGTGGCAGCAGAACACAGGCAAGGGCCGTGCAGTGGCCTTGGGCCTGGTTGTAGGGGGCAGTGTTGTTGGCCTGTGAACGGTGCAGGTGCTTGGGCGCGCTGACTTGGGGCAGCCCGGTATACAAAAGGTGTCGCTCTGACACCCCGGGCACCTGTCTTGGGGGTGTGTATCGCAACACAGCTGGAGCCTTTCTTCCACATTGTGTTCGAAGTGGTCGCCCCGGGGGCATGGGGGTGTGTGTTCGGCTTGGTGCTGGTGGAAGCCCTCTTGTCTGTGTGGCTGGCTTTGTGGGGTTGAAGCCTTGCCTGTGGTCCCCTCCTTTCAGACAGTCTCCTCTGCAGACATCTATGGTGGCGGGTTCTCTCCTTTCCGTGCTGTCTGTTCCCGTCCTTGTAGGTCCTGCAAAGGACTTTGGTTCCCTTCCGATGCTGGGTGTCGTTGCAGCGTAGCTGCGTGTGTCGCCCTGTAACCCCTTCTTCTTCTTCTTCTTCTTCCTTGAGGCCTCTTTGTAACGAACACTGACTGACTGAAAGTGGTTTGGGTCCCTGAGCTTACATTTGCCTGTCAGTGTGTGTTCCTGTTTGTCAGTGGTGGCCTTTATGTCGCCACAGCAGTAGCAACAGCAGCAGCAGCAGCAGCAACAACAGCAGGCGCAGCAGCAGTGACAACCACCTGGAGTGCTGGAGAGCTGGAGTACTGGAGGTGCTGGAGGTGCTAGGAGCTGCAGCTGTAGTTGGACGTGCATGTTGTGCTGTTCTGGACTATCGCGCATGCCGCTACTCTGGCTTGTTCCTGGCTTGCTCATGTTGTGTTGCTAGCCATTGCAAAGTGGTTATGGAGTGCAGCATGTGTCTTGCCATGTCTTCATCTGTCACACTGTGGTTGAAGTAGTGTCCGTCAGCACACGTAGGGAATGCCACCTCCTATGTGATTGAAGTTCTTGTGCTTTGCCCCGGGGACATGGGGGTGTGTGTCTCACGTCGGAACCGGATGGAGGTCCCTTTTATCGTGTGGGCTTTTGGAAGTGGAGCCTCTACTGATCGTCTACCCTTCTTCACCGTGGCAACCTCTTTGCAGCCCTTTGGTGTGAGTGCTTCGCAACCCTGTTGTGTTTCTTGTCGCTCCCGTCAAGGTTCCTGCAAAAGGAATTTCGACCCCTTCGACCCTGCCGTCCGTTTGCAGCGTAGCTGCTTGATCACGGTGTAACACTTCTTCTTCTTCTTCCTGAGCTTACATGTATGAAGGCTACAGACTTACTGTGCTGGAGCCAGTGCTGCAGAACAGGCCTAGATACCGCAACATGCAGGCTGCCCTTTCGGACCTGACAGCCCTAGTAGCAGCTATCCCTAGCGAGTGGCAAGCAGCAGCATGGGCAGTCTTGAATAGCAGCCGGCCGCGTATGCCTGTCGTGACACCTGCCTTGGTTGCGGCCGCTAGGTTGCACGCATGCTCTGATTTGGGTTGGACAACACGGGATGGGGATGTGGTTCGCCCTGCAGATTTGACAGTGGCTATTGCCACCAAACTTCAATCTTTGGACTCGCATAGGGCCATTGCTGAGCGGCATAGGGTGTTTGAGCAGCAAGTGCAGCAGCATGACATGTTGCAGCCTGGTGGTGGTCCCCTTCCCTTGGTGACTGATGTGTTGGCTAGATGGTGGAAGGTGCGGGTGCCAAACTTTTACAAGGAGGCTGCTTGGCGCCTCACACTTGATGGGCATCCCACAGCTGCCCGCATGCGGCAACCAGTTGGCGCTCCGCCCAGCTGCTGTGCTGCTTGTAGTGTTGCTGTCCCTGGGTTTGCTCATCATTTTTGGTCTTGCCCTGTGGCTGAGGCGGTGAGGGATGAGGTTGAGACTCAATTGCGTGCCAAAGGCTGGTTGGCAGCAGACCGTAGGTTGAGGTGTGATGCTTTGTGGATGGGGGTTAAACCCCACTTGTCTCTGCACCGTCTTGTCTGGGACATGGTTTGCCTTGCAGCCATTCATGCCATGAATGCAGGTCGTAGCTCAGCATGGAAAGTGTCCCATCAGCTGCCCACACCTGATCTGGTGCAGGCTATAGCAGTCAAGGTTGCTCGGGCAACCTTCTGGAGTGTGCTGGCGGATTTTGCTGCTTCTGCAGTTGTTCCCAAGCGTGCTCGCAACGGGTTGCTTACCAATCAGCCTTTCCTAGCGTGGTCTACAGCTGTTGTGCGTGGGAATGGCCTTCTGGTGGTGCGCCACCGTGCTGCAGCACCTGCTGATGACTGACTTCTTAGCTTCATGTGCATCTGTGCCTGCCTGATTGCCAGTTGATGCCTGCATGCGTAGTGTTTGTGCGTCAGCTGTACAAGCTGGCGTGGTTTTGGTGAGGGTGCTTTGCACGGCCACTGCAAATGTGGCGTGTGCTCATGATGCGTCTTTTCGTTCGTTTCCGCAGCCTTGCCTGGATCGCACAAGCCGCTGTCCGCGTTTGCTCTGTCGTCCCTCTACCCCTTCGGTCGTTAGCTTTGAGGGCACGCTGAGCGTGCGTTTTGTCGAACCTTTCGAAGTGGGGTTCGTTGGATTGTCGTCCCTTGTCCTTCCGCTGCACCCCTTCGTTCCTGCCGTCCGTTTGCAGCGTAGCTGCTTGATCACGGTGTAACACTTCTTCTTCTTCCTGAGCTTACATGGATTGTCGTCCCTTGTCCTTCCGCTGCACCCCTTCGTTCCTGCCGTCCGTTTGCAGCGTAGCTGCTTGATCACGGTGTAACACTTCTTCTTCTTTCCTGAGCTTACATGGTGTGGGCTGGGTCTTTCGGGGATCTCAATGTAACGAACAATGAGTGAGTGAGTGAAGTTGATGGATTGGTGTGCCCGGTTGCCAATGGTCGGCAGCTTAAGTCCCGAATTGACGGGGCCTCTTGTAACAAATCACACACACACACACACACAAAGTTGACCCTGGCTCCGCGCAGGGTGATGCCACCTCCTATGTGATTGAAGTTCTTGTGCTTTGCCCCGGGGACATGGGGGTGTGTGTCTCACGTCGGAACCGGATGGAGGTCCCTTTTATCGTGTGGGCTTTTGGAAGTGGAGCCTCTACTGATCGTCTACCCTTCTTCACCGTGGCAACCTCTTTGCAGCCCTTTGGTGCCACCACTGAGTGCTTCGCAACCCTGTTGTGTTTCTTGTCGCTCCCGTCAAGGTTCCTGCAAAAGGATTTTCGACCCCTTCGACCCTGCCGTCCGTTTGCAGCGTAGCTGCTTGATCACGGTGTAACACTTCTTCTTCTTCCGCGCAGGGTGGCCAAGCAGCGCAAAGCAGCAACAGAAGGGGCAACCAGCAGAGGAGCAGCAAGAGCAGCACTGCAGGCTGCTAGGGAGAGGGTTGATGCCAGCTCCGCAGATGAGCTCTCTGATGCTATAGATGCCCTCATGGCAGCACGTACAGCTTGGGCGCAGATTCAGACCGCAGAAGAAACCCTTGCTAAACAGCGGCGGCGGCAGCAGTGGGTACACTCAGGCGAACGCCCCAGCCCGGTAATGACGGCTATGCTACGGCCACCTGCTGCTGCAGGCTTCATTGCTGGGTTGCGCGCCCCTGGTTCGGGTCATATGGTTGTAGACGGGTCAGTTTGGCAGGCATAGTGGGTCGCCGATATGCTGAAATTAGTACTGCCCCTCAAGTGCAGCAGCAAGCCCAGCAGGTGGTTCTGCAGGCTATGGCAACGCATAGTCAGCGGCTTTCTGCTGACCTGGCAGCAGAGCTAGGGGCAACAAAGGTTACAGCAGAAGAGGTAGCAGCAGCCATCAAGGGCATAGCACCTGGCAAGGCCCCTGGGTTGGATGGTATTCCAGGGGAAATGTTCAGGCATTTCAGGGATCAGATGGCTCCGCTGTTGGCTCGGGTATACTCAGCTATGGGGGCTACACGTCAGTGCCCGCCTGGTTTCTTGGATGGGGTGGTTATCCCTGTGCTGAAGCCTGGGGGGGACCCAGTGGATGTGGATGCCTACCGGCCCATACAGCTTTTGGATTATGATTATCGTATCCTTGCAAAGATATTGGCAAACCGGTTGCTGCGGGTAGCAGGGCATGTCATTGACCCTGCTCAGTGTGCTTTTCTACAGCATCGACAGATTGGGGACAGTGTGCGGCTCTTGCAAGTCCTACCCCGTCTGCTGGCAGCTGAAAACAGCACCGCCTTAGCAGCCTTTATTGACTTCCGAAAGGCCTATGATACAGTGTCCAGGGAATTTTTGTATGCAGCGGCAGAGCAGCTGGGGTTGGGAGACAGCTTTGTGCAGTGGATGAAAGTGCTGCTAACAGGTACCCTGACGTGTGCTGTTGTCAATGGTTTTAGGAGCTCCTTCTTTGTGTGCGATGCTGGTGTCCGCCAGGGCTGCCCGCTAGCACCCCTCATTTATCTATTGGCAGGCCAGGCACTGCTGTGTCATCTTAAGTCGCGTGGTGTTGGGGTTGATCTGGCTAACATGCGGTTCACAGCCACTCAGTATGCTGATGATGTTGAGCCTTTGCTACCAGATGAGAGTGCTGTGCCAGCGTTCTTGAGTGATATGGATGTGTACGGTGACGCTACTGGGCAGCGCATGCAGCCTGCTAAGTCCAAGCTTCTGCCCATGGGTGGTGGTGTGACCGGTGACGGTCCGCCGGTGTCAGGCATTCGGGTGGTGAATGAAGCGAAAGCTTTGGGCATTCTCTTTGGTTGCCAGGGAGGGAAGGGCATGGACTGGAGTCACAGGATGGGTATTGTGAAGCAGCGTATGCAGAAGATTAGCCGCATTCCCAACCTGTCTGCATTTGGGCGGGCTTTTGCCATCAATGGCTATGCCCTGTCAACCATGTTGTACCATGCACAGTTCACAGGCCTCTTGCCTGCTGAACATACAACTGACCTGATCAAGTGGAGTACAGCACTGGTCAACAAGGGTAAGGGTCCAGAGGATGATCTCAGGGGAGGGGGTCCTGGTGTTCCAAAAGAGTGTTTGGATGCCCACCCTAGGGATGGTGGCTTTGGCCTGATGCCTTTGCGCTCTCATATTTTTTCGAGGTGGGCGGTGGACGGTGTGCAATTGTTGGCTGGTAGCAACAGCAGGCCATGGGTAGCAGCAGGTAGGGCCTTGCTGCAGCATCACATTCCCGCTGTCCCTGACGGCGGCTTTTGGGGCCTGGTGTTGTGTGACAGACAACGTTTGTTCCTTGATCTTGGTGGGCGGGTCCTGCCACAACCCTTGCGATCTTTGGCAGTAGGCCTGCGTGCCCTCCCACCTCTTCGTTTTGTCGGTGCCACGCAGCCAGCACCAGGGCCCTGGTGTCATCATGTTCCGTTGTGGTCTAATCCAGTGGTGGCTCAACGGCAGCAATGGGATTGGTTTGGACAGCCACGGCAGGTGATGGTAGGGTTGGAGTATGCTCTGCCTGGTCTGTTCAATCTGCCCAAGTTGCAGTGTGTGGGACAAGCTGTCTGGTATCTGAAGGTTGTAGGGGATCTGTGTGCTGCTTCTGGGGATCCTGGGGCGCAGTATGAAGGCTACAGACTTACTGTGCTGGAGCCAGTGCTGCAGAACAGGCCTAGATACCGCAACATGCAGGCTGCCCTTTCGGACCTGACAGCCCTAGTAGCAGCTATCCCTAGCGAGTGGCAAGCAGCAGCATGGGCAGTCTTGAATAGCAGCCGGCCGCGTATGCCTGTCGTGACACCTGCCTTGGTTGCGGCCGCTAGGTTGCACGCATGCTCTGATTTGGGTTGGACAACACGGGATGGGGATGTGGTTCGCCCTGCAGATTTGACAGTGGCTATTGCCACCAAACTTCAATCTTTGGACTCGCATAGGGCCATTGCTGAGCGGCATAGGGTGTTTGAGCAGCAAGTGCAGCAGCATGACATGTTGCAGCCTGGTGGTGGTCCCCTTCCCTTGGTGACTGATGTGTTGGCTAGATGGTGGAAGGTGCGGGTGCCAAACTTTTACAAGGAGGCTGCTTGGCGCCTCACACTTGATGGGCATCCCACAGCTGCCCGCATGCGGCAACCAGTTGGCGCTCCGCCCAGCTGCTGTGCTGCTTGTAGTGTTGCTGTCCCTGGGTTTGCTCATCATTTTTGGTCTTGCCCTGTGGCTGAGGCGGTGAGGGATGAGGTTGAGACTCAATTGCGTGCCAAAGGCTGGTTGGCAGCAGACCGTAGGTTGAGGTGTGATGCTTTGTGGATGGGGGTTAAACCCCACTTGTCTCTGCACCGTCTTGTCTGGGACATGGTTTGCCTTGCAGCCATTCATGCCATGAATGCAGGTCGTAGCTCAGCATGGAAAGTGTCCCATCAGCTGCCCACACCTGATCTGGTGCAGGCTATAGCAGTCAAGGTTGCTCGGGCAACCTTCTGGAGTGTGCTGGCGGATTTTGCTGCTTCTGCAGTTGTTCCCAAGCGTGCTCGCAACGGGTTGCTTACCAATCAGCCTTTCCTAGCGTGGTCTACAGCTGTTGTGCGTGGGAATGGCCTTCTGGTGGTGCGCCACCGTGCTGCAGCACCTGCTGATGACTGACTTCTTAGCTTCATGTGCATCTGTGCCTGCCTGATTGCCAGTTGATGCCTGCATGCGTAGTGTTTGTGCGTCAGCTGTACAAGCTGGCGTGGTTTTGGTGAGGGTGCTTTGCACGGCCACTGCAAATGTGGCGTGTGCTCATGATGCGTCTTTTCGTTCGTTTCCGCAGCCTTGCCTGGATCGCACAAGCCGCTGTCCGCGTTTGCTCTGTCGTCCCTCTACCCCTTCGGTCGTTAGCTTTGAGGGCACGCTGAGCGTGCGTTTTGTCGAACCTTTCGAAGTGGGGTTCGTTGGATTGTCGTCCCTTGTCCTTCCGCTGCACCCCTTCGTTCCTGCCGTCCGTTTGCAGCGTAGCTGCTTGATCACGGTGTAACACTTCTTCTCCGCGCGGAGCTGGCTGTGTTGGTGGCGGCAATCCCTGGTGCGTGGCAGGATGCAGCACGTGTAGTGCTGCGGGGTAGGCCATCCGGGCGGCTGCCGGCCGTTTCAGAGGCTCAGCTTACCGCAGCTAGGGACAGGGTGTGTGCTGATCTGGGTTGGCATACTCGCAATGGGGATGTGGTGGAGCTTAAGTCCCTCACTGTGTCGCTGGCCACCCAGTGTCAATCCTTGGATGCGCTGTCAGCCATTGCTGACAGGCATGCTGCCTTCCGTCAGAGGGTGTTGTCTGTTGATATGTTGCAGCCAATTGTGGGCGAGTTGCCCGAGGTCACTCGGGTGCTTCGGCGGTGGTGGAAGCTGCGTGTGCCTAATGAGCACAAGGAGGCTGCATGGCGGCTCACCCTCGATGCGTTCCCTACGGCTCAGCGCATGCACACAGGCACCTCTTGTGTAGCCTGTGGGGCTGCGGAGCCCGGTGTACAGCACCATTGTTGGGAGTGTCCTGTTGCAGGGGCGGTGCGGGCGGAGATTGAGGGGCAGTTGCGAGCTCACCGGGTGGGCGACAGCCCCCCTTGGTTGGCTGCTGATCGCGGCCTGCAGTGTGCAGCTTTGTGGATGGGGGTGAAACCTCATCCCCGGCTGCATCATGTTGTGTGGGACATGGTGTGTCTGGCTGGCATAGGTGCTGTTGACTTTGGCCGCAGAGTGGCTTGGGCTGTGGCAGCAGACGGCCCTGCACTGCCTCTGCTGACGGTAGAGCGCATTGCAGGGCGTGCTGCTGTTGGGGAGTTTTGGCGCGTCTTGGCTGACTTTGCGGTTTCTGCAATCATCCCTAAGCGGGCGCAGGGGCTTGCGCTCACACAGCAGCCTTTCATTGCATGGCATGTTGTGCTGTCAGGAGGCAACGGTTTGCGAGTAGTTAGGCATTGAGCGTCTGCATGTGTTGACATGTGAGTTGTTGGCTGCTGTGTGACTTCTGTTCTGCTGGCTTGTGAACAGTGCAGCGACCGGTGGTGTCGGTGAAGTTGCCCCCACGTACGCCCACTGCAACATGTGGGAGTGGTTTGTGGCTCGCAGCTGTGTGTTCGTTGTTTTCTGTTCCGTCCGCCCTTTCTTATCGCAACCCTGCAGGTGCGAGAAGCAGTGCCGTTGGCGCCATTCAGTCCTTCCAGTGTATCATATCTCTGTTTTCGCAATCTGGAAGCACACTGAGTGTGCGTGACAAGCTTTTGATGGCGGGGTTTGTCCGAACGGCCCCCTTCCGTACTGGTTGTGTCCATCCGTGGCTGGGTTCAGTTGCAACGTAGTTGCTTGAGAAACCTGTGTAACACCTTCATTCATTCCGCGCGGCTCCAGGGGGCGCGCATTCAGCCCGGCGACACGTTGATCGGGTTTTGTACTGGTTGTTCTTTGTCCTGAACGATTTTCTGAGGTTTGTCCGAACGGCCCCCTTCCGTACTGGTTGTGTCCATCCGTGGCTGGGTTCAGTTGCAACGTAGTTGCTTGAGAAACCCGTGTAACACCTTCCTGCATGATTTTCTGAGTGCCCGCGGCAGCTGGTGGCGCCGTCAGGTGCCCAGGCTGGACATGGTGTGGGTCCCTGGGCTGTAACTGGGTTCGCTACGTGTCTGTTTTGCCCTACAATAACCACCATTGAAATAACCAACGACAGGGCGGCCTCTGCCGCCTTGCTCCGTAAGTCTGTAAGCTTGTCATGGTGTGTTGGCCAGCTACCTTCAGGTTTGGGTTGCTGCGCTAGCATGCAGCAGACATGTGAGCGAACTTGTGAACTTGTGAGCCAATTTGGCCCACCATGTTCTTCTGCTGACGACAATTTGCTGGTTGTGACTGACATTGGCCAACGCCCGGCGGACCTGACCGCGCAGGCATTGCCTGGCACACATGCTCAACAGCAGCAGCAGCGGAAGGACGATGTCACAGTGGAGTGCGCCAGCAAACACACAGCATCTGAACACAGCTGCAGAAGTGACGCAACCAGCACAGGACGGGGGCCATCTTTACAAAGCCCAGCCTTCAAATGCGGCTTGTGATGCACACTCAGTGTGCTGCAGCATACAAACCAACATCCTTTGCTTCCATCACCACAAACAAAGACACAAGCAAAATGGCATCAGCAGCAGCAGCAGCAGCCACCCCTGCTGTGTGGGGGTTGTACTGAGGGGCCATCTCTCTCTGGTTGGGTCCCTTCTCTGACCGAATTTCAGTGTCAATTGCAGCACAAGTGGTTGCCAACTATGTGTACAGGTGACACGTGACAGCCACGACCCCCTCAAGCAGCAGCGGCCACCAGAGCAGCATCAGCAGCCACTGGCTTGACAGCGCCTCACGCTGGACGTTCCTGTTGGTGGGATGTGAAGCTTCTTCGGCTCCCATTGAAGGCGCTGTCCTCATAGGGGACATAAGGCGCATGAGGTGAAGACAGGACTTGTGTGTGTTTGCAAGCATATTGGCGTTGCAGCTGAATAAACTCAGTTGCACTTGCTGTGCACCCCAGGCTTTGGGAGGTGGGAGCTGCCTTGCAGCATCACTGCCCTGTGGTTGTTTGAAACACCAACCCGCGTAACACCTCCTTGAGAGTGCCAAACCCAAGCGGTACGCTTGGCTAGGCAAAGCCTCCGCCGACAAGTCCCATCTGCCTCCGCGCTGCGTGGCAAAGCTATTTGCATGCCTACAGCACCAACGGCACTCGGACAGCTGTGTGCGAGCATGTTTGGCTCACCCAGCTAGGAGCTGGAGCTGCAATAGGTTGTGGCTAAGTTTGGGTGTCCGAGGCGTCGCCATGGTGGCTGGTGTCCCTGCGGGTCAAATTGAGTGCACTCAGCCCTGTAGCTGTGTCCCCTTGTCCAGGCTGCAACCACAGCGCTGACATTATGTGGTGAACTCCGTGGGTTCTGTAGTGGTGCGTGTGCGCATGTGGTGGACACATGCTGGGTCAATGCTGTGACAGTATCAGCTCTTTGAATCTCAGGCGGGGCACGCAAAGGGGCTGCCAGCCTCAACTACTGACGGCTGTGGCCTACTGTAGCCAAAGATAGTGACACCACACTGACTCATACTACAAGTCATAGTATGAGACCGCATGGAAAACAAGTACACCTTGCCGTTGCCGGTATCCAACCTGCCTGACTGTGCATCGTGTGCGCTGGCCCTTGCTGACTTGCCATCTTCATGTAAATGTCGGAAGTTGAACACGAGTGATAGATGACAGACCCCCACAATTGTGAACTTCAATTACATCGCCCCCTCCCCCATAGCACAACACATGAACACTCACACACACAACACATGAACACTCACACACATGGAAACTGCAGGTGAAGCGATAGGCATGTAGGCCTGCCCTAGGGCAGAACTGTAAGCAGCTGAATGCAACTGCTACATGGACACACTGCTGCTGACGCGTGCTAGCAACTGTGCACTCGTACTGCATATGTGCACTCAAACTGCATAGTGCTGAGCTGGTGGGCCCCCCTGAGCCACGCAACAGTTCCAACCAAGGCTCAACCCACTGCACAGTTGCCTGGGTCTTGGCCTAGGTCACTCAGGGCCTGTCCACAGAGAGTGGGCTCCAAACAGCAAGAAAATGATACCACCCACAATCTGCAAAGGCAGCAGCAGCAATAGCAGTAGGCGGTCAGTCAACAGCGCTCACTAGCTCCCGCCCCCATGCATTATTTAAGCTCCTGTCTGGCCCCAACACCTCAGCATCACAAACATCTTGCCCTTTACCAGCTACTGCACGCACTTTCTTGCAGGCACTGAAAGCACAGCTGCTTTTGCAACTCACAATTCACCAGCAGAAATTGCAATGCTGAACGGCTTCTAAAACTGCAAACAGCCATGCCAAGCCCCCCAACCTCCTATCCAGTCACACCCTTCCGATACGTGGCTGCAACATTCAACCCATGCTCACCCCAACAAGCTTCTCATCGATGTGCTCAGCCAAGTGCTTGCCGCCCAGCACAGCCGCCCCCGTGCAGGCAGCATGGCCCACGATGCTGCCAATAATCACACCTAACACATCCGCCTGGGCAGCCAACCTGCAGCCAGCAGCATAGCAGTGTGAACAGCTGTGAGTCATGCACTGTCTAATTGCATGCCGAACAAGATATTGGTGTTGCATCAGAGTGTGCAAGTAGCTAGCTACAGCGAGTCCAGCAAAGAAAGGGACTGTTGCATGCAATGCATGCTGCCGTCACTCCTAGAGATTACCCAGACTGTGTGCAGTGGGTGCAGCAAGACCCTGCAGACCACACACTATTTGAAGACAGCTGCTCAATCACTCAAATAGGTGATATTGGAGGCTGAGTGGTGCTGATTGGCAATACAGCACAGCACAGCACAGCACAGCAATGCAAAGCATCCTGCTGAAGAGCTGCTGCACCAGAAATGCTGCCCCCCCCCCCCCCGACATTGACTGCTACACGATTCTGGCCGTCAGCAGTGCCTGCTGGGCCGCACACCCCTCCAAGCCACATGTTCCCCACTGGCACTGACAGCTACACCGATGTTACACACATGCAAAGCTGTTGACTTGCACACTGCTCACACATGCCTCTCATCCACTGCCAACCAGCCCTGTCCTAGCCCTACCCTTAGCCCTCCATTGCTGTTGCGCCCGTCAGCATCCCTGGTGTCATTTCCACACCCTTCAGTAAACCCCGCCTCATGCGAGTCTCACACCCCTTCACTGCCCCTCTGCTGTTGTGCTGCGCACACACCCGTCATACCCTTCAGCAACCCCCTCCTCTGCCCCCTGCTGTTGCCAACAGCAGTGCTGCACACCCCTCCTCAACACCCCTCAGCGACCCCCTCAGCCGCCCCTGTGCTGTTGTGCTGCACACCTCTCTTCAGCCCCCCCCCCCGCCCCCCGCCTGCTGCCCCCCTCCCTGCTCACCCAATGGTTGCAATTTGGCTGCGGTCGCCCCACTCTGCTAGGAATGTGAGTGTGAAGGCCTTGAGGAAGACTGGTGAGAAGAGCATGTACAGCAGCCGCGTGAGCGCCTTGTTTGACTTCTTCTCGTCCTCTCCTACCAGGCTGCGTTTGCTGCCGCTGTTGTTGCTGCCGCTGAGCTCCTGCTCCACTTGGTCCAATTCAGACTCGCCACCCTTCTCACACATGTCACACGAATTGCAGGAAGTAACAAGGTGGCAGCAAACGGGCAAGGGGTAAGTGGGGCTCAGCAGGGAAGGAGGCACTGGGAACGTATGGCATGACAAGCTTGCAAACACCAGGTTCCTGCTGCACAGAGGGCGTTTGCAGTCAGCCTTGCCCCTTGCTCGCAGGGCCACCCGGCTGCTCCGGCGATCGACGGCCGACGAGCGTTGACATGAACATTGCTTCAACATGACATGCACACAGCCTAGGTGGCGGCTGCAGGCAGTGTGTGTCCCACACCCAGACAGCTGCTGGCCCTCTCACCTCTTCACCAAAGAAGGTGTCATACAGTGTTTTGAAGCCAAAAAAGAAGAACAGTGTTGTGGCTGCATAATGCGTGTAGGTCTTGGAGATCTGCAGGCAGGCAAGGTAGGGCATCAGTTGCAGAGCCATGCAGCCAATGTAGGCCCACACCGTTCAGGACCAACTGCCACACAGTAAGTCGCTGTCAGAGCAAAGCTACTGCTGGCAATAACGCAACCAGCAAAGAAGCACAGCATCGGTCATCCGCCTGGCTCTGGCACCTACCAGGTTGGGTGCTGCCCAGCCCAGCAGTGCAGACAGCACTGTCATGGCAGCCAGCGCAGCCAATGCTCCAGCAAATACCTGCACATGCCAAGCACATGTCAGCAGCGTGTGGCATGTGCAACAAGGATTTTCCCTGTCTGTGTGTCAACTGCGCAGCCAGCAGACAAGGGCGCCGTGGGTGCCGGCTAGAGAGCTTGAGACGCACCGTCCAGCGGGAGTTGCGCATGGCCATGACTGCTGCTATGAAAAAGGTTTTGTCGCCGATTTCAGATGCTCCTATGACACCTGCAGCACACAAGGAGATTGATTGAGGGGAAGCTTGAAGCAGCAGTAGAATACCCTACCCAACCACCTGAAAAGCAGGCTGAAAGACAGTCTGGAGGTCTGGCAGCCTCCTTACAGTGCAGAAACTCACCTATGGCTTTGACTAAAGCTTCCAAGAAGCGGCTGCCTGCTGTGGCTGTCATGGTTCCTACTTTTGTTGTGGTGCTGTTGGCAAGCTGATCTATGAGCGGCCTCGCGAGAAGGGACCTAAGGCTGCCAGCGGCTGCTGCCTGCATCTTTAGCACTGCTGGCTTGTGTGCATTTGCAGATAAGGGGCCCTTGAGGCAACCGCAACCAACTCCCACGTTTTCACACGTCAAACCTCGGGCGAACAAATGTCGATTCTGAAGGTAGAGGATGTCCAGAGTACAAGGGGGCAACCGACGAAATGTTGAACCAAACCACCTGTGACAGATAGGGCTTGTGTGCAGGGTATATACTTACACTACAGGCTGGGCTGCTGCTCTGGAGCTCCTCCTTGGATTATCGTGCTCACAACATTTCAACATCATCATCTGTCCTTGTGCATCTGCTCCTGTGATCTGCTCCTGTGCATGTGACATGCTCCTGTCACATGTGCCACATGCAACCTGTGCCAGGCTGGCCTATGCCCTTGCGGCATGCAGTACACGCTTAGGTATCATCACGGCCCCAAGATGCCCCTCTATACACACTGCTGATGATGTGCTGCTGCCCAGCACATGGTAGAAGTGGTAACTGGCCCAAACAGACCAGCACTGCGGTCCAGCAGTACGGCAGTCATGGTCACAGCGCCTGCCCAGTACCTGCTCGACCCAGAGCAACAGAGGGCTTCTTGAATCCGACACGCGACTGTTGTGCAAACTGCATTGAAGAAACCATTGCCTCACCCAACAATTTGGCACTGCTGGGCCTGCTTGAAGCCCCCCAGAGCAGCCAGGAAAAACAATTCAGAACACCTGTCATCTGCAAGTTTTTATCCAATTTGAAAACCTGGCATGGCCTTACACCTCCAGCTTGAACACAGACAACAGCCACCAAATGCAAACTAGTCCCCACATGCGCAAGAGAGTTTGAGCAGGCAGCAACGGATTCATGCTGAGAGGACAAGCAGCCACGTGTAGCGCTGCAGATGCAACAAACAATCTTGAGCTGTGAAAAACCACCCACACACAAACTGCATGCAGCACTCCGAGAGGTTCACCACACAGTGTGGCAGTCAGGCGCTCAAGCGCTGTTCACCTGCGCCGCCACCGCCACTTGGAGTGACAGATGACGCAGGGGCGTCCAACACTCCGTGTCAGATGGAAAGAGGAGCATGTATCGACTGCGCATCATATCAAGGGTCTCCTCCCATAAGCCAGGACCTCAGCATAACTAAACCCCCAGTTGGTCAATAGTGTGATGGACGGATGTGGCTGTTGGAAGCAACCCACACAGCCACACCCAAGCCCCACAAGGGATTAGACAGGCCTGGCTTTCACAGCTACAGCCTGCTGCTGTAGTTTGCTGCTGGCCGGCAGGCCTCCTGCTGCTGCTGCCGGTGCTAACTGCCCGTCAACTTCCAAGTCAAACTCCTCCTCTGCATCAAAGAACTCCAGGTCATCTTCTTCATCACTGTATGCTGCATTGGGCCCGCTGCTGTCATCTGCACTGGGAGCCTCACTGGCTTCGCTGGCTGCTGAAGTTATGTTCAAGCCAGCCGCCGCTGCTGCTGCTAGCTTGGCTGCACGCAGCTCCGGCAGATGCGGGTAGGGCGGCAGCTTGAAGCGGCGCACTGCTTCCCGGATAGGCAGCAGCTCCGCTGTACCGCCATACTGCTGCGGCAGCACCTGCACAGCAGTAAAAAACACTTGCGGACGTGACACATTGACCTACACCACATGCCAAAATGCAAGCGCCATGCGTGTGCATACTGCACGCCAGTGCAACAGCACAAGTTGCAGTGGTCACTTGCTGCGGCTGCTGTTGCTGCTGCTGCTTGAGGTCTGCCTACCTCTGGTGGCACCGCCTGCTGCAGCTGCTGCAGGTCTGATGGGTCTATGACCTTGATCTTGCTGCGGGTGACCTCAGGCAGTAGGCCTTTCAGGCTGTTCCACAGGCCCCAGAACACAGAGGGAGGGTTGTAGAAGTACAGTGCATCCAGCCGCTCCACATAGTGCTGACCCAGCAGACCCTACCAACACGGCCAGGAGCAGCAGCAGCAGCAGCAGCAGCGGCAGCAGCAGCCATTGCAACACTGAGAGAACCCTCTAAAAAGTGCAGCTAGTACGTAATACACTCAGATGCCAATGCAAATGATAAGTACAGACCCGGCTTGCTGCATTTGCATTGTTTCCCTGTAAGCAGCCCAACCCTGCCAGTGGTTATCACATTTACCAAGTGACAATGGAGGGTGTCTTGGGCTACTTCAAAGTTGACAGTCCTGAGGAAAAGGAAGGACACGACAATGTGATGCCAGCAAGCAGCTACGCTGCAACTGACTCCAGCCACGGAAGGCTGGCAGCACTGGCTGTTGCATCATGGCATGATGCCGCTGTGAGCTCGTGCCCTACCAGGATCATGCGCATGGCTGCAACATCCATGTTGGCGTAGGAGGCGCCAGTCATGTCAAACATGCTGACCGTCCGACCCCGGGGATTGAGCTGAGGGTCACACAGCGCCACCTGCAGCAGCAGCAGCAGCATCAGCCGCGTTGGTCAAGCCACAAGATCCCGCTCACAGTCAACTAATCAGCTACTCATTCTGAAACCCTACATGCCTACGAGCAAGTCAACTGCAGTGACAGTCGACCATACGTGCAGCTACTGACTGCCGTGGTGGCTCCCATCATCCCACTTCAAGCAAGGGGGTAACTTCAGAAATGCCGGGTGCTTGGTGAGCCAGGCAATGTCAGAGTGGCTGCAGCGACTGTGCTCACCATTGCGTTCATGGTGTAGCAGACGAACAGCTTCATGTTTTTGAGTGCCTTCTTGTCTGCTACATGGTCTGCCACACGGACAATCGCCAGAGCCCTGCCTGTGCTGTCAGTGCCCTGCAGGAATATCTTCTCATTCTGCAGCGGCCCTGGGATCCACTCCTGCAGGTACACACACGGGCACCAGTGCCAGCACACAACACATGCAAACCTATGTCACACACTCGGGGTGCATGGTCACGTAGCACAGTGACCCCATGTAGATATCTGTGATGTCCAGAGGCGTGGCAATTCACGTCCTCACTGCGAGTGGTGAGGCAAGGTCTGCAGGAAACTGTTATGCCTGGTCGCCTGCCACAATTGCGGATGCAGAGCCTGGTCAGAGAGCTGCAAGCATTTGCAGGCCCCAGTGTGCGATCGCTTCAATGTCTGGTTGTGTGAGAGCCAGCTGTGGAGGTCATGAGGCACGCAAGCACCTCGTGCTGGCTGCAGCACAGCCACGACTGTTGTTGCTGCTGCTGCTGCTGCTGCTGCTGCTGGGTCTCACACCTCGTCAATGTAGCCATGTGGCATGACATGTGCCCGCCAACCCGCATGCTTGATGATGCACTGGTGTGTCAGCGGGACATCCCACTCGCGCGCAAACAGCCAGCGGCGCAGGTAGGCATCTGATGTGCAGTCCTCAACAGAGGTAAGCTCCCCACCTGTTGCAGACACATGTTGGCATCTCCCAGGCTGTATGTGGCGATCCATGCTGGTACTAGTGTGTTAATTCATGCTGGTACTGGTCTGGCGCGATTATGCCGCCAACATTGGCTTGCACCTCGTGTTTACACAGCATATGCCAAAGGTGTGTCACCCCAGTGTCGATCTGCCCACTCTGCTGAGGACTCTCAGCCAGTACCCCATGGATCACTAGGCTGCAGGACACTCGTGACCATTGCTACTGTTGTGCTCACCTTGTACCAGCTGCTGTGCTGCCTGTTGCCCGTCAGGAGAGAGCAAAAGCTGTCTCAACTGTGTTGCTGCTTTCTGTTCCTTCTCCTCCCTCTTCTTCGCGGCTGCTGCAGGGTCCTTCTCCTTGGCCGAAAACCAGGCTGACATGGGAGCTGTCGAGATAAAGTGTGTGCCTGTTCGCACCCTCACCAGCCTGGCAACACTGCTTCGAGCGCGAAGCTGTGTGAGCTTGAAGGGAACGCCCTGTGCTGCTGTGTCTGACTACTTGTAAAGCAATCAGATTAATGTACACCGTGAATGATGATGTTTCACCACCTGGCGGTTGGTGTGACATTGGTAACCAACTGACCGTGTCTTGCAGCCGAGATGAGACGGGGCGAGTACATGCATGGTGTATTGTGTCTGCTGTGTGATCAGTGGCTTGTGGTGACTAGGATCCGCCCACTTCAAATCAGATCCTCCACAGCAGGACAGCAGCAGCATGCAGTCCTGTGGTCTGATGCACAGGCCCCTGGCCACAGCACACAGATTCCAGAAGTCACAAATCAGTTTACATCTTGCCAACAGGTGAGCCAGCATGTGCATATCTCTCCCATTCCATCATGGCACATTTGCTGCTGCTGCCGCTGCTGCTTCAGTTAGCATGTTCACCCTCGTCGTTTTCTTCATCTGACAAGTGGACACTGACCATCGTCACTGCAGGCTCAGCCCTCGTCTCAGTATACACACATGCAGAGCGAATGGTGCCAAGCCAGGTATGCCAGCACGCTGCCAGGCTGTTCATCTCAGCAGCTCATCCTTGCAGGACACACAGAACACACCCACAGCGCACCACCTCGGGCGTGGCTTTTATCGCATGCGTGTTCAGTTAGTCAATATCAGCCTCAAGAGGCTTCTGTGGGCTGGACTGCTGCCGCTAGGCTGGCAGGGTTGAGCAGACCACACTCTTGTTGTTGCTGCCGCTGCATGTGCTGCAGGTGAAGCGCCACAGGTCAAAGCAGTGGAGCCAGAGCAGCAGCCAACGCAGCAGCAGGAGCAGCAGCAACAGCAGCAGCAGCAAGGGGGCGACGGGGATGATGGTTACTTCAGGTTCCTAGGGCTGAAGATCAGCAAGGATGACCTGCTGACCATTACACTGGCGCTGGCCATTTCATATGGCATTCGCTGGTGAGAAGCAGCTGCTGTTTGCTCAAACAAAACACGGTGTTGCTCAGCTGCGTTGTGCTCACCAACAGCTGGTGCTCACCAGCTGCCTTGTGCTCATCAAAACAGCAGCAGGGGGCTAAGCAACAGCACGCCCAGCGTCATGTGCAGCGTATGTCAGCTTCTGCGATAGCCCATGTATGCAGCCAGTCTGGGCAGCCGTTGCAGGTGCAACAGCACGTTTGTGAAGAAGCAAGAGCTTGTTCAGGGGGGGTGTCTGTGCCACAGGAAGCAGCAGTAATGGGCCATCGTAGCAGTGAGCTTGCTTGCATCTGTTGATATGGATCCCTTTGTGTTGGCTGCGTTTTCAGGTTTATTGCAGAGCCCCGGTTCATCCCGTCACTGTCGATGTACCCCACATTTGACATTGGGGACAGGCTGATTGCTGAGAAGCTGACATACAGGTTCAGCAGGTGAGCAGCAGTGCACTCAGCCTCAGTGTGCTCATGAGCTCATGAGCTTCAAACAGCAGCTGACTGGCTGGCTGGCTGGCAGGGCCTTCTGTTTGCCACCATCCAAGCCCATGAGTACTTCCAGGCCACACAGCTGCAGTCAGTTATGTGCGACGTTTTGTGTTCTCCCGCACAGAGGCACCCTAGCTCAGCAAGCCGTCAGCTAGACACTCAGATAGCAGTGCTGCCGTTTGGCAGCAATTGTGCCGGCACCCTCACTGTTGCACACACATCACTACAACGGCCACCGTCAAGGTATCTTCCCCTTCTAGTATCACTCCCTCGTGACCAATCTTGGCATGCATGCATGTTTGTGACAATGCTACCGCAGGCCTCCCGTCCCTGGAGATGTCATCATCTTCCACCCCGTTGAGGGTGTGGGCAGCAAGGACCTGTTTGGTGACAACGTGTTCATCAAGCGGGTGGTGGCAGTGGAGGGAGACACAGTGGAGGTGAGGCAGCTGCGGCCTGTACCCAGTCACAGTCGCCAGCATGTCACACCCCAAGATCGTGTGTTCTTTTCACAGGGAGGGTGCAAAAAGGGTCAAATGGCCCTTAGCCAGCTTGTACATAGCACCATGACACAGTCTGGTAGGTGTGCAGGCTGACAAACAGCCCTCGTGCCAGTTTGATGTTGTGGGTATGGATTGTCAGCACTTGGCTCTTGCTGTTATGTGTGTCACCTGTGTTGAATGCATGTGCTTGTGCCCCTCAGGTGCACGATGGGACCTTGTACGTCAATGGCGTGGCGCGTGACGAGCCCTTTATCTACCAGAAGCCTGCCTACACACTGGGCAAGCTGGTGGTGCCTCCTGGCGATGTGAGTTGCTTGGCAACCGACGGGGCCACTGACTGGGCCGGAACCCACAGGGCGGTGTCGTGTTCGTCAGGCTATCGGGCACCCAATGCATTGGCATTGCCGGCTGCTGCCTGCCGGGCAGTCGCAGCAGGATGCTGCATAGAGGAAGGGATGGCACACAAGCACAAGTATTGTTCTTGTTCTCTCTTGGGCTCATTTTGCCACATGCTGTGATCACACCAACATCCCTTGCTCTGCTGTGCTGCCACCACAGGTATTCTGCCTAGGCGACAACCGCAACAACAGCTATGACGGGCATGTGTGGGGTCCCCTGCCCCGGGAGAACATCCTTGGCCGTGCTGTGTTCAAGTACTGGCCAGTGACCAAGGTTGGGCCCCTGCAGGATTACACAAAGTACATTGCCAGCCAAGCACCCCAGCTGACAGATGCGGCAGGCAGTCAGCTGCAGCCAGGCACTGCAGTGGCAGCGATGGCAGCTGAATAAGCTGCAAGGGTCTGGTACGTTTTTCTGTTCTGGTTTGTCCGTCTGTCTGTACAGGATCCTTGTGTGGCGTTGTTGTGGTGGCGTTTGTGAATCTTTTTACTGTGGTTGTACACAGCTTGTGAGGCAGGCTGGTTGTTGGTTGACGGTGCATGTCACCTGCTGCTGTGGGCTGGAATAAGGATGTAACCTTTTTCATGCAGGATGAGGCTGCACAAACGGAATTGTGCCGTGGCTTCCAGGCTCTTCGTTGGGCATAGCATGCACCGGCAACACAGACAGCCAAAGTGCACAGTGTCCCCGGGATCAGCAAGGTAGCTGATGCCTTAATGCACGCCCAAGCAACCATGTGGCATGACTGGGCGTTGCTGACAGTGGTCAAACATCTCATCGTGCCAGTATTCTACAATACTGAGTCCACTGCACACCACACATTGCTTCTGCGTTTGTAGTGGAATGCCCTTTTGTGAGCCTGTTGACAGCCATGGCTATGCCCTGTAAGGTGGATCACAGACATGGAAGTCTCTGGAAGTGTGCGTTTGGAAGCACAGTGAGGCTGCCAGGTTGCACTGCTTTGAATCATGCCCGCAGGGATGATCTGACAGGGGCACACACTCACCATACGTTTCTCCTCAAGTGTGTGATGGAGATGGTCAGGGTCAGGGGGGTGGGGTGGGGTTCAGGGGGATGGGGGCGCGAAGTGGAGTGTCCGGAGCTATCTGCAGATTTGTCGCTCCATCCAGCATTGACAGCAGCGGGTGTGCAAGCATTCAACTTGCCACATGGCCTCGTGCAGGGTTCAGACGTAAGTATATGGTGTGCAGGGCCACAGGTGCTTTCAGCATTGTTGGCAACTGGCTTGGCCAATGGCGACCGTGGTTTCCAGCCTTTGGAACTTGGTGGTACAGACGGACCCAACTACAGGTGTACATAGGTTTGACTATCAATATATTGATATCACAGCATAGCGCTATCACAGCATAGCGCTATATAGCGCTATCACAGCACTGCCCTATGTTGTAGGGCTGCTCCTGCTTTCCTGACGCTGTGCAGGACTCATATGCAGCAGCACTATCACAATTCTGCATCCTCCCACAATACCACCGTGTGTGACACACAAAGACACATAGCTTAGAGGCATGCAGGCCCGTTGTTCCAAGGTACAGGATGACATCAGGAAACAACACTTTGGGTTTGGTGAGCATGTGCTGCTGCACTGCGAGAGCGCTGCGAATTGAAGAACCATGGAAGGATCGAACTTCCTTCCACAGCAGCGTGTGCAGCTGCTGTGGTAGCCAGCCAGGCAAGCTCAGTAGCACCCTTCACCAGCTTGGCAGTGACCAAAGCCAGATCATCAGGGTGGGCTCTTCCTCATGTTGTTGATGTGTTGAGGCTTGAGCCAGAAAGCGCTCCACAAGGGAGTTTTGGGTTGTTGGTTTTTTTGTGTTGTTGTGCTAAAACAGTCCCCGCCAATGGTAGCAGGAACTGCTGCTGGTGTTTTTGTTCCAAAGCATTCCCGCCAATTCTAGCAGTTACTGCCGCTGCTGCTGTTGAGCTATAGCAGTGCCCGCCGATGGTAGCAGGAAATGCTGCTGCTGGTGTTATTTTTCCAGAGCAGTCCCCGCCAATGGTAGCAGGAACTGCTGCTGCTGCTGCTGTGCCAATGCAGTCCCCGCCGAGGATAGCAGGAAATGCTGCTGCTGCTGCTGTGCCAATGCAGTCCCCGCCGATGATAGCAGGAAATGCTGCTGCTGGTGTTAATTTTCTAATGCATTTCCCGCAGATGGTAGCAGGAACTGCTGCTGCTGCTGCTGTGCTAAAGCAGTCCCCGCCGATGGTAGCAGGAACTGCTGCTGCTGCTGCTGCTGTGCCAAAGCAGTCCCCGCCGATGATAGCAGGAAATGCTGCTGCTGGTGTTAATTTCTCAATGCAGTCCCCGCCAATGGCAGCAGGAACTGCTGTTGAGCTATAGCAGTGCCCGCCGATGGTAGCAGGAAATGCTGCTGCTGGTGTTATTTTTCTAAAGCAGTCCCCGCCAATGGTAGCAGGAACTGCTGCTGCTGCTGTGCCAAAGCAGTCCCCGCCGATGATAGCAGGAAATGCTGCTGCTGGTGTGAATTTTCTAATGCAATCCCCGCCAATGGCAGCAGGAACTGCTGTTGAGTTAAAGCAGTCCCCGCCAACGGTAGCAGGAACTGCTGCTGCTGCTGCTGGGTTGTTGTGCAAGAGCAGTCCCCGTCAATGGTAGCAGGAACTGCTGCTGTCGTACTAAAGCAGTCCCCGCCGTTGGTAGCAGGAATTGCTGCTGCTGGTGTTGTTTTTCTGAAGCAGTCCCCGCCAATGGTAGCAGGAACTGCTGCTGCTGTCGTGCCAAAGCAGTCCTCGCCAATGGTAGCAGGAACTACCGCTGCTGCTGGTGTTATTTTGCTAAAGCAGTCCCCGCCGATGGTAGCAGGAACTGCTGCTGCTGTAGTGCCAGAGCAGTCCCCGCCAATGGCAGCAGGAACTGCTGCTGGTGCTGGTGTTGTTGTGCTAAAGCAGTCCCCACCAATGGTAGCAGGAACTGCTACTGGTGTTGTTGTGCTAAAGCAGTCCCCGCCAATGGTAGCAGGGACTGCTGGTGTTGTGCTAGAGCAGTCCCCGCCAATGGTAGCAGGAACTACCGCTGCTGCTGTTTATGGTGGTATGTTGAAGCCATCCCCGCCAATGGTAGCAGGAATGGCCGCTGCTGCTGCTGGTGTTGTCGTTCTAGGGCACTTCCCGCCGGTGTGGCAGGAATTGCTTTTGCTGCTGCTGGGTGCTGGTCAAGCCTTGCGCACTCACTAGTGTCGCTTGGAGCGAGTCCATGAGCCCCCGAGCTGCTTGTGCGCTTTCCTGCGGGCTCCGGTTGTTGAGGGAAGCTGGTTGAGCAAGGCCTGCTGAGCCATATCGAAGGCATGGGTGTTGTCAAAGAGGCCTTGGAATGTCTGGTATAGTTCTGGAATAGCGCACAGATTTAAGGTGGCTGTAGAGAGCTCCCCCAAGAACCCTAGGCTGGAAACCCCCAGCACCCACTCAAACTCGACAGTTGCAAGGCTTGTGCGTGACAAACCATTGTGTAAGTTTCCAATTGTCAACTTCAAAGTGAAACCGGCTCACCAGGCGCCCATCAACAGGAACAACCATCAGTTGCACTCCGACACTCTCGTTCCTCTCGCCAAAGTCTTTCAGGCTGCCCCCTGCTCGCAATTGTAGGAACGTGGTACTCATTCAACCCTTGGGTATCCTTCTGGCCCTTGATCCTGTCCTGTGGGGCCCCTAGCCACCCACCCAGCACCTGCTGCTGCTGTGCATCCCACTCAGCAGCGTGCCTGCTGTTGGATGGAGAGTACATCGGGCATATATCGTCTCTTCGCAACCGTTGGTGTTTGGAAGTTTGTTTGGACGCTTGACTTGGTCACACATGCCACACGTCTCCAGGAAGTGTGCCAAGGGCCACAACCAGCAGCGGGCGCAGAAGTGAGTGACAGCACGTGGTCCAGCCATTGCCTCGGCCTAATCTGTGTGCACTCAGCTGGCTGCCTGCTCGGCAGCCATATGGTAAGCACTCCTTGTATGCTCTCTGCCTAACTCACTGCTTGGCCCGCCTGCACTGCAGCAGGTTGAGCACAGCGGCATACAAGAGCGCTGGGGCAGCTGTATGGGCAGTGTTCTGCCAAGCTGTGGCAGAGGGCTCCAGGAATGACAGACACAACCAGTTGGACAAGCTTCTGCAGGCTGTCAATGACAAGGTAAGAAAGCACATGCACCACAGGAGGGGGCTGGGCTTTGCCCAGCACCCTTGCGCCACAGCTCAGAGCGCCTGTCTGCAGTGTGATTGTCATTTACAGTGCTGCAGCTTGCAGAATGCCTCCCTTGAGCCTGTGCTGGGTTCATGCCAACATCCCTTGCTCAACGCCTCGTCAAGCTCACTCAACAGTGATGCTGCGGCCTGCTACTTTGCTGCAGTTTGCAGCCTCTGCTGCGGGCCAGCGCCAGCCGTACCAGCCAATAGCATCCGACCTGGGGGTAACAGCAATGGGAGGTGCAGCGGGGCCCACACAGCAGAGTGTGCAGCAGCAGCAGCAGGGTGCGCCCCAGCACGCAGCACCTGCACAGTCAGCAGCGGCGGCGGCAGCAGCAGCAGGACTTGTGGCCTCCCTGCAGCAGCAGGGTGGGCAGCTGCAGGGACAAGCAGCACCTCAGCGCACACCCTCAGCACAGGGTGAGTCAGGAATGGCAGGGTGCAATGCAGGAAGCCCCTCGGTGCGCAAGGGCTGTCGTCCCTTGTGCCTCCACAGCGCTGTGGACACATTGCACGTTGTGCCTTTGTGGCGCTGTGTCTGAGACTGTGGTGCTTGTTTGTTGATGCTCACAGTGCCTGGCAGTCCTGCTGGCATCAGTGCGCTGCCTGCGGTGCCAGCGCTACCAGGAGCCTCAGCCCCTCCTGGCTGGCCACTGCAGCAGTCCCGCCAGCAGCAGATCCAAGCCCTGGCATCCCCCCCAGCTGTGGACGCCCTCAGTGAGGTAGGTGACTGAAAACAGGGTGGGGGTGTGACGCCCATGTAAGCCGTCACACGCGCACTCATGCGTCACCCCTCTGTCCTTTCCTGCAGACTCCTCAAGGCTCCTGCACTGCAGTGCAGGGCGATGCCATTGTCGCAGCACCCAGAACATGTTTAGGCAACTTCACAGCACCAGCAGGCCGCCACGCTTGCAACAGCCACTCACCCCTTCAAGCAGCATTGTGCGCGCCTGCACTCCCCACACCCTGCTGTGTTGTGGAGGCCACTGACCATTGATCGATCGTGGTGTGGTGTGCAGGCACTGCGGCTGTACAGCCTTGGTGGCACCACCTTGTCTGCTGGTGCTGGCAGTGGAGGCGCCGCTGTTGGTGCAGCCGGTGGTGCAGCAGCACAGCAGGCAGCGGGAGCCAGGGCAGCACCTGCAGCAACGGCTGAGGGCGTCAGGGAGGGAGGAGGCAGCAGCAGCCAGCAGGTACGTCCGCCTGCGCACCATCCATCCCCTGCTTCCCACACCTTGTGTGCCCTCCATGCTTCATACCGCACAGCTTGCACTGTGTCTTGGCCTGAACAGCGGCACATGCTCACGCCATCATCTGCGCAGTCACGATACGGTTTTACAGGCAGGCACCGTGCTGCTGTGTGACTAGCTTGCCATGACCGCACTTCTACCATTGCCGGCTGCCTGTGCAGGTGTTGACGCAGCGGTGTGACTTCGCAAGTGGGTCAACGCCTTGACTGCATCACATCCAAACCAGCACATGCCAGGCCCATAGGCATATGGCGGCAGTACAGCTGTCGCCAGGAGTGTGGTGCTTGTATGCAACACACTTTGAGTCACTCTGGATGTTGCATTGTGCGGCTTCAAACCAGCCTACGTGGCGCCAGTGCTTTGCCACGCTCCTGGTGCTCTGCATGTATCGCATGCTCACCTGATTGTGTCTACGCTGGTGCTGGTGCTGGTGCTGGTGCTGAGACTCTTGAGCAGGGCCCTTCTCAGCTGCTGTTACAAGGCATGCCCAGTGACAAGAGAACTGCTACTAGTAGAACACTTGGTGTGCGATGAAGTGTGTGTTGCTGTCTCCTGTCTCTGCCGCTGCAGGCCCCCTGCAGATAAGCACCAGCGCCAACAGGGCTGTCCTGGGCCGCAGCAACATCCCCAACCTGAGTGCGTCTGTGGCTGGCGCGCCGGGCTGCGGGGGCTGTTGTCGCAATGAGGGGCCAAGGAGAATGCAGGTGGGTGTGCTTGGTACCCTGCCCCTACGTGTTGTGCTAGATAGCCATGCATGGCACTGGCAGCAATGCGCCACACATGTTGACCTTGCACAGAGCTGCAGCCACCTCGCAAGCTACAATGCTTCGTCTGCTGACAGTGTTGGCCTAGACGTCATTGGCATTCGTTGATGCAGTGCTATGAGTCAACCAGCCTTCAGGGTCTGCATGGTGCCAACCTACACGTGCTCTGCTCCTTTCTTGCAGGGTTCAGCTCCTTGCTTGCAGGGCTCAGCATCAGCAACTGTGTTGCCTCCCCCCCTGACAGCAGCAGCAGCAGCAGAGTGGCCAAGAGGCCTGCAGGCAGCCAATCGCCAGCAGCAGAAGCTGGCAGCTCTGTCAAGGAGAAGGGCCCCCGCAGGCGGTGGGACAAGCCAGTGAAACAGGAGGAGGAGCAGGAGCAGGGCCTGCCACGCTGGCTTATGCAGTGTGACGCCAGCACCCCTGAGCAGCCCAGTCCCCGGCAGCAGCGGAATGACAAGCCTGCCTGGAACAGCTCAAGCAAGGCGTCACGCTAGGCATTATAGGAGGGACGGAGTGGCGGTTGGTTTGTTTGTTGTTTGCCCGCCTGCCACCGTGTGATGGCGTTGTTGAGTGTTGTTGGGCGCCAGCTCAACTGCAAGCTTCAGCTGCCTAAGCTGAGAGGTTGTCAGGGGTGGGTTTGCTGGTTCTTGCGGCAGGGGCAGGGGCCCGCAACGATGGCAGCAGAGCACAGCAGGGCTGGGTATGGATGCGAGGGATGGGAGTCGGGGGTTTCCCGGGGGTGGGGGTCAGGCAGGAAAGCAATGGGTGCGGCTGCGTCCGCTCACAAACCATGATGATTTAATGATGGAAGTGTGGCTCAAACGATCAGTGGAATGTTGCTGCAGCGGCTGCAGTGATACTTTGTCTTGTACTGCCAATACTGCGTGGTGTGCTGTGCTGTGCGGTGCTGCCAAACTGTTGTTGGCTGATGCCACAGCAGAAAGGCGCTGGGTTTGCATGCCCCAGCAGAGTGGGATGGTGTGCTTGGCGCCATCAGCTATATGTTTTGGGTGGTGCTGACTTGTCTCAAGCTGACGTCAGCTGCCTGGTGTGGGTTGTGTGATTACACAGAGAGTGCAGGGAGAGTACCTGTGTGTGTAGACAATGAGTGTGGAGACTTGACAAACTTGACCCAACTGCCTGGTCAGGAGTGTCATCGTGACAGTCAATCACAACCCAAGCATGGAAGCCTTAGTCACGCACACAAGGATCCGTTGTGAGGTTGCTTTGTTAGGCTTTCGTTGCCTGGGGTGGCGGTGGGGGACCCAGTGCTAGTTACATTGTGTTCTGTGTTCCCATCTTTGTGTGTTCCCAGTGTCTCCACAGGAAATCTTGCTACCTCCCCGGTTCCGGGCACTGTCTCACAAGGATCCGTTGCATAGAGCAAAAGGACACACTGGCAAGACAGCAGTGTGGTGGCTGCTCGATGGTGTGGCCAACAACTTGTGGTATCTGGAAGGGATTGCAGCCACCAACGTACACTTTTAGTAAGGTGCCCGCCGCTTTGCTTCCTATGGGCGACGCTTTCCCTTGTCAAACCACATTCACTCCGGGAATCATTGAATGATTCCTATCTTCATGCTCTCTGTACTGGTCACCAGGCTAGGCAGCCAACACAGGGACATGCAACACCACATGAATGCACCCTACAGAGAGGCTGTCCGGATGCGTCACATCTGCGCACATGCCGCATGCAGCCTCTGCCGTGAGAACAGGATGCCGCAGCTGCAAAAAGCCTGCTCACAACGACACAGGCAGCTTGCCACAGCTGCATCCCAAGCCAGCCAGTGCTCTCTCTGCCTCTCAGCACGGTAGTCGCCGGTGTGCAGGAACTGCTGCTCCTTATCCACACCAGCTTCTGGGGTGCTATCTGACTCAACTGCTGTTGCGGTTGGTCTGATCAGAGGCCATACCATGTATTAGTTTAAGGCCTGGAGGCATGCAACACGCCGGCGCGAAACACGCTGCGCATTGTGGCTGTGCACACCCACTCTGCATCTCAGATCTTTGCATCCCTTCCGGATACACGATGACGAGTAGTACGGCCATCGAGGTAAAGCGCGACCTGGCCATATCATGTGTACCGCCGCCCGTGCAACACCCCAAACAATTCCGAGCAACTGCTTTGCTATGCTTCATATTGATCACGTCGGTCACCTGGCATTCGCGGTCATCCGCTTGCACGGCTGATCGCGTGCCATTTCGACTTCGTATTCCCGCTGCTACGTGGATGCTGACTTGCACGTTCGCGTGAACACTATTTTTGCTTGCCGTCATGTCGTCAGGAGGTCGCAAGGCGACCTTCGCCCAGCGTGCGGCCGACCACCACGGGCCGGCCAAAGCGCTCAGCGTAAGTCGCTCGATCTCCACCCCGATGTGCAAGTAAGGTGCTGTTGGTCGGCTGCTGTTGCGGTTGGTAGCGGTAGGCCCGCCAGCATGTCGTTGTTGGCTGTGGTGTCACCGCAATGCCTTGAACAGCCCTACTAGGCCCTAGCATAGCACGCCTCGGCTGCTGCAGTACACCGGTCCACCCCCTCACACCTGCACAGCAGCCAGATGAGCGCGTGGTGAAACCAACACGTCACTTTAGTATCTTACATGCCAACCAGTACATGGTGGTGATGCATGACAGCGGTGCAAAAGCAGCAGTGGAATCAAGTCCAGAACGCCTGCCAACATGCGCTTCTGCCACAACCTCCTGCCAAGCATATGCCATATGCATCGGATGCAAGTAAGGACAAAGCGGAGACCTAGATAGTGTTGAGGCCAGTGCACTTACTGTTTGCATGCGTCAGCCACGCAGGCTTGTTCCCGCAGTGCCTGTGTCAGCTCTGTCAGACGGTGCATGGGACATGTCAGCAGCCTGCCAAGGCAGGAATCGACATCGCGGTGCAGCAGTGCTGTCAGTCCTACACAGTGTGACGCAGGCAACAGCTTTTGCAGTTCGGTGCTGTGCTGCACTGAAACAAGCATGCATACAGACACTTGATTTACGGCCATGCAATGGCAGTATGCCCGCTGTTTGAGCTTGTCCAATGCAATCATGCTGTGTCTTCAAGTTGCCCCACATCAACCCCACCCAACCTGCATGCATTGGTCTGCTGTTCACCAGGGACGGATGCTGATCTTGCAGACCTGCACCGGCTGGCAGCGCAATCAAGCAGGCGCGACTGCCGAGGGCCTTGAACAATTTGCCACCCAAGATCCCCCCTAACACCCCTATCTCACGAGGTGCCCACCTCCGTCGAAACAAAGGATCACACTCCCAACACAGCTTAGGGGTCCCAGCATCTGCAGCAGCAGCAGCAGCAGCAGCAATTGTAACGGTATCTATGATAGTATCAGCAGCAGCAGCTTCTGCAGCAGCTGCAATCGCTCGCGACTGGTCTTGCACTACACCAAATCAACCCTGACGGTAGCTGATTGTGCTGGCTGCTATGCTACTGCTGCTGCTGCTGTGACGACGCTGTGGCGTGCTGTGCGCGCGCACGCACTGGATGGTCGCCTGGCTGCGAGGGCGTCCATACAATGCTGCCGCTGTGAAAGGAGCTGCCGCCTGTCAGCAAGAACCGTAGCTGCCTGCAAGGTGTCAATAGAGAGGTCAACAACCAACCAACCAACCAACCACTTAGCGGTGTTGATGATTCACAACAACAGAAGTCAGCAGTGACTTGCATCCAGACGTTTTCAGGTCGACCGTGTGCGACGTCAGGTGTGCGAGTAGTCGTGCATGTCTGCCGCTTGCTCGATACCACTAGAAACTGCCAGTGCATGTGCAGTACAGCATCAGCAACAAAGCTTGATGTGCAGCAGATCATGGTACACACAGATAGTCTGTACCACTACAGCGCAGTGGAACATTTATGTGCTGGGCACCGCTAGACCCACTCACCGACACAGCAGGGGCTGACCGCGAAGGCTGCGCGCTGTTCAACACACATTTGCAACAGGCATGGCAAGGCAGCAGGTATTGAAGGCGTGCTTGCAAGAAATGGTGACTGTGTCGTGCCAGGTCACTGCTGGTGCCGCCAATACCCAAGCAGCGCTGATACCACCGGTGCCAGCAACAGGAGCTGCATGCTGCGCCCAGGCATGGGGACATGTGCAGGTTGCAGCTGCTGAGTACAGGTCGCACTGCTGTGAGTCATGCCCTCAGGGATGCGCTGACAGGGGTACACACTCACAGTAATCTTCTGGCCTTTCAAAGGCAGCGGTTGTGATGCAAGCTATCACCTGCCACATGGCCTTGTGCAGGATCAGACATGCAGATATGGTGTGCAGGGTCACAGGCAACTGGCTTGGCCGACGGCGGCCGTGGTTTCTGGCCTTTGGACCCTTGGTGGTACAGACGGACCCAGGTACAGGTGCAACATTGGTTGATTATCGAGTTTTGATCACGCTGATTACCAATAGCGCCGTCTGCAAGACTGCCACAGTACTGCCCTGTGCTGTAGGGCTGCTCCTGCTTTCCTACTGCTGCACAGGTCTCATATGCAGCAGCAGTACTGTCACAACACCGTGTATGACACACAGAGACACATAGCTTGGAGGCAGACAGGGCCCTTTTGTAAGGCACAGGATGGTGTCAGGAAACACCACTTTGGCTTTGTTGAGCACGTGCTGCTGCACTGCAAGAGCGCTGCGAATTGAAGAACCATGGAAGGATCGAACTTCCTCCCACAGCAGCGTGTGCCGCTGCTGTGGTAGCCAGCCAGGCAAGCTCAGTAGCACCCTTCACCAGCTTGGCAGTGACCAAAGCCAGATCATCAGGGTGGGCTCTTCCTCATGTTGTTGATGTGTTGAGGCTTGAGCCAGAAAGCGCTCCACAAGGGAGTTTTGGGTTGTTGGTTTTTTTTGTGTTGTTGTGCTGAAACAGTCCCCGCCAATGGTAGCAGGAACTGCTGCTGGTGTTTTTTGTTCCATAGCATTCCCGCCAATTCTAGCAGTTACTGCCGCTGCTGCTGTTGAGCTATAGCAGTGCCCGCCGATGATAGCAGGAAATGCTGCTGCTGGTGTTATTTTTCTAAAGCAGTCCCCGCCGATGGTAGCAGGAACTGCTGCTGCTGCTGCTGTGCCAAAGCAGTCCCCGCCGATGATAGCAGGAAATGCTGCTGCTGGTGTTAACTTTCTAATGCAATCCCCGCCAATGGCAGCAGGAACTGCTGTTGAGCTATAGCAGTGCCCGCCGATGGTAGCAGGAAATGCTGCTGCTGGTGTTACTGTTCTAAAGCAGTCCCCGCCGATGGTAGCAGGAACTGCTGCTGCTGCTGCTGTGCCAAAGCAGTCCCCGCCGATGATAGCAGGAAATGCTGCTGCTGGTGTTGAATTTCTAATGCAATCCCCGCCAATGGCAGCAGGAACTGCTGTTGAGTTAAAGCAGTCCCCGCCAACGGTAGCAGGAACTGCTGCTGCTGCTGCTGGGTTGTTGTGCAAGAGCAGTCCCCGCCAATGGTAGCAGGAACTGCTGCTGTCGTACTAAAGCAGTCCCCGCCGTTGATAGCAGGAATTGCTGCTGCTGGTGTTGTTTTTCTAAAGCAGTCCCCGCCAATGGTAGCAGGAACTGCTGCTGTTGTCGTGCCAAAGCAGTCCCCGCCAATGGTAGCAGGAACTACCGCTGCTGCCGGTGTTATTTTGCTAAAGCAGTCCCCGCCGATGGTAGCAGGAACTGCTGCTGCTGTAGTGCCAGAGCAGTCCCCGCCAATGGCAGCAGGAACTGCTGCTGGTGCTGGTGTTGTTGTGCTAAAGCAGTCCCCACCAATGGTAGCAGGAACTGCTACTGGTGCTGGTGTTGTTGTGCTAAAGCAGTCCCCGCCAATGGTAGCAGGGACTGCTGGTGTTGTGCTAGAGCAGTCCCCGCCAATGGTAGCAGGAACTACCGCTGCTGCTGTTTATGGTGGTATGTTGAAGCCATCCCCGCCAATGGTAGCAGGAATGGTCGCTGCTGCTGCTGGTGTTGTCGTTCTAGGGCACTTCCCGCCGGTGTGGCAGGAATTGCTTTTGCTGCTGCTGGGTGCTGGTCAAGCCTTGCGCACTCACTAGTGTTGCTTGGAGCGAGTCCATGAGCCCCCGAGCTGCTTGTGCGCTTTCCTGCGGGCTCCGGTTGTTGAGGGAAGCTGGTTGAGCAAGGCCTGCTGAGCCATATCGAAGGCATGGGTGTTGTCAAAGAGGCCTTGGAATGTCTGGTATAGTTCTGGAATAGCGCACAGATTTAAGGTGGCTGTAGAGAGCTCCCCCAAGAACCCTAGGCTGGAAACCCCCAGCACCCACTCAAACTCGACAGTTGCAAGGCTTGTGCGTGACAAACCATTGTGTAAGTTTCCAATTGTCAACTTCAAAGTGAAACCGGCTCACCAGGCGCCCATCAACAGGAACAACCATCAGTTGCACTCCGACACTCTCGTTCCTCTCGCCAAAGTCTTTCAGGCTGCCCCCTGCTCGCAATTGTAGGAACGTGGTACTCATTCAACCCTTGGGTATCCTTCTGGCCCTTGATCCTGTCCTGTGGGGCCCCTAGCCACCCACCCAGCACCTGCTGCTGCTGTGCATCCCACTCAGCAGCGTGCCTGCTGTTGGATGATGAACGCATCGAGCGACCGTCCTGCGGTCTATTTTCGCTATGCAAATGTTGGTACTATCAAGTTTGTTTGCAGGATCGACTCAGTCTCCCATAAAATAGTTGGTGTGACAGTGTTCAACAAGTGCAGCAGTGGGCACAACAAGCAGCGGGCACAGAAGTGAGTGACAGCACATGGTCCAGCCATTGCCTCAGCCTGGTATGTGTGCACTCAGCTGGCTGCCTGCTTGGCAGTCATATGGCAAGCCAAGCCACTCACTGCTTGATCCGCCTTAAGGTTGCGCACCAAGCCGTATGACAGTTTTGAGGAGGCTGCACAGGCAGCGGTTGACCAAGCTGTGGAGAACGGCTCAAGCAATGAGAACCACACCAGCTATGTCCAGCTCCTGCAGGCCGCCAATGCCAAGGTAAGAAAGTGCATGTACAGCAGGAGTGCTGGGTATGGCCTAGCATCCTCGGGCCACAGCCCAGCACACCCTGTCTCCTGTGTGATTGTCCATTGACAGTGCTGCAGCTTGCATGATTGCAGAATGCCTCCCTGAGCCTGTGCTGGGTTCATGCCAACATCCCCTGCTCAAGCAGGCCCACATCATGCTTAGCTCAACAGTGATGTTGCGCCCTGCTACTTTGCCGCAGTTTGCAGCCTCTGCTGCGGGCAAGCACCAGCCCTCCCTGGCTGGAGGTGCAGCAGGGCCCACACAGCAGGGTGTGCAGCAGCAGCAGCAGCAGCAGCAGCAGCAGGGTGCGCCCCAGCACGTAGCACCTGCACAGTCAGCAGCGGCGGCGGCAGCAGCAGCAGGACTTGTGGCCTCCCTGCAGCAGCAGGGTGCACAGCTGCAGGGACAAGCAGCACCTCAGCGCACACCCTCAGCACAGGGTGAGTCAGGAATGGCAGGGTGCAATGCAGGAAGCCCCTCGGTGCGCAAGGGCTGTCGTCCCTTGTGCCTCCACAGCCACATTGCATGTTGTGCCTTTGTGGCGCTGTGTCTGAGACTGTGGTGCTTGTTTGTTGATGTTCACAGTGCCTGGCAGTCCTGCTGGCATCAGTGCGCTGCCTGCGGTGCCAGCGCTACCAGGAGCCTCAGCCCCTCCTGGCCGGCCACTTCAGCAGTCCCGCCAGCAGCAGATCCAAGCCCTGGCATCCCCCCCAGCTGTGGACGCCCTCAGTGAGGTAGGTGACTCAACACACGGTGGGGGTGTGACGCCCATGAAGCCGTCACACGCGCACTCACGCGTCACCCCTCTGTCCTTTCCTGCAGACTCCTCAAGGCTCCTGCACTGCAGTGCAGGGCGATGCCATTGTCGCAGCACCCAGAACATGTTTAGGCAACTTCACAGCACCAGCAGGCCGCCACGCTTGCAACAGCCACTCACCCCTTCAAGCAGCATTGTGCGCGCCTGCACTCCCCACACCCTGCTGTGTTGTGGAGGCCACTGACCATTGATCGATCGTGGTGTGGTGTGCAGGCACTGCGGCTGTACAGCCTTGGTGGCACCACCTTGTCTGCTGGTGCTGGCAGTGGAGGCGCCGCTGTTGGTGCAGCCGGTGGTGCAGCAGCACAGCAGGCAGCGGGAGCCAGGGCAGCACCTGCAGCAACGGCTGAGGGCGTCAGGGAGGGAGGAGGCAGCAGCAGCCAGCAGGTACGTCCGCCTGCGCACCATCCATCCCCTGCTTCCCACACCTTGTGTGCCCTCCATGCTTCATACCGCACAGCTTGCACTGTGTCTTGGCCTGAACAGCGGCACATGCTCACCATTCATCTGCACAGTCACGATATGGTTTTAAAGGCAGGCACCGTGCTGCTGTGTGACGGGCTTGCCATGACCGCACTTGTACCCTTGCTGGCTGCCTGTGCAGGTGTTGACGCAGCGGTGTGACTTCGCAGGTGGGTCAACGCCTTGACTGCATCACATCCAAACCAGCACATGCCAGGCTCATAGGCATATGGCGGCAGTACAGCTGTCGCCAGGAGTGTGGTGCTTGTATGCAACACACTTTGAGTCACTCTGGATGCTGCGTTGTGAGGCTTTAAACCAGCCTACGTGGCGACAGTGCTCCATGCTTTGCCAGGCTCCTGGTGCTCTGCATGTATCGCATGCCCCCCTGGATCTCTCTACGCTGCTGCTGTTACTGGTGCTGAGAATATTGAGCAAGACCCTTCTCAGCTGCTGTTACAGGCATGCCCAGTGGCAAGAGAGCTGCTACTAGTAGAATGTTTGGTGTGCGATGAAGTGTGCCTTGCTGTCCTTTGTCTCTCCCGCTGCAGGCCCGTTGTCACCGCAGATGAACTGGAGCACAAACAGGCCTGTCCTGGGCCCCAGCAGTGTCCCCAACCTGAGTGCGTCTGTGGCTGGCGCGCCGGGCTACGGTGGCTGTTGCCGCAACGAGGCAGGCAAGGAGAACGCAGGTGGGTGTGCATGGTACCTGCCCCTGAATGGTGTGCTAATCAGCCATGCTTGGCACTGCTGGCAGCAGTGCACCACACATGTTGACCTTGCACAGAGCTGCAGCCACTTCGCGAGCTACACCGCTTTGTCTGCTGACAGTGTTGGCCTAGACGTCATTGGCATTCGTTGATGCAGTGCTATGAGTCAACCAGCCTGCAGGGTCTGCATGGTGCCAACCTACACGTGCTCTGCTCCTTGTTTTGCAGGGCTCAGCTCCTTGCTTGCAGGGCTCAGCATCGGAGACTGTGTTGCCTCCCCTCTTCACAGCAGCAGCAGCAGCAGCGTGGCCAAGGTGGGCGCAGACAGCTCATTGGCAGTGGCAGGAGCTGGCAGCAGTGTCCCTGAGAAGGGCCCCCGCAGGCGGTGGGACAAGCCAGTGAAGCAGGAGGAGGAGGAGAGGCAGGAGCCCTGCTGGCTTACGCAGTGTGCCGCCAGCCCATCAGGCCAGCACCAGCAGAGGGGGAATGGGAGCACCCCTGGGCAGCCCAGTCCTCAGCAGCAGCGGAAGCGTGCCTGGAACAGCTCCACAAAGCTGTCATAGGAGGGACGGAGTGGTGCTTTGTTTGTTGCTCCTGGTACAGTGTGGTGGTGGTGTTGAGTGTTGTTGGGCAGCAGCTCAACTGCAAGCTTCAGCTGCCTCAGCTGAGAGGTTGTCAGGCGTAGGTTTGTAGCTTGTTGCGGCTGGGCAGGTGCTGCGACGATGGCAGCAGGGGGGGTATGACTGCGAGGGATGGGAGTCGAGGGTTCTGGCAGGGTGGGGGGCGGTGGTTCACGACGGGGAAAAATTGGGTGCGGCTGCGTCCGCTCACGAATCCATGATGGCTTGAATGATGGGAATGTGGCTGAAATGATGAGTGAAGTTTTGCTGCATCGGCTGCAGTGATACTTTGTTTTGTACTGCCAATACTGCGTGGTGTGCTGTGCGGTGCTGCCAACTGTTGTTGGCTGCTGCCACAGCAGAAATGTGTTGGGCTTGCATGCCCCAAGGGATGGGATGGTGTGCTTGGCACCATCAGTTATAAGCCTTGCGCGTGTGGTGACTAGTCTTGACTTGACTTCAGCTGCCTGGTGTGTGTTATGTTTTGACACAGAGAGTGCAGGGAGAGTACATGTGTGTATCTGTGTGTTGCCAAAGAATGTGGAGACTGGACTCCGCGTCAACTTGACCCAACTGCCTGGTCAGCCGTGCCATGGTGACAATCAAACACAAATCAAGCATGGAGCCTGAATCACGCACACAAGGATTCCTTGCACCGAGCCACGCAGGCAAAGACGGCAGTGTGGCTGCTGCTCAATGTGCTGGCCAACAACTTGTGGTATCTGAAGGGGTTGCAGTTACTATCCAAAGTTCTTAGCAAGGTGCCCATCACTTTGCTTCCCATGAGCAATGCTTTCCCTTGTCAAACAACATTCACCAAACAAAGTCCTATCTTCCTGCTCTGCTCTCTCTGGTTACCAGGCTAGCCGGCAGCCAACACAGGGGCATGCAACACCACATCAACAGACCCTACAGTGAGGCTGTCCAGATGCCGCATCTGACGGTCACGTCTGCGCGCATGCCGCATGCAGTCTCTGCCTTGAGGACAGGATGCCACAGCTGCACAAAGCCTGCCCACAACGACACAGGCAGCTTGCCACAGCTGCACCCCAAGCCAGCAAGTGCTCTCTCTGCCTCTCAGCACCGTGATTGCCAGTGTGCAGGAACTGCTGCTCCTCATCCACACCAGCTTCTGGGGTGCTATCTGACTCGGCTGCTGTAGCGGTTGGTAGCAGTAGGCCCGCCAGCAGGTCGTTGTTGGCTGTGGTGTCACCGCAATGCCTTGAACAGCCCTACAGCATAGCCCACCTCGGCTGCTGCAATACACCTTTTGGGGGCCTCTGTTGATAGCCTCCGCCATCCCCAGTATAGCTGATTCCAGGCTGGTTTGAACCACAAGACCCTTGCTTATCACTGTGCTGATGGCGTCTCCCGTGTTATCAGCTGCGCCACAGGCCCCTGCAGGCAGACAGACAGAACCAGCAATGGCACTCAAGCCACACCCTGTGACCCACTGCACCCCGTCACGCACTTGCAATGGGCCCTGACTTTTAGTCAATACACCATAGTGAGAAGGCATATCAATCCTTGCTTGGCACTCGCGGTAACACACTCGTGTGTCAACACACAGGCAAGCGACGGTTGCTGACATTTCCCCCCTCCTTACAGCATTTGATGCATGCACACACCTGCAGTGTAGCCCCCTGCACGAGCTCCTTCAGGCCCTCTCCAGCATATGACACCAGTGGTGCCACCTCCACGCCCTCACAGCCCGCAGCCAGCTGGCCCCCAGCAGCAGCCACCCAGCGTGCACCCTGGGCCAGCATGGCGGCCCGGGCAGTGTCTGGTGAGTCTGTGGCACTGCCTGGAGCATTCTTCACTGCTGCAAAGTGGTCCTCACGCGCAACCTGCGCACAGGCAAATGCACGCATACATGTACACTTTCGATGCAGCGTTTGAGTCAGCTGTTGCCCGCCAGCTGCTGATGATGCAAGCACACGAGTGCCTTCAGAAGGAAAGGAAGGAAGATGATTGCACTCACAGGGAAGTGTTTGGGTACACTGCCCAGCTTGAGTTGGGCTGTCAAGGTTGGGCGACCAGCACACACACCTCATGCGCTGCTATGACACAACCCAGCAACTCCAACCCAGCGGGTCCCACCTCAAACAAGGTAGTCTTGTCGGCAGTGTGGAATGGGTCAAAGATGAACATCTCCAGCTTCAGTCCCGGCACCTTTACACCACCCTTGGCAGGTATCTGCTTGTGTGCGATGTGGTACACAGCGGCTGTGCGCAGGTGCTGTGCTGCTGCCACCAGCCATGACACTGAGAAGTAGTGCATGCAGATGTTGCTCCAGTTGTAGTATAAGGTGCCTGTGGCGGGGTTGGTGGCGCTGGCAGTGGCGGGGTCAAGCTCTGAATACTCCAGCACCTGCAACAGCAAGAAATTGGGGGCTGGGTGGGGTCAGGCAAACTTGGTCACAGCCAAAGTTGGTCACAGGTGACGAGGCCGGCTGCCAACACACAGAAGCGTGCATGTGCCTTGTCTTTGTTACATTGACACAAAAAAGTCTGAGTATGTTGTGAGGACTCGACGCACTGTGTTGCTGACTGCACCCTGTGCTTTGATATGGTTGATGCATGCCGCTTGCCTGGCGCCCCTCTCACCTGCAGCTTGCCAGCCTCATCTTGTGCAAACACGCCAACCTTCTCCTCAGGATAAGCCTTGGCTAGTGTACGAGCGCCCAGCTGACTGCCCCGCGCATAGCAGCAGCCGACAAACTCCGGGTCCGCCACGCGTGCAAGGATGTTGTCCACACAGACCACGTCCAGGGCTTCCACCCCACGGGCTGACATGTCAGCCAGTGTGCCGGAGGTTTCTAGGGCGGCATACAATCCACCGTTGCCGTCTGGAGCCTTGGCGACCTGGACAGGGGCGATGTGTGAAGTGAGATTGGTATGTGCATTGTGGGGGGTGTTTGGGTGTGAGGGTGTTCGGCTGGCCCAGGATGCAAGTGCACAGAACATGTGAGTGCACAGAACATAATCCGTTCAACGGGCCTTTTTGCCATGTGTATTGCCTAGATAGAGAGAAAGCCCGGGGAGTACCGCAGGAAGGCGATCAGGTTGTGTTGGCATATTTATGCACTGCAATCCTTCCTACTGGGCTAGTTGCCCTTGCGCGTGCACAGAGGTGTGTTTCGGCCATACTTCCAGGGCCTACCTTGCTGGATGTCTCCATGATGACTGCCCCCTGCTCTGTCAAGCAAGGCAGGAAGCCCTGCTGGAAGAACCTGACCTGGTCAGGCTGCAGGCCAAAGAAGTTGTGCTGCGTGAAGTGGTCTCTGCGAGGGTAACAGGTGCGCAGAGGGAATACCATGCAGGAAAGGGGAGGTGTTGGGCGTGCTGTGGTTGTGAGTCGGCACTGACAAGCCGATCAAATGGTGCGATAGACGATGATCCTGTGCAGATGGCGTTGCACCCCAACCTCACCAATACCGCTGCAAGTGCATGTCCAGGGGCGTGCCCCCCCCCCCCCCCGGGCAGGTGGCCAGCCAACCACCGCACCAGACACACACACAGACGACTGCGCCGACTTTGACACCCGTTCACTGCAGCGGCAGGTGTGAAACGGCTCATCTGTGCTGGCCAACAACGCCAAGCTGACAAAACAAGGGCATGGCCCAAGTAGTGTGTGGAGTGCAGGGTGGTGGTCAGCATACTGCTGACACGCCACTGTACCAGAAGTGCGTTGCTTTGACTCAACCTCAGAGTCTAAGCACTCACAGTGTGTCCTGGTGTGTGAAGGGGCTGGTCATGATGTACCAAGGCACCGGCACAGACTGGCCTCCCGCTGCATTTGCTGCCAGCCGCTGCACTGCCAACAAGCGCTCTGCATGGAGTTGGAACAGGGACTTGTGGGAGGGCAGCCCCACATCATAGCAGCCCTGTACAGCAGCAGGTTGGCCGGCAGAAATGTACATGTCAGCGTATGTGTATCCAAACAGCCACAACTAGTCAAGCGTGTTGTATGTATAGTCACAACAGGCTGCTGCAAACCCTATGCAGGCATGCAGCATACAGCATGTTTGAGACCTCCTGGCATCACAGGCCCCGGCGAGCTGTAGTGTGACTGGGCGACTGCTGTTTCTTGTTGTGTTGATAAGCCCTCAACAAGGCAGGCTACAGCTGGCCTGGCAGGCTGCCGCTCGCAGTGCCCACCTTTGGCAGTGAGCTACCTAGCCGTGTGCCTTGACCACCAGCCAGCAGCAGCACACCACCTTGCCCTGCAGCAGCACAACAAACAAATAGGTTTTTATTCAAAAAGCGATCCAGCCATGTCCAAATTGACCCTGGCTTGCTCCGGCATACAACAGATGTCAGTGGCAGCTCTGTTCAGCTCTGTTTCTTGGCGTGCAATCAGTCTGGCAGACATTCTCGTGGGGTGAGGGATCCAACCCTGCAGCCATGCAGACACAAGCGAGGGACCACAAGGGGCCTTGAGCCGGTGCCTTGTCAACACGTTGGAAGCAACACCTGAAAACGTCTGCCGGTTTGCCTGTCACAGTGTTGGTGCCTCCCCTACCTGGGCAAGCAGCTGCAACCCCAGTTTCTGCCACTCAGACTTCTGCTGCGCAGTAGTGTCCTGAAAATCACAGCAAGTCACAGGTCACAAGGAGGGGTACTAGGTGCAGGATGGTGTCAAGTGATGGTCCATGGCATGTTTGCTGCCTGCATGCCTTCCCTTTATACAACTGCAGGAACCATCCCTACAGCACGGCGTATTTCAAATGATAATGCTGCCACTGCTGGCCATTTGGGGCACACTGGTGGGGGTCTGAGCAAGCAGCCCCTTACTTGCAGTGTCACTGCATTTGTGACGGGCTGGCACTTCGAGTGCACGGCCGCTGCTGCTGCTTGACTGGCTTGCAGTGCTTTCTTGATGAACTTGAAATCCAGTCCCTGCAAAAGCAGAAGGCAGCGGCCGGCAGTGCGGCAGGAGGTGAGGCTGTGGGTTTTTTGGCACCTGCTTTTTGTGTGTGTGTGTGTGTGACAGTTGCATGCATGCCTGTTGCTGCATTGTACAGGCCGGTTTATTGAAGGCTCTGAACACAAAAGCAAGCCTATATGCTGACCTGAAGGTCGTCTGCCAGCTGTTGCTGCTCAGTGGTGGCGAGACTGGCCCAGTCTTCCAACAGGTGTTGCTGCCCGGCAGCTTCACATAGCTGTTGCAAGTGCTGGTAATTGTCAACAGAAGTAGCAGCAGCAGCCATCTTGGCTTTAGGGAATGAAACAGACTGCAAGCAACGCTGTAGTGATCTTGACGTGATCTGAGCGCTTGAGCGTGAGGTGGTGAATGTGAATTGCATACGAGTCCTTGCAGTTATTGCCGACACAGGGGGTCAACTGTGTTGTGTACACCAGGTCTTGCAGTGGGCACTGCAGCAGACAGTGGCAGTCCCGGAGGTTTACTGGGTAGGTCACAGGGGGGACCAGTTGATGGGCCTGCAATACATACGAATTGACTGCTGCATCACTAATTCGAAATTTGCTGTACCACGCAGATTTCAAGCTGCCTATTGTTAACTGGGGAGGCATCCAGCATATGCTTGGGGACGTGACACCAGTGTGTGGGTGGCGGGAGTAGTACTCTGGTGCAGACCAGCCAGACAGGCACAGTAAGCAGCATATTGTTCAATAGTGATTGTCAGTGATCACAATGTTTTGGCTGGGCAACACACAGGTGGTTGTTACTCATTAGGTCATTGGTTGAACCTCCCTTAGCCAAGGTGCTCACCACCCAGTCGACAACCAGTTGCAAAGCATTTCGGAGCTTATCACTACGTCTTCTGCGTCGTTTCCAGCCGCTCACATCCCGTTCAGCTTGCCCTCCCAGTCATCGCATCCTTGTCGTCGTTCTCGGCCTGTGTCGTCGTCACGAGCATGAAACAGCTTGCTCCCAGCAGTATGGGGCGTGGCTTGAGGTCGCACACCGGCTGCAATGCAACCAGTGCCACCCACCCCTGGACTGCCACACACAGACTGCCACAAACAGCAAGGGCCCCAGCCAGGACGGCCTGCAGAGCATCTGCAGCGACTTTGGAGTCTATCAGCGTAGCAGACAGCTGCAATGAGCGCTCGGGGCTACCAGCAGACCCCTCATCAGCATGCAGCACCAGCAGCAGTAGCAGCTCGAGCTGGTCTTACCGCATGGCATTTGAGAGGCTCTATCAGCTCAGCCCTGTGCTTGGCAGCGCCCAGGACAGCATCAGCGACCATCTATGGTCGCATGGGCTGTTCCTGGTGTCTGTGGATGAGAAGCCCAAGACAACTCCCCCAACCAAGGGGCCAGGAGAGAAGAGCCCAGACTACTATGCAAACGTTGGTGATGCTATCCGCACTCTGCGCGAGGACATACCACGTCTGTTTACACAGGACCTCAACTGTGAGTGTCAACAGCAGGGGACGGGGTGGTTCTTTGGGCTGGGTGGGGCGCCAGCAACACCACCAAGCAGCTGTGTTGCATGAGAGAAGCGATGGTAAAGAGCAACTCATGCATAACATTGAAACACATGGTGCTTGGGGATTGATGAATGCTTGCAGGTCAGCTATGCCTGCTTGACATCTAGCTGCAGAGCTGTTAGCAGCATGACACACCTCTGTGGTGCAGCGGTGTAGCCACGCTCGGTGTGTGTCCATGTGCTTGCATATTCAGGCCAAGCCCACACAGCAAGCAGCAAACACCAGCACGTAGGCAGCACATTGATGCAGCGTATGTCATGTGTCGTCAGCAGTCCCCTCTTCCTGAGTCCCCTCTTGCTGACTCCCCCGCTGACTCACCACCCAAATCCCAACCCCCCTGCAGACGAGATCTACCGGGATGACATAACCTTCCGGGACCCCCGCAACAGCTTCAGCGGCATGAAGAACTATCGCACCATCTTCTGGAGCCTGCGCTTCCACGGCCGCATTTTCTTCAAGTCGCTGTATGTGGAGGTGCGGCGCATCTGGCAGCCCTCTGACGGCGTCATCAGCATGCGCTGGACCGTGCACGGGGTGCCGCGGGTACCCTGGGAGGCTGAGGGTACCTTTGACGGCATCAGCACATACAAGCTGGACAGCGACGGCAAGATCTACGAGCACGCAGGTGAGAATATTAGAGTGGAGTGGGTGGCGTGTGCGACCTACCAACACTGGTCAGGGCTCTCAGCAGCAGCTTACAGAGTGGTAGCAAATAGTGCAAAAAAGTAGCGAGCAGGGGAATGCAGGCATGGTGTGGACGCAGCGAAAAGAAGGACATCAGTAGTCAGTGCAGCGCTGCTTTTCACATGGTCGCGGAAGCAGAGGATGTGGCAGAGGAAGGTGTGGCAAGCCGTTTTGCATGACCGGCAGCACGCCGGTGTGGTGGGGATCTCTGCTGTTGGTGAGTGCATGTTAGCTGCTGATGGTGTCTGCTGCCATTGTGTGCCGCTGCTGTTGCCGTCCTGCAGTGGACAACGTCATCTTGAGGGACCCTCCAATGCAGGGCGTGCCCTTGCTAGCAGGGCTCAACCTGGTGCCCAGGCTGGGGGGTTCAGCACAGCAGCCATGCCCAGGTGAGCACGGGACACCGGCGACAGCACAGGCACACACTCTGCAGCAAACTACTGCTGCAAACTACTGCTGCAATACTTTCAGCAACGACGGCGCTCGGCAGGTGCAGGCGAAGCTCAGCCTTTGGAGTTTGATAGCAACAGCCATGCTGTATTGTTGTGTGCATGTTGTGCAACTGCCCTGCAGACATTTTCTTTTGTCAATTAGTCGGTCCATGTTTGGAGTGGGACGTCAGGTCTTGGCATGCAACACGTGACCGACCCGTGGGCTGTACTGTGCCATGCTGTGCTGTACAGGTGCCTGGTTCCGTGGTCTGGAGGAGGGCGCTGCAGCAGCAGCAGCCTCAGCTGCCAATGCCGCTGCCAACACCATCGACAGCAGCAACAGCTGGCTAGCAGCAGTTGTGCATTTCAGCTGGGTACACCTGTATGCAGCGTCACTGGGCACGCTGCAGCTGCAGGCAGCAGGGCAGCTGGTGCCAGCCACAGCAGCAGCAGGCGGCCATAGCTCGGCAGCAGCAGGCAGCACAGTAGGAGAATCCGCGTAATGATCGAGCCGTTGGTCTTGCATGTGTTGTGTTGTGTTGTGTCATGCCAATGTGTGTGCCGTGAGCGTCGTGGGGCTGGGGCAGGTTGTCTCTTGGCTCAGCTTGCCTTCTTGGCTCAGCTTGCCTGAGTAATACCCTCAGGTCTGCCAGGGCTTGTCAGGCTCATTGTGGCCGATGTATCGTTGACCCACAGGTTGTACAATATTGGGATTGAGGTGGTGTGGGGTTGTGTGTGATGATTTGGCTGTGGAGGTTGGTGTTCACTCAGCAGAATGAATGCTGGGTCGGAGTGAGGACCCAGTCAGAGTTGGACAGCTGGCTGGTGGTGTGGCCAGCTGCTGCAGCTGATGTGCTGCATTCATTGCAGCCAATGCTGACCAATGCTGACATTATGCAGCTTTGAGGGGTTGGGCAAGTGGTTTGGCGGGGCAGTTGTTCGTTTGGAATGTGTCGTGCAGGGTTCTTGCTTGTCCTTCAGCTAGGTACATGCCCCGCCTGCTGCTAGGGTTTTGGTATTGCCTAGGCAGCTTGGGTTTTGCACAGCGGTGAGCCTGTTGAAGTGCAACCACACCAGCTTGTGGCTGTGTGGCTTGAGCCTGGTTGGTGGCGTGAGAGAGTTACGAGACACCCTCTGTGTGTCAGTTGTGGAAGGCTTCAGCTTACTGCTTGCTTTCGCATCCAACGATTTGGATGGGTACCCTCAGACATGCCTTCCATGCGACGGGCCCGCAGCGTTGACTGTGAACTGCTTGAGTATCCTCTGCAGCGGCGGCGACCATTCTTGGTTGCCTGCAAGGTGGAGGGGTCGGTTGGGTGTTGAGTAATGGCTGTGCCCGAGTGACTGCCAGCCTGACACAGCTTATATCACTGGCAGCACTGCTTCTCAGCACTGCTTGTCCATCAAGAGTCGTGCGCCAGCTGTGGTGCCAGCTGCACAGCTGGCTGTGGTGCCAGCTTGGCAGTGGCATTGTGCCTATTCTGGCTTGCATGCTGCACTGGTCACTGTGTTTGCAAGGAGCCCTGCCCGTCTGGAAGTAGTTGAGGCAGGTGGTGACATGTTGACAGCACTGTGTGCGCCGACTGACTGTACTGCAGGAAGTGCTCTCAATGTAATGCTGTTTATTTGGGCTAGCGTAGGGTGATTGCACCTGTGACACACAACAAGCACAGCTGAGGCCCTTGGGGTAGTGCTTGTCAGTCTGTCCTTGTCTGATTGAAAAGGTTGCCTCAGCCATTCAAGATGCTGGCTCAGAGAAACAGTGCTGGCTCAGGGAAGGGTTGTGCTTCTCAACCCCAGCCAGTAAGCAGCTCCTGTATTTCTCACTGGAACCCCACACCCAACATACGCCATGTACCTGCCACATCACTCTGCGGTGTGCTTTTTCCCATACCACAGCAGTTGCATGAATGCGCCACTAGCATGTACAGTTGCGCCAGCACTGACAGCTCATCAGTGACTTGCAACTGACTGTGTGTCATGCAGTGGCACGCCACACCACGTGTCGACCCCATGCTGCAAGGCAGCTGCCAAGCTCCCCTCATAAGCATGCTGCCAAAGGACACTGGATGGTACAAAAATTTCCAGGAAGTGTAAACCCCCACATAGCACTTGACATGTGCCGATGCACCCCCATAACACTCCCTGGCTGCATGTGTGCTACGCAGCAGACAGCAGCGCAAGCAGGCCAAGTGACTTGTCGTATGGCAAAGCTGCTGCCTAGCGTGGCGGCAAAAGCCACCCAGACAGGCCCAGGGTGGTGCTCCGCCAACAGAGTTGGGTGCTGGCAGACCGTCACAGCTGAGGGGCAGCAGCCCACGAACACACAGCACTGGCTCTAAACAACAGGCGGACGCCAGCCACCATGGTCACCTGCAGCAACGATGCTTAGTGTGTGCATTGCAGCCGCACACAAGGCTCGCACTGAGCAGCAGGTGTGCCCCACACCTCGCTGCGCTAATATGCCAACAATAGACAACCGCCCTCACCCCTACTAGAGAAGAGGTAAGTAGCAAGACAGTCGCCGCATTGCTGCAACAGCAGCTGCCACTGCACAATGGACCACATACGTACACATGACACAGCATGCATGCTGTTGGGTGTGTCAACAGCGGCAACCAGCTCTTCCTAGCTACACCTCCAGCCGGCTGCTCAGCCATTGGAAGGCCAGAGCAAGCTGACCCTTCACAGCTCAAGCCAATGCTGGTTGCGTGAACAACACGTTACACCAGCATCAACTGCAAGGGAGCATACAACAACTCCAGCCCCACGCGATCAGCGGATCAGGGGATCGATCGATGCAAGCCTCACAAGGGTATGTACCTCACATACAACCACTCAAAACCCCAAAAGCGCTGAACCCCTCAAGACTCCTCATCCTCAATTGCCAGCTTAGCCTTCTTTGTGCTGCGTGTGTAGGCGCGCAGCACCCACTCGTTCTCCACATGTGCCTGGTCCACTGTACCCAGCTTGATCTGGTAGGGACGCAGCTCAAAGCGGGGGCCACACTGCAGCACAGCACGGCACAGCATGACACAGCACAGAACAGGACTCGGTGAGCTTCATTTGCCATGGCTGGTCCAAAGCAACATTCTGGCAGCAATCCACTCGTGCATGCTCGGCTGTAGCATGCATAGCAAAGTTAGCAAGGCGCCTTTCACTCAACAGCCGGTGGTTCAAGGAGCACCTGCTCGACCCAGCATGCCCCATCAATGCCTTGGCAGCAGATTAGTGAACTGCCCAGCTGCCTCCCTCCTTCCCGTCTTGCCAGCACCCCTCTGCCATCCGCCTCCTCCTCCTCCTCACCTCCTTCAGCTCTATACTCTTTGCCCCCCTGGGTGCCGAGTAGGTGTGGTGTCTGAACGAAATGTAGTCCTTGTCATTGGCGAACGTCACCACCCGCTTGCTGTCGTCCTTGGGCACTGGGAAGAGGTGCTTCAGAATGTTGCCCAGCCGCTGGCCCAGCTGGCTGCTGAATTTGTCAAGTATGAGGTGTGGGTAGACCTCACTGATAGTTCCGACCTCCTTCTTCTGGCCGATGTCGTGCCGCAGAACTGTGTTGAAGATGCCAAAGTAGGCTGTGGGGCCATAGGGCATGTGGCACACCACCATGCCATCTGCAGGGGGGCGGAGGGCGCAGGGAGGGGGTGTGTGCAGTCTTGTGAGTGTTTCTGCAGGGTATTTCTTTTACCCTACGTTCTAATGCAGCCGCACCAGCGCCCGCAACTGCTGCCACAGCCATAGCCGCAGTTGCAGCCACATGGTTACAGCCCAGCACAAGTGGGACGCTGGGAGTGGCTCATCACCTCCAAACAGACTCATATGTATGCACACGGATGCTATACTTTGAAATAAAGCTGTGTTATACCCTGCCTTGCACGCGCACGCGCACGCGGGCCCCTGGTGGCCACCTCACCTGGCTCCCCTCTGTGTTCATGCAGGATGACGACATCCGTGAAGCCGTGGTTCCTGCAGGTCTCCACTAGCTCCGTCAGCACCAGGCCACCCCTGTTGATGCGCTGGCTGTTGGGGAGCACCAGACGCATCTCCTGAGGGACACAACACGGGCACACATCATGAACAGACCTCAGCAGCTGTTGACAGGAGTGCATCTGGTTGGGCTCAGTGTTTCACACACAGACACAGCTGGCATGTGTGTGTGCGACGGTTCGTTGCGTTAGGAATCGGTCGAAAGGGCTACGGGCCCCGCAGGCACAGCCATGATGGTTGTCTCAACACCAGGGGGAGTGAGCCAAGCCAGAGAGCTTGCGTGGTGCATTAGCCAGCTGCATGGAGCCTCCTGTTGTCAGTTTCTGTGGGATACAGCCCCACACGATCCTGCTGCAAGCCCATGGACATGCTGCTGAGCTCAGCAGCATCCAGCGCGATTGCGCAGGGCCTGCATCTGCTAGTATTGCTGCTGGTCACGGCTCGACATGGCTATTGCTGCTGACAGCGAACACTCCTTTTGGGCCCCGCTGACCCTGAAAACTGGTCCCCTGACTGAGGCAGTGACCCCAACATTTGGTTGTCAAACTGCTGCAGGCGCATCATGCCAAGACTGCACCTGTTGCGAGAAGCCGCAAAGCAAAACGGTGCCCCAGCAGCCACCAATCTCTCCTGCAAGTGTGAAACCTGTGCTCGATCCTGTAGCGCTGCGCCGCTCTACTACACCCCAACGCGCTGTGATGTGCTCTGCAGTGGCGTACCACGCTGTGCAAGCCTGCTTGTGTGCTGGCCTGGCCTGGCGTGCTGTGCTGTGCTGTGCTCACCTTTGCGAACTGGATGAGTCTGCTGCTGGGGTCACGTGAGGTGGTGACAAGCACCTTTGGGTCTGCCTCGCCCGCATGTGCATACTCGTCGTCTATGTGGCTGCGGGGCACCGCTGTGTTGTCGTCCTCAAGCTCTATCTCCTTGCGCAGTTGGGCCTCATCACCACGCAGCTCTGTGGGGATGGGCTTGCCCTCTGGTGGTTGGTAGGGTTGCGAGGGAGTAGGGAACACGGAGACAGGAGAGGCGTGCAGCAGGGATGAGGGGGAGGGGGAGTGAGGGAAAAGGTTGAGGGATGGCGGCTGGCGGGTGAAGGAGTAGTGCAGTCAGATGGCCAGAAAGATAGAGGACAACTGGGTGAGAGGGTTGATATGGTAGATAGTTCACATGCAGAGTGATACTGTCGTGTGAGTGTGAGCAGCAGCTGAGCAGGCTCCCCTCACCATCTAGTGCCTTGCGTATCAAGCGCTTGCGCTCGTATGTCGCCTTCTCCTTGCCCTCTAGACTCTTCCTATACAAGTACTCTTTCCTGAGCCGCGCATTGCGGCGAATCATGCTGCTTCACTGCACTGCTGCTGCTGCTGCTGCTGCTGCTGCTGCTGCTGCTGCTGCTGCTGCTGCTGCTGAAGAAGAGGAAAGTTGGCAGCTGTGGGCCAAGGGCCCAAGGAGCAGCCTGTGCGACGCCTTGTCTGATGATGATCACTTTCGAATGCCGGAAAAAGTTGCAAGTGACGCTGTGCTGTTGCAGACGGTTTTGAATGAGTTGCTGCTTGGTGACACTGCTGCTGTCGTTTGAAGAGCAAGGGTGCGGTACGAGATGACGTGGCGTGATATGCGAGCATAGCTGACGTGCAGCAAAACGGATAGCCCGACAAGGACTGTCTGTGGCTGACCCGGTAGTACCGTTGACAACTGAACACCTTGAACTGCCAACCGGGATGCTTTGAGCGATGGTAGGTGCTGTCCCTTGCATTACTTGTGGCTCTCTTGTGCCAACCTGCCTCCTGTTCCGCACTTCCTGAGCACCAACTGCCAAACTGGATCTCGCAACAGCACAACAGTACTCTGTGTAGTCTGCACTTGTGGCAGCATCTTCAAAGCCTGCCAATGGTGATGTTATGTTTACTTCAAGCAGCAGCAGAGCAGGCCGCAACTGCAGCAGATGCTGCTGCTGGAGCAGGAGCGCCAGAAGCAGCACCGGCGGATGAGGGGCTGCTGCTGCACATGATACCTTACACAGTAATCGGACTCACTTTTTTGCTGGTCACATATGTGTGCGGGTGAGTGATCCCATGCCTCGGCTGCCTTCTGTGGTAGTTGACATGTAGACGCCTCAACCACCCGCAACCTCACAAGCGCCGGCGGATCGCCGACCTTCTGCACATACGTGGAGTGGCATGCGCAGATACCACCGTCTCTATCCCTGCTGCTGTTGGGTGGCTGCTAGCTGATCCTGCCTGTAAGGTACCGTCAAACACATTCTGCTCCCTGTGTACTCCCCCCCCCCCTTGGCTAACGACGCTGTCATCTGTGCTCACGGCTCATTCACAGGTCACCTGACTCAGCTTATTTGACATTCAAGTTCCTTGGCAGCAGAATCGTCTTCTGGACAGTAACCAAGCGGGAGGCAGCTGAAGCGGACAGCAGCGGCACACCAGCAGGAGCAGCGCAGCCTGCAGCTACAGGCAACAAGAAGAAGGTCAGGAAGCTGCAGCAGCAACAACAGCAGGGTGGTGGTAAGGACAGCAGCGGGCCCCTGCAGCCGGGCTACCTTCCCCCGGACCTCCTTACTCGCCTGGAGTTCACAGAAGACTTCGAGTATCTGGTGAGCACAGGGGCAGGCAGGTGGGTGGGATGTTATGTTGCTTTGTTTTGCTCTGCAACAAGGCACAGCTCAGAGAGATGTTGTGCTGTTGTAGGGAAATAGGCGGGTGGGCTGGCAGACAATACGGCAGGCAGACGGACAGGCAGGCATGCACATGGGGGCAGACACTGCAATGTGCCCATCTGTCTCCTTGAGGTTTTGGCTGAAGCATGGGAAAGCCACGGTGCAGGCCCCGAACAGCTCTTGTGTCGTCGTAGGAACCTGTCTGCTACCTGTGTTGGCCCAATCAGAAACAGCGGCTTGCTCCAGCAACAAGGAACATGCGACGTATAACAAGGCCAGAAAATGATGAGCAGCTGCAGCAACACAGCTGCAGCGGATGTCAACTGCTGCTGCTGCTGCTGCTGCTGCTGTTGTTTGCACCTGCAGCTGCGCTTTACTGGTGCACTGGCAATAAACCTAGTGGCGGCTCTGTTGTGCCGATACTTCCTCACACCCACGCTGCCAGTTCGTGCGATCGGCCTGCTGGTCACTTGGTGGGCGTACTGTGTGCAGCTGCTGTTCAAGGTGAGTGATGTGAATGACGGGTCACTCTGACAGGTCACTTTGAGTGATCAACTAGCTAGTAGACCCACTGGATAAGTAGATAGATGGTCAGGTCGAGAAGGGCCTCAGCCTCACTATCTATCTACTTGTCCAATGGGTCAACCTAGCAATTTGATCACTGGAAGTGACCTGTGATGGCAGTGTCAACAATAAGGGCTTATTGTTGACAGAGACGGGGCAGCAATGCTGTATATGATGGCAGGGCTTTGCCAACAGCCTTTCTCCGGGGGGTGTTGAGGAAGATTTGGCGCACTATGTGCAGGCTTTGCTGCTGGAGTAGGTTGTGGGCGGAACTCTTGCAGCTGCATGTTAGCCCCCTGATTGCATGCAGTCACTGATACATAGCTTCACCATTCACCCTTTCTCTCGTCCTCCCCCCCCCCCCCCTGTCAGGTGGAGTGGTCACACCAGGTGATAGGCAAGGACGAGAAGGTTTATGTTGCAGGGGCAGCTGTGCTGGGGGCCGTGACAGCCTTTTGCCTGTTGGTGTGGGTCACGCCGGGAACCCTGGCCTTCAATATCCCTGCGGCTTCAGAGGAGCTCACACTCAGGATAGCAGCAGTGGTGCGGCACCGGTTCAAGGCACTGCCGGCTGATGCTTTGCAGCCAGTAGC